>OY992530.1:177478455-178678455 GCA_963921185.1 Dasysyrphus tricinctus
ATAATAATAATAATAATAATAATAATAATAATAATAATAATAATATTAATAATAATAATAATAATAATAATAATAATAATAATAATAATAATAATAATAATAATAATAATAATAATAATAATAATAATAATAATAATAATAATTATAATAATAATAATAATAATAATAATAATAATAATAATAATAATAATAATAATAATAATAATAATAATAATAATAATAATAATAATAATAATAATAATAATAATAATAATAATAATAATAATAATAATAATAATAATAATAATAATAATAATAATAATAATAATAATAATAATAATAATAATAATAATAATAATAATAATAATAATAATAATAATAATAATAATAATAATAATAATAATAATATTAATAATAATAATATAATAATAATAATAATATAATAATAATAATAATAATAATAATAATAATAATAATAATAATAATAATAATAATAATAATATAATAATAATAATAATAATAATAATAATAATAATAATAATAATAATAATAATAATAATAATAATAATAATAATAATAATAATAATAATAATAATAATAATAATAATAATAATAATAATAATAATAATAATAATAATAATAATAATAATAATAATAATAATAATAATAATAATAATAATAATAATAATAATAATAATAATAATAATAATAATAATAATAATAATAATAATAATAATAATAATAATAATAATAATAATAATAATAATAATAATAATAATAATAATAATAATAATAATAATAATAATAATAATAATAATAATAATAATAATAATAATAATAATAATAATAATAATAATAATAATAATAATAATAATAATAATAATAATAATAATAATAATAATAATAATAATAATAATAATAATAATAATAATAATAATAATAATAATAATAATAATAATAATAATAATAATAATAATAATAATATAATAATAATAATAATAATAATAATAATAATAATAATAATAATAATAATAATAATAATAATAATAATAATAATATAATAATAATAATAATAATAATAATAATAATAATAATAATAATAATAATGATAATAATAATAATAATAATAATAATAATAATAATAATAATAATAATAATAATAATAATAATAATAATAATAATAATAATTATAATAATAATAATAATAATAATAATAATAATAATAATAATAATATAATAATAATAATAATTAATAATAATAATAATAATAATAATAATAATAATAATAATAATAATAATAATAATAATAATAATAATAATAATAATAATAATAATAATAATAATAATAATAATAATAATAATAATAATAATAATAATAATAATAATAATAATAATAATAATAATAATAAAATCCATCATCCTAAACTGGTAGCCAGAAAGCATGTTGGTAAGCGTCTGTTCTTCAGGTTAGAAGCGGCTTTAAACACACCTGCCAGGAGGTATAAAATGGAACAAAAACCCAAACAATATGCTTTGGAGAAGAACAAATGGAATGGAAATCGAAAACGAAAACGAATTAAACCGAGTGGGGATATCCACTCAAACGTCGGTAGAGGCCACGGTTACCGGCGCGGGCTCGGCTCTGCAAAGAGATGAGTCGCCAGTGGCACAACAGCAAACCAACCAACCTGCGACAAGTGTTTCCCATGCTAATCTTGGGACCACCAGAGCAGGCCGTCCTAGACAACGCATCCAATGGACAAATGATATGAATGAATATGTCCTGCGTTGCTACTTCACCGCAACCAAATGTGAAAACCCTGAAAATATGATACTATACAGGAGGGAAATGTTCAATATGTTCATGATTAGATACAGCTACCTCGAAGGAAAAATAAATGAAAATAACTTAGCCCGAAGAAAAGATGTTATACTTCAAAATGATTATGTTGAAATTAATCGGCGACAGCGAATCATGGCCGAAGTTAAAACCGAGCTTGAATCTTCTTCGAACGATACAACACCTATCGCACCTAGTGCCCTCGTAACCTCCACTGCACCTTTAAGCTCTCCATTAAACTACCCTCTGATCCAAGCAAGCCCAACACCGCTTGAAACAGTGCCCATAGCTACTGCAGAACCATTAATCGGGCAAACAACAACCGACACAGAAACCCGAAGACTGTGTGACATTTTTAGTCAAACACTAGTTGAGTTCGAAGGTATTGACCCAATCCTCAGACCAATAATAACTAGGTCTCACGAAGCAAAGAAACTTGAAACTGTTTTGAACATCATAAACTCCGAGATCTTACCTCAATATCTAGGCAATGATTCTAGTATGGAACGTATTAACGATCTCTTATTCGTTAGTGCAGTATCAGCCCTAAGAGCTCTAGGTAAGGGGCCCAAACAAGCCAATCCTAGACAGATAGCTAGAAAAGTGGAGAAACCCCTTCCGAAATGGAATAGAAGACTGAGGAATAAAATTGAAAAACTGAGACGAGATATTGCTAGACTGGCCTCCTTTAGAGATGGATCAAACTCAAGTCGTCTTGTCAGACATATCAAACGCTTAATTGCACCACACCAACCCGCAAACATAACAAGAGATGAGGTCATTGAAATTCTCGACAGGAAAGTTCAGAAACTGTCTGCGCTAGCAAAACGCCTTAAACGGTACGAAAAATGCACAAACCGGAAGACTGAAAATGCTTTATTTTCCAACAACGAAAAAGCCTTCTATAGAAACTCCGCATCAACATCAACATCACCTACAAGGACAGGAGACGCCTACCCACCCTTCAGCGCAACAGAGCAGTTTTGGAGCAACATCTGGAGTACACCCAAACAATACAACGAGAACGCCCAGTGGATATTGGACGAGGTCAGGCAGTATGAAAACACAACGCCTATGCCTTATCAGCCGATAAGCAGAGAAGAGGTTTACAAAGCAATTTCCGAAACAAGCAACTGGAAAGCACCTGGTGTGGATAAGCTGCATAATATCTGGCTCAAAAAACTTACCGCAGCACACGAACAACTTGCAAGAGTTTTTACTGATTTGCTGCAGCTCAATGCACAACCGCCAACCTTTCTAACCAGTGGACTGACATTTCTAATTGCCAAAGGGAAACCCTGCAATGACCCCTCCAAATATCGGCCTATTACATGTCTGTGTACAACTTACAAGCTGTTCACTAAAATTTTAACCAACAGAATTTATGACCACTGTACATTAAACAACGTCATACCAGATGAACAAAAAGGATGTAGTAGAGAAACAATGGGATGTAAAGATCAGCTTACTATTGATTCCGTAGTAACCGGCCTGGCCTTAAAGAAAAAGCGCAACATCAGCATGGCCTTCGTCGATTACAAAAAAGCCTTCGATTCAATGCCGCATGAATACCTCTTGAAAATATTGGAAGTTTACAAGATCGATCCAGCAATAATTAACTGTTTGACTGCATTAATGGGAGGATGGAACACAAGGCTGTCCCAAAACGGCCTGCTAAGCAAAGCTCTCCCCATACGATGTGGAATCTTTCAAGGTGACGCCCTAAGCCCTCTCTGGTTCTGTATAGGACTCAACCCGCTTAGTAGGATCCTCACAAAAATCAAATCGGGTTTTGCCATCAAAACGGAAACTTACGACTTTTCCTTCAACCATCTACTATACGTCGATGATTTAAAGCTCTACGCCAAAAATAGAGAAAAGCTCCATCGTATGATTGAAGTAGTAAAAAGCTTCAGCTCAGATATAAAGATGGAATTTGGCATGGACAAGTGTAAAATGATCCACCTTATGAGAGGAAAGGTTGATGTCAACGAAGAAGGTTTTCCCATTGATCAAGAACAACTCATTGAGGACCTGCAATATGGAGAGTCATATAAATATCTCGGATTTCTGCAACTCAGAGGAATGAATCATAGCACTATCAAGGCAAGCCTTACGTCTCAATTCAAAATAAGATTAAACACAATTTTAAGATCTAACCTAACTGGAGGGAACAAATGCAAAGCCATTAACACCTGGGCTATCCCTTTGCTAACATATTCTTTTGGGATTATTAAATGGTCTTCAACGGACCTCTCCAACCTTGATATGCTGATACGGACATCATTTACAAGGTTCAACAGTCAGCACCCGCGAAGTGCCGTTGAAAGGATGTCACTGCCTCGTAAAATAGGTGGAAGAGGAATCGTTAACATCACGAACCTACACCACCAGCAATGCCTTCACATCCGGCAGTACCTACTTAGTAGCACGTCACCACTAATAAGGACTATTTGCCTAGTTGATGATCGCTTTACACCCCTTAATCTAAGCTTGGCAAATTTTCCACTTCCCGATAATGTCAAAACAATTGATGAACTAATCTTGTCTTGGAAAACGAAGCCAATACATGGAAGCCACCCAAATGAAGCCAACCAAGAACACATAAACCAAGAGGCGTCAAACCTATGGCTAATGCAAGGAAAGCTGTTCTCTGAAACTGAGGGATTTGTAATGGGCATCCAAGACAAAGTTATAGCTACGCGAAATTACAGGAAGTTCATTTTAAGGGAAGCTGTGGATGACAGATGCAGGCGGTGCGGAGAAAATGGAGAAACGATCGAACACATCACTTCAGGTTGCAGCTCCCTAGCCTCACAGGACTACTTGCACAGACACAATAACGTCGCTAAGCTAATACACCAGCAATTAGCATTACAGAGCGGCCTGATACAACGCCATACTCCATACTACAAGTACCAACCCCTTCCTGTACTAGAAAACGCTGAATTCAAACTTTACTGGGACAGAACAATAACCACTGACCAGAACATTCCAGCAAACAGGCCCGACATCATTCTGTTTAACAAAATGCAGAGAAGGATCGATATCTTCGATGTTGCAGTACCTCTCAACCGAAATTTACAAACGACGTACTCCACTAAGATTTCCAAATACGCTGCCCTTGCCATTGAGTTGCGGACAATGTATAGTATGGAACGTGTAGATGTAACACCGATAGTTATTTCAACCACAGGTGTTGTACCCAAAAATCTGTGTAGGAATCTCAAACAACACAATATTGAATGGCTATTGGCACAGGTCCAAAAATCAGTGCTGTTGGACACATGCAACATAGTTCGAAAGTTCCTTCAACTGTAACACATTAACTAAATGATAAACAGAAATATACAACAGACGGTTATGGGCTGGAAAACCCGCCCCCTCATAACCTTATCGAAACATAGCAATAAAGGGCTAGAACATGGTCTATGCCCCAACAGAGCCTAATCCCTTGGCATAGCCCGGGATAGGTAATTTCCAACTCCATAGGGGTTGAGAAGTATATACTTACTCTATAATAATAATAATAATAATAATAATAATAATAATAATAATAATAATAATAATAATAATAATAATAATAATAATAATAATAATAATAATAATAATAATAATAATAATAATAATAATAATAATAATAATAATAATAATAATAATAATAATAATAATAATAATGATAATAATAATAATAATAATAATAATAATAATAATAATCGCATGACCCGGAGTGTTATCATGTAGATTGCAATAACCATAATTAATAATGTACTTGTGCAGATTCTAAGGAGTTTTTTTTAATATTGGATTCTTCTGCTCCACATGGAGTACCGATAGATTTAGCCTTAGAGTAAAAGAAACATATTAGCTGTTATCACCGCTAACCGCAAGTATGAGGTGATAATGTCAACGACCGATTTTGCCGAAAGGACCGGTAAAATAAAGAGAAAAAAAACTACTGAAAAATGGGCGGAGCTACTAATTAGACCATAAACTGATAGCTGAAGTTGCCAAGACGAGACAGTTGGTGGATAGTCTTAGTGCAGATTGGGTCGGAAAAAAAAAACAACTTAAAACTTTAAATTCTATTTAACGCGGCAATAAAAAACAACAAAATTAAGAACCGTGAAAGAAAAAATGAAAATTTTAAAATGTAGTTTATCGCGCACTATAACGACAAAAAATATAAGTGCCGTGAACTAATTATTAAAATAACAACACAAACGATTAGTAAAACCAAAAGAACAAAAAAAAACATTTAAAATAAAAGAAAACGTGAGTCAACCTATTTACCTCGCTAAATAAAAAGGGTTACAAAAATATAATCATGTGATTTTGATTAAAAGTGGTGATACCCTGAAATTAAAATAATAAAATAAAAGCTTAATCCTAAGCATATAGCGTAGCTAGTCTACTATAAAAAAAAAATATATATACCTATATAAACGCATATAAACCCAAGAAAAGAAATACTTACCATACCATACCTACCATGTGAACCCTAAAAAAAAAAAAAAAAGAATACAAAGAAAAAAGGAAATATTGGCCTCCTAAAAGAACAGCCAACTCAAAACCTATTTAACCCTACAAAAACCCCTCTGCCCATATCGCACTAGGTTAGGTTAGGTTGAAGTGGCTGCCAGTCGTGGAGACTGACACACTTAGACCATGAGTTGGTCCATTGTGATACCACATGAATCTAGGAAACCCTTTTCCTTACTCGGTGAACCATTTGGAGCTTCTTATGAAGCGTAATAGACTGCCAATGTCTAAGTTTATCAGATCACTAGGATCATTGAAGTAGAACTCACCAAGGTGAAGTCTTCGTCTATGAGATAGAGCAGGGCACGTGCATAGAAGGTGAGGGATCGATTCTATCTCTTCCTCATCCATACAGCTTCTGCAAAAATCGTTAGCGAATACGCCAAGACGCGTTGCGTGCTTGCCTATGAGGGTGTCCGGTTATAACACCAATCATGGAGCTGATGTGCAATCTGCTTAGAGATATCAAACACTTAGATCGCTTTAAATCCATTACTGGCCAGATTTGTTTTGTTGCCAAACAAGTGGTGATGTCGTTCCACCTAAGGTTTGTTCTCTCTAATGCATCTTGCCTCAGCAAAAGTTTACAAGTAGCGATGGGTATACCTATATCTGCCTTGGTAGGTAGAAGAGGTAGAGTTGTTCCACTTTTAGCGAGTTCATCGGCCTTACAATTACCTGGGATGTCCCTATGCCCCGGCACCCAACATAGGTGAATGTTAAACTGCTGCGCCATCTCCAGCAGAGATGAACGGCAATCAAGGGCTGTTATAGAGTTAGTCGAGACTGATTCCAGGGATTTGATGGCAGCTTGACTATCCGAGAAGATGCGGATATCTGTAGTTGATATCACGTTTTCTTTCAGCCAAGATAAGGCTTCTTTAATCGCCATAAGTTCCGCCTGGAACACGCTACAATGATTAGGAAGACGGAATGAGAGACTTAATTTTAGTCTTTCTGAGTACACACCACCACCCACCCCCTCATCAGTTTTCGATCCGTCTGTGTAGATATGGACCGATTCATCATCCAAGAACGCCATATCCTCCCAGAGGGTTCTAGAAGGAATGGTGACTTGAAAGTTTGAACCGAATTGTGGTTTTGGGATGGTGTAGTCAATGTGACTAGGTAATCTGAATGAATTCAGAATGGTGGAATGGCCAATGCTATTATTGGTCCATTGTGAGGAAGCTTGTAGGCGAATAGCCGTATTTGCAGCCACCTGTTTGCTAAAAATATCGAGGGGCGTCAGATATAGCAGAACGTCTAGAGCGGCAGAGGGTGTCGTACGAAGCGCACCACTTATACATAAACAAGCCGAGCGTTGTATTTTGCAAAGTTTGTCGCAGTTTACCGCTTTATCTAGAGCAGTCCACCATACTGCAACACCATAAGTGAGAATCGGTCTAATCACCGACGTATATAGCCAATGAGTAATGCGAGGTTGAAGGCCCCATTTATTCCCAACGGCTTTTTTGCATGAGAAGAGTGCCACTGTGGCCTTTTTAACTCTTTCTTGTATATTAGGTTTCCAGCTTAATTTTTTATCTAAAATAAGACCCAAATATTTCGCTTGATCAGTAAAAGTTAATGGAATACCTTTTATAGAAGGAGGATCTACATGAGGAATTTTATATTTCCTGGAGAATAGAACAAGTTCTGTTTTATGAGGGTTGACACCGAGACCACACCGGTCCGCCCAATTGGTTAGCCTATTCAAAGCATTTTGTAAGAGTTCTTTTAAGGTATTAGGATGCTTTCCTGATACGGCAATTGCAACATCGTCCGCATAGGCAATCACTCTGAAGCCCTCCGCTTCCAGGCATGTTAGCAGCTCATTTACCACCAAGTTCCAGAGAAGAGGAGATAGGACCCCGCCTTGTGGCGTGCCTCTACTGACAGACCTTCTAGTAGAAAAGCCCTCTAGTTTTGAGTTGATGACCCTGCTAGTCAGCATTTGGTTAATCAATTCACCAAGCGAACCATCTACCTTCAGAGATGTCAGTGCAGATGCGATTGCAGATGTGTCGACATTGTTAAAAGCACCTTCTATATCTAAGAAAGCAACCATGGTGTACTCTTTATGATGGAGGGAATATTCAATGGTTCTTACTAAACTATGTAAGGCCGTTTCTACAGATTTCCCTTTGCAGTAAGCATGTTGACTCGTAGACAAAAGTCGCATGTCAATGCTTGATCGTATGTGGATATCAATCAATCGTTCAAATGTTTTTAGAAGGAATGATGATAGACTAATAGGTCTGAGATCCTTTGGGTTTACTTGGGAGCACTTTCCAGCTTTGGGTATGAACACAACCTTAACCTCTCTCCAAGACAAGGGGATGTAGATGAGTGCTAAGCAGCCAGTAAAGATAGACTCCAGAATTGGCATAATTAAATCTTTATTCATCTGGAGTTCGGCTGGTATTATGTCATCTGGTCCCGCAGACTTGTAAGGCTGGAAGCTGTTGAGCGCCCATTGCAGTTTTTCCCTTGTAATCAGACCTTGTGGATAGCTTGGATTCATATAAAACCTATTACGGTCGCAGCTATTAATGTTTTGGGAGCTACCAGGGAAGTGAGTATCTAATAGCAAGTTAAGCGATTCTTCGCAGGAATTTGTCCATGAGCCATCAGCATTTTTTTAAGCAGCTTGGCATTACTGGATTAGTAGAGAGAATTTTCCTTAACCTAGATAAGACGTACAAAAAAATTATCCTAACCAACAATTAATAAATAAATAAAAAAAAAAAACAATAAAAAAATATAAAGTATATACTCACCTTGTGCCCTACCTACCGGAGAGAAAACGAAAAAACAAAAAAAAAAAACATTTAGAACTTGCCTGGGAAAACCGAACCTACAGAACCTACTTATACCCGTGAACCTGCAAAAAACGGAAAAAGAACAGTGGATCCTGTAAAACAACAAAAAAATACCAGTGCACCTGTAAAACATCGAGGAGAAAAAGGATTGCAGCAACGGACTCCAGCGAATCAGCGAAACATCAGCGTCGGCAGATTTTCCCAGTGTTAAAGTGTCCAGTGTGTTCTCCCATACTTACCCTTTCTAAATTTCTGATTGTCCATCCCTACCCCACCCTTCCTATCGTGTCGAATGTGTTGTATAAGTGTCTAATTATAAGTTTAAAATTGTAATCGAAATATTTCCTACCTAAAAGAAATAATCTTATAGTGGCCAGGTATTATAAATTAAATTAAATAAGTGAAAACAAAATATATAAAAATAAAAAAAGAAAATCCGAAAAATAAAAGCTAAAACTAAATAAAATTGTGGGTGTGTAAACCATAAATCAAAACGATCCCTCCGCCCTTAAACAAAACAAAAACAAAACAACCTAATGACATTTTTTCCAGCACGTCCCCTACATATGTTATAAAGGATACATAGTCCCAAAGCGGTGCACCACATTGGCAGTTCGGTTGACAGAGTAAGTCATTCTTAATTTTTTTATTTCTTGTATTTTTTTTATTCATTTATGAATACAAATTTTCTTTTTGTTTTGGATGTGGGAAGGGGATAGATGGTTGTTGTTGTGAAAAACATAAGATACATTTTTTTTTCCAAATTAAATAAATAAATATTTAGATTAACAATTAAACTACTTATAATAATTTTCAAAAAAAAAAAGAAAACTAAAGAACACACAAATATACCATAGTAAATACACAAATATTTCTAAATTAACCAATACTCAGATATACAACCTACATTCCATATTATACAGATTTATTTAACATTACAATAGAAGAACAATACACAACCTATTTATTACACAAATATCTCAAAATTACTAAATATTAAACCATACACATAAATATTCTATTATACAAGTAATTTTAAATAAAAAAATAACTATCAATACACTAATAAACAAATATATAAGGAATTCATAAAACAATTAAATGAACCTACAACTACAACAAATTAAAAACATTTTTAAATTATGATTATTCTGATTTGGATTAGAGTTGCCAACCTAGCATAAATTATTTTTTTTTAATTTTCTTAATCATTGATTTGAATTATTTAATTATTATCATTAGTCAGTTTATTAAATTTTTATCTCTTTACCTGGCCCCACAAATAAACATTGTAATAATTTGAACGAAATATTTTGCAGTTATATTTGATTTATTTACGGTGATTTGGGTTATTCTTTAGTCAATGATCGATTGAAGTTTTTATTATAGTTGGGAAGTTGTTCCTCCAAGGTTATATTTGTGGTCATACCAAGACTTAGATCAACTAATATGGAAGCCTAAATCCTAGGTCAGAGGTGGAGCTGGCGGATGGAGACGATGGGGTAGCTTATAGATAACGACTGGGTAAGCTTGTAGACACACAGGTTAGGGGCTACTGCACAACATGGAGGAAGCAGTAGCCATGGTGGTATCCTTAGGATACATTGGGTAGGCTAATTCCTCCGGAGGGTCATCAACACCTTTGACCCTCCCCTCCTATTGAGATCACACCCCTCCCTTTTTTGGACGATTTCGGGCTCGACTATTTTTTTGTTAAACCCATACTTCTCTACTCTTTGGCATGAAAGTTTTATACGTAACTCCAGTCCCCGCTACGGTAGCAAGAACCCCCCCTCCGACGAGCTAGGACGTGCACATGCTAGCATGCCTCGCTGCCGTAGCTTGGACGCCCTCACCTTCCTGCTGCCAGGATCAGCCTCATGTGCCTGTAGCATGGGGTTGTAATGGTGGTAAAGGAAGGTGAGGTTAAGGGTTCTCAAATTGGTCTATGTGCTTGGCGATTATCATCACTCCGTGGAGAGCCATGGCATGCAGTTTGGGAACCCTTACCGATAACACCCGCGGTTCGTTACAGATGTTAGGTGAAATACCTCCAGAAAGCACCCAACCTAGCTTCGTTTTTTGAGCCATAGGGGTTCCCGGGTCTCCCTTTATTATGCCTTCAAGAATAATATATGGGTATACATCGCTGCCCAATAAGACATCGATCTGGCTAGGCTTGTTGAATCTTGGATCAGCAAGTTCTATATTTCTGAGATGATCCCAATAAGCAGTGGGTATCTTGCGTGTGGGAAGCACAGCTGTTAGTTTTGTTAGGACCAAAGCATTAAGCTTCATCCTAAAGCTATCGTTCACGTTAGATAACATTGTGAAAGATACCTTCCACTTTGAGATATTTGTGTTAGTATCTCCAACGCCAATAATATTTACACAATTCCTTTCCTTTTTCAAATTAAGAAGTTGAGTAGCAGACTCAGTAATGAAGGAGGCTTCCGAACCAGGATCGAGTAACGCTAGCAGCAATAACTGTTGGCCAGCAGGTGTCAAAAAGTTGATTTGGGCTGTAGCCAGAAGAACGGGAAATTGGTTTTCGACTAGAGACGCGTTATATGCAGAAGCAGTTCCGCTTGTAGATGCAGATTTGTCTGAGGATTCAGTCTAATCGGAAGAGGAAGCTGTTTTGTTGGGTTGTGGAGTTGGCGCGTGTTCGATGCCTTGCATTGCGTGAACTGCCTCATTTATATGCAGCAACGAATGATGTTTTTGATGGCAAGTAGAACACGTAAAGGTGCTTGTGCAATTTTGAGTAAAATGTGCACTTGACAGACAGTTAAAGCATAAATTGTTCTTTCTAACAAATTCTTGCCTTTTTTTTTAGATTGAATGCTTTAAACTTAAAGCAATTTTGAATAGAGTGTAAGCCTTGACAAAGCGAACACTTAGTAGCAAATTTTGAGATATGAACTCGATCCGTGTTTGAAGGTTTTTTATATTTTTGTTGATTTAAGCCTGACGAGGATTGTCCAATGACATCTAATGTTCTTGATCTCGTTGAGATGAAATCTTCAAGAACGCTGTATTTCGGGTAATCAACATGCGTGGAAATATGCGATTCCCAAAGCCCACGAGTTGTTAACGGAAGTTTCTGAACTATATGAAAGATGAGAACGTCTTCCCACAATTCTACAGCTACTCCAAGATTTTTTAACGATTGTTTCGCTTCATTTGTCGTATTTAACAAAAGTTTAAGATCTTCGGATGATTCTTGACTAAGTTTACTTTGTTCGAATAAAAGCTTGAATAACCTGGGGTGACATTCTGTATGGCAAAAACGAACAAACGTTTTCGTTTGTGCGAACAATTTGCTTCATGTAACTTTAAAAACGAAAGAATTCGTTCGTGCGTGCGAAAGAACTTAAACGACAGCTATTTACTTCACGTTTTTAAGATTAAAAATAATTAAGTTATATTTTTGGAAAGTATTAACGAATTAACAATCATGATGGCTTCTGATGTATTAATGTAACAATTATTAGACATGAAAGTATCACTTTTGCAAAACAAACAAAATCGTTTACGAACAAACCACCTTCACTCACGGTCTCAAATACTCACCAAGATTGAATCTCAAACAGCATTAAATACCCATCCTCAAATATTATGAAATACCTATATAAAGAAATATTTTACACCAAGAAGAAATGATTTGTCAATTGTTTTATAACAATTAACCCACGATAAGTGTTATTTGACTAAATTATGACTTCCCTACAAATTACAATAGAATTATTTTTTTTTTTTATTCATTTATTCTATTCGTCCAGGCCTAGAGATGTGTGCCTCGCTTTTCACCACATTTAACCATTTATGAAAAGCCACCATATAAAAAAAAGATCTACTTTGTTTTGAATCAAGAGGACTATAGGCTAAAAATGATACTTATATTTTTCTTAAATAATTGTAAAGGCTCTCGTTCAAGATATATATAATTTTTTATACTAAATTATATATTTATTTATACTTTTCCACCACTTTTCTGTGTTCGACTATTCACCATCTTCATCTATGTCATCTCTAAACAAATTCAATGCACCTAAAACTAGGTAATGAAAAACAGAGGCTCTCAAACTTGAGCGAACCAAATAAATTAAACGAAATCATTGTATATAAAAACTATAGTAGTATTATGAAAACGAACGATACTGGCGACATCCTTTAGACATTAAGGTAACTAAGGGATGTAGACTTGAGATATGAGTGTAGACTTATAAGAATATGGATGTGAAGAAAAAAGTACCGATATTAGTAGAACGGGAATACTGTATACTGAATTTAAGGGAGTTTGAGGGAGACAAAAAGAAGAATAATTTTGTTGAGAATAAAGAGGAAATTGAAACAAAAGAACGAGAAAACATATGATTTTCGTGATGCAAATTTTACGGTTATTTTTCTGATATAGGGGAAAATATAGGTTTGTGGGTTAATGGTGTGTATGAGTGAAATAATAAATACATGCAAACATTTTCTTGCAAAAAATTTTTCGCGCCTTTTTGGAATCAGTTTCAGTGTGGGTGACTAAAATTCAGTTCTATTGTGCGTGCGTTGCTTAATTGAACCTATACCTACTGATCCGAATTTTTTGATTTCGTAAATACATATTCGTATATTGAACGTTAAAGTTAAAATTGTATATCTCCTGACAAAATTTTATTTTAAATTAAATTAAATAAGTTTAAATAGTTATTTTGTGCCAATTGTTTTGCTAAAGAACTATAGAACAATCTTGCAAAAAGAGAAAACGCTTAAATATTTTGTAAGGTGAGTCGTATTTGCATAAGAAGTCTACATATATATAATCATCGCAAAAATGGCAATGCAACGCTCGTCTTTACAAAATGCATCGGTCAACAAAGAATTGCGGCGGTCACCCACACATGTTAACACTCCCATCAGCATCAACACTTCAAAGCCGGACTCAAAAAGAAAATGCCGGGAAATTTCACCACCAAATAAAAACGAAAGTGCCAATGCACAGAAAGCTGGTCAATGCACATCGGTTGGGAATATGCAAGTTCTAGACTTGCAAAATATAATATATTCCACTGTAGCAAATTTGTTAGATGAAAGATTCCGAGATATGCCAACAAAATTGAAATGAGCTCAATTAGGGCCACAGAGGCATTTTTGGTGCTATGTTTAAGGACGGTGGCATGCTTGTCTTGGCTCAGCTAAGCTCGTCAGACGGGGGAGTTCTTGTCCTTATCAAGACACCTATCGCTCAATCTCGTATTCAAAAGTGAACAAAAAAAAAGGAAGAAAAAGAAAGCTACTTTACTATGTCGGACGGACACGGACCGGACGGTTGTAAGAAAAAAGGAAGAATGAAAAGACACACACTTACCTATGCCATTACCCTTGTGAAAGAACGGAAAAAGTACAGTGAACAGTCTTTGAATTTAGATAAAAACTAATCTATTAATTTATCCCTATTCCTACATCTAACCTACTATAATTTTAAAAATTAACCCCCCTCTAATACTAATACTATATTTAAGACCTAAAATATATTCTATTTTATCTTTCTCTTCAATAGACTATTCACCTTCATTCCATCATCTCACCAAGATAATGGTTCGCTAGGAGCAATCAGGTTGGCCTGTTGTTGTTGGCAAAGCTTGGCCATCCCTCCCATGTCAAAGACATATCCTTTGCTATCTTCCTTGGCCTACGATTGTGGAAGATAGCCCCTAAATAACTTTCCAGCTATAGAGTCCTATAATTAGTTCACGTCATTTGTTAGTTTAAGTAATTGCCTTATAGACGGCCTGACAAGGACCCCCACACACCGAACGCTTTATATTCAGTAAGACATTATTATATTATTGGTCGTGATGTTACCTTATCCAGCTTCTGATTAATATATATATAGATTTGGTTCAATGTTTTCATAAGAATAAATTTTTAATTCTTGTAATTTAAAAGATTATACAATTTATAAATGAGATCAAAATTAAGTTTAAGAAAAAAAACCAAAATTAAAGAAAAATCAAAAATAAAAATATGTAGTAAATAGCAAACAAAAAAACCAACATCTGCTCTTAAAAGTATTTTTTTTTTAGATTTTTGTTTTTGTCTGGGGTATGCTATCCCTTCCCAGTGTAATTTTTATATATATATATATAACGGGTGATTTTTTAAGAGGTTTAGAACTTAAAAAAAAAAAAAAACACAAAACATTCGAAAAAATGAATGAAATATTTATTTGAATCGATAGTTTGAACCTTGCAATTTAATGTTTAAAGATAATTTCATGCAAATGTTGACCGCGGCTGCGTCTCAGGTAGCCCATCCGCTGAGTCCAATTTTGGCATACTCTTTCACACATATCGGCCGGTATCTCACGAATGAATGCATGGATGTTGGCTTCCAGTGCGTCAATCGAAGCGGGCTTGTCCCTATAGACATTAGCCTTGACATACCCCCACAAAAAATAATCTAATGGTGTCAAATCGCACGATCTAGGCGGCCAATTGACCGGCCCGAAACGTGAAATTAACTGTTCACCAAACTCGCCTCGCAATTGCGCCATTGTTTCGCGTGCTGTGTGGCATGTGGCACCGTCTTGTTGAAACCACATATCATGCAAGTCAAGAACTTCCATTTCGGGCAAAAAAAAGTTTGTTATCATCGCTCGGTAGCGTTCACCATTGACAGTAACGCTGCGATTCGCATCATCTTTGAAGAAATATGGCCCAATAATGCCGCCGGCCCATAAACCGCACCAAACAGTGGCTTTTTCGGGATGCATTGGTAGCTGTTGCAATGCTTCTGGCTGATCTTCACTCCAAATGCGGCAGTTATGCTTATTTACGTACCCATTCAACCAAAAATGAGCCTCATCGCTGAACACAATTTTTCGATAAAAAAACATTTCGAACCGAGCACGAATTTTGATAGTAAAATTCAATAATTTGCAAGCGTTGTTCATTTGTAAGACGATCCATGGTTAAATTGCAAACCAAACTGAAGCTGTTTGACAGTGACACAAGGTACTAAACACACGTCAGCTGTCAAAACCAGTGTTGCCAAAACCAAACCAGCTAAAAAATCACCCGTTATAAGGTTTTGTTACTCACGTTTTATACGTCCTTCGACGTCCTGCCGGCAGCACAGATCAGGAACGTCATATGTGTTTTCTCTAAAATATTAGTTCACGCAAAAGTTAAAGCAAATATACTATCAAGCACAGAGTCGATTTGTACACTTTTCTTCTCTACGTTAAATTAAGTTTAAAATTACGTTAATCAAAAAAATTTTAAAGGGAATTCAAATTTAAATAATAAAAAAATTAAAATTAAATTATTTTTACTTTACTTCACTAGTATTAAAAAGTAAAAGAAATTATTTTATTCATATCAAGTCTTTTAATTTCTTGTTCTTAGTTTTTTGCTTTTTTCTTTTTCTTTTCTCCTTCTTTATTCTCTTTGTTCACTTCTTAAATTCTTCACAGTTAACACTTTTTCTTTGTGCTTGTATTCTGCTTTCTGGAACTTTCAGAAGTCCGTTCTCCTCCTATATATGTATCTAGATCTAGATCTCGATCTCCTTATTTCTTTGATACCAAGTCCTTAGCTAAAGATTTCCCTGCTATCTTCGTACAATCTCCGGAACCAAATGGTAAAGACAGGGCTTCTGAATCCTTAACGGGGGCACAGGCACTTACTGTGTCTACTTTGATACTTGAAGTTTATAGGATCACAAATAAGTACCTAAACGAATAGAGATAGAATTTCCCAAATTAGGTCATCATCGTCTATTCCTGTTAAAAGCTACATACCTCTGCGTTTTTTAATATAACTATTTGATTATACTTTTTATATTTAATGGGGCTTCTCGTCACTCCCAATATATGGACACTTCACTTTTGGGTTCCCTTTCGTGGAACTCTTCAGTTTTCAGTTTAGTTTGTTTTTTTTTTTGGATTTTTGTTTTTGAAACTTTGAAATTTAACTTTAATAAATTTTATTATCACGTTTGTAATTTATACTTTCAGTTAAAATATAAGTTTCTTTTAATCACTTGAATTTATAACTTTTTCAGAGAGATTCACTTGAAGTGTCTGACATTCACAGGTCATATGACACCTTTTTCCTATGACGACTATTACAAAGACCCCTATTACATAGCTTGAATTCTTTGTTTTCAAAGTATATAAATCCATAACTGCTAGATAGTTGGATCCTACCTATCAGTTAACCTTTTACATACCTGTCCTCTTCACTCCGGAGTGATGCTGAGTAGTGATATAACTAACGACGTTTAACTAACATTGTACTATTGACGACTGGAGGCAGTACTCTACCGGGCAAAAAATGCAACAGAATAACTACATAAGATGTCAAAATTTGTTGTAAATCGTATGTGATTTGTGAAGTGTTTTTCCAAAATTATTTATTAAAAGAAGAAAAACTAATCTAATAAATATAAAAACTATATTTTTACTTAAATAATAAAGTAAAACTTCTTCATAATGTAGTTATCCAGTTGTTTTATTCGCCACCAGGTATCGCATTTTGACTTTTCTAGTCGTCAATACATTATACAATTTATTGCTACCTTACATCTAATATCACAGTATCTATATTGCACAATTTTATCCTAAGCGTATGACTAATTTATTAACATAATTATTGCAACTACCTTTTTTTATTATTAACTTCAAAAATATAACTGACATTAAATTTCTTACTTCCTGCGAATTTTATGTTCTCCTATAAAAAAATCTATTACAAAGAATATCAATAGTACATCGCCAATACCTATTCATTAATAATTTAAATTCGCCGCAAAAGAAAATATGGCCGTCGCGGAGAATTCTTATCTCTTCTTACTCTTCACTCTCGTTAAAGAGTGAGATAAGTCTATTAATTTTCTTATGTCAAAATTAAATGCAATACAAATGTGTATAAGAAATCAAACGTGGCGGACATTGGACAACTTTTGGTAAGTACTTAATTTTTTTGTTTGTTAATAAATAATTTAATGAATATTTAACCTCTTTTTCTTTATATTTACAGGTGATAATGTCCAGTAAACAAAAGGAAGAATGAAATAGGTAGGTAGAAATTGTGGGTGTATCGTTTCAGTGATGTAAGCATTGGCAAATGACATCTTTGCCTCTACCGAAATGGTTGAGGCTGAGGTGGGTGTTTACGTTGTTTCATCTCAGATACTTTAAAATGAATTAACCTTTAATTCTAATTTTCATTGTACTTTTCAGATTTCTATTTGAGGTGATGAAGCTGAACAAAAATAACAAAAAAAGGAAATGAAAATTAATGCCCTCAAAAATGCACCATTATGTATAATGTTTACATGTACCCGGGGATCAAAATTTTGTTTGAACCTGAGCCGGACATTCATAGGATTTTGTATGCCTTAGATGCCCCGCTTGCACAGGTAGAGGAGGTGTTTAATGACCTCTTCCCTGTGGGATTTATGATGGTAGTATGTTTAGTTGTAGATGGTTATGAGTAGTTTAGCTTTTTTTTTTTAGTTAGTTATGCATATGTAGTTAGTTAGTATTTAGTTATTAGTATTTAAGGTATTATGCCTAGTTATGACGTATTATTATTATTAGGAATTTTATCATGGATACGCAACATTACAAAATCTGACATTGATGGAATAAGCAATGTGCTAATTAATTTGCAAAACAACAACAAATCCCTTCAAGCGCAGCTACAGAAAATGGAGGTGCGATGTAATACTCTCGAGCGCCAAGTAGAGATGTTGGAGCGTAAAGCGACGGAAAATAATATTATTGCCCATATACCTAATCATATTTGCACCAATGCGGCGGAAAGGGCGAAAACTGTTTGCTTGGAACTTCTTAAATCAATTAACGAAACTTTAATTGTGTCATCCAAAGTCCTACATACTAATGAGAAAGTCTCTAATGTAATTGTGAAATTGAAAAATAATAATGACGTCGGCCGAGCTCTGAGAGAAGCACCTTCACTCAAAGGCTCAGGTATCTCAATTCACAGGGACTACCCACAAGCAGCAAGAGAAAGGAGGAGACAATTATTAAAACTTAAATCGGATATTGCGAACAAAAACAAAAATATTAAAATGCAATTCAAAGGAGAATCACTAAAGGTTGATGATAATATATTTTATTTTTTTACAGAAGCAACATTTTATCATGTGAAAATGGAAACGTGACGGATATTCTACAACAGCTACTAAACATAAACAACGATGTGACAGCTACTGGTGCATCGACAAGTGGCGCCAACTACGACCACCCAAATGGAAAGTACAACAGCGAACATCAAACTGTTGAGGGAGTGCGCACACCGAATTTTTAGTTTAAATGCCGTCTGCCACAGTAATGTGAATGCTGTTAGTAATTATAAGAAAACTTTTAAAATATTGTCTTATAACATAGCCGGTTTAGTAAATAAGGATTTATATGTAGATTTTTATAATTTTGTCAACAAACATGATTTTATATTTTTGTATGAAACTTTTTTGACTGAGAAGAGCTTCAGCTCCTATGAGGAAAAATTTTTGAACTTCGAGTTTATTTGGGTACCTGCTATTAAAAATAATTCAAGAGGAAGAGCAAGCGGAGGATGCTATTTTGGATTTAAAAGAAATCTGCAATATATAGACTGTGTTTTTAAAACTCGAAGTGGATTGAATGTGTTGGACTTAAAATTCGACAAAGTAAACTTAAGGCTTATTCCAATTTATATCAATTGTACCAACTGGGAACGAGATTCCGAACGCCTTCAAGAGGTTTTATTGTGCGAAGATACTCAAAATACGTTAGTTATAGGCGACTGCAATGCAAGAATTGGGAATGAAGCGGGATCAGAAAATATGGCAACAGGGATAAATCGCAAATCTAAAGATACCATATGCAACGCAAAAGGTTATAAGCTTCTTGAACTTTGCAATACATTTGGGCTGCGCATACAAAACGGTACAAGTCTATCTGATGAAGATGGTAGCTATACATTCATTGGTCGGCAAGGAACTTCCGTCATCGATTTAAGTCTTGTGGGAGGAGAATGGAATTCGTATGTTAAAGATCTTGAAGTTGTACAAGAAACATATTCTGATCATTTACCAATTGTTGTGACCTTTGAAGTGGAAACGGTTGATAGTGGTGAAACTAGGGAAATGAAGCTTTTACCGCAACTTAAATGGAAGTCAAAATATGAAACTGCTTATAAACGCAACCTTGATACGAATTTGTTGACTTCGCAACAAAACTTGAACTTTGGACAACTAGTGGATGTGATTAAGTTATCGTACCCTTCTCCATGCAATGAAATTTCTGCTCGCCAAAATTTCCAAAAACCTTGGTTTGATAAAGACTGTGAGAAAGCAAGAAGATTATCTTTTAAATTGCTTAATCTTTTCCGCAGAGCAAGTAATGAAACGCGTAGAAACAACTACATCCAGGCAAATTTAAATTATAGAAAAATATGTACAGAAAAGAGAAGAGTCTATTATGAAGCCCAAGCTTTGAGCTTATCAAAATGTAGTAGTGCAGCCGATTTTTGGAGGACTCTGAGGAATATAAATAGCACTCGACTTACAATCAATTCAGAACTAAGCCCAGATATTCTAAAAACTCACTTCAACAACTTGCTCAATCCTGACATGCCATCTAGTAACAATATACATTATGCAGCTCCAGCTTATTATAATGAAATCTTGGACTCATATATATCAATATCAGAGGTTGAAGAAGCACTTAAATTGCTAAAAGATGGCAAAGCTCCAGGAGCAGATCGAATACCGGTGGAGTTTTATAAATATGGATCCTTGGAACTTATTAAAGTAATCTCTTCTCTTTTTAATAACGTGTTAGAGTCTGGTGTCATCCCACAAGATTTTAAAGAGGGCCTGATCTTCCCTATTTATAAGAAAGGAGACAAAGCTGATCCCGGAAACTATCGTGGCATTTCGTTTCTCAATGCCTCATATAAAATTTTTACAACGATTTTGCAGAAAAGGCTCACTTCGTGGATTAACTCAAATAATCTTCTCAAAGAGTACCAAGCTGGTTTCAGGTCGGGTTACTCTACAGTTGACCACATTTTCGTACTAAGAAACATTGCTGAATCATTTTTTATGAGGAACAAGAAACTGTACACTTTTTTCGTGGACTTTGAGGCAGCGTTTGATACTGTGAACCGAAGATCTTTGTTGTATAAGCTATTCGAAATGGGAATGTCCAGAAAATTCGGAACGGTAATACAAAACTTGTACGACGGAACTTCTGCAGCTGTTTGGAACGGAGATGGCTTGTCTGAGTCTTTTCAAACCAATTATGGTGTTAAACAAGGTTGTCCATTGAGCCCAACATTGTTCGCCCTATTTATCGACGATATAACGGATTTCTTGCCAGGAGGTATACAATATGCGGGTTGTGATGTTAAAGCACTATTGTTTGCTGATGATATTGTCCTGTTAGCTTATTCTCCAAATTCACTACAGCTTATGATAAATAGGCTCTCGGACTACTGTTGCAGATGGAATCTGGAGGTTAATCTAGCTAAATCAAAGATTATGATTTTTAAGAATGGGGGGTGGAAGGCTAAGCAGTGATGAACAATGGCTTTATAACGGGGAGCGAGTTGAAGTAGTCAAAGAGTATAAATATCTGGGTGTTATTCTAACGCCAAGTCTAAATATGGAGAAACACCTTAAAGAGAAATTAGATAAGGCCAAGACTGATATTAATACAACATGGCGAAAATGTTTTGCAAACAAAAGTATAGCCCACAGTAGCAAATTTAGAGTTTTCGAGGCAGCGGCTGAATCAATCTTGTTGTATGCGGCGCAGGTCTGGGGTGGAAAGCAATATGATACAGTTGAGAAACTGCAGAGGTATTATATTAAAAGAGCTTTTCATCTTCCACCCAACACCCCCAACTATGCAATAATGTTGGAAACCGGTTTATCTCCGCTATTCATCAAATCATTTAAGTTACAGGTGGATTATATTCTAAAGGTGATGAAGATGGCAAATGAAAGATTACCAAAAAAAGCTGCAATGAAAACAATAAGATCCAGAAGCGGTTGGTATGGGGAATGGTTGGAGTTGGCAATCTGGTGTGGAATGGAGCTGACCCTGGATGTGGAACAACAAGAGACTTGGAAACCAGTATTATATGAATTAATTGAGAATGTGGATCTGAAATGCAGGGAGAATTTTATAAGGGAGGCCTCAAGTTCGGTGCACAGGGCAATATACAGTACACTCAATCATAATTTGAACAACAGTAACTATTTTCGTGACGAAAACAGTGTGCAACATATTTCGATGATGGTAAGACTACGAGTGGAACTTATTAGCTTGAATTACATCCCGCACAGAGAAGATCTTCCCATTTTGTGTAATATCTGCAATTTGCGAGAGAGGGAAGATGTTATTCACTTTTTAGGACGATGTCCAACGTTGCGTGAAACCAGAAGGCACTTTTTCGGAAATGATTTCATATCAGATGACCAAGTAAAGTAGATTTTAAACCAAATGAATACCAGTCAAATTTTTAATTACTGTTGTAAGGCTCTAGGATATAGAGAGAGAATTTTAAACGAAAATTTTTAAAATACACAAAAAGAAAAAACTTCTTTTAATTAAATACGATACTATAAAATTTTGTTAATTTAATTTAATTTTATTTTATTTTAGTCAATCGGCAGACGGCAGAGCCATGTTTTATTGTAAACTTTTAAATTTTTATAAATACAATACAAAAAATACAAAAAAAAATTATAAATACATATTCGTATATTTGCAAAATAATGGTGGAAAATTATAAAATTGAATTGTGTTGTGTTTGCTCCTAGATAAGAGCGTGAATAAAATAAATTTGCCACTGGAAATTATTCCAAAGGGTTTTCTTTTTTTTTATTTTCTCACCATTGTGCTAGTGTGCTAGTGATTCATTGTTCCATTATTTTATTACCAAGTGATATTCTTTAATCAATTAAAAGTGTTAAATAAACTTCATTCTTTGCTCATTTTGTCCTTTTTTTAATTTTAATTTTTGCCACAGGAATTTAGTTTTTCAAATTATTCCAAAGGCTTTTCTTATTTTTATTTTCTGTTCATTGCTAGTGATATTAATATAATACATAAAATAATATAAAGTAAAATATTTCTAAATAATCTTCATTTATGTCCAATTTTTTTTCAATTTTTAATCTCAGATTTTTTGAATTCACAGGGTGTTTTAATCCTTGTGAAGTGTTTTAACAGTTAAAATTCTTGAATTTAACTTTTTTCCTATTTGTGTTTTTGTTTGAAAGTGAGGTAAGTTTGTTAATTGCAAACTTTTTCAACTTTTTAATTTACAGGGTAGTTCAAATTGTAATCTTTTTTGAAGAATTTTTAGATATACTGGGTGTATTAGGGTGTTTCTTTTTAAGAGCAAAATATTGAATTTTGTATTTTTTAACCGACTAAACTCCTTAATATTAGTTTTTATTAAGTGCTAACTTTTTCAATATTTATCTTTATTCTTGCTTATTTGTTTATTTATTAATTTACTTAATTATATTTATTTCTTTTCGCATAGTTTTTTAACTATTCATTCAATTACTCATTTGCTTATTTATTTATATACTTACTTGCCTTTTAATTTACTGATTATTTGCTTGTCTTATTTATTAATTTAATAATCTTATTTGCTTACTTTTTCAATTACTTATTAATTTACTCATTTGCTAATTAATTTATTGACTTACTTGCCTTTTAATTTACTCGCTAATTGCTTTTCTTATTTATTAACTTATTAAATTTATTCGCTTGTTTTTTTCAATTATTTATTAGCTTACCTTCTTATTTATTTACTTACTTACTTTTGGACTTATTAATTGCTTTTCTTCTTTATTAAACGCTTGCTCTTTTAATTATTAATTTAATTGCTTAAATTTTTAACTTATCAATTAACTTTTATTTAGTTACTTATTGACTTATTTACTTACTTACAACTTTTTAAAGAAAAGTTTAATCAGTAGTAGAGAGCACGGTTGCCGTTTTGGTAGGATCCTACCAAACTTGGTAGGATTTTTCAGCTTTGGTAGGTTGGTAGGCTAAAATCCGATTTGGTAGGTTTTTTCATACAACTCTTGAGCATAATATAAAACATTGTACAATCATAAGAATTGAGATCATTTCTGATCAACTCAAAAAATGTCAAATAAACTCAAGTAAACAGAGACTTGAATCATTTGGCGTTGATCTGCGTATTTTTTTAAGAACAAGTATGAGCTAATCTCGTTGAAAAATTCTTATTTCATTTCCAACTGATATAATTTTTAAAATTCATTTTTCAAAATGAAATGATTTTAACTTAATTCATACAAAATTATGTTGAAAATTATATTATGTCACACCTCAAGCGAAAGCATTTGAAGATTATGTCAAAATTTGATGCATAGAAAATTCCAAGGAAGGAGAAATCATTAAATATTAGCATGAAACTACCTCAATAAATAATTCGGAAATATATAACTAGCATCTATGCGCCCAAGTAAACCTCCTTAACATAAACCTTGTTTCACTTTAAATTTACTGCACATCTTTGGGTGGGGTGGATCTCGAATTTTTGTTTTAGCTCATAATACAACAATTTCGGGTTTTTTTTTTTAAATTTTCTGGAAAATGGATTTCACGATTGTGAATAAACCTCGTACCCCTAATGTGTTTTGAGGTTTCTACCAAACAAAATTAGCCGAATGGAAATAGAGTTTTTTTATTTGGTAGGTTTTTATTCAATTTGGTAGGTTTTTTTGGGAAATTTGGTAGGAATTTTTTTTTGCAAGCGGCAACCGTGGTAGAGAGTAGTTACTTACTTTTTTAATTATTTATTTACTTACTTATTTGCTTATTTATTTATTTATTAACTTGCCTTTTAACTTACTCGCTTTTCTAACCTTATTCGCTTACTTTTTCAACTATATTTTATTAACTTAATCATTTTTTGCTAACCTACTTATTTATTTAATTATTTACTTTTGGACTTATTACTTATACTTATTTACTTAAATTGTTTACTTACTACATATTTTACTTATTTATTTATTTATTTGATAATATAACATACACTATACTCACATACTCTCAAATTTTTTAACTAGGTACATATTTTGCCCACTTACTTTTCTGTTTAGTACTTAATCTACGTACCCACTTCTTAAAAACTATTTTTCACTTTCATTACTGTTCTCGTAATTTATTTTCGTGAACTTACGCGCGTAAAATCATATAAAAAAGTAACCATGGTTAAATGCTGCGGTGAGGTGCAAAAACTACTAGGTTCTATTTCTTTTTTTAGACTCCCAACAGACCATAGAAGAGATATTTGGATAAAACATGGGAGTGTTTCACATCACAAAATGATAAACAAAGCATGTGTGAAAAGCACTTCTATGAGAAGGATATTATTTTGAGATGCGCTCGGAAATATCTTACCCGCAATGCACTTCCAAAGTCTTCTGCATCTATTTGCAATTGCTCTGATAGTGTTGTTGACTCTGTATGCCTCACTATAATGGGGGCATGGAGGCCACCGAAGCAGCTGACTACGGTCACATCTGCTATAGTTAGATCCGTGCCTCCACGGCCAAATCTACCCCCACCCCCACATCCACCTGCAAGATCACGTCCACTTGCACCTCTACCACCACTTCCTCCTCTACGTCAAGCACCACTTTCGCCTTCATCCGTGCCTTCCAGTCCATCTTTACCCTGTATAAACTTGGCTGCTCACGCAACCAACACATATGCTAAAGATTATTCATTGGGAGATGTACCTTCTACTTCAAAAATTTCACCTTCACAGTTTCCATCTCCAAAGTTACGTTCCTACAAGGCAGTGCGAAAAATAAATCGGGCGAGCGTCATTCCCCGTTATATTTTTCGGACCCCAAAAAAACTTAAGCAAAACCGGGAATATAGGCTTAAGGAAGACTTATGTCGTTTTCCATTGGTTTCACTCAAGAAGACACTCGTTCTGAATCCAATGGAACAGTGCTTGTTACTTCTACTCAATTCTGAAGTTTTGTCACTATATTGGTGAATCATTAAATAGAAACCTTTTGCTGGCACACAAAAAGTAAAACTGAAAACAATTGTGTATCAACCCCTAACTAACAAATTATAATTTTTCTTTTTATTTTTCTTGATTTTTGTATTAAATTATATTAAATTCCTTGGTTTCAAGTGCACAATTAATTCGAATGAAATGTTAAAAAAATATGAAGTTGTACTGCAGTTTGTATTGACGTTTGAGTGAAATTTTGTTGAAGTTTCGTGTTGCATGTATTAGTGCTGCTGAGTGTCTTCTGAATTCAAATCAAGAATCAATTTTCTCTCCTCAGAATCGTCAGAAGAGTATTTTTTGTGCCAATGAAACGGTTTCAGAAGCGTTCCGGACGATTCTGGACGCTTCCGGACGTCCAATGGAAAACAGCATTAGAGTCACAAATGGAAGGGTTTTCGGAAGAGTTGCGCACGTTCATCCTGGCGCAGCTGTTCCACAAGGCGAATGCTCCCTGGGGACCCACGGAAAAAGATTTATTCTTGAAAAATTTTTTCAAATCCCCATCCTCTTATTCATTTTTGTTAAGTATAGGATTTAAATTGCCATCAGTCAGTACGATTTACAGATGGCACTCGGAAATTCGGCTACCAGCGGGGTTTAGCAAACAAATTTCAGATATGCTAACGGAAAAAGCTAAATCCATGACGCCTATGGACAGGAAGTGCGTATTATTATTCGATGAAATGGCTATACAAAAGGAATTAGAGTAAAATATCAAGGATGATATTATTTACGGGTATACTGATTTCGGGGAGTTTGGAAGGCAGAATACAATAGCCTCTAAAGAAATGGCGTTTACTCTTAGAGGCTTAAACACTAATTTGAAGCAAACCATTGCTTATTACGTAGGAAATCCAAATGGGGAAATGATTTCAAAGATGTTAGTCACTATAATTACAGGTGTTATAAAATGTGGGTTGACGGTGGTTGCAGCAAGTTGTGACCAAGGAACAAACAATGTCTCTGCGTTTAGACACCTTGGACCACCCCTATTAACTGAGGAAAACCACTATGTGGAGATAGAAAATCATAGGATTTTTCTACTCCATGATTACCCCCATATTTTTAAGAGTATACGGAATATACTTCTTAAACATAAAATTCATATAGGCGACGATGTAGTAGACTCCTATATGCGTTGAATTCCAACTGCTTCGAAACTGTTGAGCAAAGAAAAGCCGCTGCGGGAACAGCGAGGTTTATTAAACAGATGAACGATTTGTTCGATATATTGAACACTAGCTGTAGAGTATATGCTTCTCATAACTGTCATTGGCGAAGATGCACTCGAAGTGTACAATACCCTAACTATCAGCAGGTTCACAACCCCTAGGGTACCACAATGGATCTACATTGATCTAAGTGTGACGGTAACAAAACCAACTGTCAGCCCATTTACCTAACCTAACCTAACCTAACTATCAGCAAAGACGAAAAAGCCACGCTAAAAAACATTATGGATGAATTTGAAATGTACTGCAACCCGAAAAAATACGAGGTCTACGAGAGATATAAATTTTATAGCCGCACTCAAAGAGAGGATGAAAGCTTTGATCATTTTCTCACTGACATAAAACATCTATCAGCATCGTGTGAATTTTCATCAGACGAGCTAAATAAAGCTATTCGTGACCGAATCATTTTTGGTATAAACTCTAAAACCTGTCAAGAGAAACTGTTAGGAGTGGGAAACATCAGCTTGGATGATACAATAAAAAAAATGCCGTTTGTTCGAACTGGACAAACACAGACTGGAGGACGTACAGAGCAAAAAATCAGCAGAGTCATCATTAAACGGGAATCTTACAGTGGATGCTGTTACATCAAATTTCAGACAACTTAATACTAACAAAAAATTATTTAGAAATACTAACACACATTCATCAAAATTTAACAAGAATTTTCAACAAAATAAAACAAAAATGTTCAATAGAGATCATAAAAATAAATATTCTAATAATTACTATAATTTTTCTAATCCTAAACAGGCATATACAGGACGTGTCGTGGAGAGTGTTGTGAATGGTGTTATTCAAGCCATGAACCAGGATTCTGTCCCGCAAAAGGCAAATTTTGTGGAAAATTTAAAAAGGCAGATCATTTTGCGGTTGCATGCAAAACTAAACAAAAAGCTTTTGAATTATCTGTCAATGAATTTTCGGAAAATCCATCAATCAATTCAGATGAGTCAAGTTCAGGTGAGGAAAACTTTTTCGTATATTCCTTAACAAGTAAACAAAAATCGTGTTGGAGTGAAACCATTAAAATAGAAAATGTTAATATTGCATTCAAGCTTGATACGGGGCTGAAGTTAATGTTATTCCGTATAAATATGTAGCTTTGCTTAAAAATAAGATGCTGAATGTAAATAAAGGGATTTTGGAGGTATATGGTGGTAAAAAACTATACCCTCTTGGCTCTATTATCCTCAATTGCGTTGTTAAAAATAAAATTTATAGTGTTGAATTCTATGTTGTTAAAGAGAACACAATGCCTTTGCTAGGTTTGAAAAGCTGTGTTGATATGAATCTTGTTAAAAGAATAAATATGTTAAAAAATAACAAGCAATGCTAAATCGAAGAAAATAAACACATTTTCACAGGGATTGGCAAATTTCCTACGAAATGTGCCCTTCAAGTAGATTCTTCTGTTTTATCTACAACTAAAACGTCTAGAAGGATTCCATCTTCATTACAGAAACCTGTTAAAACTGCTTAACAGACATTATAGCCCAGGAAAAATGTACTTTCGCTGCGGAAAAATTCCAAGTGAAGATTTTTGAATGCAATTATCTTTATTTGTGCCTAAGGAATACGCATGCGAAAGTCTACAAACGAAACTGGCTTGCGTTAAAAGTTATTCAAGGTTAAATGTCGAAAATACCGGTTTTCCACGTATAACTTTGAAACGGTACATGGTATTAAAAAGTAATTCATACAAAACTTGTAGATAATATAATTATCTACAAGAAATGTTAAAACACTTTTTTTTCTCTGACTGATGGTTAAGAAGATATCGGCGTTTCAAAAAACGTAAATTGACGAAAATATCCCTTTTTTGCGTATAACTCAGAAATGGTGAGTGTCATTGAAAACATTTATAGGCAAAATTTGTATACTATTTTACCCTCTATTAAAAAAAAATTTTAATTTTTTCTAAGAGTAATAATTTTAAAGACATAATTATTTGAAAAATTTCGTCAAAAACCTGAAATTTCAGACTTTTGCTTTTAAATCTTAAATAACGAAATTTTCATAAAATAATTTATGTTCAGCTTATAGACTATAATGTAATCTACAAAAAATATTAACACACTTTTTTCCACACGAGTGACCAGTAACAAGATATTGCTACTTCAAAAAGGTTAAGTACTGAAAATAAGGATTTTTCGCTTACCACTCTTAAACGGTATTTGTTAGAAATTTAATTTTTACATAGTTTGTAGGTTATTTACCCTTCTACAAGAAAATAAAAACAAAATTTTTTTGTTTGCGGTTATTTAAAAGATATAATATTTTATATAAAATGCACAAAAGTCAAAAATAACGGCATTTTGCGGTTTTCTCTTAAATGGTGAAGTTTTTGAAAAATAATTTATACTTTTTGTATAAACAATAATATTCTCTATAAGAACTCTTATGAAGACTTTTTCGATATAAGGCCCCAATAAAAAGATATTGAGACTTCAAAAAGTATCAATTTTCGAAGATGCTGGTTTTTCCGGCCCAAAATGATTCGCCCAGCGACATAAAATAATAATAGGGTTTCTTAGAGAGACATAGTACAAATATTTTTTCATACTGAGGGGGGGGTCTATCTCCCCCCAATTAACCGGGAGGAGCAATTTTCTGAAAATAGTACTAAAATAAAAAAAAAAATTTAAAGCAAATGGCAACACTTAAAATAAAGTACTATATTTTTTTGAGATTTTCAAGTTTGTTCTTTAATTATTTTTTCAAAATAAGTTATTCCTGCCAATAGTTTTCGAAAAAAATACCTTCAAACCCAACATTAAAAAAAAACTGAAAAAAATCAAAAAGGTACTGTTCTTTTTTCAAAATATGAAATAAGGAATTATGTTAGTTTCTTTTATACACTTTTCCTGTAATTTTTAAATGAACACTGAAAACCAGATGGTTTTATGCCATCTAGTTTTCGAGAAAATTGTAAACTAAGAAAACTATTTTTTTATTATATGTTTTTTTGGTAGTATATCTAGGAAAAATGCATTACCACTTCGGGAAAATTCCAAGTTAAAATTTTTAAGCGCAATTATCTTTAAATTACCATAAAGAATACTCGTGCAAAAGTCTACACACGAATCTGGCTTGCGCTACAAGTTATTCAAGGTCAAACGCCAGGAGAATCTTCTTTTAGAGCATAACCTTTTTTTTTTGGATAGTATCAAGGAAAAAATTAATTTCCACTTGAGGAAAATTCAAGGTTAAATTTTTTAAACGCAATTATCTTTAAATTGCCATAATGAATACTTGTGCAAAAGTCTACAGACGAATCTGGCTTGCGCTAAAAGTTATTCAAGGTCAAACGCCAGCAGAATCAGAAGCAGAATGCTTTTAGAGCATAATCTTTTTTTTGGAAAAAAAGGTTATGCTCTAAAAGGGCGTTTGACCTTGAATAATTTTTAGCGCAAGCCAGATTCGTGTGTAGACTTTTGCACGAGTATTCTCTATGGTAATTTAAAGATAATTGCGTTTAAAAAATTTAACTTGGAATTTTCCTCAAGTGGAAATGAATTTTTTCCTTGATACTATCCAAAAAAAAAAAAAGGTTATGCTCTAAAAGAAGATTCTGCTGACGTTTGACCTTAAATAACTTTTAGCGCAAGCCAGATTCGTGTGTAGACTTTTGCACAAATATTCTTTATGGCAATTTAAAGATAATTGCGTTAAAAAAATTTAACTTCGAATTTTCCTCATGTGGAAATGAATTTTTTCCTTGATGCTATCCAAAAAAAAAAGGTTATGCTCTAAAAGAAGATTCTCCTGGCGTTTGACCTTGAATAACTTTTAGCGCAAGCCAGATTCGTGTGTAGACTTTTGCACGAGTATTCTTTATGGTAATTTAAAGATAATTGCGCTTAAAAATTTTAACTTAGATATACTACCAAAAAAACATATAATAAAAAAATAGTTTTCTTAGTTTACAATTTTCTCGAAAACTAGATGGCATAAAACCATCTGGTTTTCAGTGTTCATTTAAAAATTACAGGAAAAGTGTATAATAGAAACTAACATAATTCCTTATTTCATATTTTGAAAAAAGAACAGTACCTTTTTGATTTTTTTCAGTTTTTTTTTAATGTTGGGTTTGAAGGTATTTTTTTCTAAAACTATTGGCAGGAATAACTTATTTTGAAAAAATGATTAAAGAACAAACTTGAAAATCTCAAAAAAATATAGTACTTTATTTTAAGTGTTGCCATTTGTTTTATTTTTTTTTTTATTTTAGTACTATTTTCAGAAAATTGCTCCTCCCGGTTAATTGGGGGGAGATAGACCCCCCCCTCAGTATGAAAAAATGTTTGTACTATGTCTCTCTAAGAAACCCTATTATTATTTTATGTCGCTGGGCGAATCATTTTGGGCCGGAAAAACCAGCATTTTCGAAAATTGATACTTTTTGAAGTCTCAATATCTTTTTATTGGGGCCTTATATCGAAAAAGTCTTCATAAGAATTCTTATAGAGAATATTATTGTTTATACAAAAAGTATAAATTATTTTTCAAAAACTTCACCATTTAAGAGAAAACCGCAAAATGCCGTTATTTTTGACTTTTGTGCATTTTATATAAAATATTATATCTTTTAAATAACCGCAAACAAAAAAATTTTGTTTTTATTTTCTTGTAGAAGGGTAAATAACCTACAAACTATGTAAAAATTAAATTTCTAACAAATACCGTTTAAGAGTGGTAAGCGAAAAATCCTTATTTTCAGTACTTAACCTTTTTGAAGTAGCAATATCTTGTTACTGGTCACTCGTGTGGAAAAAAGTGTGTTAATATTTTTTGTAGATTACATTATAGTCTATAAGCTGAACATAAATTATTTTATGAAAATTTCGTTATTTAAGATTTAAAAGCAAAAGTCTGAAATTTCAGGTTTTTGACGAAATTTTTCAAATAATTATGTCTTTAAAATTATTACTCTTAGAAAAAATTAAAATTTTTTTTTAATAGAGGGTAAAATAGTATACAAATTTTGCCTATAAATGTTTTCAATGACACTCACCATTTCTGAGTTATACGCAAAAAAGGGATATTTTCGTCAATTTACGTTTTTTGAAACGCCGATATCTTCTTAACCATCAGTCAGAGAAAAAAAAGTGTTTTAACATTTCTTGTAGATAATTATATTATCTACAAGTTTTGTATGAATTACTTTTTAATACCATGTACCGTTTCAAAGTTATACGTGGAAAACCGGTATTTTCGACATTTAACCTTGAATAACTTTTAACGCAAGCCAGTTTCGTTTGTAGACTTTCGCATGCGTATTCCTTAGGCACAAATAAAGATAATTGCATTCAAAAATCTTCACTTGGAATTTTTCCGCAGATTGGCAATTTATTTGTACATTTTTCCTGGGCTATTAGAGTTGCAAGGTATTATCAAAAGGGTAGAGACTCCAAAAAATTGGGTGAGTAATTTAATAATAGTGGAAAAACGAAACAAGGAAATAGATTGTGTTTAGATCCAAGAGATCTTAATAAAGCCTTAAGACCTGTACATTTTCTCATACCTAAACTGGAAGATATTAAGGACAAACTTTGTGGAATGAAGTTCTTTTCCGTTTTAGATTTAAAAAATGGGTTCTGGCAGGTTGAGTTGAATAACGATTCAAGCGATTTGTGCACCTTTAGCAGCCCATTTGGGTGTTTTAAATTCTGTAGGTTGCCCTTTGGCATTTGCGTTGCACCGGAAATTTTTCAGCGCTATACCTATCAATATTTTGGCCAGCTGCAAGGAACCTGTGTTTATCTGGATGATTAAATCGTCTTTGGAAGGGATCAACTGGATCATGATCAAAACTTTAAAAGAGTTTTTGATAAAGCTCGACACATCGGTGTTAAATTTAATTCAGATAAATTTCAACACAATTTGAGTTCCGTACCTAAAGTACTTAGGTCATATTTTTTTCTGAAAAAGGTATGAGCCCAGATCCCGATAGGGTAGAAACAATTCTGGCAATGAAACCTCCATCGAATAAAAAGGAGTTGCAAAGGTTTTTGGGCTTGATTAATTATCTCAGAAGTTTTCTTCCAAATCTTTCAACAATGTCAGAAAATCTGAGAAATCTACTCAAAAAAGATAGAGAATTTGTTTGGTTAGAAACACATACTGACACTTTCAATCAAATTAAGAAAGCAATAACAAATGTTCCCGTACTAAGGCTTTTCGATGTTAATAAACTAATAGTCTTACAATGCGATGCATCAAAAAGTGGCCTTGGTTGCTTTTTGCTACAGACGGAAGGGCCTGTGAGTTTTGCCTCTAGAGCACTCACAGACACAGAACAAGGCTACGCCCAAATAGAAAAAGAACTTCTGGCGATAACGTTTGCATGTATGAAGTTCCATTATTATATATATGGGAGGCCAACAACAGTTCAAACAGACCACAAACCTCTGGTAACTATTTGTTCCAAAGATTTAGACAAGGTTTACTGTACAAGGCTACAGAGAATGAAACTTAAACTAATGAAGCACAAACTTGATGTAGTGTACGCTCCAGGAAAGTATCTGCATGTAGCAGATCTCCTTTCGCGGTCATTCCTAAAAGGCACTAAAACAAACAGCGAGGATAGTTTTGATGAAGTGATTCATTCTATAAATATAAGTGATAGCAGAAAAACTCAGCTTCAAAATGAAACTCAAAAAGACCCTGAGTTGAATAAGCTTACAAAATTAATTAACAATGGTTGGCCTAGAGATATAAGCAAAGTTGAAAGTGATTTGAAATTTTACTACCGAATGCAAATTGATTTATTTATCGAGGATGATATTATATTTTACATGAATAGGATAGTGGTTCCAAAATCATTACAGCATGAATACTTGATTATATTGCATGACGGTCATTTAGGAATAAGCAAAACTAAATTAAGAGCAAAGGATTTACTTTTTTGGAAAAATATGAACACACAAATTGAAAATTTCATTAACAGCTGTTTGGTTTGTCAATCATTTAAGATTTCTCAAAGAAAGGAACCAATTATTCTTCATGATATACCAGACACACTGTTTGTAAAAATAGGGTTAGATCTGTTAGAATATTCGAATTGTTATTACCTACTTAGTCATTGTTGATTACTTTTCGAAGTGGTTGGAGTTGCTACCAATCAAAAATAAATCGGCCAATGAAATTATAAAACTTTTACAAATTACATTTACTTCCCATGGAATCCCAAAGATTATCATATCAGATAATAACACATTTAATTGCTCCGAATGCTTGGCTTTCGCGAATAAAATCGGGGCAAAATTTGTTTTTAGTAGCCCTTATCATCCTTAATCAAACGGCTTAGCCGAAAAGTTTGTTAATATCAGTAAAGATATGCTCCGCAAATGTCATGCTTCCAAAACAGACTTATTTATATTACTTCTAGAATATAGGAATACACCCCTCCCAAAAATTGGTTACTCACCTGCACAACTGTTGTGTAGCAGAACACTACGGACAAGAATACCTACACATGATGAAATTTTGAAACCTAAACTTCCAAAAAAACCCCAATTCAGCATCTGGAAGTCTAGTCAAAAAGCAAAACATTATTATAATCGGAACGCAAGTTTTAAAGAACAATTCAGCGTCGGTACTCATGTTTGGATGCAATCTTTGGATACAAAATGGCTTCCGGGAACAATAGTGTCGAAACTACCAGAACCAAGATCCTATCTAGTTCAATTGGATAGGGGAGGAACATATAGAAGAAATTCTAGAAATATACGAAAAAGATTTCCTTGCCAAACAAAACCCGATAGCTTAATGGAAACATCTAAAACTAAAGTTCACAACACTCGAAGCCGTGCCAAAAAAAAAAAAATTTAAATCATTATAGAATTTACATATGTATCATATTTATATACTAAAGTATATTTGAATTTACATATATCTTTTATAATTTTATGCTTTATAGTTTTTATTTTTGAATTATCAATGATTAATTTGAATTTATGTATTCTTAATCAAAAAACGATGAAATATATATGAATTATGTATATGCCATATATAAATGTTACTCAATTATGTTATTATTTATATTTTATTATCTTAATACAACTATTACCTTTATTAATTTTTGAATTGTTATTATATAAACTTAAAAGGAGAGATGTAGAGTATAGATATGCTTCTCATAACTGATAACTGACTTCAAACAGTCAGTCGTTGCATAACTCGATAACAGACAACATCATTAATAAAGCACATATATCTCTCTCACAACTTTCATTGTTTCATTATATATGTATATAGAAAATATATACCTATATGAACCTGAACACTAGCCAGCGCTATTCTAGGAATCCCAATAAGAAGGTTCTTTCGGAAAGTACAGACACTTTGGAAGAATTGAAAAAAGCAAGGGACTGGGTATTCTCGTGGATGTCGAGTAGTTCTCAGAAAAACTCACCCTGTTTTAAGGGATTGAAGCAAACACTGCTAGGAATTATTCAGATGTGGGAATTCTACAAAAGTGTAGAACAGAGCTACTTCTTACTCTCACATCTTAATACCGATGTTGTTGAAAACTTGAAGCCAATTATTTTCCAGAATTTAAAGTCGAGTGAGCACTCAGCATACGAAGATGCAGGAGCAGAAGCACTTCTACAGGGCACCGAATACGAAGTATACATGGAAATCGAGTCTGAAGATGAGGATAGGGATTTTGAAATTGATGAGCCTATAGAGGACAACATCCTAATTAAAAAATTAGTTTATACCCTAGAAGAAGACGTAAGCAATGATGAGGACTTGAGTGATGAAGAAGAAAAAATTGAATTAGACACGAGTATTAAGGAAAAAGCGGCTGCTTATTACGCTGGGTTTGCAGCAGGCAAAACTTAAAAAGAAACTGCAGTGTGAGATTTGCTCAGAGTTTATGATTGATGAGAATGAAGTTAACAAAGAACGGCAGCAAACTTTGTTAATCAAGCTGAGAGCCTACGCGACAATCAGCACAACTTCCGAATATGGTAAGTTGACAGTTCCAGCAATCCTTTTCGAAACGACTGTCAGAACTCTTCAATCTATTTTCGATTTTCCACAAAGACAGCATGGAGTAAAGTTAGTGGAAACTTGGATTTCCGAAATAATGAAGGAAAGTATTGTAGAGACAAACTGCTCAACGGAGCATAAACAAGTCATAGCAACATTTCTGCTTCCAGGATTAACAATCAAAAAAACTAACAAGGAAATCAAGCCACAAAAAAAATCCATATAGATTTTAGAATATATTATATATTTACCACTGTAATTAATAATTGTCATGCACATGACCCAAATAGACGTTTCTTTCGGCTAAATATCCTTTTGCTTTCATATCCGTTTCTTTCGGCAAAAGATCTTTTATTTTCATATAGTTTTAGGTAGGAACATTTTTATTCATAACACTTTCTATTTGCTTTTATATTGCTTTTAGGTTAGCTACATTTGTTTGATGCATGTGCAAACCATTTTAGTAGTTTTAGTTATATATAGAATGAGGACTAGGCCGCCCGGGGATACCTCACTAAAAAAAACGACGATCTACACACGCATATTTTAAATTATCTCTTTTAAGGCATGTGCAATATTGTATCTAGTAGTGATATAACGAGGACTAGGCCTAACGGGCAAACCTCGATAAAAAAAACGCAAGTACCTATTATATATGATGTTGATGCATGATGCAATACATTTAGTAGTTTTAGAACGAGGAATAGGCCTACCGGGGAGACCTCGATAAAAAAAAACGCATTTAGTATTCTACCTCAATGGGTAATGCGGAAAAGAATGCACGTACATATGTAAAATTTGGTAGTTACATATTTTCAGGAAAATGAGATCTCGCACATTTGGCTGTTAAAAAGTGAGAAACGGAATTTGATTTTTGTCCTTAATATTTTTACAGCCAAACTGAAATTTTGCTGTGAAACTGTGAAATGAAAAAAAATTTAATTTTAGTTTCCACAGAGTTTTATCAACAACACAAAAACAAAATGGCTGTTGTTTACTCTAGGTTTTATTTTTTTCTTTGTAAAAGTGTTTCTTTTTTCCTTATCTGTTCATTTTTTTATATTTAATATTAAGGATATTCATACAACAGCGTAAAGTCGTCGTAAACGTTGCAAACTTTTAAACTTCGTAATTCTGTCTTTGTATATGAAAACCCATAGTACTATCATAGTGGCACTGGAAGAGGGCGACATTTCAAGTCTCCAAGGGGTACCTTGACGTGGAGAATTGTGGAATAAGTGGAAGTGTGGACGTGAAGAATAGTATAAGCACGGGAAAGACGTATACTGAATTTATGAGAGTTAGAGTGAATCAGGTAGAAGGCATTTTGGAGAAAATATTCAATTTTGTTTTGGTTATCGGTTTTTTTTATTATGCAGATAAAGCTGAAAGACACAAAAAGAACAATTTTGGATATTCTTTTTGGCTTATGGGGTTTTTATGGTGCAAGAGAAAGGGGTAGGAATACATGTGAAGGTGTATTTGTTTTTTCACAGCTGTAGGCGTATTGTCTTCAATATATTTGGGTTTCTATGGTGCAAGAGGAAGAGGTTGTTAAGGCTTGGTCAAACAGAACGCGGTCCGACGGGACGGTCAATACTTTACTGGGAAAGTAAGAACGAGACGGTAAAATTTTCTTTGTAAATTTTTACAAAGATCGCCGGACCGCGCTCTGTTTGACCAGGTCTTTATACATTGGAATAAAGGTAGGTAGGTATGTGGGTTAGTTTTTACAACTGAGTGGGTAGTTGAGAACCAAAACTCTTCATATCCAAAATTTTCATTTTGTGCAAATGAAAAAAAAAACTAATTAAGGTGTAATGGTAGATGTTATAAAAGATTTTATTTTGTACCTATAATCTTTGTATATGAAAATTTTTCATATACAAAGCTATAATAGAAGATTTTTAAATCTATTTTATGATTGCGAGCAAACAAATATTGGAAGTTCCGTTTAAAAGATATTTAACAATTAAATTTGGTTATGAAGAGTTTTGTTGCAAATGATTGGATATGGCCAGTTTCCCCACCATTCCCCCCCTCACAATTGCACCCTCTAATATAATAGCACTCCCCTACAGCCCTTCTTTCCAATCTTTAATGATCCATTAAAAATTGTTTACAATAAAAACCCGTGAACGTTTTAGTTACATCTTATATACCATAAGCCTATGATGAATAAGAAGAGTTTTGAAAGCAAACCTACTGCTTACAATGGATATGGAAAGTTTTGATGTAAATTGCACTGTGGATATCGATGGTTTTGGAAACAACAACCATGTTTGACATCAATATTAAAGGGGCTTAGAGGGGTAAAGCTGTCAAATTTTCTTTAAAAACTATTCAATATGCCCAGCTTAACAAATCTGGATCAAAATCTCAATTTTTGATAAAAGTGGATAGGTATGATGAGTTTTCGTTATCATCTACTCAAAATGTAGGTGTTTTGTGTGCAGGATTTTTAACATATGTACATACAAACTTTTCGCACTTTTCAAACTTTTCTTTCACTTCTTTCCTTAATATATATACATACATATATTTTAGTAAAGGCTACATTGAGGTGGAATACCATTTTCAAAAAAATGGTTATTAAGACGCGGTAGTAAAGCTCTTGGGCCGTGGGCGTTATTTCCCAAAATAAAAGGAAAAAATACCCACGGGTTTATTTTCCATTTTGAAATGGCGATAACCCATGAAAGAAAAGAATTAAGAACCGCGGGTGCTATTGCTTTTTGGATTTGGCATTTAAGCCCACACTAAAAGTATGATCTATACTCTGCTTTTAAATACTCATCTATTTAAAGATATCAAAATGATAAAGTTGGATATCTTAATATATACAACAAAGTCGGGTTAGTTACACCATTTATAAGTTATAACTCAAGAACGGCTGAACGAATTTTAATGATCTATGGTTTGTTGGATTTGTCACCGCCTCAAATAAGAGAATTACTATTAAAATATCAGAAAAGTTCACGCATAAAAATTATATGCACTTTGGGTAGGTACCTGTTTTATTATATAAAAAAAAAGAAATCAGAAAATGAGTTTGAAAACGAATCAATAAATTTTGAAATTTTGTTTTGACAAAATGAAATTAAAAAAATTATAATATAGTCGAATAATCGAATTTCGTTCTGACAAAATAAAATTACAAAATTATAATCAACTTATGGATGTATTTAAAATAACAATTTAATCTTCCATTGAATTTACTTTATCAAAATAGCTTTTTGTTTTCTTTGATGTTTAATAAAACTTTTAAAGGATTTAAAATAGTTTGATGAGAATTTTGTTTAAAATAATAATAGTAAAAATTACATATTATATATGTAAGTATACAGAAATGTTTATAGATTTTTTTAAATTTATACATTGTATTATTTTTGTTTGTCTTAAAAAATATTAATATATCGCGCATTGAAAACAAAAGTGGCACTAAACGAAAAACCTAGTTTTCGAATACGGCCGTTTAAGGTTTTGGACGACTTACGTAAATAGTCGATAGCTCTTTGAAAAAAGATTTAGGGCCTTATTACGGTTCGCGAATCGAACGTTCGCTTGAAGTCGAACGCTTTGGCGAATGTTATGTACGTTAGGGTTAGTTGAATTCATTCGCTAAAAATTCCTCGCTGTCACAGGAAAAATTCATTATAATCAATTTTTCTTTCGACAAATGTCAAATAGAAAAAATTAAAATCGGAAAATATGTATACATCTTAAAGTGTGGAATTTTTGTAGTTTTCTTCATTTTATTCTTGACTTAATTATTTTATTGGTCATTAAGCGATTTTAACGTAGTAAATTAAAATTTTTTATGCTGCAGAAAAATCAGCGTACAAAATAAAAACTACAATGGAATCAGCTTTTTAAATTTGCTCAATTTGGTGTAGGTTTTTCCTGGCGTTTTAAATTTAAAACTTAATTGTTTAATGGTTTGTGTTGTGAATGGCTTTTTTGTTAATTAATTTATGATTAAAAATTTTTAATAAACTCATTTTTATCACAAAATAATAAGATATTCGTGCTTTTGTTATTGTTCGCCGGCCAGTCACTAACATTTTCCTTTCGCTTATTTTTGATGTTTGGGGCGAGTCATCTGGCGAGTTTTTGACTTTTGTAATACCAAATTGATTCGTTCGCTAGCTTTTTTATTCGATTCGCGCCCTTAAATGCTATGTTACTTTCCCAAAATACATGTATGTAGTTTCTCTATCTTTTAATAAATATGGCATTTTAAGATGACAAAACAAATAATGGGTACCTAAAGTGCCTGCATTAATGAATTTCACTAAACATAAAATTACTATTAATTTGAGGAGAAAACCGACATAATGCAAAAAATGTCACTTTATTTTTACCGATTGAGTGATTTACGTCAGATTAAGTGATTGATTACCGATTTCTTGTGAAAACTAGAGGAGGTATCAGAACGAGGATCTTCGCAAAAGATGCGTGATATATATCGGAACCTAGATGTCGTTTTAACTCGAAAGTTAGTACGGGGTAATTAGATTTCATTATATGGAGCACTGAGAAATAATTCAAACATGCAGTTTGACTTTGATATTCGAAAGGGTATTAGTACACGAGCCAAAAACCACATTTTTCACAATTGCACCTAGAGTCATTTGGCCACCATTTTGTTTTTAACGGCTTTTTTTGTTATCAGACGTAACTCACGCATTTTTGACGCTACGAAAAAAAATTGTGAGACAAACTTGTAGACAATTTAATTGTCTACAAAAAATGTTAGGTAACTTTTTTCGATAAGTGCTTTTTTTAAAAAGTTATACTGTATTTTCTTAAAAAAAGTAGGGGTTGATTTTGGTATATTCATCATATCTTATTTTTTTGTTCTAAAAAAAAAAAAAATCGAAATAAAAGTTATAGTCCCTTCAATTATCTAAATTTTTTGCATTAACAGTTATGTTATACGGCTTACGGTTCTCGCCCTGTAGCGCATATTAGTAGTAGAGAACTATATAGAATCATATATTTTTAACTACTTGACTTCTGCTGGTAAATAGAAACCTCGAGGTTCGAAAGTAAATTAGTACTCGAGCCGAAAACATCATTCTTCACAACTGCCCGTAGAGTCATTTAGCCACCATTTTGTTTTTAACGTTTTTTATATCTTCGCAAGTAACTCACTTTTTATTTATGCCAGACAAAAAAGTTGTAGAACAAACTTGTAGAACATTTAATTTCCTACAAAATGTTTCTTGTAACTTTTTTCGATAAGTACTTTTTACTTGCGATAAACATAGGTACTATAGGGCAAGTTTTGGATTCGTGCAAAAAAAAAATTTCGAGATAACAATCAAACATGACATTTAGTCCAGGCAATATATGATTTAACATGGGCAAAATTGCAACAGAAGCTTTTTTAATCAATTTATGATCAGTTACCACTACTGAAAGACATATCCAAAATCGGACAAAATCCCTCCATGGGAACACCCCGAAAAACGGTTTTCAAAATGGCGGATTTATTGGTTTGTTGTTTTTGGTTGTTATTTTTACTACGCTGTGATTTTTCCTTTCAATTATCTTTAATTATCACTGGTGGATCCACTATGACATTCCCGAGTCATTACCCAGTCATGACCCTTCCCCATTTATGACCCCCCACTCCCTTCAGAGCCCTAGAGAATATGATCGAAGCGACCAATCTTCACGAGTATAGAAAGAAACACCCCCCATTTATGACCCCCCTCATTAATGACCGCCCCCATACATTTATTAACATACATATACATATACCATATCTACCATAAAAATAATTCTATTTTATCTAAATATACGTTAAATCACAAGAGAAAATAAATGTATTTATTCAGTCCAGGCAAACTAAGCTAAAAATACCGTGAACATGGGCAAAATAGCAACAGAAACTTTTTTAATTGATTTTTTATCTGTAAGCATTACTAAACAATATACCCAAAATCTGACAAAATCCGATCATGGGAACACTCCAAAAAACGGATTTCAAAATGGTGGATTAACTGGGGTGTTGTTTTAGGTTCCGATCATGGGAACACTCCAAAAAACGGATTTCAAAATGGTGGATTAACTGGGGTGTTGTTTTAGGTTGTTATTATTTCCATTACGCAGCGATTTTAACTGTTTTTATGTGTTGAAATCAATTGAGGATAGTTGATCATGAAGCAACCCAGTCATGGTATTCTCTCTACTCAAAAATCTTAATTTTCCCATAAAAAAAACTGATCACAAAAAGAAAAAAAAAAAGAAATACACCCTATTCACGACCCCCCCAAGCCATGTCCTCCTCCCAGCAAATGATAAACACGACCAATCTTCAGCAATGGTCCTAGAAAATGAGGACATAAATACATAAATAAACCTATTGTAAGCTTTTGGCACGCTTAATTAAATTACACACATATATTCTAGGGCTTGAACAGTTTCTTAAAATTCTTTCATTAAATAGCTTTGCTAGGCCTGAAATATATATATATATAAATATATTCATGACCTAATAGAGATTACATTTTAAGGATATTATACACTAAATTTGGAGTTGGTCCGCATCTTACTACGATGATTTAGTTTGATCTCATTGTCCTTTGCATGGTAAAAAAGCAAAATCAGCATATCAATGTTGTCTTCTTTCACATTGGTATGAACGCGTTCTGAAGATGAGTTGCGGTACAAACAATGTCCACATCAGATCCTTGTTTCTTCAGCAAGGCAATTATTAAAGGTTGCTTGTTATTTCGAACTTGAATCTGTTCTGCCGACTAACTTGATGACTAGGTCCGGGATGCAACTGTAAGTTTAGGTACATATCTCATCGCAGCTTTTGAAGAACAGGAAACCAACCGGTAGATTTTGTCCAAAAATTTACAAAACCATGGATTGGGCTAGCTTTTTCAGTTAGCTTTGATAAAAAATCCCACTTAAAAGTAAAGGTTAGGTTAGGTTAGAAGTGGTGATGATGCGGCAAGCCGTATCACCTCACTCGGATCTCAATGGATCCATTGTGCTCCCCAGGATGTGGATAATGCAGGAATAGGAGGGATAAGAGGAGGGATTTAGTGGAAGCTTTGGGAATGGGATGCCTCCCTGAACCATCCTGAGCTCTGAATGAAGTTCAGGATGCTCTTTAATGGCAAAAGAGAGACGTCACCCAGTTCGTCGAAAAAATATTCTCCGAGGGCTGTTTTCCTTGTTCATGCTAGACTCGGGCATTCACAGAGATAGTGAAAAGAGCCCTCCTCCGCCTCTTCGTCCTGGCACCCTCTGCATAAGTAAAAAAAAAAGGTTGCATATGGTATTATTGGGGTACCAAATTGAAGCTAAGACTGTCGATATACGATATTGATGTTTGAACAGCTTTATTGGTTGTCTTGAGTTGAAATACTCTTTTTAAAAAAGGTGTTTTGCTTACACTTTCTGTTCAAAATTCGAAATCTATTAAAAATTAAATGAAAGTGGTAAAGGTCACTTTCTAAGCTAAGTTTTTGATATGATTTTACTCAGTTTTACTGTTTTGTTTTATATAAAAAAGCAACGAAGCAACCTAGACAATTCTGCCAACAGACGGTTTTTGTAAATGATAACACTTATGCTATCGGTTACTTTTCTGTTTTTCAATAGGTGGCTATCAGTGACGTGCGGCACTCGAACGAACTGGGTAGACAGTTATAAATTAAATTCATTATTTTCCATCTTATCCAGTCAAAAATAAAAACTGTTAACAAAGTCCAAAAAACAGCGTATTTCTCTTTGAAATCAAACGTTAAACTTCACACAAGACTTCACGAACGTGTCTAAAAAACATGGCTACCAATAAGGAACTCTATTAATAATTAGCAAAAATTAAATACCTATTTAATACAAGAATACAAATTATAAGAAATTGTACACAGATAAGTAGGTATATTTATCAAATGCTTCTATTTTTTTGAAACAAACGTTGAAGGGCCAAGATATGTACAGTACATAGTCCACATAAAGTTTTAAAACATTATTTTGAAAACCTTTTCAAGTCTTAAAAATTGAATTGAATAGATATGCATCCTCATCCTTATTATTTTTTGTTGAGATAATGGTGATCAAAGACAAAAGTATGCATTTGTTTGACTAAAAGTAATATAGGTACACCAATCTCAAACAAACAAAACTGGCAGACCTAAATTGATTTATAAAAAAAATCAAGAAACTCATAAAACAAAGAAAATAATAGGTAGAACATTTGATTTTCGTACCATTTCTCTCAGTCGCAATGAGGCAATAATGGTACCTTAACATTGTATATAAATTCTATAGTATTCTCATGAAGAAAAAAAGCTCGTGGCCATCTATGCGTCGAAATGTCATACTAATTTTTGTTAAGGGATCTCGGTAAGGCGATCACAGCGAACCTATCGACCAAATGTCTACCTACAAAATCGTGTTTCATGAGAATACTATAGATTGGATATACAATGACCTTAAAACAAATATGTATTTGAAAAACAATTTCAAAACAAGAAGAAGCACACAGCTTCAAAATGCTTTTTGTTTCGACTCAATATGATCCCAAAGATACAGCTCTACAAAACGCACAAGGGAGAATTATTATTCCCTTAATTTTGTTTTCGTCAGTAGTGTACTTCTGCGAAAGAGTCCAGCCTTCCTACCTATTGCATTTTTTAGGGTTGACCTACAACTGCCCACCAGTGATGCCAGACGAGATTTCTAGAATCCGACCAAATTCCAAAAAAAATCCCACCATTTTTGTACTGGAAGGAAAAAAAAACCACCATAACCATTTCTGCTACAAATATTTCCTAGATATAAAAAAAGAAGAATGTTGGCTCTGCACTCTTGGTACTTCATATTCGCAAAAAAAGTATTTCATCTAATTGGTCAGTAATTGGCGAAGAAAGTTAACTTGTCCTAGAAATAAGTCAGCCCTAGAAAACTTGTAATCAAGAATTAAAGTTTCTTAAGGTCACGTACGATTTTTGCCACCTCATTTGTGGAATATTCACAAAAAATGTATACCGATCCGAAAGATCACTAGATCATAATAATATCAACTATTTTCAATAATTGGTCAGCCAAAGTTTTTCTTATGAATTTTTAAAGTTCGTTTCAAGGTTACAAACAAAATGTTGGCATCTCACTTGAAAGGTAAGTTAAAGGTCGTAAAAGGTCAGCTAGTAAGTTTCAGTAATTGGTCAGCCATTGATTTTTATGAATTTTGAGATAATTTTTATTTTTTCAAGATCAGTGATTTTTGGTACCTCATTTGTGTGGTATTCACAAAAAAAATATTTGTTAAAGTTTCTGTGCCAAATCATTATAGGTCAAAAATTCGAAGATAGGCAAGTATAGTGAATTGTGGTTTTTCCCACCAAAAAAGAGACCATTGAAATATTTTCCCACCATAAATCCCACTATGAATATTTTCCCACCATTTTTCCCGCCAAAGGCATTTTTTCCAACCATTTTGGTTGGAGAAACCACCAATCTGGGAACACTGCTGCCCACTCCTCTTTAATCTACTCCAAAAATAAAAAATTAAGAAGTTGTTCTCTTCACTTAACAGTCAACGAAAAAGTTTCGAATTTACTTCAAAATTCAAAGCAAAACAAGAAATTAGACAGATTCAAATCTGTCTACTTGCTCCACATAGAAATTCTACCTGAGCAACATAATCCGCTGATTTTATTTTCATTTAATTTAGGTAGAACGAAAGACTCTGTCTTCGTTTTCAGTCGGGTTTTCCCGAAGCACTTAGCAGATGCAGAAGGCAGAGCCATAGCGAAGCTATAGTGTTTGCATTGTGTGAGAGCATTGAGATTTTTTGCTTTGTGGATTGTGGTTGTTGGTAGAGAGGTCAAATTATCTAAAGAAATAAAAGTAGGTGTGGAAAATGTGAGTGTGTGAATAGTAAGGGATGAATGTATAATTTAAGTTCGTTAAATTATAGATGTTGAAAATTTGAGATAGGTTATGGATGTTAGTGTTAGGGACTCAATGCAATGAATGTAAGTAAACACAGTTTTTTTTTATTGTAACAAGTAGGTTTCTTTTTTTTCTCTCTTTACGGTAGGGTAGACACTGTCTAAAAGGTCTTATTGACGCACCGTCACTGGTGACTATCATGAAATGGGTTCACGCGGCTGCCTCCTGGACTTGAGAGGCTCAAATTTAATATCTCTACTGGTCTTTTTGTACCGTACGTCACGTCATTCTTGATATACGTCCTTTACTGTAGAGGTCCACGTTTAATTGTAATAAAACCCTGCAATTTTAAGAAGCGCTTGGGAGCTCATGACTGGTGGGGGGAGGGGCTAGTTGACTGCGTCATGACTGTGGTATTTTTCTTCAGTATTTGTTGACTATAGAAGAGTATTTTGTCGTGTCTATAATTTTCTCTTGGGCTCTAATGAGATCATTGTTGAGAAGAGAACATGGCTGGACGGGGTTTTGAAGGAAGGGGGTTCTGAAAGAAGGGTGATCGCAAATGGGAGGGGGGTGTCTTTTTTCCTCAGTTTCTTAGACTTTAAGTGAATAGTCGAAGTATCCATTATTTCCTCTGGGGGCCAGATATGGGGGAGGGGTTATGACTAGGGGAGGGGGTGACTGGGAATATCATGACTGGTAACTTTTATGGCCCTCTCCTAGGATAAGCAACTGATTTCTGCACAGAAATACAGTAAAAAAACTGCGTAGTAAAAATAATAACCTAAAACAGCACCCAAATCAATCCGCCATTTTGAAATCCGTTTTTGAAGGTGTTCCCATGGATGGATTTTGTCCGATTTTGGATATGTTGTCCAGTAATGGATACTGAACAAAAGTCCATCAAAAAAGCTTCTGTTGCAATTTTGCCCATGTTTGGGGTATTTTTAGCTTAGATTGCCTGGACTAATTACGATGATAGAGAACACGAAAAAAGTGGGTGGCACAATTATGTCTGTCTGTATGTACCTGAACCTACAGCCTAAACCACTGAAGCGATTTTCTTCAAATTTTGAACTTAAGGTTTGTTTGTAACTCTCCAGAGGGGAAATTGAAATTTTTTTTTTAGCTCAAAAAATAACGGTACTTGCCATACAACCGTTAAGGAAAAGCTTATTTATCTCAAAAACGGCTCCCACGATTTTGATAAAAAAAAATCAGTGTATTATTGTAGATATGATTTACCTTTTAATAAGAAAAAAAATCACCAAAAACATTTATTAACGGTACCTGCCATATAACGGTTTTTTGAATTTTGGTTTTCTCATTAACCGCTCATCTGATTTCAATTAAATTTTTTGCACAAAAGCTTTGTTAGAATATAAATAATGCTGCATACCAAAATTTTTGAAAAAATAAATTTTGGGTTTTTAAAAAAAGATTCAAAATTTTTTTTGAAAATTCAATATTTCAAAAACGGGTTGATGAATAATTTTGAAATTTCAGTTTTAAATGTATATTAATATATACTCAAAATTGGCATACCAAATTTTTTTTTGAAAAATGTTATGAAAATTTTATATATAAATTAATTTTTAAGAAAACGGCTCCAACGATTTTAAATTTTTTTTTGCATATATTCATATTTTTTCAAGTAATCAAATGGCATACTTTTTTTTGAGCTCTAAGTTATTTATCAGACTGTTTATACAATTAAAAGAACGATTTAAATGCTTTTTATACTTTTTCTATAATCACTTGAATATTTTTTAAAGTTCTTAAGTCCCACACAACTTGAACATAAGAGCAAGTACGTGCGATCCAGTCGTGCATTTTATTTTAAATTGTACTGCATTTTGTTAAAAAAAAGGTTTCTTTTCAATTTATTTGTTATAAAAAAATAAATGTCAAAATAAAAGTTGTAGGTAGACCTTTCAATTATCTATATTTTTTGCCTCAATATTTTTTTTTCTTATGCGGTATACCTTATGATATGATTTGTTAATAGTTTAAATTATTTGCGTATAGTTTAACTATATTTCCGAATTGTAAAATTAACTAATATCGCACTCTAATCGAGAAATGACTTCAGAACTTTTGTGGGAAATTACATAGAAATTCCCAAATTAATATCTTAAATTTCTAAAATAATGCTAATTATATGTAAGATAAATGTAAGATAATTTTATCGACTGGGCTTAAATGGATGAAACTTCAAAACGGCTGTATTAACGATGAAACATATCAAGACCTTTTGTGTAGAAAGTTCAATTTTGTATAAGAAAAACGTAAGTAGTTAGTTTAAATACTTGTTATTATGCATAAAGTTATAAAATTCCAAAAACAAACAGGAGTTTTCTCCCATAGAAATCGTTTGGAAAACCGAAATCTGCGACGAGGCATGTCTAAACATGATTTTTAAGAGCCCATATTTTCACAGACATCTTTTTTCGCTAAACTGAAACTTTAGAGCCTGTTTGGGAGAACACTTTTTTTTTGGAAACAGTCTAATAATTATGATAAATCAGATTCTATTTCTTTGTTGTTCGCTAGTTTTTGTAGTGAAAAACTCCATGTTGAGGGTGGGGTGGAAGAGAGTTATGTCGTCAATTATTTGTTTGAGTATAGCCAATTATGATACGAATAAAACAAAACAAAATTATAACAAAAATAAAACATACAATCCTATACGGATTTCTTGAATATATCTACATAATGCACTACAGAAGTATACCGCATAAGAAAAAAAATATTGAGGCAAAAAATATAGATAATTGAAAGGTACCTACAACTTTTATTTCGACATTTATTTTTTTATACAAAATTAATTGAAAAGAAACCCTTTATTTAATAAAATGCAGTACAATTTAAAAAAAGTACTTATCGAAAAAAGTTACAAGAAACATTTTGTAGGAAATTAAATGTTCTACAAGTTTGTTCTACAACTTTTTTGTCTGGCATAAATAAAAAGTGAGTTACTTGCGAAGATATAAAAAACGTTAAAAACAAAATGGTGGCTAAATGACTCTACGGGCAGTTGTGAAGAATGATGTTTTCGGCTCGAGTACTAATTTACTTTCGAACCTCGAGGTTTCTATTTACCAGCAGAAGTCAAGTAGTTAAAAATATATGATTCTATATAGTTCTCAACTACTAATATGCGCTACAGGGCGAGAACCGTAAGCCGTATAACAAAACTGTTGAGGCAAAAAATATAGATAATTGAAGGGACTATAACTTTTATTTCGACATTTTTTTTTTTTTTAGAACAAACAAATAAGATATGATGAATATACCAAAATCAACCCCTACTTTTTTTAAGAAAATGCAGTATAACTTTTTAAAAAAAGCACTTATCCAAAAAAGTTACTTAACATATTTTGTAGAAAATTAAATTTTCTACAAGTTCGTCTCACAATTTTTTTTCGTAGCGTCAAAAATGCGTGAGTTACGTCTGATAACAAAAAAAGCCGTTAAAAACAAAATGGCGGCCAAATGACTCTAGGTGCAATTGTGAAAAATGTGGTTTTCGGCTCGTGTACTAATACCCTTTCGAATATCGGAGTCAAACTGCATGTTTGAATTATTTCCCAGCAAAAGTCTAACTACCCCGTACTAAGTGAACATTTTCGTATAGTTTCACTTTTGTTTTCAATGTGCGATATATGATTTTCTCTATTTTTTGATATTTTTTAAGTACCCATCGATAAATACTTTCTGACAAATTTTGAGATTTTTGTTGATGACCCGTTTATCGAGTTTTCAAAAAAATCGCTCTCTTTTTGGTTGATTATTCATAACTTATTTAATAATGGTCCAAAAAAAAATTGACTTTAAATGCAAACAAAAATATTTTAATATTTCAACGAAAAAACATACAATAACCTGTTATAGCTATTTTGAAAGTCAATATTCTATTTCTTTTTTTTTTTGTAATGGATATATTTAAAAGAATGGTTTGTAGAAATTAAATTTCAAAGTCGAAATTTTTGAAAAAAAAAAAAAATTTTATATTTTTTAAGTTAATTTATTTCAAATTTTGCATAGTTAAGTGCCATTTTCTTCTTGATATCTAATGCTATCAATTTTCAGTGAAAAATCGACCACAAAATGCAAAACTCTCTTAATTTTTGAGAAATTAAAAAAATGCAAAACTCTCTTAATTTTTGAGAAATTAAAAAAATTAAAGGTACCTACTTTCCTAAAAAACCCGAAAAGGGTTATAATTATGATTAGCAATTGTTTTGCTTCATGAGCATAAAACAAACAAGCAATGGAAAAAAGTTCCTTTAATTTTTTTTAAATAGCTTAAGCCCGTATGACACTACATTTTTCTCTCATTTTTAATAAACTGAAAATGAAATTAAAGCGGAACGTACAATTTCTTATTCAAACTTTGATAGGTGTGAGTGAGTACGCACTATATCCATAAATGTAAAAATGTCACAAAAAATCTATACAAAATGTGATTTTAAAATTAAATTTGTCAGGTTCTGGCAGCTTTTCTTGATATTTCAGAATTAAAAATGAAAAATTATTTCAAGGTACACTCAGTTACAAAAGTAGATATACACTGGACCCTAGAGAACACTAGGATATGATGTATATTTTCTTTTGGGACACATTGTAAATGTGAAATTTAATATAGAGAAATGCTATCCCTTTCTTAAAAACTCTTCTTATCCCTTTTTGGCTTTGCTGACAATTTGATAGATTAAATGAGAAATACAATGAAGAAAAAATGTAGTGTCATACGGGCTTTAAAAAATAAGAAATCTTTTTACATCCGGGTTTCAGAACTTGACTAAAAAATAATAAAGGCTTTGAATTTTACATACAAAAAATAGCACCTAATAGGGTTACATATATGACAACACCAAAAATATATTGAAATTTAATACTTGGCAATCATTAAAATTTGGAAGTTAGTTCAAAATATATTAAAACTTAATAATATCAGATATTACAAAGGAATATGAAATCTGTATTAAGTAATTAGTAAAAGATTTATCTTCAATTAATAGTGGCATTATTATATTTTTTGTTTTTCACATACCTACATAGGTATATGAGAATTAAAATCTTACTGCGATTGAAATTTTATCTACTAACTTGTATATTTTACCTCGAAATATTTCAACGCGCCTTCAAAATAATGCATATTTAAATTGTTTATTTTAAATTATTAAGAAGAAAAATGGTTGCTATAATATAGTTACTTACCAACTTATACAAAATAAATCTGTAAGAAGTTCATTAGATAAAAAGTTTATTAGGTACATACATACCTACCTACCTATGCATACCTAATATACATAAAATTAGTTTTAAATTCCAGGTCAAATAGGTACTCAAAGAAATAGGTACCTACGTACCTACCTACCCTTGAATTTCGCAACAAAAACCTTTAAATAAAATACCAACCGATGAGTCGAAGTCAACTTCGACGTTGGAGCCAATAAAGCTAGGAATGTATTTTTTGAAAATCACTGGTAAGAAATTTGAAATTAAATTTGTTTTGACAGTATTTGGAACTGGCATAGGGATTCCCACTTACAGACTAGTGAATAATATTAGGTTATCTTTTTACTAAATTCGAAGAAATTTGAGGTCAAATAATTAGGTACCTACCTACCTACTCAAAGAAAAACCTACCCTCGAATTTTGCAAAAAAAAAAAAAAAAAAACTTAAATTAAAATACCTAGGTACCTAATAAAAAAATTACCTAGGTATGAAGGTACCTATACCTAAACCTACCCCTGAATTTAGCAATAAGAACTTTAATTAAAATACATGTACCTACCAATACCTACCTATCAAAAATACCTATACCTTTGCCTTAACCCACCCCCGAATTTTGCATACAAAATTTAATTTAAATAGGTACCCACAAATACCTAATAAACATAACTACTCGAAATAATGTATAATATGTAGGTACCTATGTAGGTAATAAAAACTTTTAACAAAAAAACTATCGAGCAAAAAATTAATAGTAGGTACCTAATTGCACAAAAACTTTAATTCAAATACCTACCTGCCTACATACCAAAAGACCGATCCTCGCAAAAAAGATTGCATGGTGCATCTAAAAATTCAAATACCTACCCACCAAAATACCTACCACCGAAATCATGCAAGAAAATTTCAATCAAAATATCTACCAAAAGATAGGTATATGTCTAGCCTATCCTCGAAACTTTGCAAGAAAGTTTCAGGTCAATTAAAAAAAAAAGCAAAAACAAAACCTACCCTCAATAAGAAAATATAGCTATAACCTACACACGTTTGTCTTTTCACACTCACATACAAGAAAATCTCTGCAAATAAAAATTAGTCTCATCACCAACGACGACGGGCGACGACGACGACGCAAGCAGCTTACTCAGGTATCTCTTTTACCCCCTGTTATATTTTTCTTTGCTTCTTTGACTGCATACAAAATAATATTTCCTAAATAAAACAACAAATAACCTAAATTCAAAAGAGAATACAAAAAACATTTTCTCACTTCCTTCACCTTTTTCTATTCTTTAACATTTTATACAAACAGCTGTTTGCTTATCAAAGGGCACGGTAGTGCCCAGCCAAGTTCGCGGCACTACACCCTTTTTACAGGAACAAACTCAGGCGATTTTCAACCCCCCTCTAACTTCCGTACCAATAAAGTCAGAAACTTCAAATTCGGAGTATTTGCTGAACTGATCAAACACAGATGGCTCACCAAATTTCAACTCTTTAGCACTAGTAGCTCCCAAGATATAGGACTTCAAAAATCGCAAAAACCGTAACTGACTGACTGATTCGCTGACTCACTGACTCACTGATTCACTGACTCACTGACTCACTGACAGATCATCAAAATTATGGAGCACTTCCCGACATCGTAGAAACTTGAAATTTCGCACAACGGTAGGCCTTGTGGTGCATTAAAAGGAAAAAATCGAAAATCTGCAATTTTCTATTCAGGGGGCGTGGCATCCACCCACTTTCTTAAATATTCTATAAATTATATGGAGCTTTTCCGAATGTTGTAGAACAATGAAAATTGGTAAGTTGGTAGGGTTTGAGGTACTTAGAAAGAAAAGAATTGAAAAATTGGAATTTTCCATACAGGGGGCATCCACCCACATTCTTAAAAGTTGTTATAAATTATATGGAGCACTTCCGATTGTTGTAGAACGATGAAAATTGGTAGGTCGGTATGGCTTAAGGTACTTAGAAAGAAAAAAATTGAAAAATTGGAATTTTGCATTCAGGGGGCGTGGTATCCACCCACATTCTGAAAAATTCTAATAAATTATATGGAGCACTTCCGATGGTTGTAGAACGATGAAAATTGGTAGGTCGGTATGCCTTGAAGTACTTAGAAGAAAAAAATCGAAAAATTGGAAGTTTCAGTTCAGGGGGCGTGGCATCGACCCACATTCTTAAAAATTCTTATTAACTATATGAAGCACTTCCGATTGTTGTAGAACGATGAAAATTGGTAGGTCGGTAGGGCTCAAAGTACTTAGAAAGAAAAATTGAAAAATTGGAATTTTGCATTTAGGGGGCGCGGCATCCACCCACATTCTTAAAAATTCTTATAAATTATATGGAGCACTTCCGATTGTTGTAGAACGATGAAAATTGGTAGGTCGGTAGGACTTGAAGTACTTAGAAAGGAAAAAAATCGAAAATTTGGATTTGTCCATTCAGGGGGGGGGGGGTGCCATCCACCAACTTTATCAGAATTGCTTTTATTTGTATGGAGCATTTTCGGTTCGGTTATGAAACTTTGTAGACCGGTAGGGCTTGACTTTCACCAGGCAAAATTAGTCTTTGCAAAAAGGAGTGAAATCACAACAAAAACATAAATGTTAAAAAAGGAGCCAAGTTCTTATTTGCACAAAAAACCTGTGCGTAAAAAGTCAGCCAAAAAAAGTACTGAGATCTAAAATATATGCCAAGTTTTAAGTTCATGAAGTTTAATATCAAATATCTTAAGAAGAGTATTATCGAAACAATTCCAAATCATGACAGAAATTTGGTAATTAATGATTACTGATTAAAATTTGGTGGATTTACTTGGCAAGTTTTCTCTTAAATACTTACTTAATCACAAATTTAAAATGTATGAAAACTTGACCAGTGAACCCACCAAATTTTAATCAGTAATCATTAATTACCAAATTTCTGTCATGATTTGGAATTATTTCGATAATACTCTTCTTAAGATATTTGATATTAAACTTCATGAACTTAAAACTTGGCATATATTTTAGATCTCAGTACTTTTTTTGGCTGACTTTTTACGCACAGGTTTTTTGTGCAAATAAGAACTTGGCTCCTTTTTTAACATTTATGTTTTTGTTGTGATCTCTCTTACTCCCTGTATTTCTTTTGAGAATGGAAACAATACTTTCCTCTTGCTCGTACTACTTGTCTTCGTTTCTTTAATTTGTCCCGTCTCCAAAGTCTCCACGCAAAAACAGCGGTCGAATGTGGCGCCCCCACAGGGTCCACGTTGTACTAAAAAAAATTTTCATGAGAGTACTATGGTTTTCATATACAAAGGTTTTAATTATTTACCTGACATGTCGCTAGGTCTATTCACAAATTTTTCTTATTTTAATATCGCCTTTTTTTTAATTTTTGGAGCAAAAAAATTCCTTTGGAAAAAAGTTTGCTATACTACATCAGATAGTACTCATACAAATCTATAAGATGTCATCATTAGTTTATTTTTTTCACAAAGTGGACTCGAGCCGTTTTTCCCCTGGACCCTTCATTTTCAATTTCATTGAATTTTAGTAACAACGAGAATAAAATTCAAAATTCTGACCAATTTTTTGTGAGAAGTTTTTTAATGAAAAAAGGAGTTAACAGTTTTTCTCTGTAAGGCGAAAATTTGTTTAATGTCAACTGCACACGCTGATGGTTAGCGTCAATATTTACGTAAGCAAAACATTATGCCCTCTCCCTAAAAAATCATTAAAAACCCACAATCAACAACTATGGCCGAACTACTAAATACTAGAACATTATCTATAAAAATTTCGTAAATCAAAACTGTTCTGTATTTCTATTTAGCTTAAGCCCTTGAATAGATTCTCTTCAAACCTGGGATTCACCTTTTAAAGGTTTGGCTAGAATCAACATTTATGTTTTTAGCACCAAAAATAACGGTATCTTTCATAAAACAGTTATATAAGAAAAACGTATTTAGCTTAAAAACGACTAGGTTAATTTTGTTCATGAATGCTTGTGTCCAAAATAAATAACAGAATTTTCTTTTTTTTTTAAATTTTGTTAGGCAGAATAAATAAGCAAAATTTTGAAAAGCAGTTTCTTTCTTTAAACAACAGAGTTTTGAAAAGCAGAATTTTGAAACCAAAATTTTGACCTATTTTCAAGGAAATTGTGTGGCAAGTGGCAGGTACCGTTACTTTTGGTAAAAAAAGTGAAAAAATATCTCAGGGGAATGACCAAAAACCAATATATACCAAGTGTAAGGAAAATCCTTCCAGCCGTTTTGGTTGTAGCGGAAGGGACAAACAGACAGACAGAATTGTGAGACCCACTTTGTCGTCTTCCCTATGAATCAAAATCTCGAGTTCGACAATGAGAAATAACTTGAGATATTTTTTTCATAAACAAAATTTTCTTTGGACCATAACTTAAAACAAAGCATTAATTAATATTACTATACAAAATTCATTCGGAAAATGGGACAGTTTTAGAAAAAATTGTCTTCTTAAGCTTTTTTGTAAAGAATCGTAAGATTTACAACTATTTTATGCCCGCTATTACACGTTGACGTAAGCGTGGTAACTGAGTTTGAAAGAAGTGGAAATGTATAAATAGTAAATTTAGCTCTGCCGAAAAATTTTATTAATTTCTTTTTGTTTATATTAGTCAATATTTTTTTTTTTTATTTGAATATTTACAAATTTGGGAGGGAGTGGCAAAATCTTCCACCGCCCCGGGTGACAGAAACTCACGCTACACCACTGAGCTTCTATAAGAAGGTTTTTATATAATACAAATTCTATATACTACTGAAATAAACCAGCTAAGTAGAAGACTTAGCAATAAGGATTGGACTTGTTAAATTATTTATTTCAGTAGTATATACAGGGTGGCCCGGACCTGAGTGGAAGTATCTTAGGGTGTGGTTCCTGGGTATATTTTATTTAATTAAATTAAATTTAATTTTATTTATATAGTTTATAGGCTTCGTAAAGCACAATCATATTGATAGTTTTTTCATTCTGTTCATCCCCACAAGATTTTTGAATGAAAAAGAAATTAGATAAATAAAATAGATATATGTATCATCTTAAAATTCTTAGCACTTTGTCATGAATTACGAAACGAACGGCATGAAGTACGAAACCCAAAGAAACGATATTCATGTCATAGAGCGATTATAAGGAACGAATATGGAATCAAGAAAATAAATATCTTATTTTATACATTTTCACAATTATATTTATTACTAGCCTTTAGCCGCAACTTCATCCGAGAAAAATACAAAAAGCTTTTATAACTGTAACAAATAACAATTATTCCCTTTACATATTTTTATTTTACTCAAAATTCTGAAGTAACGGTCGAGAAATATACAATTTCAATTCAATTTATTAATTTATAGCGGTGTACAAATAAGACATAGTCTTTTCTAGTACCTAAGTTGATATAACAATTCTTGTATAGTAATTTAAATTCAGTAATTATACAAATAAGCAACAAAAAAAAACAAATACACTAGAATGGAAAACTTACTTTAAAAAAAAAAAAGAAAAAAAAATTCTAGTCCCTTAAGCTTCTATGAACACGACTAAAATTGACTGGCAGAGCATCCAAACTTGAACTTCATTTTAACTGAACATTTTTGTCAAAACTGTATGACTATGATTTCAATCATTTTTTTTTGTACAGAAGCTTCCAACAAATAAAACAGTAAAGTATACCAAAATTTTCAAAACCATTTTTTTGGATCTTAAAAAAATATTTCCATTTTTGTTTGGAAATCAAATATTTCGAAAACGACATGATCGATATTTTTGAAAATTGATACTCAAGAGTTTTTTAATACTTTCTAAAATATTTTAAGAAAACATTCTACGGAAAATAAACTGTACCTTACATACAAAAGTTAAAAAACGGTTAAAGAAAATATTTTTTCTCAAAAATGCCTCCTACGATTTTAATTAAACTTTTTTCGTATGCTTAAACTATCAAAAATTATAAAATTGTAAACTTAGCAACTATTAGTAGTACCTCTCATACAATGGTTTTTATATTTTGAATTTTCTCATTATCAACAGAACGGATTTAGATTAATTTTTGTATATACATTAGGGTGGTCCTTAAATTGGACATTGTCTTGGATAGCCTTTATTCGATCCAAAACATTGAAAAACAATTTCCCTAATTTTTTTCAGATTTTTATTTCACCACCTTTCCACTTCAAGGTACAAATAATTGATTAAGGGTGATTCTTATAACATGCGAAAAAAGATTAGAACTTATAGATAAAATTCAGACGAAAAAAATTGTGTCGGAGGGGGCATCTATTTCCCCCCGTTCATGCGGGAGGGGTAATTTTCTAAAAAAATAATGGATTAAGGGTGATTCTTATAACATGCGAAAAAAGATTAGAACTTATAGATAAAATTCAGACGAAAAAAATTGTGTCGGAGGGGGCATCTATTTCCCCCCGTTCATGCGGGAGGGGTAATTTTCTAAAAAAAATGACCCGAAATAGAAAAAAATTATTAAAAAACGACGGGACCACTTACAATGGCATGCTATAGCTTTTTTTAAAGTCATGAATCCTGTCTCTAATATGTTTCTTAAATCAAGTTTTTATTGTAAATAGTTTTTGAAAAAATAGTTTTCAAACTTATAAATACAAACAAAAATAATAATTTTGTACGTTTAAAAATTATTTTTTTCAGAAACTACATATTAACAATAAAGAAACATATTAGAGAATGGATTCATGGCTTTAAAAAAAGCTATAGCATGCCATTGTAAGTGGTCCCGTTGTTTTTTAATAATTTTTTTCTTTTGGGTAAAATTTTTAGAAAATGACCCTTCCCGCCTGAACGGGGGGAAATAGACTCTCCCTCCGATACGATTTTTTTCGTCTCAATCTAATCTAAAAGTTGTGGTTTTTTGGCGTGTTATTAGAATCACCCTAACTCCATTATTTGTACCTTGAAGTGGAAAAAGGGAGATCAGGAGGGGGGGTGATGTAAGAATCTGAAAAAAATTAGGAAATTTTTTGTCTCTATTTAGAGTCATTTGGAATTAAAAAAAAAAACCAATATAAGGACCACCCTAATATACATATTTCAAATAAGTTCAAATAATATTGCACATCAAAATTTTCAAAAAACTTATTTTTGAACTTTTAAAAAAAGTTTCAAATTATTTTTTTGAAAATTTGATATCTTAAAAACGGGTTCAATTTTTTTTTTTGAAATTTTATTTTTACATGCACATAAATGAATATGTATGCTGTATATGATTTTATAAGAGAGATTTACACACATGCACATTCATATAAAGCGTCAACTACAGACCATCGGCTGTCCTATCAACCGATTTAATTTTGAAGGACGAAGAAAAAGAGCTTTGAAGGAAAAGTATTGAAAAATGATGGTTTTATTTTAACTGGGATGCGTATGTAACTCTATTATTATCTATGATATTGCGCTTCTCACGTTACGGATGACTCCACTCAACTGATTACGATTTACAAATTGGAATAAAAAAAATTTATAGTTTCTATGGCAATAAAAAATCAACTATAGAACCATAAACTACAATCAAAAAGAGTCCTCGTTTCGTCAAGGTCTATAGTACCACCTCTGCACAAAGGAGGATAAAGTGGCTTCCTGGCATGCAGGGTCCGTATTGTGGGCTGGCATTGGCAATGCCTACGAGTTTCTGCTGACTCCGGCTACTAGATATAATCCCTCGAAAATGGCGGGTGTAATAAGCTAAGATTCGATTGCAAGACTTCCACCGTCACAGATCCCAATGCACTGGCCATCTTAAATTATGATTCTAAGTTACAGGAGTGTTTTTTTTTAACAACATTTTATTCAAGCCGAAACAAATAGGATTTCCTTAAGTGTTATGATTTTTGTAACAAAGACTGATTTTTGGACACAGTGTATTGACTGTCATCAAGACCAAAACCAACGTCTATTTAGGTGTGGATCTGTCGATGTTTCATGACAAATCGCTTCAGGTCTGAATTCACTAACTAAAGCTTCGTATGCTTGGATGCTCCTACAGGGGAGAAAGATTATGACACCAAAGACATCAATCAGAGCTTCTGAGCAAGATGTAATAAGCAATATCCAAGCAATGGACCTCTTGCACTTAGACCTCCATTTGATGGTTGAAGCCACGCACTTTAGCTTCCGGAAAGTGACCAAACGATTTCAAAAGAAAGTGTTGGTTCTATAAATTCCGTTTAAAACATGACTTATGCTAGGTTTCCACTTGTCTTTGAATTGACACTGTTTGACAGATCACGATTTGGTCTTTGAACGACACAATTGCCAATTCATTTCCACTTGTGTCATTAATTGACACAAAATCGTTGGTTTTTTCAAAGACCAAGAAATTTTGACATACGCCTTTGTCAGTTAATGACACCTATTTCCATTTGCTTTGTCTTTTATGAAACGACAATCATTGTCATTGAGCAAATTTTCACAGCTGTCATACATCTTGAATGAAAATTGTTTAAGTGTGAAGAAGAAAAATTTACTTTATGCTTCTGCTCAGTAAAATGGTATACGTAATTTTGAATTGCTGTGTTAAAATAAAATTAAAATATTTTGTTTAGGTTAAAGTATGCCTATAAGAAAAAATTGCTCTTGCCTCATTTGAAGTGTTTTTTGGCACTTTTGGCACGGATATGGAGCTCCAGGAACAAGAGGAAACGAAATAAACCTGATTGCTGGGTACAAAATCTGTTTCTGGACCTGTGTTGTAAGGAACCGAGATTTTTTAAAAGGAAAATGTGCATGACTAAAGCTGATTTCAATTTTGTTTTTGCAACACAACTTCACTTTTGGGAACTCCCAGCGCCTTCGAAATCGATTCCCACGAATTGTTATTCATATCTCTATTTTTATAGTACCTACTTATTTCCTGGGTCCCAAATCGAATTGTGGACCTTTTGTATCAAATGGTTCATTTCTGCTACCTATACACTCCAGTTGATTTTCTGATTCTGTTTGTTTTTTTTTTCAGGGACATTATCATCCTCTAAAGTGGATGGAGTGTTGCTCACATTTACATAGGTCCACTCATTGGGGACTACATGAATAAAATATCCCACGGGATTTATCTAATCTTCTAAAATTGGAAGTTCCAACAATATTTCACGCAGGTTCAAATTTAGTCGATCAAAATGGTTGCCCAGTGGCAATGCAATATTCATTTTCGATGCTTATAATTATGCGTTCTCTAAACTTACCTTTTAGTATTTGTAAAAAATAATACAATATGCTAGGGATATTGTATTATTTTTTGCTAGAATCCTGTAAGGAGATGGTGTAGTCGATCCAAAACTGATGAACAGCAATCTATACAGCTATATAATAATAAAATATACATACCTAAAAAAAATTGATTTGCAAAAATATAAAAAACTGAACCAAATAGTGTTTTTTTCATTATATATCATTCAATTTTATTTTTTTTTTTGATTAATTAAAGTAATAAAAGGTTATAACTTCTTTTGTTTATATTGCTTCTGGAAATTCATTGCTTGGTGCAATCTTCTCGTTTGTCATTTAAATTTGATCTTAGCTTAACACTCCCTTCAACCCAAAAGTTTGGACGGTTCATCATCTCGCGCCACAGAAATGTCTCCTTGTCATTAGATTCCACCCAACTAACTTCGTTTCCGTTGTGTATACCTAAAAGAAAATTATATGGTTTTAAATGATTTTGAGGGGCAACTGTCAAATTATCGGCTCTTGTTATTAAAACGTAATTTAAAGTAAAAACTGAAAATTATGGCGAAAATACTAAGCGAAAGTGTCCGCATTGTGTCCAAATTTGTGATGCAAAATACATCACAGGTTTGGATTAGCTTGTTTAAGTATATTTTAAGCGTAAAGCCGCGTCCACATTATGTCGAATTGTGTAGATCAACATCGTTGATCAACAGTGTTGAGTAAGTGTAGACGTGTTGATCGACAAAGCCAATCAACATTTGTTGACCCGAACGTAACCCGATTCAAATGGATAGCAATCGACAAAGTTGTTTAACAAATTTCATTTTATTAAAAACATTTGTAGGGTTTTAATTTCATGAACATAATTTATTGGTTTTGTGCATTATTAATCACATTTTTATAAGATGACAAATGCAATATTTGTTGTGAATAAGTATTTAATGTTAATAATATCGTTTTGACTTTACTGTTCAAAAGAAAAAATAAAAAAAAGTTGGGAACCACCAGGATTCGAACCCAGAACCCTTCGGTTGTATCCTGACGCATCGATCAGAAAATTCCAAACCACACAAATGTTTGCTGCTAAAGTTTTTCACGTACTTACTAGCATGTTGATCGACAATGTTGACCAACAATGTTGATCGGCATAGTGTGGACCCACCTTAAGATACTATAGTTCTTTAGATATCGCACGCAGAGGAAAAAAATGACAATTTTTCAACCGACTGGGACGTACCTCTACGTCCTAGTTTGATCGAACTCGTGTGAATAATACTTTAACTTGATGTTACCCTAAATTGTGTTTGAGTATCAAGTTGCTTGTTGTGTTTTCTTTTTTTTTTGTGTGTGTGTTTGTTCCTGTTTTTAGTTTATTTTGGTTGAGTATTTAAATGTAGGTACCTAAGATTTTTTATGTGTATGTATGTATATTTTATATTGCATTGTGAAATGTGAACGCTGTATCGCTGTATGTATGAAATACTTCTTTATCAAGGTTTATCATTTTGTCTGGATAAGAGAAAGGCATTTGAGAAGAAAAATGAACAGAATACATTTTAGTGTAGGTAAACATTTTTGTTGGTAGAAAAACACTTACGTATACGAGAGGGGTACAAAAGATAATTTTGAATAGTTGCCTTTTCTTATTCTCAAAAAATAATGAAAAATTTTATTATTTGGAAATAATATGATGGTTCAGAAAGGTTATTACCGAAACCCCTTCTGAATAATGTTAGGGTTAATTTAATAGGAGAGGTGGTAGGAACAATTAATAGAATTTTAATACAAGTGCGTATACAAGGGCATGCAATTGAGTTGAAATATATTTTTTGTGAAAGTAACAAATTAAAAAAATATATTTTTTGAAATGCTTAAATTTTTCTTTGACCAGTGTTTTTCTTAAAAAAAAACCGAAATCCCACAGTAGATTTTGGGTGTGAGTGATAGCAAAAAAATAAGTATAGGCGTCGAAAGCTTCATTAAAAGCTGTTCAAAAAATCAAAGTCTTGCATCCACAACTGGGGCCTTTGCGATTAAACAGTGCATTGAAAAAAATATGAATGCAACTTCGAGTGTAATCGTGTTAGGCAAAATTGGTTTTCACCCCTCCCTAGATAAGCTCCTCCTTGAGTGTAGATATAGTTCGCTCTACCTGACCGTTTAAAAAATTCAATATTCTAAGTGAAAAACGGTTTTTTTTTACAGTCTGGCAGGGCGAAGTAAGCACTTAAATGACCTCAGATCCCGTGATATGGGATCCGCGGAGCTTATCTAGGAGGGTGGGGGTGAAAACCAATTTCGGCTAACACGATTATCCTCGAAGTTGCATTCCTATTTTTTTTTTTTTTTTTTTGATGCAATGTCTAATCACAAAGGCCCCAGTTGCGGACTGCAAGACTTTGATTTTTTGAATAGCCTTTAATGAAGCTTTCGACGCCAATACTTCTTTTTTTGCTATCACTCACACCCAAAAATTTTCTGTGGGCTCTTAGTCGAAAATGTTTAAATTCAAGTAGTTTAAGTTTAATTTAATTAAGGCTTTGATGAAATAATGGCTTTACTACGTGACGACTGAATTAAAAAAGAAAAAGATTTAATTCTTATCAAAGGATTACAGTTTAAAGAATTAAAGCTAGTTAAAGTAAGTGAGGAACGAGAAGAAAATATTTGGGAATGCAAATTGTAAGTATTTATTAATATGTACATTAGGGTATTATTACCCCCCTACCGTAGGATGTTTTTCTTGTCTAGTTCCCACCCATACGCTCTGAATTTTTTTTGGACGATCTTACGCGAATTTTCTAGTATGCAAAAAAAAAGGGGAAATTTAATTTACCCCTACCAGCGACTATAGGGGATGAAAATAAAAATCTGAAAAAATTAGGAAATTTTTTTTTCTTCATTTAGAGACGATTTGGGCCCATCCGGGATGACCTTTTTTTTTAACGACCGCCCTAATGTACATAGATAAGAATTATATATAAAAAAAAACAAAAATCAACTCGATTTTGAAATAACATTCGAATTTTAAAAAAATATTTTAATTTTGGCTTTAAATTCATAAAATACTTTTTGAAAGTGTTGATATGCAAGATTATTTTTACTTTTTGGAGGTTTTCGAATACAAAATTTAATTGAAATTCATTCAGCCGATAATGATAATGAGAAAATAAAAATAAAAAAAAAAAACGTTCTATGGGTGCCTTTGTTTCAAAAAAATGATAAAAAATGTTTTTGTATAAATACTAGTAGACCATTTAAGTTTGGATTGGCTACGAAATCTTGCAAATCAAAATCTTGAAAATCAAAATCTCGCATAACGAAATCTCGCAATTACAAAATCTCGCTTTTCATAATCCCGCAATTATAAAATCTCGCTTTTAATAATCTCGCAGTAACGAAATCCCGCAAACTAAAATCTCGCATATCAAAATCTCCCAAAGTTGAATTGCATTGCAACAAAAACATTTTTTAAATCAAAAATTTTGATTAAAAAAATGTTTTTCTTGCAATACAATTCGATTTTGCGAGATATCCTACCTACTGCAAAATATATAATCCATTGTCTGAGTTCTTTTAGACCAAACTGGTATAGAGGTTATAATCTAAAGATTCATTTCTAAAAGCCGTGTGCGACTCATTGCTCTGAAATTTGAATTTGCGAGATTTCGATTTGTGAGATTTTAAATTGCGAGATTTTGGTTGAAATTTTCGTGATTTTTAGGTTCGAGATGTAAATGCGAGATTGTAAAAAGCGAGATTTTGTAATTGCGAGATTATGAACAGCAAGATTTTTTATTTCCGAGATTTCGTTATTCGAGATTTTTACAAAAATGCGAGATTTTGGTTTGCGGGATATCGTATTGCTTAAGTTTTTAAGAATGTAAACATTTATATCGTAGTACCTCGTGGCTTGATGGTTAGTGCGTAGGACTGTCATGCCGAAGGTGTGGGTTCGATTCCCAGCCGTGCCACCTAAAAACAGAAATGTTTTATTCGAGGTACTGCCTCTTGCGAGGAACTGACAAATCCTCCAAGAGTATTCTTGTCATGAAAAAGTGCTTCTCATTTAGCCGTTCGGACTCGGCAAAAAACTGTAGGTCCCCTCCATTCCTGCCAACAAACACGCACACAGGAATGGTTGTGAGTTGTAAGTCACTAGGCCCTGGTTCTCCATGAGCTGTTGCGCCACCCAATTTATTTAATTTTTTAAACATTTATATCTTAATCGTAGGAGCCATTTTTTTAATATTTGTTTTTTTACATAAAAGTAAAATTTTTGTTTATATGTATTCTTAAGTGTTAAAAGACCATGAAGTACTTAGTTTCAAAAAACCTTACTAGTTGTTTTCTAAATATTAAGCTTTCAACAAAAAAAATTAATAGAGTTTTTTGAAAATCCAAAAAATATTTATACTTACATTACCTTAACTTTTTGTAAGCTTTTCCATTAAAAATATGATTCAAATCAGCTAAACAGTTTTTAAGATAATCGAAAAAAGCGAAATGGTTTCTCATCCAATTGCGAGAAGCGAGACCCATGTTTTTTATCTTCCCTATCATCGCAAGAGATGTTTGATCAAAATTTCGTATATTTTTCAAGTAAAAACATGCAGAACCTACTTAAATGTTTTTTAAACTAGAGTTTGAATTGCATGTATTGGTACTTATATTCGTATATTAATAAATACTATAAACTACCATACCTGCCTACCTACCAAACTTTCTTTTTTTATGCTTAGTAAACTTTATTAATAAAAAAATACCTTAAAAAAAACATCTCCTACAAGTTAAAATGTTTGTTTGCTTATACATATGTATAATTGTATATATTCATTACTCATTATCATTACTTGATTACCGGAGTTCTTATTTTTGAGATCTAAGCAATTTTATGAGTTGCTTAAGCAATTAAGCAAATAAATGAACGAGTTTAAATCTTCGCTACATTTTTCTATAATAACTTGCACACCTATTTTCATAATATAAATTCTCTAAATTACCAAGCAACCTGTACTATGTGTATGGTATGTGTGTCAAAATAATTTCCGATTCCTATTTCTCAAAGAGAAAAAAAGTCAAAACAATTGTTCATTTCTGAATTCTTAACATTTCTCGTCGAAGGCCAATAGTTTTGCAGTTAATGGTGAGGGTGGCAGTTTCAAAAAATCAGTTGTTCATGTTCCATCAAAGCAATAAATGTAAGTTTTCGATCTAAAAAAATATATATGTATGCACATGTACATACATATATGCCAAAGCTAACCTTTATTCCACCACGCTACCCCTTTACCGATCACGCAAGCCTTCTCTGCTGAACATTTCTTCATAAGCTTTTGTCATTGAATAATTACAAATAGAAGGGGACACCGAACATTGCTCAAACGACAGTCACACCAAACAAATCCAGTGGCCGCCCACGAAGCTCTAATTTCCTTTTCAAACAATTATTGGTTTTCTTCTCGACTAAGAAAGCCTCAAAAAAATCCTTTCATCATTTTCATGCTCTATGAAAAAAAAAACATATCTTCCCTTTCTTATTCGGCAATAAAGGAAATTTCCCAAAAGGAACAAACTTTTAAGGGACAAACTTATTACAGGGGTGTTGTATTTGATAGAGCGGTTGCAGCGACAGGCTGCCAAGCCACGACACCTAGTGGACGTTTTGCCCGGTGTCCCTTCTATTTGTAGTTATTCAATGCTTTTGTTCTACCGCCAAGGCCAATAAAAATAAACAAATAGGGATTTCTTTAAAAAGGATAGACCGAGAGCCCACAGCAGATTTTGGGTGTGAACGATAGCAAAAAAAGAAGTATAGGTGTCGAAAGCTTCATTAAAGGCTATTAAAAAAATCAAAGTCTTGCAGTCCACAACTGGGGCCTTTGCGAGTAACAGTGCATCGAAAAAAAAATATGAATTCAACTTCGAGGATAATCGTGTTAGCCGAAATTGGTTTTCACTCCTCCCTAGATAAGCTGCTCGGATCACATATCACGGAATCTGAGACCATTTGAGTGTATAGTTGGCTCTACCAGACCGTTTAAAAAATTCTAAATTCAAAGTAAAAAACGGTTTTTTTAAACAGCCTGGCAGGGCGAATTTAACACTCAAATGATCTCAGATTCCGTGATATGGGATCCGCGGAGCTTATCTAGGGCGGGGTGAAACCCAATTTCGGCTAACACGATTATCCTCGAAGTTGCATTCATATTTTTTTTTTCGATGCACTGTTACTCGCAAAGGCCCCAGTTGTGGACTGCAAGACTTTGATTTTTTTAATAGCCTTTAATGAAGCTTTCGACGCCTATACTTCTTTTTTTGCTATCGTTCACACCCAAAATCTGCTGTGGGCTCTTAGTCTAGGAGCAAAAACTATAAAAGAAGACAATAGAGAAGCTACCGCCCCGAACAAAAGATAGATACCTACATACATATACACACAAATACACAACGACGACATCACACCCCACAGATCGCAGGTACTCTCAACCGACTATGATTTTTATAGTAGAAGATGAAGAAGGCTGTAGCTGTAGTAGGATTATGAAACCAAAATGTGTGCCTCTGGCTGTGTGTGGAACTGACAAGAATGATCGAACACGAATTATGCTCAAAAGGGTTGCATAGGTATCCGAAGTTAAATCAAAATATATGTATCTTGGAATCCAACTCACTGGTGAACGTCTTTTGGGGATGATCGTGTTCGGTGGGTTACATTCTGCTCTGTTTGATAAGGTTGCATGGTTTGCCTCCGATAAATCGCTTAAAATAGTCGATTGAAAAAGTTGTCATTTTTATTTGCACTGAATGCAATATCTATGTAACTGTATTATCTGTGGTAAGACCTCAAAAGAAAAAACTTGGGTGGGATAACGGGCACTCAGCACTCGCCTCGACAAAACACAGCTAAATATTTTTTTTTTTAATTCACTGATTAATTTGAATGTAACACGATACAGAATACTGACAGATATGAATAAAACGGAGCACCTTCTCAAGTATTTTATTCATACCAAATGAAGCACCTGCTTCGAAAAGTTGAGTTTTGAGCAGGTGCTCTGTTTTATTCATATCACTCAGAGACTATCCGTATTCTGAATCTCCAAGCTAAGTGGTACAAGCTTGATTACATTTGATAATCTTAAATATATAATAGTTTCTTTTCAGATTCGTGAATCATATGCATCGATCCTGGGCAAGAAAGATGCTAAACATTTGTGGATGCTTTGTTTGACTAAAGGGTCGTGAATGCAATCAGTTGCACATATTGCTTAACGAAATACTGAAGTTTTTTTTATTTGTTAGGTCACCACCTACCACCCCTCTGAATTATTCCCAAGGAAATATGTACCTAGTTCGATAAATAATCTACATTTTCTGAGCTGCAATAATATAGAATTCGATATTATTTTTGAAATCATTTACTTCTCGCATATACTTTAACCTTGTGATTAAAAATTGGCATAAGCTCCGTCATTTACGAAGAAAAAGGCATTAAACGCTATTTACTTCAACGTTGAGCGACCAATTGAGCTAACTTACAAATGAGGAGCAGGTGCTCCTCTCGATAGAGCTCGTGCTTCGGTTTATTCATTCCTTACAATAGAGCAGGTGCTTACCCTAAGAAGGTTCTCATCAAACATGGAGATGCTCAATCGTTGAGTACCTTCTCAAGTATTTATTCATACCAAATGAAGCACCTGCTTCGAAAAGTTAAGTTTTGAGCAGGTGCTCTGTTTTATTCATATCACCCTCTGTCTTATGGACAAACGCCCACTGTCCCAAATTTCTCCTGAATCAGCAACACCCAGCAAAAGATTGGGTAGTAGTACGATCATGGAAAAACCAGTCGGAGAATTTTCTATTCGCGAGTGGAGGAATCTAATGCAGACAATGTTTAAAGACCTTGCTACTAAAAATGGCTTGTCATTGCTACATGCAAAAATTCGAGGAAGGTTGTGGATTTCCCTGCGAAATGCGATCGTTTTGAAAATGAAATTGAATTTATGTACAAGCTTAGCACGGATAAAACTCATATTCCGAGTTAACGATGGAAATGGCGAAGATGAAAACAAAATCAAAAATATCTGCATGAGCATTACAAAAGACAAAACAATTCGTCCCCTCAGAAGCAAAGTGGCTTATCTCAAAATTTGACGGTATTGATTGGCGAATTTTTTTACTACTTAATCAATACCGTCAAATTTTGACATAAGCCACTTTGCTTCTGAGGGGACAAATTGTTTTGTCTTTTGTAATGCTCATGCAGATATTTTTGATTTTGTTTTCATCTTCGCCATACAGGAAAAAAAATACTAAATTGTTATTAAATAATTTGGTGAAAAACGACACATAGTCAGGTAAATCTACGGAAAATATAGGGCTAACCCCGGACAAATTGTAACAAAAGAAATTCATTTGCAGTTAGGTTCAATGACACCATGCCAAAACATATATCCCAAAATTAGCCACAGTCCTCCATCGGGAAATGGCTTAAATTTGAATGCTTTTATGCATGTGCAGGGCGTTTTGCATACGATACAATTAATGATGAGAGAATGTAGGTTGTACCGAAAAAAGAAAAAAATCATTTTAAAGGGGGGTCTTACTGCCCTCCGTTTGAGCGGGAGGGGAAATTTACAAAAAATTCACTTAAATTAGAAAAAAAAAACATTAAAAAACAATGACAACACTTATAATATCATGCTATAGGTTTTTGTAACGCCAGAAATACAAAATTCGTGGTTTTTGAATTTTTACCAATGTTGCGTTCGGCGCTCGAGGTCGAAAAATCGGATTTATTACTAGGCCAACATCATAAACAACTCAGCAAAAAATCAGAACTACCGGACCTGATGCAAGGTCTAATGTATATAGTAACTGGACTATAGACGATGTAAGAACTATTTTTCCCCTTCTGATCTGGCTACTATATATAAGGCATACATACGCCCAAAGCTAGAGTACAACTCTCATATCTGGTCAGGCGTTTCCACAACAGCACTTAACCTACTGGATAGAATCCAAAACAGAGCGTTAAAACTGATAGGTGATGGATCAATCTCGTCAACATTTGTTTCGTTGGAACATCATCGAAATGTTTCATGCTTATCACTGTTTTATCGCTACTTTTTCAAACGTTGTCATCATCATCATCCGCAAAAGTAACCGATTCCAATAGTTTTTTGAATTCTATTGAATTTTTTACCGAGCAACTTTATAATTTTGGTAGGATTCGAAACCAGATTTGTCCATTTAAATCGTTCACCAAAAACCTGACTTATTTGTTTTCTTATTGCATTGGCGGCTATAATCATCCGATTTAACGGAGAGCTTTTAATTTGTTTATAACCGCGATCAGTAATTAACTTCATTGTTCGATTTTCATATTCACATTTGTCCATCACAACAATTTTATTTCCCTTGTCAGCTTTCATAACAAATATATCTTTTCCGTTAATTTGCTTGGCAGTTTGTATGTAGTTGTTATTGCTTCTAGTTTTCCTTTTCTGTTTATATTCGAGGATGCTTTGTTTTGTTTTTTTCCGAATTTCACTACAAGCGGATTGTGGTTTAAATTTCAAACACGTATCAATATCAACTGTCAAATCATCGAGTGGTGTTTTATTTGGCTGAATTGAAAAACTAATGTCCAGTTGCACCAAAATTCACTAAAAGCGGTTTTTGCTAAAATGGAATTAAAATTTATCGGACTGATAAATTTATTTGGGTTGCACCAATCTCTTTCACTCATTTTTTAGCTAAAATGCAGTTCGTGAACCACCCCTGTGTTTTATCATCTGTTTATTAAATTTCGCCTTCGCCCCACGTAATATTCACTACGATGACATTGCTAATATTATATTATCTACAAGTAGTACCGCTAAGATTATGTACATCAATGCCAGATCCATTAAAAATAAAATAGATGATTTGGAAGCCTTAATTAAAGGATTTAACTCAGAAGTTGACATTATATGTGTTACAGAAAGCTGGCTCTCAGACTGTGATGAGATTTACTTTAACTTAAGAAATTTTTAAAAATTAACAGCAAATAGACCGGGAGGAGTTATAATTTTTATATCAAAAAAATATTCGTTTACCCACTTATTTTCAATTAGTGATGATGCCGATAGTATATGTGCTGTTAATATAAAAATAAAAAACTACTCTTTTGATATTATGTGTGTCTACAGAAAACCCAACTTAATAGTTGCGAAGAAAGAAAAATTCTTATCTCTTCTAGAAGATAATATCTCAAAAATTTCAAAAGTAAATTCAATTATTGTCGGTGATTTTAACATCAATATTTTGAATGAAGACGATTTCGTTTTAAAATATCTGAACGTTCTAAGAACTCATGGATATTTTAACATAAACAAAGCACTTCCTACACGAAAAGAATCTAATATTGATCATTTTTGCATCAACAACCCGAAACATCGTATAGTTGCACATCATGCTAAACTGGACTTACTCGACCACAATGTGACCATCATCGACTTAGAAGTCTTAAAAATCGAAAAAAAAGCATTTGGATTTAAGATCCAATGTACAATACATTCATGTTGCAGATATACAAAAACTGAAAACAAAGCTCATAGAACATCCTATAATGATAAATAATTTCATGTGCTGTGATGATATGTATAATTATTTGGTAGGAGAATTGAATTGTTATATAAAAAGAACATCTTATAAGATAAAAGTAAAATCAAAAAAAGCCTACACTGATGTGTGGCTCAGCGACGAATTAATGTGTTTGATCAAAGAAAAAAACAAATGGTACGCCAAATTATGTAAAGATCCTCAAAATATTCACATCCAGCGACAGTATAAGCATCTAAGGAATCAAGTTACAATCCGTAAGAGAAAAATGAAAACAGATCATTACGGAAAATTATTTGAAAAGAATCTTAATGATAGCAGGAAAACTTGGGAGAATATTAACAGTTTGTTATACAATAACTCAAAAAAGAAAAACGATTGCCCGTTATTTAATAACTGTTCAGTGAAAGAAAAGCTTGAAAAAGTCAATGAACTCAACAAATTTTTCTCTAATGATGGAAAAACAATCACATCTAAATGCTCATCTCACGACATTATACTTCCAAAGAAACAACAACTACAAAGCTTTGTAATGAAAATGACAACACCCTACTCAATTAAAAATGTTATCCTAGGACTTAAGTCATCAAGAGCAAAGGACGTAGATAATCTCTTCACCACACTGCTTAAAGAATGTAGCGAAGAACTATGTACCCCCATTTCATTACTGGTTAGTAAATCACTTAAAGATGAATACGTTCCAAACATGATGAAAGTAGCCAGGGTTATTCCAATTTTCAAAAATGGTAACGTAGAAGATTACAACAACTACCGCCCAATCTCAATACTACCGACCCTATCCAAAATAATCGAAAAAGTTGTAAATCACCAAATAGTTGAATATATCGACAAAAACAATCTTTCAATTACCAACATAGTATGGTTTTAGGAAAAAGTCTGGAACGAACACAGCACTCATAGACATGATATCACATCTTCAAAAAAATAAAGACAGTCGCAACGTTGCAAGTGCGATCTTCATAGATCTGTCAAAAGCATTCGACACAGTTGACCATTCAATCCTGTTAAAAAAGCTCTTCGCATTAGGTATAAGAGGAACTTCCTACAATTGGTTCAAATCATACTTAAAAGATAGGTTCCAATATATATCGTTAAATGATTGTAAAAGTGGGAAGCAACCATTGGAGATGGGTGTGCCACAAGGAAGTGTTCTTGGCCCAACACTCTTCTGCTTATACATTCAGGACTTTACAAACATGCCTCTCAGGGGCTCTCCGGTTCTCTTTGCAGACGACATAAGCCTAATGTACACCGCAAATTCCACTCATATCCTCGAAGATCAAATGAACAACGATTTGAAGAAGATTGAATCTTGGATGAATGCCCAAAAACTATGTGTTAACGCTCGGAAAACTAAATACATCATATTCAGCAGATCATGTGGAGACCTTAACATAAGCTATCGAAAAACCAAAGTGGAACAGGTCAGCCAATTTAAATATCTTGGACTTTGGGTTGACTCAAACTTAAATTGGGAGTACCACATCACAAAACTTTCGAAAAAACTATCATCTCTAGCTGGAGTTTTCGGTCGAATTCGCTGCAATGTTCCTGAAAATCTCAGAAAACCAATGTACTTTGCGCTTTTTCATAGCCAATTAACTTATGGCATCAACGTCTGGGGTACGGCAGGTCACTGTCTAAAGCGCACTCTACAGGTAACCCAAAATAAAGCACTGAAAAACTTGTTCGGACTAGGATGGTACACACACTACAAATGGATCTATAACCATATTCAAATCTTAATGGTGACGGATGAAATCGAAATGAACATGGCCGTGCACATCCATAAAGTAACGCAGTCAGAAGTTCATGTTCATACCAATACCCAACTTATAACAAGAAGAAGACTTCATGATCATGCCCTGAGGAATCGCAACAATATTCATCTTACTAGAATTAATACAACAAAATTCGGATATAACTCCATCTTATACCAGTCTATTCAAATTTATAACAAATATTCTGAAGAAAGTAAAAAAATAATATTAAAATGTTCAAACTTCATGTTAAAAAAGTACTACTCAGTAAATATATATCATAACCAAGCAATGTTATTTTAAAGTATAATAGCAAATTAAGTCTCTTTTCACCTTTTAATGCTTATCTCTTTTTTTATCTTTCTCATTCAGATCACTTCAACCTTTTATTTGTATATCATTCGTTTTGATAGTTTTTCACTTTTTATTGATATTCTGTTGCACTTGCCAAGATCATTTATTGTACTTACGTAACTTAACTTTCTTTAAACTATAAAAAACTTAATCTTAACAATTATAATTTTTGTAACTATATAGCCTATTACGAGATGTATCTCATAAAGCAAATTAAATAAATAAATAAATAAATAAAATAAAAATAAATAAAATTGAACGAAACATTTTAACCAGATATCAATAAGGAAAATGTGAATAGACAATAAACAGAAACAAGGTATTCTCATTAGATACAGCCAATGCGCCATCTTGGTGTTTTTTTATTATTATTTTCTTCTATTTTTAAGAGAAACTATGAAACTATTGCAATAGATACCACACTAATATTTTTTCGACACCCTTCTTGGAAATTATGAATCGATATTTTGAAGCGACGTCATCGAATTCAGAAAATGTATATCTCTGTTAACCTAAACAACTCTTCGACGACTCGCCATTTTTTGGTTTAGTTCGTTATCAGATGAATAAATGATGTCCAGTCTATAATAATTATTCTGGAATAATTTATTTATTTAAACAGTGAAATATAAATTGGAAACATAATGCCTTCACCTGTTGTTTTCGTTATTTTAATTTGGAATCAACAATATTCCGTCAAATAAAATTGCATTATTTTTTTTTTTGTAGGAAGGTAGCTAGATAGATATGTGCGTTTAAAAATGATTTTAAAATGTATCTGGAGGAAAATGGAATTTTAGTTTATTGGTTCGTTTATTGGCCTGTTAGATTTAGAAGTGTTAGATTTAGAAGTGGTTGGTGCAACCGATAAATGTCATTTTAAAATTAAACGAAGCAATACAAATTTAAAAGTGGTCGGTGCAACTGGCCATAAGACCTTTATTTAATAAATTAATTTCATCTGTTGATAATTCCACGGACGATATGTTAACCACAGCGTTTTCTACTTTTAGGCCAGGAAAAATGGGTTCCGAGGTTGAAAAAATTAATTCATGAAATATTAAAATTGGAATCGACGCAGAATTGCAACCTCTATAACATATCCAAAATCCCCAAAAATCCCCGCATTGGCTTTTTGTGTAGATGCATTTGAAGAGGTGCAGACGGGGAGAACTTGGAGGTCTATCAAACTAAAATATTTGTTTTGGTACAGCCTAACCATATGATACATGTCTCAAGGGTAGTTTTTAATGCTGAATCTAATAAAACCAAATTCAAAATGATACAACCACCCAAAAAAAAATGATGACTTTTTTTTTGAGGTACAACAGGTAAAGTATTACCGAAAACCCTTTGAAAATAGATGTATGTTAATGAAACTTGGAATAAATGTTCCATTTGTCATACAAACTAAGAATCAAGACAGTCCCTAAAATTATCCGTGGTGAAAGGGTGTTTTTTAAGGGGGAGGGGCAAGTGTAGAATGTTTGCCATAACACCCACGAAAAAACTCTTATACTCATGAAACTCGCCAAAAATATTAAATTTGTCATGGCAACCAAGAATCAATATAGTTCACATAAATATATTTGTTCTGGGGGTTTTTTTTATTAAAGAGAGGGAAAATCTGGGAAGAAGTTGGAAGATTTGAACCAAAATTCCGATTTGGTGTAATTGAGGTATATGTATACACAAGGTATGGTATATGATTTAAAGGTATTTTTAACGCTGAATCTAATAAAAGCAAAACTTAAATGATACAAGCGCCCTTAACAAAGTAATGGTCCTTTTCGAGCAAAAATCAATTTTTGAAATCGTATTTTCTGCAGAACACGATTTGTGCTATTTTTCCTGGTCTAGTTTTTAGGCTTGTGAAATTTGTTTCTTCTCAAACAATTTTGTAAATAAATTATATTTTAACATCTACCAAAGACAAAAGAGAAACACTTCACAAGTCTGGCATATACGAAATTACATGCAACGAATGTGACAAAAAATACTATGGCCAAACAAAACGCTCAATGAAAACGAGGTTCTAAGAACACAAAAACAACATAAAAATAACGAACTGAGAAAGTCCGCTTTCGCAATGCATGCGATACAAGATAGGGATGCTCATGGAAAAAAAACATCGATGTTTTATTCGATGTGATACATCGTAACCTTACATCGATGTTTGTCGATGCATCGCATAAAAACATCGATGTTTTCGATGTATCGAATGAAAAATGATTTCTGAAATCAAAACCCAGACATACTACCAATTACGAAATGAGTGTTTTTATTTCTAGTGGTTAATTTTCCTCGCTCTTCTGTTTTTGGGAGCATATATGTTAGAACTAGCAAACCAAAAAAATAACAATAAGAAATGAAACATAAGTATCACAATTACATTCGAAAATTATTAGCTAAAGCTAATTGTTGTTTTGTTTTTGCCTTGCACTTGCGTTATTTGTTACATCTTCTTCTGCTTCTACTTCTGTTCTATATAACTTGACATAAGGTGCGTTTTATTGGTATTTATAGCTAGCGCAGCAATGCAAGCACCAATAAAACACTATACTCACTTTTAAATTCACTTTGTATTTTTTCTGAAGGTTGGCAGACATGCCACTTAATGTCAAAACTATTCGCCATTTAAAATTCTAAAAAATCTTTACATAAAAGCAAAGGCTACCAACCTTCAAGTAATGAATATTTGTTTATAACTTAGTTCAGCGCCGCCGCCTTAGTTTCAACTTTAAGAAAATTTATCTCAACTTTTATATTCACTTTTATACTGCCTTATTTATCGACACTTTTGGGGTTGTTGTTGTTTACCGAGGGAAGTTTTACTGTGATAGCTATAGTTTTTCCCAATAAAACACGCCTATTGACAGCGTACGCATGTGCAGCTGCACATCGTGTAGTCTCTCTCTGGATATATAAACATAAGGTAAAGGAGAAGAGAGCATATTATGTATGATATGAATTAAATAGAAACAGAACACTGAAATCGATTCGGTTAGGTACTGTGACTGTGAGTTGTGAGTGTGTAATTGTACGATGCTTGCTTTATTCATCAATATGGATCGAATGAAATACACCATCACACTGATACATAAATTGATAGAGAAGAGAGCATGTGAAATAAATTTAACTGTAGATTTGGCACTTTGAGTGAGTCTTTTCAATGCTTGCTTCATTCGATGCATCGAATAAAAAAACATCGATGTATCGGTAAACATCGAAAGGGTGCGAAACATCGGATTTATTCGATACATCGAATAGTAAACATCGATGTTTTCGATGTATCGATGTTTTTTGAGCAACCCTAATACAAGAGGAACACCTATCAACAACAATATTGACAACGTCCGAGTCCTCAAGTGCGTGCATGATAGCCGAATATTGGATGCATTTGAAAGCCTATATACATATACACAGGAATGCTGCAGCTTTAAACGCTGATATGGGCAACATTGAGTCTGAGTTGTTCGTGTTATACTTTTCTCTATCTGTGTCTTCCACCCCCCTCACTGCATTTAACTATGTTATTGATATTTCTCTCTTTTCTTTCACACCTTTCATATTCTAATATTTTACTGTGTAACTTGTTAACTACCTACATATATGTGATCTGCAAAAAATGTAACAATGTATGTAATATAAGCTTTTTTAAATAAAAAGATTTTGCTGTCAGTCGTGTTGCTGATGATGGCTAGGAGACCGTTCGAAGTGCATCTAAAGCCAAAGTTTTTTAAATAAATAAATAAATTTTAAAAAAATTTAAATTTGTAATCTCAAATTAATGGTGTTATCATTTTACTTCAATTTTACCTACAAATCTATCCTAAACAGTAAAATAAAAAAACATAGTAAAGCAAAGACAGTGCTGTGAAAAAAAAATTATTCGCTTATCCCGAGAAAAAAAAGAGGCTGGGTGCGACCCACACTAGTAACTTCCCATTGGTGCCCTCAGAAGCTAGAGGCCCAATATTAGTTTTTTATTAAAAAATCGCCGATTCTCGATCTTCGAAAGCTTTTTCAGGTGTTCAATATGCAAGCAAGCGAAGACTAAAGATTGGTTTGCCTTTGAGATATCAGAAAAAAATATCGTTGAATAATGCTTGTAGCCTTTTTCTATAAACTGTTTATTACTTCTTCTACAAATTTGAACTAGTATGCAGAGCAAAGCTTTCCCAATGCCCATATCAATGTTTATTCTTAAGATATTTGAGACTAAGAAAATGTTCAACAATTTTTGGAAGGTAAAGTTTCCTGTGTTTTTTTCGCTTTTAGAAAACTGTTTGTTGAATTTTTTTGCAAAAGCTATCAATTATCAATTTATTATAATCTCGTATTTAGAATTAAATTAACCGGAAACCAATATCATTGTCTGTTCTCAAGATATTTGAGGCAAAAAACAAATTTTCAACAATTATTGGTAAAATTGCTTGCAGTTTTTTTGCTTTAAAAAAATACTGTTACTTCAATATTTTTAAAAATTTATAGATTTTTATATATAAGCTAGTGTTTAAATTAAAACTACCTCGAAGCCAATATCATTGTTTTTTCTCAAGATATTTGAGCCAAACAACTTTTTTCGAAAATTTTTAGCAACTTTTTTTATTAAAAAAAAAAACTACAGGTTGATATGTTTCTTTATTTTTACCAATTCTTTATTTTGTCAATACGCGTAAGATAATATTAACCCCAAGTCGATAGCATGATTTGTTCTCGAGATATTCAGGACTATGGAAATTCAACAACTATTTTTTAAAATTTCTATAGTAAAAAAAACCGCTCATTAAATTTTTTTAAAAGTTCTTGAAACTACTATCTATAAAATAAAATTCATCCGATGTCGATATCTTTATTCGTTCTTGAGATATGGTGAACGAAAAAAAGCGAGCGAACGTACGAACGTACGTACAAACACAGACATTTCTCTAAAAATTATGGATTCTGATTCTAAAGAGCTCGAAACGTGAAGATATGTAAAAATTTTCGATTCGACAAATCGGACCTATTACAATAACTTCCAATGGGAAGTTAAAAATAAAGCAAGTGCTGTGAGAAAAAAAAACATTCGTTAATCCCGAAAAAAAGGTACTGTGAAGAGACCGAGAAACTTATTAATACCGAGTTAAAACAAATGCAACATATTTTAAAACGCCTCCGGAAAAATCTTAAGGCCCCCGAGTAACTGTGGAAGTACACTTAAAAGGAGACGGTCCCTCTGCCAGTCGCTCCGGAATCGAGAATGGATATTTTTATAATTTTGTAGAAAATAAATCAATAACTATAAAGAGAAATTATATATTAGTGTGAATTAAAAAGCTTAAAGATGAAAGTAGAATCATATTTAATAAAATAATTCGTGAAAATTAAAAATTTGAAATAAAAATAGAATCAAAATAAAAAATAATTTCCTAAGAAAATTCAGAATAAAAAAGGAAAGTATAGATTAAGATTCTAAAAGCAATTCATAAAATAAGTTTTAACAATGCTCGTGAAAATTAGAAAATTTAAAGCAACAAAGTATCTAAATTTAGAATTAAAACAAAAGAATAGAATTAAAAAGCAACGCATACAAATTATTTTATTGACAGAAGCATTTAATCGAACAAACAAGTGGTACAATACACACTTATCAGTTGAAGCCAACAATTGCTAGGTTAATTTAACATTTAATTAAACAGATTTTTATTTTCATATTTTTGTTTTTAAAGTAAATTTAATATAATGTCCAATCTTTATAATCTTGTCAGCCCGGCTGTTGGCAATAATCCCCCTCAGCCTCAACAAAGAATAAACGACGGAAATCCCCGCCACCAAATCATGTTGCAACCAGCAGGATAAATTTCACCAAATGATCTATTTATATGCCTTCTACGAACAGCCAAATGTAGAAAAAGCTGCACACGATCCTGATCTCTATAATTAAATGCAGCAGCAAGCCGAATCAGTACAGGAAAACGAGCCAGCACAGGCTAATCAAGATCTCGAAATTGACCAAAGCAATATCAATGTTTTAGATTAAGTGACTCTTCGTTGTCCTACTTCCAATATAGAACGAAGAGTGGTAGCGTTCTAATAGATACAGGCTCAAGTAAAAACTTTATTTAACCTTGTTTAGTAAAAAAGCCTCTTTCAAATGAACAATTTTTTTGGGCAAAATCAATTGCAGGTGAGATAAAAATAAGTCAACACACATTTATTAATCTCTTCAATCAAAAAGATATTAACCTAAAAACCGCTTTTTCAGTGAACAATGGGAAGGATGAATTTCTTCGTCTCCCGCTTCAACGATCACTTGATGACATTTTGAGGGAACCCATAGGAAAAATATGTTTCGTCTACATTGATGATATAATCATCTTTAGTAGAACGGAAGAAGAACATGTTAGGCATATGAGTACGGTATTCAAAACACTGGCAAGAGCCAATATGAAAGTACAATTGGACAAATGCAGCTTCTTTAAAGAAGAAGTTGAATTTTTGGGCTTCATTGGAACTAATTAACTAATATTTTTCCTTGGACTATCTTGGTATTACAGAAGATTTGTTATCAGAGAAAATTTGTATTAACCTATTCACTCGCCGCTTTTCAGAAAATAAAAAAAGATTTACTTTTAGCCTATTCTGATAACAAAAAGAGCTTTGAACTAACCACAGATGCCTCAGATAGACCTATCCCATTTATTTCTAGGTCATTGAGCAAAACTGAGGAACATTTCGCGGCCAACGAGAGAGAAATGCTCGCCATCATTTGGACACTCAATTCTTTTCGGAATTACTTTTATGGTACCGCACACGTTAAGATCTTCACAGATCACCAGCCATTGACCAACGATCTAAGTCATAAAAATTATAGTTCTAAAATGAAACACTGGAAAGCAATTTTTGGAGGAATATAATTATTATGAGTTACAACAATATAGGCCCGGAAAAAGTATCGTTGTAGCGGACGCACTTTTTCGTTCACCACAGTTCTCGAAAGCTAATTGCTCATCAGTCTCCCAGCATAGCGATCAGAGTTCATCTCATGATCTATCTCTGCAGTAGAAACCCTGATTAACGTATTTAAAAATCAGTTAATGTTGCTCATTGGAAACGAGCAGCCATACCAGTTTAAAATCTATTTTCTCACCTACCATAGACACATTTTTGTACAATCTAATTATACTTAAGAAGATCTCATCGCGTTGTTCAAGCGATTTCTTAACCCAAGTGTTATAAATGGACTTTACACTGACGAAGCGACAATGGGAAAATTTCAAGAAATCTATCCACACCACTTCAGATCTTACAGAATACATTTTACCCAATTCCAGGGGTGAGATTCTGTATGGCAAAAACGAACAAACGTTTTCGTTTGTGCGAACAATTTCCTTCATGTAACATTAAAAACGAAAGAATTCGTCGTGCGTGCGAAAGAACTTAAACGACAGCTATTTACTTCACGTTTCTAAGATTAAAAATAATTTAGTTTTTGTAAATAATAGTCTGAACTTTACTATTAATTCAACAATGATTTATTAGACTTATAATAATTATAAATTCGAGAAAGGATATAATGCTTAGCAAGTGAGGTTAAGGAATGGGCATGTGCGTAGATGACGTCTTAAAGCGAGGGATCATTGTATATTTAATATTGATGTTTCGTAGTTTGCCGAGTAGGTGATGTAGAGGCTTGAAGGTAAGGCTACATTGCATCTCCCTTCTTAGACATCGGCTTGCAAGATGTTAGTACATAAGTCGTTCTGGCGGCTTGACAATTCTTCCTGATCTCGTTGTGACAGTTGATGTTGTTGGCGTTAATGGAGGTTGAGTTGTACCTGCTAAAACATTGGAAAAGTTAGTTGAGGAATTAGAAACATTGGGTACATTTTGATTTGAGTCAATATGTGAAGTGCTTGTGGGTACGGGGTGTGATTGAGGCTCCTCTGGGTGGTGGAGGCTAGCTGTACAGTTTGGTGGATTCTGTATGTATGCTTCTGTTGGCTTGATGTGGCTGGAGTTTCGGCGATATTTATTACCGTTGTCATCTCTGAGAATGTAGGAACGAGGATGTACTCTGCTCTCTATAACCGTTGGTTTCCATTCTTTGTTTGGATTCGTTCTCGTTACAACATTTTGACCTTCTGTAAGCTGTGTGCTGTCTCTCGCTCCTCTGTTTGAGTATCTTGCTTGTTTGTGACGTTCGGTTTGTAACTCTTTGCTGACGTCATGCTTTAGGTGTTTACTTACTAGTGACGATCTGGTAGTTGGGATAAGAGACCTCAGGTTTCTTGAGTACAGACGCTGCGCTGGACTTCCAAGATCTCCTCTGGGAGTGTTCATAAAATTTATGATACCAAGTTGGTAGTCCGAGCTATCATAGTTACATTTTTTTAATATTCCTTTGGATGTTTGTACGGCCTTCTCGGCTAACCCGTTTCCTCTCGAATGGTATGGGGAGCTAGTAGCATGGTTGAACTTCCAATCGGATGAGAATTTTTTGAATTCACTACAGGAATACTGTGGTCCATTGTCAGTTTCCAGAATTCTAGGAATTCCGTTCGAAGCGAAGATATTTTTTAAGAATGTTATCACATTTTTAGCTGTTGGTTCTTTAAGTTTTTCAAACTTAATGAAACCGGAGTAGCTGTCAGTTACTACGACGTAGTCGTTATCTTTAAAATAAAATAGATCAGAAGCAACGACTTCAAATGGATAACTAGGTATTTCTTTTTCACCTAAACGAAATTTATTGTTGCTTCGTTGGAAGACTTGACAGGCTGGACACTTTTGTACGTAATCTTTGATATCTCGATTCATTTGTGGCCAAAAGACTACATTTTTTGCTCTGCGGACACATTTTGCATAGCTAAAGTGCCCATTATGTATATACTTTAACACATCAGCTCTCATTGCTAATGGTATAAGTGTCTTGTGAGCTTTGTATATGATACCATCGTTAATAGAGAGTTCTTCTCTGAAGTTCCAGTAACTTTTTAAATTTTTTGGTAGAGAATCAACATCTCTCGGCCAACCGTTAATTATAAATTCGCTCAGTTGCTTACACGTTGCATCTGATTTCGTGAGCAGAAGAAGCTTTTCGAGTTCTTTATCGGAAATGGAAAGAATAAGTTGAACCTGTAAATCTGAGTCGTTTTCTTCTGGCTGATAATCATTAACGCAGTCTCTGCTTAGAGGGTCAGCCATAAACATTTGTTTGCCTTCTTTGTATATGACTTCGAGATCATATGTCAGAAGACTTAAACGAATTCGTTGCAGGCGGGCTGGTGACGAGTGAAGAGGTTTTCGGAAAATTGTTTCCAGTGGTTTGTGGTCAGATTCGACAACTAATTTTTTTCCCCAGACATACTGGTGGAATTTTTCGCAGCCAAATTTAATGGCCAGTGCCTCTTTTTCCAGTTGGGAATATTTTTTCTGACAATCGGTAAGTGCCTTTGACGCGTACGCGTTGCAAGAGAACTGCACCCAGTGCGGTTGAGCTGGCGTCGCGGTCGGCTTGTAGCTTGACGTCATCGTTGACGTCATATAACTTTAGTACAGGAGTAGTACTAATTGCAGTTTTTAGCTTTTCGTATGCTAGCTCTTGGTCGTTGTTCCATTCCCATGGGGTCGACTTTTCTAAGAGTGCACGTAGTGGTGTTGTTAAGGCTGAAAAATTTGGGATGAACCTTCTCAGATATGTGAACTTTCCAAGAACTCTCTGAAGTTCTTTTCTATTTTTTGGTGACTTCAATCGTTGAATCGCCTCCGTTTTGTCTGGGTCAGCTGTCATTCCGTGCTCGCTAATAATATGTCCTAGGTACTTGACCTTTCGCTGTTCAAACACGCATTTTGTTTTGTTTAGTTTCAGGCCATTGTCGCTCAGAATTTTGATCACCTCCTTTGTTGTTTTTCGAAGACCTTCACTGGATCTGGAATGAATCAAAATATCATCAATTGAAATTTTTACATTGGGTAAATGTGATAATAGAGATTCCATTATGGTTTGGAACACTTCAGGGGCGGCAGAGATACCTAACGGTAGTCTCTTGCAACCATATCTTCCCCAAGGTGTGGAAAAGGTAAGTATTTTCTTGGTTCTATTGGAGACTCGGACTTGCCAAAATCCTCGTTTGCAGTCTAAAAGGGTGAAGTATTTGGAACCGTTGAGCTGAGCGGAAATCTCATCAATTGTTTGCATAGGATGGTGACGACGCATTATATTTTTATTTACCTTTGTGGGGTCTATGCAAATTCTAATTTTGTTGTTTTTCCGAACGACAACCATGGGCGATACGGATGGAGTAGCTTCTTGCATGGGTTCAATCACGTCCAGTTTGACCATTCTGTCGAGTTCCTGCTTAACATCATCACGGATTTTGTGTGGGATTCGTCTTGGAGGTGTTATTACGAATGTTGGATTTTCTATTAGGTCGATATCATATTCGTAGTCTTTGAGGCAACCTAGGCCTTCAAAAATGCTATCATGTATTTTTACTTGGTTAACTCTGGTAATAAGTCCAAGTTTTTCGCAAGCATTGGCTCCGAGAATAGGTTTGATGTTTTCAGCTACTACTTTGAAAGATATTTTGCACTGACGCCCGGCAATTGAGCATGGAATAAGCGTTTCACCGAGTACTTTCATTCGATGATTGCTAAATGAGACAAGGTGTTTCACTTGACTTGGTTTGAGGTTAGAATTTATATTTTCAATGACACATTTTGGCAATACATTGCATTGGGCACCTGTGTCCAATTTTATTTTGTAATATTTACCTTCTATAATAAGCTTTTCTGTGAAGCTGTCATTTTGTAGGTTAGAGCTTTCAGACACGGTACCAATGAAAAGTGAGTCTTCGTCGTCATCTTCGGATTCTTCGCAGAAGTTGATTTGTTTGGAAGATGTGTCATTCTTCTTATGGTTATTTGTCCATGCTTTCTTTTTGCAAAATTTCTCAAAATGATTTTTCTTGCTGCATTTCTTACAGACGTGATTAAAGGCTGTACATTTTCGAATCTCGTGGTTTTTTCCACAATTACGAAAGTCGAATCTTTTAGTTTTGTAAGAATTGCCTTTTTTAATATAATTGTTTGTTCTGTCGCCTTCATTGATGATCTGGGCTGATTGTTTTTGAGCCATTTCTGTGGCCTGACAGAGTTGAATTGCTTTTGCTAGGTCGACATCCTGGGAGAGTAGTTTGGTGCGAAGTTCTTCACTTTGGATTCCGAGTATGAGTTGATCTCTTAGTAGACTGTCGGTTAGTCCTTCAAAGGCACAGTTTTGGGCTTGTAAACGCAGTCTGGACATGAGCTCATCTATGGTTTCACCGTCTTTTTGGGCTATTTTATTGAATTTGTACCTCTCAAATGTGGTGTTGATTTTTGGAGTGAAATAATCCTGAAAAAGATTCTTTACCTCATCGAGTGTCCTTTCTCTGGTCGGTGTTGGGTGTGAGTTGTATATTTGGAGAGCAGAGTATCCGATTGCGGACATGAATGTTGCTACCTGTACCTTTTGGGGTTTGGTGTCCATACCAGTGGCAACTTCAAAAAATTCATTTTGCTGCTTCCAAAGTTTCCACTCATTTGCCATGTCTTTGTCATGTTCGATGACAATTGGTTTTGGTGGCCTTAGAAATTGGCAAAGGTTACTGTCTGCCGTGGCCGCTGGCGCTGCCGCAGTCGACATTTTTTTTTTGATATTATTATTTAGTTAAAAGAATTTTTATTATATTTATTGAAAAATAAATTTGGTTTCGGCACCATGTAAATAATAGTCTGAACTTTACTATTAATTCAACAATGATTTATTAGACTTATAATAATTATAAATTCGAGAAAGGATATAATGCTTAGCAAGTGAGGTTAAGGAATGGGCATGTGCGTAGATGACGTCTTAAAGCGAGGGATCATTGTATATTTAATATTGATGTTTCGTAGTTTGACGAGTAGGTGGTGTAGAGGCTTGAAGGTAAGGCTACATTGCAGTTTTATATTTTTGGGAAGCATTAACGAATTAACAATCATTATGGCTTCTGATGCATTAATGTTACAATGATAAGACATAAAAGTATCACTTTTACAAAACAAACAAAATCGTTTAAGAAAAAACCACCTTCATTCACGGTCTCAAATATTCACCAAGATTGAATCTCAAACAGCATTAAATAACCATCCTCAAATAATATGAAATACCTATATGAAGAACAATTTTACACCAAGAAGATATGATTTGTCAATATTTTTATAACAATTAAGCCACGATAAATGTTATTTGACTAAATTATGACTTCCCTACAAATTACAATATAATTGTTTTTTTTTTTATTTATCTATTCTATTCGTCCAGGCCTAGAGATGTGTGCCTCGCTTTTCACCACATATTACCATTTATGAAAAGCCACCATATAAAAAAAGATCTACTTTGTTTTGAATCAAGAATACTATAGGCTATAAATGATACTTATATTTTCCTTAATTAATTGTAAAGGCTTTCGTTCATTTTATATCTAATTTTGTATCCTAAATTATATATTTATTTATACTTTTCCACCACTTTTCTGTGTTCGACTATTCACCATCTTCATCTATGTCATCTCTAACCGAATTCAAAGCACCTAAAAGTAGGCAATGAAAAACAGAGGCTCTCAAGCTTGAGCGAACCAAATAAATTAAACGAAATGCGATATGGAATGCCAACTTTCGCTTTCGCACGATTTCTTTCGTTTTTGAAAAACGAACCTTTGCTTTCGTTTCGTTTATTACAGAATCTGGCCCCAGGTTAGCAACATTCAAGACCCAATAGACTAGTAAGAAAAAATCCTTAAGGAGCATAATAGAGCTCACAGAAATGGTCGTCGGTTAAAATGGCTAAAAGAAGGGAAGAAGCTGGGTTCAGTGGCAGTGTTTCTACAGTCGAGAGTAAATCAAATGACACCACCCCTAAACAAAGTTAGCAAAAGAAATAAAAGCAAACCTAATTCAGTTTTGTAAGATCCATAAGACTTGAAAGAACAAGTGGCGTAAAGTCGTTTCTTCTAATGAAAAAGGGATCAAATCCGATGGAACAGATGGCTTCAAATTGTATTGTATCCATGACTGATGAGTGTTTTTTTTGTTACTCAACCATAGTCGTATCAATGCTTCAAAAATTTGTGGTTAAATTTCTATTCATTGAACTTTCAAATTAGGACGTCTTTCAACTTAGTGGTGGTTTATTATAATTTTTTTTTTTTCTTTTTCGGTTTGCAGAACTTTTAATTACTTTCTCGATTGTAGAAATACTGGTGATGAACCCAGGTTCTTCCCTTATTTCAGCCATTTTAACCGACGCTACCCTCAAAATTTGTAATCTATCATTTTCGGATGCAGCAGGTTTTTTGCATCCTATCATATCTATACCATCTTTTGGTTTATTTCTCAGATAATAATAGTGAAAGAAGAGATTTCGTAATTTTTTCCGAATTTTGATGTCCCATTTGTCCTTGATTATGAAAACTTTCAATTCCCGCCTACTCAACCGCGCCAAGAGCTTTTCCTCCACCCATTCTTCACTTTTTCTCAATTTTTGTGTGTCATGTCAAAGAAATCATGGTATAAAACCCACACTGTTAAAAATTCTGGGGTATTTTTAAATACGGCCTTTGTATTACAGCTGTATTCAATACAGAAAACATTACTTTTTAATATTCCGAAAATATTAGAGAAATTTTCTAATAATTTTGTATTACATTCTAAAAGATTAGTACTAAAATTGTTATTTGCAATATAGTACAGGGCCCTCATCACGTAAGGGTAACGATATCGTTTTCGATATCGACATCTATAGCTATGCTTCACGTAAGCATAAAAAACTTCTATCGTATAAACGATATCGACTTGACGATTTGGTTTTAACTTCACGTAAGTAAAAAAGCTGTCATTTACTATCGTCTTGTCGATAGCGAATGCACGATACCAATTTAGCTATCGTCGTTGTTGTTTTTTGGTAGTTTTTAGTGTCTACAACAGAAAATTGTTTCTGCAAAAAATGTTTCGAAGCATCGTTTGATACTGCAGAACGACAACAGATTCAATGATCTATAATTATTCTTTTTTTTATATTTTTGTCAAAACATTTTACCTAAATATTTTTCTCACAAAGATACTCAATTTATAAATGTGAAACCTCGAATGACATACAAGCCAAAGATTATAATTTACGCAAACATATACTCTTTTAAGGATTATACCTCCTCGTCGCACTAGTAGTGTTTGTAGTTCTGTTTCACATGACATGACCATTCATGGACATAAGTTATTATAACAAATGCAAATATAAGCCGTTTTCCTTTGAAGGTGGCGAAGTACTTACGAGTAGATGAAAACCCTAATCTAGTACTACGGAACTTGTCTGCTTCAGGAGGCCTTCAACTGGAAGAGGTCTTCGCACCGCAGCCAACTGTAGAAATCTGGTCTTGAGCTCCCTGACGGATCCACCATAGCTGCTAAAAAGAATGTGAAGTACCTGGGAGTCCAGTTCAATGAGTTGCTAAGGTTCAACCCGCACTCAAGAAATTTACTCAAAAAAGCTAGTTTAGCATTCAAAACTACTTTAAAAACATGTGTCATATGCTTAGGTTGCACCAAAGTTAATTTTTCTGTTTGATACACCACAATATCCCCCCTCTCCCCCTCAAAAACACACCCTTCCATGTGAAATATTTTTATAGATTCTATTGATTTTTAATTCTCATAATATGTGAAAGGTTTTTACCAAGTTTTATGATGGTACTAATTTTTGCGTTTTATTTATTCTATTTTACCTGTACTAATACCAAAAAGTTTAAAAACAATCCAATGAAATAAAATATAATCTTTTGGTATTAAAATTTAAGAACTTAAATATACGCGACCATTTTTAATACAAAAAGTATTAAAATTTAATACAAATTGTGTTAAAAGAATCGGTACGCGTGTATTTGTGATTAAAAACAAGCTTTAGATAGAAACTAAAAGATGTCTTCTAGTAATAGGTAGTTTAAAATAGCTAAAGCTAGATTCTGCTAGCTTTAGCTTGTTTTTCCAGCTTAAGCTCCAAATGGTGTGATTAATAATATATGTTGAGTGGAAAATATGTTTTCCGTTGGCTTTTTTGGTCACAGTAACTTTAGTTATGAAACAAAATTTGTAACATATACTTTTCCCTACGTTTCGACAGGGGTTGCTATCTTCTTCAAGGGTAACTTTATTTCATACAAAAAATACAAATATAGTTAATCACAATATAGTGCAACAAAATACAATGAAACTTACACTTTAAAAAGTATGTATGATAATATATTACATAATAAAAATGAAACTGATTTATAAAACATGAAGGAAAATTGCACTTCTAATGAAGAAGCTTAGTCTAAAACTAAAAGAGATAGGTGATCGAGAATATTTTACGATGAAACAAGGGAGCAATATATCGCTGAAATTTTCTGTGTGTCCTGTTTTCGATTCATGTTGTTTTTGTTGTTTAAAATGTGAAGCGTTTCTAGGATGTACCACTTAGAAGTATGCTTTTCAGTTTGAAGAACTTGTACACCGTCAAAATCGGGAGCGTGGCCACTTTCGATTGCATGGCTGGCGAGTGCAGTTTTGGCTGTATTTTTGGTATTGATGTCGGATCTCTTATTAGACATCCTACGACGTAGAAATTGTTTCGTCGTACGAATGTAACATAGGTTGCAGGTTGATCCTATATATGACATCAGTGGATCTGTCCCTATCAGGTTTTGCTTTTAATTTGGTAAAAAGATGTCCAATTGTTTTATTAGATTTAAAAGCTAATCGAACATCTTTTAATAAATAAATTTTTATAGGACAGGCTTACAGATCAGTATTTTCCGAATGCAAATAAAACTATTTCATTCCTTCCCGACGTTTCGTTGGTTTTTTCCAACTTTTTCAAGGGGTTTCTTTATTAGCTGTAAACAAATTACATTACACAATTATTTTTTTTCTATTTTGAACAATTTCGGCTTACTTTTTACATTGATGGTAACAATTTAAGTTTAAATATGATGTATACGTTGAACATTAATATAAACAAAAACAAATAAATAAATAAATAAATAAATATGTACGTTAAACACTATAAAAAAACAGACAAGAACTTAAATGCTAATATCACAGAAGTTTCTTTATTGCCACACTGTAGTTTGCCTTAATGTTGTCTTTGTCTTCTTTCGTATTCATTGCCTTCGTCAGTCTTTTATGTATTCTTAAACTTTCTATCGTATACCTCGTATTTTCCCTCTTTTCCTTGTCTAATATTTGGACGTTAATAAAATCAGCTGTGTGTTTGGTATCTTCTATGTGCTGCGACAAGCCTGTTGTTGTTTTGTTCTTTCTTATGTCTGCTTTGTGTTCAGCTATTCTTACTCCGAGAGCCCTTTTCGTCGTTCCTATATACACAAGATCACAGTTGTCATTTGCATTACCTAAACATCCAATTTGGTAGACAACGTTGTGTTGTTGTTCTTTTTCTCAGGGTGTTTTTATGTTTGAGAAAAGCTCTCTCAATGTGCAGTTTGCCTTGTAGGCAAATGTCATCTTATTTTCGTCTTGTTTAATAACTTCTTGTAGGCTTTTGCAATGTGTCAGTTTAGGTATATATGGAATGCTGAAAAATGCTCTGGAGTTGCCAGCTTCATTTTCTGCTGTTGATTTTTTATTGTCATTATTATAATTTCTTTGATTTATTTTGTTATGTATTATTTCATTTATTATGTAGTCGGGATAATTATTAATTTTTAATATGTTTTTTATTTTTGCTATATTTTTGTCGTGAAACTGTTTGTCGCTTATATCGATTACTTTGTTGGTGAAGTTCGTTGCCGTGTTAATTTTTTGGCTCATGGGTTGTGTGGAGTGGAAATTCATCATTCTGCCAGATGATGTTTCTTTGGAATACCAGTCAAGTACAATTTTGTTGTTTTGTCGATAAAGTTTTGTGTCCAAATAAGGCAAGCCTGTCCTATAAAAATTTATTTACTATAATTTAAATACCAGATCACCAATTTCAACAGAACATCTTTTAAGTTTTTTGTGACGACCTCCTTAAAGTTCTCGGTTAAACCTGGAACATAAACAACGATTTTTTATTATTATTATGCCCCGCCCTCTTACCCCTCCCAACCCACGCGCGGGGAGGACCTTATTTATTTTGTTATATTAAGTTATATTAAATGAAAAGTTATTATTTTTAATTAAATGTTATTTTAAAAATCATTATGTATTGTTTTTTTTTATAAAAAATAAATACTGGGTGGCAAGAGTTTATGAGCTTTGAATTTGGCTTAAGAGCCAATTTGTTTATCAAGTTGTTTTTTATTTATTTGTTAATTATCCGATTTTAAATATTTTATGACTTCTTTTTTAAATTTGTTTTGATTATTTATAGATTTTATTTCACTGGGAATAGATTATTATATAATTGAACTCCTTTGAACATCATTGTATTTTGTCCACGAGCGGTTGATTTATATGCTAACCTAAAGTTTTGACAATTTCTAAGAGCTAATGGTTGCGATTCACTAACATTTCTTTTGAAGAAGCTATCCGCGCTTTGGTCACATTTTTGTGGATGTGTTTGGAAATCAAACTCCGAATGACCATAGAAGGGAACCTGTTATCGTTCAAAATTTTGGTAACTCTTTTTTGGTTTACGGTGTGGAATTTTTCATCACTCAACGTAAAAACTTTGTTGAGCTAGAATTTTCTAGGCTATTTAGCTTTTACATTTTTATTCACAAAGAACAAAGCTTGAGCTAGAACTGTCAAGCTTTAGGTACTAGTAATGGCTATGCCTAGCTAGCTTTAGCTTGCTCCAAAAATAGCTTAAGCTTTTTTTTATTCACAAGGCCCATTGACCTATAATTTGCTGAGTTAAGTATGGTAGATAACTGTTTTGGTGTAGTTTTGCTAGCTAGTGATACATCTATTTGACGAGACAAAGGACATTCAACAAAGATATACCTGTTATAGCTGTTTGACAAAGCTCACACGCATCCAGAGCTTCATTGTTATAATAATGCCTAGTAGAAAAGATTGTTTTTCTAACTCTCAGTCGAAGTAATCAGATACAATCTTCTCTTGTAAATAGGCTGTTGTACGGGATACGGGAGTATTGGGGGTTTAGCCCAGTCAAATTAGTCAAAAAAGGGCATGAAATCGCATTTTTCGATGGATAACATTTTCTTATGGAATCTGTTTGGGTACGTCTTCTTATCATAAAAACGAGTCTTTGGGATTTTTGAGGTTAGGGAAGAGCCGCTATCTTGAAAAAGAGATTGGTTTTGTTTTTATGCAACAGCTCGCTCGCATTTCATTTTACAGCAAAACATGCAATTTCAACTTTGTAGAGAATAAAACTACCTATAAAATAAGCTACCAATGACCTCTGTAGGTTGTTTAATCTTTGAGTTATAACGGGCCAATGTTCCTCTATGGGTTGTGTTTTTTGGAGGTGGTATGACTTTTCTTGAACTATCTCAGTTACATCAATTTATATTGAGTTATCAGTTACATTTGATTTTTTTGGATGATGCTCTTAAAATCATTTTTAGTTCTTATAACGACCTATAAAATGAGCCTTTAATCGATATCATCAGCCACGAATTGTGTGAATTATCCAATCATAAGTTCTCACTTTATGAGTCAAGAGAAAAAAATTAGTATATTTTTTTTCGGAAATGTTTATCCGATGAATCGTACAAAAAAGATTGTACTTAAAATTTTGTCCATAGTGACATATAACATGCGTGGAGTTGCATCCACGACACACAGGGTGTCCGCCGAGAAGGTATACTACTTTGTTTATAATTTTTGATTAAATGAAAGAGAATGGATCTTATATTGATAAATCTTTTATTTAATATCGGCAATTATGTATGGAATACAATATCAGGTAAGGCTAGTCGCGCACATGCAACTTTCAGTTTCGCAACTGTTTGGTTGCAAAAAAGAATCCTATTGACTCATATGGGACAGCGCGCACATGCAGAAACTATTCAGTCGTCGATTCGAGCAACTTTTCAGTTTGTGTTTTGTCACAAACTGGACGATTGCCCGAAATCGGTTTTTCAATTTGTGTCATATAGAATAATATGTAACTGCGCACACATGCAACCAAATAGTTGCAAATATTTAACCACATCGTTGAATTTTGTTCTTTCCAAAGTGACTTATGTTCTCTGTGCGAAAGAGAACAAATTTATCTTTTCTTTTATTTGCTGAGCAAAAGAATAGGACAAAACCGATAATATTTTTCTTTGTATGTATGGGGTAGAAAATTTGAATAAACATTGTCGGTGTGTTGGTTAGGTTCGTTGCGATTGCTTGTGGAGTAGCTCATGTGCGCGCTCATCGGTCAACTTGAGACTAAACTATTTTGTTGCGGTAGCAGTTGCATGTGCGCGACTAGCCTAAATGTCCGCCTCTGTGTCCATCGAAAAATGCGATTTGATTTCCTTATTTGACTGGGCTAGTTGTGTGTTTGAAGGAATGTTTGACAATTTTTCCAGATATCTGCAAGTTCGTCCTTCTGCTGGGGCCCAACTATGTATCTCGATTCTACAATAAAAACGTTTGAATTGTGAGGAAATACTTTATCAGCCGTTACAAAATTTAAATTTGAATATGGATTGCCTAGGAAGTAGGAAATGTCGATTTAGAATGATAGCATTCGTAGGGTTTGTGGCTTGGATTCGCTGTAGACAATATTTCACAAATAGCTAATATTTTAGTTATTGGCCATCTATTTCAGCCTAGAGAAAGAAAAAAGTATTTAACGATAGTACAAATTCAAATAGCAGAGAAGGTACAGGGTGTTCAGCAGAGGTAGTTAAGATTTAAAAATAAAAAAAAATGGAGGATTGACGCAGGATTCGAACAGGAGTGGCCAGAGTTGGGATCCTCTGAACGGTCGACTAAACCGCTCGGCTATAGTTGATATTGAAAATTCAGAGCTGAGCCTAACTGACAGGGTGGTGTATGATCAAAGTGAGGCTGAGAATAAAAGGTTAAACAAGAAGAAGTGGAGAAAAATAAATGTTGGTTCGACAACTAATACTAAGACTGAAGTTGGTGTGAGTGTTAGTCCGTGTTTTGGGAAAGGATTTAAGAAGAGGATTTTGACTGAAGAAACCTAATTTTGGCACACTCATATGGAGAAAAATCAGGACGGTAATTTGGGACCAGGGTTGGATTTTTGTAGTCAAAATCTTATTTATAATTCCCAAAAAACCAAAACCGGAAGCACTTCCATGATGGACAAAAAAAATCAACGAAAACGTAAGGTGGAGACCAGAAGAGGAAAATATGGTAACGTGGTAATGAAAAAGTGGCAGTTGGTTTTGTTGCGTCGTGAGTGAAAGTCAGGAGTGTTGTTAAACATATCGTCGACGCTAAATAATAAAAAATTATAAAAAAATGTATACATACAAAAAAATAAAAAAAAAAACAACTAAATACAGTCAACGCGAGTCGTCGTTTTTAGAAACAATCGCATTGAAGACAGATTTATTCCCTACGGGAAATTGTACACTTAAAGTAAGTGAACGTGATCTAGGCACGTGATCCTGGATGCGGTTTCACAACAATTTAGCATACCTTTATATCGGGTTATATGTGTTAAATGAAGTGGAACTTCACAAATCCTTGCCCTGACTATACAAACACCAGAAAATACTCATCGCAAACAGAACCAACGAAAAAAGAAAGGAGCTAATCCAAGAAAGCCTAAGAAAATTGGGACGACTACACCAGCTCCAACATCATACAGCTGACGAAGTGGTCCAGATCCCAAAACCGAACACTGACGATAGAATCGTCACGTCACCAAAAGTTCAAATCGTGTGTTGGGTTTTGGCTTGAATGCCGTAACCAACAACTGCGATAACAAAAGTTGAACTTCAACAAAAAAACTAACGACTCCTACGTCACCAAAAATACAGCAAGAACATACGACTCCAGTCAACCCCATAAAAGCATCAAGAAAAAGCGACGAAAATCACTATCAAATCAACAAGACCTACGACACCAACGACACCAACAAAAGCTAAAACATACATTTTCAACTGCAACATAGAAATCTACCAGACCTACAACACCTATAACACCGATACAGCAGGAACATTCAACTCTAACAACAGCGTAATATCCAGCAAGGACCTGCAACCCCTACATCATCATACGATCAAACACAAGTTAACACCCTGAACACCCTGTACTAATTATAGAAAACATCTTCAGAGGAATGTTCTCGCAGAAGAGCATAAATTTGGGCAACAGCTTATCGTTGCTGCTTATCATTTGCATCAAAATGGTAAACAAGTTACCGTTGTCCCTAGAACCCTGTACTAATGATGCTCGTATAGAAGAGCATAATTTGATCAACAGCTTACCGTTGATCATTTGCATCGAAATGGTAAACAAGTTACCGTTGTCCACACAAAATGAAAAATACTCCTCTGACTGATAACAACGGAGCTATGTTCAGTTCTTGGTGCCCTCATCTGCGGATAACTTCGATCGCCGCCGCCGTAACACCTTGATCATACTGATTGTGTTCGAAGAAGAAAATTTAGAAATAATAATTTGATAAAATAAAAAACAAATAAAATAAACTATCGGCTATCTCTTTTATTGGCGCCCAACGTTAAGCAACGCGAGTTAAAAAAAAAACCGTGTCAACGAACCCACCCAAAATTGTTTGTGCTATAAAAAATAAACAATGAATGAATGAATGAATGAATGAATGATGAATTTTATTAAATCATTAAATTAAGCTTACAATAAAATTTACAAATTCTATTTAGCAATGGCAAAAGCCGTCAGCCAGATTGACAGTTATAATGATTACATAGTTACTATTTACAATTTAAATTCTATACAATAGTTTTTTTCATAAAAATTGTTATTAACTTTGGCAATTATAATGATTTGCGAACATAAAATAAAGTTATAATTTTTAAATCCTTAAAGTGATTATTTTTAAACAATTTTAAAGTGATTTGCAACACAAAAATAAAGAAAAGCTAAAGTTTGAGGTTTTTCATTCTTCTCTGGGAATTTTATCAATTTTAATGATTTGAAACATAAAAAGGTGGGTTCTAACTACCCATGTACTGGTTTCTATACGCTAAGGCATCTGATACATAGCTGCAGAGTAAGCTCCAATTTGATCCGTTTAGCATCTCATTTACTTCATCTCTTGATAGAGTGGATTGGTTATAGTGCAATCTTCTCAATTCTTGAAGAATTGGGCATTTTCCCAAAAAGTGGTAAGTGTCTTCCTTTTCCCTTAAGTTACACAACGTACAATTGGTTGGAAGATCCTCTCTGTATGGCCTGAAATTCAAAGGCAACAATTCTCCTCTCGTCTTGAACACCGTGCTTATTACATTAATATTGATGTTTTCGTTGAAATAGTTCCTCTCCTTTAAACTATGATTCAATGTTTTATAGATCAATCGACTTGTAGAACTTGCTGCTTTATCCATAAATCCTTTGTGGATACTCTCATCTAGTTTACGCAAAATTTCATCAAAACCTGCTGCCCAACTGAATCGGTCTTCCCATCTTAAGGACAGCTCCATTTCTAATTCCTCAATCATTTGCTGCCACTTCAGAATAAAGTTAACTCCTCTGTCAATAAGCTGCTTAAGGACTATTTTCGGGAGTCGATGATCCGGAAGCTCAATTACTCTTAAAATATATTTAAAATGAAGTCTTAGAGTGAATAACCGAAGGAGTGGTAGGCCAGTTTCGACATGAAGCATGTAATTTGGTGTATTAACTGGCAGCCTAAAAATATGCTTCAGAAAATATCCTTGGAGTTTCTCCACTTCATCGTATTCTTCGTACCCCCATACTTGGGATGCGTAGCACATTATCGATCTTGCCGTTGCTTCGAAAAGTTTATATTTTGCATTGAAAAGGACATCTTTTTTACCAAGTAAATTTTTCCAAGAGCAGCTTAAAGCTTTCTTTGACTCTTTTAACTTGTTTTGGAGGTGTAAGTTGAAGGTCAGTCTAGGTGTAAGTGTTACTCCAAGGTATCTATACTCTTTGACAACTTCAATTTGGTCAGGACCCAAGTTCCACCTTTCATTCATCGAGTATCTTCCAGTATTGTTTCGGAATATCAAAATTTTGGACTTCCCGGTGTTTACAACAAGATTCCATTGTTGACAGTACTCTTCAAGCCTATTAATCATTAGCTGCAGCATATTGGGTGTTTCCGCTAACAAAACAATGTCATCTGCAAACATAAGTCCTTTCATATTGGAGTTATTGAATTCTATGCCTCCGGGCAGGCTCCCAAGTAGATCATCCAAAAAAAGGCTGAAGAAGAGTGGGCTAAGTTGGCAACCCTGTTTAACTCCTGTGGAAGTGCTAAACCAATCCGAAGTAGAATCTCCATCCCATACTGCTGATTGGTTGTTCGTGTACAAACTCTCTAGAACCCGAAGCATTTTGAATGACAATCCTTTGCTACTAAGTTTCAAGAAAAGTGCTCTTCTATCCACCGAATCAAACGCTGCACGGAAATCAACAAAAAAAGCATAAAGTTTCTTTCCTTTTTTCAGAAATATCCTTCCAATATTTGTTAAAACAAAAATATTATCGACTGTTGAGTAGTTTGTCCTAAAACCTGCTTGATACTCACTAATAAGTCCATTGCGTTCAACCCAAGCTGTTAAACGAACTAACAGTATACTGGTGAACAATTTACACAGTGTATTTTGGAATGATATACCCCTATAGTTTCCTGGGTCATTAACATCTTCCTTCTTGAACAAGGGAAAGATTATACTCTTTAGAAAGCTTGCTGGAACTGTTCCTGTAGTAAAGATATTGTTGAAGCCTTCTGTCAACTTTATTTTTAAGCAGGCGGGAGCATTTTTGAAGAACTCAAATGATATTTGGTCTTCTCCTGGCGCTTTATTGGTTTTACTTTTATCGATTGCGTTTTGCACTTCTTCTATCGTAATTTCTCTATCTAAAGATTCTTCATGAGTTGCAGGGAAGGCAAACTGGTAGGAAGACGTAGTGAATTGTATATTCAGAAGTGATTTAAAATGAGTTGCTAACACATTCGTCTCTATATTTATACCTTTAACATTCTTGGTTCCATTTAAACATCTTATAATTTTCCAATAAGTTTTTGCATCATTGGTATGTGCAAGTTCACAGGTTAATCTATTTGTATATTCTAAACGCTTTCTTCTGCAAAGTTCCTTATAAGATTTGATACTTTCCTGGTATATCCTTTTGAACAAATCGGTGTTTCTTTTCCTAGCTGCTTTTAAACATTTAAATGATTTTTGTCTGGCTTTCAAGCAGTCTAGATCGAACCAAGCCTCCTTGCCAGTGAAAGGTGATGACTTTTGCATAGGATTCGCCGCATTACTGATCGCCGAGACAAAAGTAGTTGCAAAGTTTACGGGAACTAGGTCATCTATTAGCATTCGGTTAGTTTCACTATTTAAATTTTGTTGATAAATTTCAAGTTTAGCGTCTTTCCATTTAAGTTTTGGAGGCAAACTCAGGGTATTGACTGAACTCGGACCTGCTGCGGTGTTTACGGACGTTATCAATGGCATGTGATCAGAATACGTTTGTAAATCTATTTTGAAATCGACCAAGTATTTTAACCAAGAACCTTTTACAAGACATAAGTCAATGGTTGAACAACTCGTGCCCCTAATAAATGTGAAACTGCCTTCTCTATCACTTACGCTTCGACCATTCAGTAAGATTAGTCCAAATTCTTCACACATTTCTATAAACATTTTGCTCCTCCTATCGATCACTTTATCTTGAGTTCTTCTTAACGCAGTAAACTTTGAGTCTAGAAGTTCGTATTCATAGTTTAGTATTTGTGATTCACCAATTCTTATGTTACAGTCACCTATGATCATTACATTTTTGGGGTTGAAGTTTAAGAGAACGTTATATAACTCATCGAAATCTTCCGTCCAATGTGAGCAATTAATATAGACTGGAATAATATGTAATTTTTCGTTATTCAAGTAGCATTCAACTAAAGTTGTTCCGTTGATTTCAATAAATTTGCATAACTTCTCATTATATAACGTTTTTTTAATACCATATAAGGAACCCCCACTTGCCCTTCCTCTGGTATATGATCGGGTTGCTGGAATCCAGTGCAGAAAGTAGTTTGTGAATTTATTAATGTATAAATGTATATGTTGTTCTTCTAAAAATGTTTCGTACAAAAAAAAAATACATCATAACCTCTTATAAAATCAAAAAAATCGTCAAATAATAACTTGTTTTTTATACCTGATACATTATATGCAACGATTTTAAAAAAATAATATTGACTTAGAGTTACGGTTTGGCTGACGGCACTATTATTAAAAATTATTTTGTAATTGAATTGAAAAATAAACAAAAACTATTAAAAGAACTCAAATGTTAAAAAACGCAGCCTTGAAATACATACATAATGTACATAGATGGCCCCAAGATCAATCAAGTAAATAACGGCAATGTAAGACACATTGAATTAATAGATTAAACATAAAGACACTGAAAATCATATTGAAGATATTACTACCAAGAAAAAGAGTGCTTTTCCTCTAAATTTATCCAAATACAAATAATTTATAAGTATTAAGATTAAACAACAAAAAATTGAAGAATATATTAAAACATAAAAATTAAGAATATTAAAAAAACAATAAGGAAATTATTATTACTTGTGAATGGAGTGCTTTTCCCTGAAATAAAACAAAACATACTACAGATAAACATAATAAATAGGTTCACAGATTTATAAATAAAATTAATTTATACAGTTTAAAATTTAAAACTATTATACTCTTGCTTCTTATAAATATTATATATTTTCACGTTTATACTTTATTCATTCATTATATTATTACTACATAATTCAATACATAATATGTCTGTTCAAAACAAAACTTCGAGTCTCGAATCAGTGAACTTACAAATAGACTTTCTTTTTTGGAAACCCCATCAAAAGCTGTAGAATATAAGGCGATCACCATTAACCGCCAAGTTAAATGTGAGGAAACATTAGACCTTGTAAAATCTCTTCCAGAGTTTCATGGTGACCAGCTTAATTATGTCTCTTGGCGCCAAGCTGCATTCGCAGCCCATAAAATTTTTGAGGGATATGAAGGGAGTTCTAAGTATTACCAGGCAGTAGCTTTGATAAGAAATAAAGTTTTAGGCCCTGCTGATTCAGTATTATCTTCTTTCAACACTGTTCTTAATTTCGAGGCAATAATAAGTAGGTTAGATTTTACTTACGCTGACAAAAGACCTATTTACCTTATCGAGCAAGAAATGTCAACTTTGAAACAGGGAACATTGTCTATCGTTGAATTTTATGATACAGTTGAAAAGAAACTTACTTTAATCATCAATAAAACTATGATGACGCATGAAGGTAAAACTGATTTAATCGCGTCTCTTAATCAAAAGTATAGGCAAGATGCTCTCAGAACATTTATTTCTGGGTTGCGAAAACCATCGTGTGACATTCTGTTCTCTTCAAGGCCTGTAGATATGCCCACTGCATTAGCTCTTGCACGGGAATTAGAGGCCAATCAAACCCGTTATACGTTTGCCAACTCTTTTTCTAATTATAGTGAACGACCAAACAAAGCTCTGATGCCACAAGGTTACAAAAACGATTTATTCAATTCTCCTCACCTCAAACGAGAGTTAGACCCAAATCCAAGAGCACAGCCAATAGAAGTAGACCCTTCAACATCACACTACAGATCTCCAACTCAGAACCAAAATAAATCCTTTCAAAGACCTTTAAATAACGGCTTTAATAATAACTACATGAACAATAGACCAGCATTAAAAAGACCAGAGGGGTCACGATTATCTATAACGATATCGTCTATAATTTGCTTCACGTAACTCAATCACTATCGTCTCGTCTATCGTTTTTTATTTGAATGAACAAAATGAATTTGAAAATTAAATTTTGCTGTCAAAACTAAAAATCCTTGTCGTTTTATTTGAAATGTCACGTTATTCTAAAAATTTATTTGCAATATCATCCGTTAAAAGTTGTATTTCTGGATAAATTGATTCTTTTCGGTATACGCAACAATATAGAAAACGTTCTTAAAGTAGCTGGTCAATCTGAGTGTCAGTGTCCCCTTAAAAATACGATTTAAGCCTACAAGCAAAAAATAAATCTGGTGGCGCAACAGCTCGTGGAAAGCAGGCCCTAGTGACTTACAACTCTCAACCATTCCTATGTGCGTGTTGTTGGCTGGAATGGAGGCGACCTACAAATTTTTGCCGAGTCAGAACGGCTAGATGAGAAGCACTTATTCATGACAAGTATATTCTTGGATGATTTGTCAGTTCCTCTGTTTATAGGTGGCAGTGGCTGGGAATCGAAGCAACACCTTCGGCATGACAGTCAAACGCACTAACCATTATGGCAAGAGGTAATACTAAAAATATTAAGGTACCAAAAATATCCGATCGAATATACAGCTTGAGGTATGATTTTGCAGCAACAAAATGCCTTTAATCACGGTGCTGCTTTCTCACGGTTGCCATTGGCTCTCCTCTCAACCTCTAAGATTTCCTCTTCTTTGAATAGTTGATAAGTGCAAAATTGTCAAAAGATGTATGATGTCCATCAAAATTATTTAATATTGAATAAAGTATTTGCATCAGTTTTAAGCCAAGATATACTTTTTCGTTCCCTAACTTATTGCTTTTTTCTCAAGACCATATAAAGTAGGAACCCCTTAGCATAATGGATATCGCGATTAACTATGCGTGAAGACGATCAACGTTTTACGCGATGAGAGCCCTGTTGACATAGGTGCCTGTATTGATGACCGATTATTTTGGTATAAATGGTCGAATTTTGACCACTAGGCAGATACATAAATACTTTTTAATTTTTTATCCTATTGGGTAGGATTTGTTGGTAAGATTTTTCTGAATAGTCGAAACTATATGAACTGATATTAATGCCATAATTATTCAATAATTATTTTATTTTTTATTCGTATTATTCAAAAAACAATGGTTAAGGTCAACTAACAACCAATTATCGCTCTTAAAACATTCAAATAATTACAAGACGATACCTATTTAGCTATCGTCTAAGCTCTATCGTTTTGACGATAGCGTTTTGACGATTATTGACTTACGTAAAGCAAATAATTCATCGCCAAAACGAGATCGCCAAGACGGTAGTCATTTTCAATGTTACGTAGAGCAAGACTATCGTCTAAACGATATCGTCTGGCGATAATCGAAATACGGAATGACCCCCCAGGACCTTCAGACAGATATTTTCGCAATAAAACCTTTGAAAAAAATGGCCAATCAATCAGTGATGGGCATAATCGAATGATTTCAATAATCGAGATGTTAGTATTCGAGTGATCATAGTAATCGAATGATCATTCGAGATATGAGAGTCGAGAACCAAGAAATAAAAACGAAAGAAAAGGAACGAAAACCTAAATATTCGAGAACTCAATATGTTAATTGTCTATATATGATTGTATTCAACCACTCGAGTCAACACTGAGAATTCGAGCAGTTGAGTAAACATACATAAACAGTGAGTGTCCTGAACACTGAGTTCTCAGTTAATTGTGTTTATTTTTTAATTATTTCTCCCACCGCATTAGCTCGAGTGATTGAATACACCATACACTCACACAAACTACACAACAATCAACTTTTTGGCTTGATAATGTGTGATTCTCTTTTTCTTGCTTGTCTTTCGTTCTCATTTCTGTTCTTGAATCTCAACCTCTCGACTCTCGAGTTCTCACGACACTTCCTGCAGTAGTAAACAGGTAGGTAGGAAAATCATTCGAATGAGAAATCATTCGAATGATTCATTCATTCATCATTCGAAGTATATTCAAGTTGCTGTCGGCTCTCGAGCTCCCATCACGCTGAATGGCGTGGTTGAATGGTTGAATACACGTACATAAACAATCAACGGTCTCGAGTTCTCTTGATTCTCGGGTTCTCTAGCTCTCAATACAGTTACAATTGCAAAAGTAAGTATGTGAGCAAGATCGGTATTGATGAAAAATCATTCGAATGATTTAAGTGAAGAATCGAGATATCTCGAGATGTTGCCTGAATCGATTATAATCGATTATATCATTCGAATGCGCCCATCACTACAATCAATGCAGCAGCCAACTGCAAAAATTCAAAGAGTAAATAATTTAGTTCAAAATCAAAGGAAACAGCTTGATACGGTTCCTTATGAACAACAATGCAATGACGACACATTCTTTGACGACGAATCACTTTCATACAATGATGAAAAAAATGAAAATGAAAACCTTGAATTGATAGATGAAGTTAACTTTTTAGGGATAGGTCCCTCCTACCATACATAAGCAGAACATTAGGAGGGAAGGAAGTAAAATTTTTGATAGATACAGGTGCCGCCAAAAATTATATCAAAAATAGTAGTTATCTTAAAGGAGTCAAACCAGTAAAAAATCTATTCACTGTTAAATCTTTGCATGGATCTGACGAAATTAAATTTAAATGTGTAGTGCATCTATTTAATAAAAATACAACTTTTTTAATTCTCCCTCGCCTCGATCGTTTTGATGGCATCATTGGGTGCGATTTTTTGCATGAAATAGGTGCTCATCTTGATCTAAAAGGAGGTGTAATTAAATATGACGGTAGAGAGGAGAAACTTTTTTATTTTTTTTTGTAGAAACGTTAACCACATTTGCGTTGACAATGAGTTTGTACCATCGGATGTCCGCATGCAATTTGACTATGTAATTACAAACAGGCATAAAGTATTTGCTGATTCAAATGAATCCTTGCCGTTCAACACAAAAGTTGTAGCCACCATCAGAACAAAGGACAATGAACCAGTCTATTCAAAAGCTTACCCATATCCAATGGCAGCGGCGCAATTTGTCAACTGTGAAGTTTCCGATCTTTTCAACGCCGGAATCATAAGACCATCACGGTCGCCTTACAATAACCCTATTTGGGTTGTTGATAAGAAGGGCTTCAATGAGGATGGTAGTCGGAAAATGCGTCTTGTGGTTGATTTCAGAAAATTGAATGCCAAAACAACGAGTGAAAAATACCCCATTCCAGATACGACTGTTATTCTTGCAAACTTAGGTCAGTCTTCATTTTTCTCAACGTTAGATTTGAAGGCTGGGTTTCACCAAATTCAACTATCTGAGCGTGACCGAGAAAAAACAGCTTTTTCCATAAATAATGGAAAATTTGAATTCTGCAGACTTCCGTTTGGCCTTAAGAACGCGCCTAGCATTTTCCAAAGAGCCATTGATGATGTTCTGAGAGACGAAATTGGCAAGTGTTGTCATGTTTATATTGACGACGTGATTGTATTTTCGAAAACAAAACAGCAGCATCTTCACGATATAGACAGGATTTTATTCAAGCTTTTTGAGGCCAATATGCGTGTTTCTCCAGAGAAGTCTAAGTTTTTAGAGTTAGCTCACCAACATAGGCATAAATAATTAAAAATTTTATTAGAATTTTATGCTCTTTTTGTGCTATTTTTGTGTTGTTTTCGCGATTTTTGTGCTGCAATATATTTTTTTGTATGCAATGTTGTGTCACCTTAAATTTAAGCTGGCACAACTTTGTCAATTATTAACCGATTTTAATAAGAGTGGTGCCATAATTTTGTGCTCTTTGTGTGTTATTTATCTGCATTTAAAAAAAATTGATTCTAAGGTTTATTTTTCTTTTTATGCAATTCTGTGTCACCTTGAATTAAAGGTAGCATAACTTTCTCAATTACTAACTAATTTCAATCAAACTGGTTTCATAATTTTGTGCTCTTTGTGTGTTATATATCTGCATTTAAAAAAAATTGATTCAAATATTTAATTTTTTTTGTATGCAATGTTGTACCACCAGCACGCCCGTAAGACGATTTTGCCAATGACAAACTTTTTTGTTGTTGTTGTTGTAATACATTGACTTTCCCCAACAAAAAACAAAAATCGCACTGGAAAAATCAGGTCGTGTAAATGCCGACTTTTTTCTTTCCAATTAAGGGCAAAACCGCACTCGACGGAACTGCACTTCAGCGGAACAGAACTTCACAATATTTTTTGTATGAAATTGTATCGCACTAAGCGACAACTGAACTTCACGGGACAGGCGCAGCACCATGCAGCAAACTTGATAATCTGACCAACTATGCCGCGAACTGAAGTTCCGTTCAGTTTCGTTGTCGAAAAAAATATTTTGAAGTTCTGTTCCACTGAAGTGCAGTTCCGTCGAGTGCGGTCTTACCTTTATAGCCCTATTCTGGCGTTGTGAGGGCTCACAGGTCACAAGCTTTTGTGAAGTTTTCCTTGTGAGGTTTGTTGTGATTCGATTACATTTTCGGTATTCTGGGAAAATCCTCACAAGAAACCTCACTAGAAACTCACCACGGTGAATGGGCACGTTCAAACATGTCAGATTTTCATGATTTTTAGTTTTATTGGGCTCTGATTGGCTGACTGTCATAGAAAGATAGATGAGTGAACTTTCAAAATGTTCTGGATTTATTTTGAACGCACCTATATATTTATAACGTCAAAAGAAACATGATTTGTTTGATTTTTTTTAATAAATTAGCTAAGCGCATGCAAGAATGTTTATTTTTCATTCATTTATTTATTTTAAGGAGGAAGCAATTAAGAAAAACACAAACAAACATGTAAATGTCGTAATATTCGAAATCACAAGTGTTAATTTTTATTTGTGACCTCCTCCGAAGGAGATCACAGTTTCGATAGTTTTTGTGAGGATCACAAGGTGTGAGGTTGCTGCCACAAAATCAAATTAACCTCACTTTGTGAAGTTGTTGTGACTTGTGAGGTATCAGTGAGGTTTGCCAGAATAGGGCTGTTAATTTTAAAGAAAGAAGCCGGCATTTACACGACCTGATTTTTCCAGTGCGATTTTTGTTTTTTGTTGGGGAAAGTCAATGTATTACAACAACAACAACAACAACAACAACAACAAAGTTTGTCATTGGCAAAATCGTCTTACGGGCGTACTGGTGGTACAACATTGCATACAAAAAAAAAAATAAATATTTGAATCAATTTTTTTTTTAATGCAGATATATAACACACAAAGAGCACAAAATTATGAAACCGGTTTGATTGAAATTAGTTATTAATTGAGAAAGTTGTGCTACCTTTAATTCAAGGTGACACAGAATTGCATAAAAAGAAAAATAAACCTTAGAAAACAATTTTTTTTAAATGCAGATAAATAACACACAAAGAGCACAAAATTATGACACCACTCTTATTAAAATCGGTTAATAATTGACAAAGTTGTGCCAGCTTAAATTTAAGGTGACACAACATTGCATACAAAAAAATATATTGCAGCACAAAAATCGCGAAAACAACACAAAAATAGCACAAAAAGAGCATAAAATTCTAATAAAATTTTTAATTATTTATGCCTATGTTGGTGAGCTAACTTTTTTGACGTGAATTTTTGGGCTTTGTAGCTTCAGCGCAGGGTATTAAGACTTGCCCAGATAAAGTCAAGAGCATTATTGAGTATGAGACTCCGAATACTTTGCGTAGCTTACGTTCGTTTTTGGGATTTTCGGGGTATTATCGAAGATTTGTTAGAGATTATGCCCAAATAACAAAGCCGTTAATAAGATTTTTGCGTGGAGAAAATGGTAATATTGGCGCCAGACAGTCAAAGAACATTTCAATTAAATTAGATGAAGATGCCATTCAGGCTTTTAATCGAATCAAAAACATTTTGGCCTCAGAGGATGTTTTGCTCCTTTATCCCGACTTCACAAAACCTTTTGACCTAACAACTGATGCATCCTCTCATGCTTTGGGGGCAGTGCTGTCACAAAATGGAAGGCCAACTACTATGATTTCCAAGACATTGACCGAAACCGAAGAAAGCTATGCCACCAACGAGCGAGAGCTTCTCGCTATAGTTTGGTCTTTGGGAAAACTGCGTAATTATTTGTATGGCGTCAGGCAGCTAAATATTTTTACCTCACCAACCGTTGACGTTCGCTATCTCTGAAAAGAACCCCAACACAAAAATGAAAAGGTGGAAAGCTTTTGTGGAAGAATTTTCGCCGACATTCCACTATAAGCCAGGAAAAGAAAATCATGTTGCGGATGCTTTATCCATGCAGTATATTAACATCATAGAGCACTCGAATGAATCGGAATCGGCAACTGGCCACAGTGAAGAGTCTTTGACAAAAACAATTCGAACTGTGGAGAATCCTATCAACTGCTTTAGGAACCAGCTTGTTATTACTGAAGGCCAAGAGAACAAAATCGTTAGAAAAATAATATTTAAACAGAAATCCAGACATGAAATAACATTTTGCTATAAAAAATATTTAATGAAAATACACTAGTCAACAATATTAAAGGAACAAATTTTTTTTCAATTTTTGTTAGCGTTTTTTGAAGAGCTGTATCTTTGTGACGAGTGGTCGTATTGAGTTGAAATAAAAAGCATTTTACAGCTTTATGTTTTTTGTTTCGAGATTTGTTTGCAAACAAATTTTTTTGAAGTACCGTTATTGCGTTATTGCAAAAAATGAGACGAGACAACAAAATTATTTTGTTTTTATTTTTTTTTGAAGGTCCTCATTTCTATGGATACATTTTTTTGAGTCAATTAAATGTCATGATCAGATACCTTGTTTATTCAGCTTCAATTCAGTTTTTTTGTTGTTTTCGTACGATTTTTTTTGACATGGTTTATCTGACTTTGAATGAAAAAAGATACTTTTAGCCTTGATTACCAATATCTCAGCAAATAATGACGTTATAAAAAATTCAAGGACAGTTTTGAAAATTTGATTTTGTAGAAATTATTTTTTTTTACCGTTCACCGTTAGTTTAAAAAAAGGACTAAAAACCGACGTTTTGTGGTCTTTTCGTAAATCTTTTTTTTTTCGTTGCAAATATTGATTGCATACCTTGCATTGGTATGCAAATTTATAGACTTTTAAATCATCAATATTCTTGTAAATTTTCAAATTGATTCATCGAACCGTTTTTCCTCACCAAAACTTCAAAGTCTTACAAACCAGGTAAAGGAACAAATTGTGGTGTTCCTAAACAATGCGAAGTTGTCATCAAAATGACAAGAAAACCGCAATTCCAGTGGATTTTTTTCACAGTTTTGCATTAGTTAGATACTTTTTTGAATTGACATTAAACAAAAAAATAAAAAAAATTAATTTAAAAAAATTTTCAAACAAAATAACTTGATTTTTTTATTTTTTTTTTTTTTGAAAAATGCAATTTTTTTTCATTTCCATTCAAAAAAGTATCTAACTAATGCAAAACTTTGAAAAAAATCCACTGGAATTGCGGTTTTCTTGTCATTTTGTTGACAACTTCGCATTGTTTAGGAACACCACAATTTGTTCCTTTACCTGGTTTGTAAGACTTTGAAGTTTTGGTGAGGAAAAACGGTTCGATGAACCAATTTGAAAATTTACAAGAATATTGATGATTTAAAAGTCTATAAATTTGCATACCAACGCGAGCCATGCAATCAATATTTGCAACGAAAAAAAAAGATTTACGAAAAGACCACAAAACGTCGGTTTTTAGTCCTTTTTTTAAACTAACGGTGAACGGTAAAAAAAAATAATTTCTACAAAATCATAAAAAAATCTTGTAAAACGCCTTTTCAAATTTTCAAAACTGTCTTTGAATTTTTTATAACGTCATTATTTGCTGAGATATTGGTAATCAAGGCTAAAAGTATCTTTTTCATTCAAAGTCAGATAAACCATGTCAAAAAAAATCGTACGAAAACAACAAAAAAAATTGAATTGAAGCTGAATAAACAAGGTATCTGATCATGAAATTTAATTGACTCAAAAAAATGTATCCATAGAAATGAGGACCTTCAAAAACAATAAAAACAAAATAATTTTGTTGTCTCGTCTCATTTTTTGCAATAACGCAATAACGGTACTTCGAAAAAATTTGTTTGCAAACAAATCTCGAAACAGAAAACATAAAGCTGTAAAATGCTTTTTATTTCAACTCAATACGACCACTCGTCACAAAGATACAGCTCTTCAAAAAACGCTAACAAGAATTGAAAAAAAATTTGTTCCTTTAATATTGTTGACTAGTGTACTTAAGGATGTTATTAATCCTAACGTCATCAATGGAATCCATTGTGAATTAAGTGTCCTAGCGTCGCACACTGGGACCTCTTGTATGGAGAGCGTGCTCAAAATGCAAAATTGAAACTAACGGTTTCGAATAAAATTGTAATGTGGATTCAAAGTTGACATGATTGCTTATCAATATGTCAAGTTTTGATGTTTTGGAAGACAGAAATGTAATAGAAAATAAGCGATAAAAGCAGCAATTCATGTAAATTTTAAAATCCATTGCGCAGTTGTAGGTTATTTGAAAATTCGAAAAAAATAAATTCGTGGTAAATACAAAAATAAAAAAAATATATTGGCATCAAATGAAGGTCAGTAAAAATAAAAAAAATGTTTTTATCAAATTAGATCAACACATTTCACTTGCATTTTAAGAAAATTGAAAAGTTACGTAAAAAATGTTCAAACATTTTTTTTTTTTATTTTGCGCACGATGCTTTTAAAACTGAATACGTGGTCTAGTAGTATCAATATTCGTCTTAATGAAACAGAAGTCAAAAGTGAGAGCATGGTGCGCAAGACCGAAATAAGATTTTTTTAATATTTTCTACGTAACTTTTCAATTTTTTTTAAATGTAAGGGAAATATGTTGTTCTAATTTGATAAAAATATTTTTTCATTATCCACTGACCTTCATTTGATGCCAATATTTTTTTTTTTATTTTTGTATTTACCACGAATTTATTTTTTTCGAATTTTCAAATGACCTTCAACTGCGCAATGGATTTTAGAATTTACATGAATTGCTGCTTTTATCGCTTATTTTCTATTACATTTCTGTCTCCCAAAGCTTCAAAATCCACATTATAATATTATACGAAACCGTTAGTTTCAATTTTGCATTTTGAGCACGCTCTCCATACATGAGGACCCATTGTGCGTCGTTTCAACATGATATTATTAATACTTTTCCATCTACCAAATTTTTTCACACAGAAAAATTTGTGATAGATATTTATAATGAAAACGATCAACAAGAAATTCTCACTGTAGAACACAATCGAGCTCATCGATCCCTGCGTGAGAACATTCAACAAGTCCTGCAAGACTATTTCTTCCCAGATATTCGAAAGAGATTAAAAGAAATTATTAAAAACTGTAAAATATGTAAGGAAGCTAAATATCAAAGACACTCACCTAGGGTAGACATAGGGAAAACTCCTATACCGTCTTGTGTTGGTGAAATATTACATATTGATATTTATTCCACAGATAATTGTCACTTTCTCACATGCCTCGACAAATTTTAAAAATTCGCAGCTGTTTTTCTTATTAAATCTCGTTCTATAGTTGACATTAAAGAATCGCTAATCGAAATTCTCAATTTTTTCAAAGGCACAAAAACAATAGTGTGTGACAACGAAAAATCGTTTAATTCACAAACTATAAAAACGTTACTAAGGGATTATTTTAAAATCGAAATTTATGCCATTCCTCCTTTCCATAGTACATCTAACGGGCAGGTTGAAAGGTTCCATAGCACATTAACAGAAATAGCCAGATGCACCAAGCTATAGCAAGACATTATTAACACAAACGAGCTTATTTTAATATCAGTAGTAAAGTACAATAGAACCATTCATTCAATCACAAAGCAAAAACCAATCGATATAATACATTCAAACTCATCAGAACTTCAAAATGACATACGAATGAAAATTATTCAAACACAAGCCAAAGATTTAAAGTTCCATAACCAAAACACCCAAATAAAATCATATGAACCTGGGGTGGAATCGCCTAAGGTGATTGGTGATTGTCACATTTGTGATAGTCAAATGTGATCACAATTTATTTTCCGTCTGTGTAAGGTGATCACCAAAAATTATTATAAAATTGGCATCACTTTGAAAGACAAGTACTGAGAGCTGTCAAAAATTCATTTATTTGATTTTGAAACATTAAGAATTTTTTCCACACATTATAATTTGGCCCATTTTAGCTGCCTGTTCCGAACTAACTTGCATTTGGGATCCACCAAATCCAAGAAAATTGCATTTACACACAACTGGAATTGGAAAATAGGAGAAATGCGGGTTAGTAAAACTCCACCTGGTAAATCTATGAACCAACAAATGTTGTATACAAATGTGTTGCTACTAGCCGAATGTTTTATGAACCTATGTTCAAGCGGATACCCGGCGTGTGCTACTTCGGTTAAAAAAGAAATATGTTCATTTTATTGGTTTGTTGTAAAAAAGGAAGTTTTTGTATGGAAAGATTCGAAATTGATTTCATGAAACCGAATGTTGTCTAAAACCATCTTCGCCCTGTTGCCATTGTAATGAGATTACATTTTTGTGAGCGTCAATTATTTATAAATAATTTAGAACTTATATGTACTGTACATAATGTACGTACATATGTATGTGTGTGGACAGAATTAGGTGCTCGGGTTTGTTTCTAATGTTAATCCTCAAGAGTCGCATGTTTCCATTTTAGGTTCCTAAATGTTTTCTATTTTCCACATTTTGATTTGATAAAAATGATTTCACATCACTAATATATTAGTTTTTTCTTTTTCAACCTCAGAAATTCAAAATACCATTTGGATTTTATATGAAAATGACAACAAAATAGCTGTCACAAGAAAAAGTCACAAAAATATTGTAATATTTTTTCAGGTTCGTTAATAAAACTTATTTACTTTATTCAAAACGTCCACTTATTTATTTCGCAAAATAAAACACTTTACTTTTCTTACTACAAACAAAACGATTTATTATTCACCACTGAATTAATTCACAAACTTTACTTTTCACTTTTATTACAACCAACTTTATTCATTCACGATTAAAAACAAACTGTGTCGCTGCCGTTCAAACATGTGCCTTTTATACTTGTTTTCCAAACTCTCGAAATAAGGAGAACGTTCTGGTCTCTGCTTCTAGAGCTTTCCCAATAATTTCCCTTCCAAAAGCTTTTATTTGACAGCTGGTAAATCTGCTATAATCCGGCAGATGGCGCTTCCTTCGTTTGAGAGTTGCTATAATTATAGCTAATAAGGGTATGTTTGCACTGCGACCGTAAGCTTTATTGTGTCCGTTTGTTTGCATTTCGGAGTCGTTATAGTTTAAATATGGAAAGTTATTACACTGCCCCCCTCTTAGGATTGATCGTCCCGAGCAAATCCATTACTTCCATCACCATTATAATGATGTAAACGGTCGCTGTGAACTACTTTTAGTTTGCCTCTTAATCCTCTCTGAATGCGGTATACGACATCGTTTATTCGTGTTACGACAGTATAAGGGCCTTCCCAATTTTGTTGAAGCTTCGGTGAGAGTCCCTTCCGACGGTGGGGATTATAAAACCACACAAGGTCTTCCACTTGGAATCCTGTCGTTGTGGTTTTGCGTCGTATCTTGTTTTCATCCGATCACTCGATAGCTTTATATTTGCCCTCGTCCTTTTGTGAATGTCAACTAGCTTTTCTTTGAGGTTTTCCACGTAGTCGTCAATTCCTTGTGGCTCACTTGTATTACATCCAAATTTGATCTCGCTTGGTAGTCGTATTGTGGTCCCGAGCAGGATTTCTGATGGTGTATGTCCTGTTGAGCTATGTACCGCACTTCGATAGGCCATCAAGAATAATGGAATATGCCGATCCCAGTCTCGTTGGTTGTCGCTTCCAACTTTGGAAAGGTGTTCTTTAAGGGTCCGGTTGAATCGTTCAACCATCCCATCAGATTGTGGGTGAAGCGGTGTTGTCCTCGTCTTTTTAATGCCAAGGAGTGTACAAACTTCCTGAAAAATTTTGGACTCGAAGTTTCTCCCTTGATCTGAATGGAGTTCCATAGGTACACCAAACCTGCTTACCCAGTTGAAAACAATCTGATCGGCGACTGTTTTGGTTTCCTGGTATGGGATGGCAAATGCCTCAGGCCACTTGCTGAAGTAGTCCATTACTACCAGGATGTATCGGTTTCCGTTTTCGGTTTCTGGAAAAGGGCCTGCAACGTCTATTGCAATCGTCTCAAAAGGCGTGCCCACATTATACTGCTGCATTCTACTCTGGACTTTTCTGCCTGGTCCCTTGCTTGCAGCACAAGTATCACATTTTCGGCACCATTTTTCGACGTCTTCTCTTGCGTGTAGCCAGTAGAATCGCTGCCTTACCTTTTCCAGTGTCTTATTGACACCCAAATGTCCTCCGGAAGCTCCATCATGCATCTCTTGCAGAACGTCATTAACTTTGGAACGAGGTACGACTAGCTGCATCACATATGATTTGCCGTCTGTGGATTCCCATTTACGTCTTAGTACTCCTTCTTGTACATGAAGCGAGTCCCATTGTGCCCAATACGCTTTAAGAGTTGGACTTCTATCGGAGATGTCACCCCATTCTGGTTTCTCTTGGTGTTCCTTCCACGCAAGAATGGCTTCAATATCCGAGTCTTCTTGTTGGGCAGTCCTCAGTTCTTCATTACTCCAACCGTAAATGGGATCGGCTCTTAATCGCTGGATGGAAGCAACCTCCTTCTCTTCCTGACGTGTGCAGTGCTTGCAGTCCGATTTGCATGGTCTCCGAGATAAGGCATCTGCATTTGAGTGCAACCTTCCTCTTCAATGTTGGATCTGGTAGTCGTATGTCTGCAATCTCTCAATCCATCTTGCCACTTGACCTTCTGGATTTTTGAAGTTCAACAGCCAATTAAGTGCGCCATGATCTGTTCGAAGAAGGAACTTCTGTCCATAGATGTACTTATGGAAGTGTTTTGTTGCCCATACTAAAGCTGGAAGTTCTCTTCAGGTCACGCAGTAATTTCTTTCTGGCTTTGAGAGCACCTTGCTGTAATAGGCAATGACCTTTTCTTCTCCTTCGTGGACTTGTGATAGTACGGCACCAATTCCCACGTTACTTGCGTCAGCGTCGATGATGAAAGGTTTCCCTGGTGTCGGATAGGCCAAAACTGGTGTATTGCATAGGCGCTGCTTAAGTTCCTGGAAGCTTTTCTCGCACTCGCTTGACCATTTGAACGGTTTGCTTTTCTCTGTTAGCTGGTGCAAACTTTTCGCGATCCCAGCAAAATCCTTCACAAATCGTCGATAGTACGTGGCTAGACCAAGAAAGCTCCGGAGTTGATGTTTATCCTGTGGTGTCGGCCAATTCTTTACGGTGTCAACTTTTTCAGGATCAGTCTTCACTCCTTGGGAAGAGATGATATGTCCCAAATATTTTACCTCAGACTTAAAAAACTCGCACTTGTCTGGATTCAATTTCAAGTTTGCTTCTCGAAGCCTCTGGAACACGGCCTTAAGGTTTCCACAATGCTCATCAAATGTCTTACCATAAACAATGACATCGTCCAAATAGACTAGGCAAGATTTCCAAGTAAGTCCTTGTAAAACACACTCCATCAAACGCTCAAATGTTGCCAGAGCGTTGCATAGTCCGAAAGGCATCACTTTAAATTGCCACAGACCATTTCCTGTGGAGAAAGCCGTCTTTTCTCGATCTTCTGGATGGATTTCTACCTGCCAGTAGCCACTCTTCAAGTCCAATGTTGAAAACCATTCGGCTCCTTCCATCGCATCCAGAGTATCGCTGATTCTTGGCAGAGGGTAGCTGTCTTTCTTTGTCACATCGTTCAGCCTCCGATAGTCCACACAAAATCGAGTACTTCCGTCCTTCTTTTTGACAAGAACTACTGGGGATGCCCAAGGACTTTTAGAGTTTTCTATTAGCCCATCTTTCTTCATGCTCGATATCATCTCTTCAACTTCGGCTTGTTTGGCTAATGGGAGACGTCTTGCTGGTTGTCGAATAGGTCTCGCGTCTCCTGTGTCGATTCGATGCTGCACCAGTTGTGTTCGACCATACTGCCCATTGGGTGAAGAGAGTATATCAGCGTACTCGTGAAGGAGGCTTCCAGCAACACTAAGCTGATGTTCACTTAATTTTGAAGACTTGAGAATGTTTGACTTCATAGAGTTCACTTTCCTGGGGTCCACATATTCTTGTGTATCAACTTCTGTGATTTTAGTTATTGCAGATACGGATTCACATTTTCCAACAACTTCTCCTTTCTTAAGCTTGATGTTGAGTATCCGTACGGGCACCATGTTGTTCTTTGGTGCCACAAGGGTCTTCCCTAGGATGATGTTTTGAGAAGACTGCTCAGACTCTGGCTCCACCATTAGGTATCGATGGCTACCCAAATCTCCCTTTATTTTTGTCCAAACGAACACTTCTGAAGAAGGTGGCAGGCAAATATCTTCCTTTATGACAGTTCTCAGAGTTGATGAATTTTCATTGCCATAAACCATAGGAATTTCCACATTTCGGTATTTGAGAACTTGCTTTCCGATATCGAGAATTACTCCATGCTCTTTCATAAAGTCGATTCCAACGATGCACTCGTCACATATATCTGCTACCAGAAACAGATGTGAAAACTCCAGTTCTGCCAAACGGATCGTTAGACGAACCTCCCCGTACACTCTGGCTGCCTCTCCTGTTGCTGTTTTCAGATGGTAGGCGTTGGTGTTATGCAGCCACGTCATCTTCACCAAGTCTTTTGAACAATGGAGGTAGTGGCACCGGTGTCGATCGCAGCCACTTGCTTCTTGCCGTTTAATGTTGCCTCCACAGTCAGACTTTTGTTGTTTCGTTTCGTCTGTGAGACCTGGATGGTGGTTCTGGGGCCATCGATACCAGAAACCAGCTTCTGCCCCTCGAAGTTGGTTCTTACTCGTTTTCCCGGTTGAGCAACGGGGCGAGTAGGAGTATTGACATTGTTGTTGTTAAAGTTTCTGCTTCCACAATGTTGACATGCAGGTCTTCTAGATGGCAATCTGCACTGGCGTTGAAGATGTCCGGTCTTGTTACAATTCCAGCATCGAGCAGGTCCATCTCGCTGGTTCCTTTGGAATGCAGTTCTCTGGCAAGAACACTCCTCAATTTCTAGTTCTCTTACCCGATGAACTCCTTGAGAAGCCTGTTCTGCTGCTTCCATAGTCAGGGCGAACGCCAATGCTTCAGGGAGTGTGCGTTTTCCAGCCGTTCGAATTGCTCGCTGAAGGTTGATGTCAGATACAGCACGAACAAAGGCTTCTGTTGCGAATTGGTTGATGATTTCATCTCCTGCAGCTGGATATGCCAGATGTGCCAATCGTTCGATGTCTGCTTGAAGCTGTTGCAGAGTTTCTCCCCTCTTTTGGATTCTAGTATTGAGTTGAACACGGAAGACTTCTTGCATATGGCCATCTCCAAAGCGTTTGTCAATGGCCTGAACAAGAGCACTGAAGTTGCCACTCTTATCTGCTGGTATGGTTTGCAGCAGTTCAGCAGCAGTTCCTCTGAGGGAAAGCGTCAGAGCTATGTATTTGTCCTCCTCATCCCAGCCATTTGTTGCTGCGGCTGCTTCAAACTGCTTCTTGTAGATTGACCAGGAAGTTTGTCCATCGAAGGTTGGGGGATGCATCTCCTTTCTCCTAGGACAGTCACCAGAACTTTCTCCAACCTTCATTTTTCTTACTTTGTCCAATTCCTTAGTAATGGATTCGATTTTATCTTCCACTTTTTCGAACTTTGATTCTACTGTCGACAATTGCTTATCGACATTAGACAGTTGTTGATCGACAGTTAACAATTGTTTATCGATAGAAGAAAATTGTTTATCGACACGCTCGTCAAGGGCAATAATTCTATTGTCAAAGGCATCTAACTTACATTCGAGCATATTTGTCTGTTTTTCCAGCAGACACTTTTGTTCTTGGCTTTGTTGCTCGAATCGTTCGAGAAGATTCTTTTGTTCTTGGCCTTGTTGTTCAAATCGTTCGAGAAGATTCTTTTGTTCATTCCGTTGTTCTTGGCTTTGTTGTTCTAGAAGATTCTTCTGCTCTTGGCTTTTTTGTTCTAGAAGATTCTTCTGCTCTTGGCTTTGTTTTTCTAGAAGATTCTTCTGCTCTTGACTTTGTTGTTCGAAACGTTCGAGAAGATTCTTTTCCTGACTATCAAATTTAGCAAGTAGCTGAGACAGCATGTTGGTCATGCCCGATGTACTTACTTGCTCTTGCTGTTCTTCCATTTCAATGTCGAATATAAACGTGTCCGGGTTTTTTCCACATCTTCTTAAATCTTCTTGCAGACGAATTATAAGATCATTCTTTGTTCCAGCAGTAGGAAGATCTCGTTTATTCAGTTCTGCCTTTAGTTCCACTAAATTTAAATCATTCAAAGATTTAACCATTGTCTTTTTTTTTCACTTTCCGAACAATAAATTTACTGAGTGCACAAATAAAATAAGTTTTATCCCACTTCTGACACCAATGTAATATTTTCTCAGGTTCGTTAATAAAACTTATTTACTTTATTCAAAACGTCCACTTATTTATTTCGCAAAATAAAACACTTTACTTTTCTTACTACAAACAAAACGATTTATTATTCACCACTGAATTAATTCACAAACTTTACTTTTCACTTTTATTACAACCAACTTTATTCATTCACGATTAAAAACAAACTGTGTCGCTGCCGTTCAAACATGTGCCTTTTATACTTGTTTTCCAAACTCTCGAAATAAGGAGAACGTTCTGGTCTCTGCTTCTAGAGCTTTCCCAATAATTTCCCTTCCAAAAGCTTTTATTTGACAGCTGGTAAATCTGCTATAATCCGGCAGATGGCGCTTCCTTCGTTTGAGAGTTGCTATAATTATAGCTAATAAGGGTATGTTTGCACTGCGACCGTAAGCTTTATTGTGTCCGTTTGTTTGCATTTCGGAGTCGTTATAGTTTAAATATAGTTTAAATATGGTTACTACAATATGATTATCACATGTGACAATCACCTTACGCAGACGGAGTTTGATTATTGTGACTGTCAACTATCACAAATCACCTTAGCCGATTCCACCCCTGGCGAAAAGGTGTATGTGCGAACAAATAAGCGAATAGGGAACAAGTTTAGAAAGGTTTTTGTTGAGAAAACAGTACAACAAGATCAAGGAACTACAGTCCTTATTGACAGTCGAAAAGTTCATAAAAGTAACCTGAGGTAAAATTTTGACTGGATTAGAGAAAGACTTGTTTTTTTTTTTTTGGCTCTGAACTTAATTTTTGTTTACTTAATTTCGTGTTCTATCTTTAAATATGTGTAAAAAAGTATTGTAAAATGATAGATGTGAAAATTTATGTTTCTAAATTTGTTTTCTCTTGTTACCTAATTGATATTTGAGATAATATTTATAGTAAAATTGTAAATCACTAACTTATAAATTTAAAGGCATTTAGTTAGTAAGCATTCATGTTACTTAGTTTTTTTGTTCTGTGTGCATATGTTTATATCTTTATATTTTGAATAAGAGATAACTCTATACTAGAATTAATCAAAAAAATTTATTAAATTTGTTTTCAACTAAAATAATAAATACCTAAGCTACTTTCTTTCATAAAATGTATTGCGTATTTTTACTTGCGATTATAGGTACTATAAGGCAAGTTTTGGATTCGTGCAAAAAAAAAAATTTGAGATAACAATCAAACATGATATTACGATGATAGAGAACACCAAAAAAGTGGGTGGCACAATTCTGTCTGTCTGTCTGTCTGTCTGTCTGTCTGTCTGTCTGTCTGTTCGTCTACAGCCTAAACGGCTCGATCGATTTTCTTCAAACTTGATACTTAGTGGTTTTTGGTGATTCTGCCGACACATTTTTTTCATTTTTTTTTAGAACCAAAAATAACGGTACCTGTCATACATTTTTTTTTGGCAAATTTACATAATCGTATTTTTCTCAAAAACGGCTCGACAACTTTTCTTAAAAAAAATTCAATAAATTTATTTTAGTAAAGGCTTTCTTTGGGTGGAAAACCATTTTTCAAAAATGGTTATTAATGGTACCTCCCAAAGAACCATTTTTTTTATTTTTGATTTTCTTCAAAACTGTACAACCGATTTCAATTATTTTTCTTAAACAGAAGCTTCCAAAAAATATAAATAGTTTTGTGTACCAAAATTTTTGAAAAAATGTTCATTGGATTTTTAAAAAATGTTTCAAAATTTTTTTTTGAAAATCAAATATTTCGAAAACGACATGATCGATTTATTTGAAACTCGATATTTAAGACTTTTTTAGTACTCTCTAAAATATTTTTAGAAAAAATTTCACATTTATGAAAAAATAACGGTACCTCCCATACAAAAGTGAAAAAACCGCAAAGGAAAATATTTTTTTGCTTGAAAACGACTCCTACGATTTTGATTAAACTTTTTTCATATTCTAAAATTAGTACGATCTACTACCAAAAATTATAAAATTTTACACTTTGCAACTATTAATAGTACCTGTCATAGAACGTATTTTTTTATTTTGAATTTTCTCGTTATCGGCTGAACGGATTTAGATGAATTTTTTTACATACAAATTTCAGATAAAATCAAATAATATATCATATCAAAGTTTTCAAAAAAAAGTTTTTGGATTTTTAAAAAAAGTTTCAAACTTTTTTTTTGAAAATTCGATATCTCAAAAACGGGTTGACAATTTTTTTTCAAATTTTGTTTTTATATACACATAAATATATAGTTTAAATCTGCATACCAAAATTCGTTCTTGAAAATGTTTTAAGAATTTTATATATAAAAAATTAATTTAAAAAAAAAACCGCTCCAACGATTTTAAAAAAATTTTTCCCATACAATCATATTCCCATTTTTCTCTCATAATTTCCATGTTTGTATATACAATTTTCTTAAACTCGCAGTGTCTTGAACATAAGAGCAAGTACGTGCGACCCAGTCGTGCATTTTATTTTTTTTCTATTTGCAATACTATTCGAATTTCATAGCTGTCTGTTAAAGTATATCTATATTAAAAAATAAGCTATTATCACGTATTTGCACTCCATATATAATAATAATCTATAACAAAATATAAATAATCATATTAACTACAAAAAATCAAAGAGATCTACCGAGGACGGCAGAATTTGAAGCGGGAGCAGTTAACACCCTGAACACCCTGTACTAATTATAGAAAACATCTTCAGAGGAATGTTCTCGCAGAAGAGCATAAATTTGGGCAACAGCTTATCGTTGCTGCTTATCATTTGCATCAAAATGGTAAACAAGTTACCGTTGTCCCTAGAACCCTGTACTAATGATGCTCGTATAGAAGAGCATAATTTGATCAACAGCTTACCGTTGATCATTTGCATCGAAATGGTAAACAAGTTACCGTTGTCCACACAAAATGAAAAATACTCCTCTGACTGATAAAAACGGAGCTATGTTCAGTTCTTGGTGCCCTCATCTGCGGATAACTTCGATCACCGCCGCCGTAACACCTTGATCATATTGATTGTGTTCGAAGAAGAAAATTTAGAAATAATAATTTGATAAAATAAAAAACAAATAAAATAAACTATCGGCTATCTCTTTTATTTACACAGTTTACAAACAACATCCATTATAACAGCCAGGACTTACAACTTACAACAAAACGTAATAACGGCAAGAACGTAAGACAAAACAACGAAATCCAGCCTTATCCAACATACCTACAACTACCCAAACCCACATTTTCGCCAAGCTTAGTACTTTCCTAACTTCTTTTCATATTTAAAGCCTAGTACGCTGCTGATGCGAAACGAAAAATCCCATACAAAATTGACACGACGAAATCATTAACTAAAAATTTAGTTCAACTTTTCGTTTTGCAGTACGCTGCTGCACTGCGAAATGTGTTATCTTGAGGAAAGTTGTACTAGATTTCTTAGTACAACTCTCCACTCTTTTCGTTCTCAATTTAATTGTCTCGGACATTTATTGCTTGCGAAATTTTGACATTTTATTTTTTTTAGTATAAAAAAAAACACATTTGTGTCAAACAGTGAATTTGTTATCTTGTCCGCAAAAACTTTGAAAATTATTATAGAAACGTTGTGAATAATTATTATTATTTTGCTTTGATAATAATTCTTTCTGCTCGTCTGTCATTTTTTATTTCCGATTGTCGATCGATAGTCATAGGTCCAGATTTGTGTACAGTGTCATAGATACTTCGGCAAATGAAAGTGTATGCTTCTTCAATTTATAATCGTAATCATAATCGTTTCCAACAATTAAATAAGTTTTGCCGAAATTTTACATCTCAAACTCATAAAATAAAAATCCTCAGTCTTCGCAATGATCCTGGCACTGAACAAATAAGTTTTCGCTATACAAATCTAGAGATGAACGTCCATCGGTCTATCCAGAATTTAATTTTTGTAGAACAATGAATGTTAGTATACACAACAATAAACAAAATAATTGAATAAAAAGTCGAAGAAAAAACAATAAACCCAAACATGCTGGATGCTGCTACAATTTCAGTTGCCAATAATTCGAAAACCCAAGATGTAAGATTCAATCTTTAAAGATAAGGTAAGTAAATGAATCGGTCTACAATTAATTTTAAATTTGTTTTCAATTTACGTAGATTGCTATATTTCATCCAAAGCAATGAACAATTGTCTTGGGTTGCATTTGCCCAAATGATTTCAGACTCAAGAGAACTGTATTGATGTTCGACTTTTGTATATCTAAACCATGCTTTATATATACAAAGGTTCGACGGTAAATTCGAAGTGGTTGTCAATAATTCATGGATGTGCATTTTCATCTTATATATCCAAGCAAATTGGAATAAATTGCAATTCTCCGAACGAAAACATCGGCTTGGCATTATGACACAAAGGTGAGAAGGTAAGTCGATTGATATTTTGTCGAAACCCCCAATATCTAAGCACTCATCTCAAGTCCAGTTCAGGAAATCTACAAAACATAAAGTGGATCAAATGTGTGGATTAAGCTTCAAAATATCTCCCACTGATATCGACTATCACATACAACTCGAACTGAGACCTGGAAATGCCAGTCGCTTGGGACCTACGGATGAAGCCATTTCTAAAAGTGGAGTTTAAGCAGGACCTAGCAAATGTACATTTGAAAAACGTTACCGTAATTCGTTTAAGATGGTTTCTGTTGGCTAAGAAAGATATTAAGTGTGTTTTCTTAATTTTCTAATTAAAGACAAAATCTTTTACCGCAAACACGAAACAACTGAATTTTTGATGTCCTCAACGAACTACGTTTGTTCCTGAACAGGCGCATCCAATTTTGTTTCCCCAGGACAAGCAAAACGGATATATTTTCGAGTTCAGATTTTTCTGAAAAGGCCTATTATCTTGACAGACATGATTTCTTTTTCTGTTAGTCACTTATGTTTGCTTTAAAAGTATGTTATGCCATTAAGTCTCTATTTTGTTCATTTATCATTACAGTACATGTGTGATTTTAAGCCAAAGTATGTGGTTGTGAAACTGGAATTGCCATTGACGACGAGTGCTAGTGATCGATGATAAGCAAATTCTTGTGGCCTTTATGGTGTTTCGACGATATGTGGTCCCAAGAGGATGGTCCTCCGTGCCACACTTTGGCCTATACAAATAAACCAGAAACAATTGATGCCCTAAAGCCCATTCAACAAATTCAGCCAGCTAAAAATCTACCGTCCTTAATGAAGGGGCCTTTATATAGGTAAATAGATACCACACTTGCAGAACATGCTTCACATAACAATGGAAAAAGTTTCCACCAAATCAATGATTTGCTTGGAAAAAAGAAGAAAAATTTCGAAAATGGATCACAATTCCAACGATTATTGTAAATTGACCGGCTGAATAAAAGCCGAGAAACACAGCTTTGACTTTGATGCTTTATATTGAGGTGTCTACAGAATGGTACAGCTTCTGTGTACAAATGTTTTTAATGTAAAATATTTAAATGTGTTCATACGAAATAAAATAAATAGATAAGAAGCTTGGAAAGATATAAAAGCAAGTTTTTGACTAAATGGGCAGTTTTATTTATATTTTACCAATGAATTATGATTTTATTACAGTAGGTATTGACTTATTACTTATTATTTTAAACTAAAATCGATCAAAAATGAAGTCTTTTTCAGATTAGATTTTTGGAAAATTGTGATAAATTGGTCTATAACTTCGGCAATTACTTTTTGATATTTTGATCGATACTGATTCCTTCATTCCTTGCGGCAGAGGATAAAATTGGGATACTGCAGATCGTCTGAGAAAAGAACCAAAATTAACACAATTTAACGACTGTTGTGACGCTAGATGCTGCTGTTGCTGGCTTTGCTATCATGCACTTTGTATTTGTTTGAGTTATTGCTTCAAATATTCTACTTCTTTGTCCAGTCCCTGGTTCTTGACCAGATGTGTTTTAGCTTCAAGGCCATAATTTGTTTTTCAAAATGTCATTCTTCCATACAGGTATTAATGCAATCATGGGATGCCTGTGGAGGCACTTCAGTTTTCTGTCTATATTAAAAAACTTGTAAATTCACTTGATTTTTAATGTAATGTTTTGGTATAGACTTACTTCTTGTGCTTCCCCTCCCATTAAATCGTCAAAAGTTATTTGGTTTTTCTATTAGTTCTAAAAACAATTTTTATAAAGAACTATGTAAGAAATGTATGCAATACTCACTTTCATGAAAAATTTGTTTCAAAAAATAGATTAATGAAAGTGATGCATAAAGTATACACGGCTTGCTCTTGACAATTGTGTTTTTACAGCTGATAGGACTCTCCACTGTCATTTTTTCGTTGCAGTTTTCGTTTACGTTTCGCTTTGCGATTGGAGACCAACTAAAAAATTCGTTTCGCATCAGCAGCGTACTAGGCTTTAAGTTAGTTATAAGTATAGGTACCTATATTAAAGACAACTATCTAACAATAGCATAGCTAATAGAAAAAAATATAATAATAGCAAAATAAATAAAAAGAAGAAAAAATAAAATAATGCAGATAAAACCATTTAAAGTATATAATTAATTAAAGATAATTTTTTTTAACCTAACACATAACTTGATTTGAGAGTATAGAAATTTGTAAAGCGAAACGTTTTAAATCCCTTTGAATTTGATTAAATTCTACAGGTTCTAAAATCTCCAATCAAAGCTTATTAATTAAATGCAGCATAATTATCATCATTCGACAAACCAATTGAGGCGGTGCACCACATCATTGGACGTCATCGAACTTGCCGTATACGATTTCATCATTGAAAATCAAGTAATTTTTTTTATATTAAAGTAAACAAAAGATTACTAAGCAGTGGTGAGTCATTTTTATTGTTGTTCTTTTTACAAATATTTCAAATGCAAAGCTTTTAATTCGATTTCGCTAATGTAGTTATATAAAAACACCTTAAATTCAACTATAGCACTAGTTTAAAAAAAAAAAAAGTAAAGCATACTTTTAGGATATACAAATCTAAACATTTTTTTTTGTGCATTTGGTCAAAATTCTAAACGTTCAATAGAGAATATAAATTATAAAGTGCCTTTAGGAGGTTTGTTTCAAGGCGAAATGCATTCTTTAAAATTTAAAGACTACCTGAAGGAAAATAAGTATTAGAGCTACTGCTATTGAAGCCAATTAGAAAAATAAGAAAAAAAAAACAACTAACGCTTAATCACATATACTTACATACCTATATAAAGGAATTGAAGAAGTTTATTATAATTCATAAAAAAAAAGATCATACTATAGAACAAAGTTAAATGGATATTTGCCTAACTTGAAAATTTTTTTTTGTTTTGAATTATACATGATTTTACTAATATTATATTTAATTTTATTTAGAAATAAGAAAATTATTAGAAAATTTTTGGAAGGTTATTCTGAAAACCGAAACCTCTTTATTAGAGAGTAATAGTTATACATATACATATTTGTTTAGTAAATTGGTTGTGAAATTTTGAAATATTGAAATGAAGGTTTTATGAATTTTATCCGTTGTTCTACTGTTGGGAAGAGGAGTTGGAAATACATGGTTGTAAAATAGATAATAACACGATGATATACTGATTTCTTATGTCGTTTTCGATTGGATTTTATGACTGTTTTACTTCTTTTTGATTCCAATAGAATATGAAAACATCGTGTTGTCAAATTTACACACACACTACTGAATGACGCCATATTATAAAATGGCTTCTTCAAGCATTCATCACTTTTGATAAGTAGTGCAACGCAAAACTGTATGTGTATGCGTGTGTTCCAAATCTACTCCTTCTTCACTTCGGGAACAGAAAAATACTCCGAAAACAGTACTCCGAACAGCCAATCGAAGGCTTTTGGAGTAGATGGAGTGAAAATGGAGTAGAAAAGGCGTACTCCGAACGTCCAATCGAAAACGACATTAAATAAAGGGTGGATGTGGCAGCGCTGGAGACCCTAAGATGGCAATGAGGAAGAAAGGAACGAGGTTGAGCTTACAGTTGCAACAGTCGTTTAGTTAGGGGGCTACCGCATATAGATTATGTGGTCGCGATAGCCAAGGTCGCATTACAAGGTGATGCGTGGGGGGGATATCCACAGTAGGACAGATGACACCGTGTCCTACTCACTCTAGGGTTACCGCCTTGATCCATTTAATTTTTGTATTCTTCTTTTTCATACCTCGGGTAGTAATTTTCGTAAACAAAATTTTACTTAATTTCAAGTGATTATTCTCACTTTCTTTTTTTTTTATTTTCGAATGGGACGGATATTGGTCTCATTAAATCTTATTTAATGAACCCATTTTTTTATTGATTTCTTTTACAATTTATGGCATGATAAAAGTAACGACAGTTCATATCTATGGTGGCAAGAACCCAATCATCCGACGAGTAGAGCCCAGGCAACAGCAAGCATGCCAGCCATTATAGATAGAACACCCTCCACTTCAGCTGCCAGGTTCGGCCTACAGTATCCTGTAGACTGTGGGTTGTAATGGTGACGTGAGGGGTGGGGGTTATTTCAAGGACACTAAAGCAGATCGAACTCAAGTGGTGCTGGTAGAAGTATGCTTTGAAGGTCATAGCACCTCCCCTTAGGGAGATTAGGAGTTGATCTTTTTGAGTGCCCATGACCGACAAACAGGGTTCCGTTACAGAATTCGTAAAATCTCAGCTCGCTTATTCTTAAGCCAGCGCTAATAAACGGAAGTAGAACAGCGCTAATTCAAGATTCTGTGGCACAAAGTCGGAAACACTAAAATTTTATCCCACTTTCATGCATATTACCACTTATAATTATCATTGAAAACTACTTTCGAATGGATTCGAAAGTAGAATAAGGTTACATAGAAGGGCCCCTGGTGTAGGATTATTCTTCAAGTCAGTTGGTAGAATTTTGGCGTTTCATTAATAAGTGGATAATAATTAATAGCATCTTAAGCTGCATGGTTCCAATGTAATGAGGAAAAAGATACTAGCGCTCAGGACGATTGAAGCAAGAACTATAATATTCCCTCATCAACGCTTCACTCTCAACTCACAACAGACGAGAGGACAAAAAAATATTATTTCCTCACTACATGAGAGAAGGCAATTATCTTTTTTCTTCTCACGTCACAGCAGTGCCAATATACGAGAGTGAGAAGGGAACAAAAAAAGAGAACCAAACTTACTTACTTACTTACTTAAGGTGGCGCTACAGTCCGGGGTGGACCAGGGCCTCAACCAACAAGCTTCTTCCAGCCGGCTCGGTTTCTAGCTAGCTGTCTCCAGTTTCGCACGCCAAGTTGGTTGAGGTCCTCTTCCACTTGCGTGCGCCACCTTTTACGCTGTCCACCTCTACTGCGTTGTCCCACGGGGTTGGATTCAAAGACTTTCCGGGCCGGAGCATTGGTGTCCATTCGCTCTAGATGACCCAGCCATCTCAGTCGTTGGCTTTTCACTTTTGTGGCTAGGTCGGTGTCGCTGTACAGCCCATACAGTTCGTTGCTGTATCTTCTTCTCCATTCCCCATCTATGCAGACGGGACCAAAAATCACCCGGAGAATTTTCCTCTCAAAACAGCCTAACGCGTTCTCATCCACTGTTAGCAGTGTCCATGCCTCTGCACCATACATCAGGACCGGGATGATAAGCGTCTTATACAGGGACAGTTTAGTTGCTCGAGAGAGGGCTTTGCTTCTCAATTGCCTTCTTAGCCCAAAGAAACAGCGATTGGCAAGAGTAATTCTTCGTTTGATCTCAGCGCTGGTGTCGTTCGCTGAGTTTATAGCGGATCCTAGGTAGACAAAGTCTCTGACTACCTCAAAATTATAGCTGTCTATAGTGACGTTCTGTCCGAGACGTCGGTGTTGGGTGTCCTTTCTTGTGGACAGCATATATTTTGTTTTGCTTTCATTCACCGTTAAACCCATCTTCTTGGCTTCCTTCTCAATGCTCACAAAAGCACCACTGACATCACGCTTTGTTCGTCCGATTATGTCAATGTCGTCAGCGTAAGCGAGTAATTGGACGGACTTTTGAAAGATTGTGCCTCTGGTGTTGACGTGAGAGTTTTGCACTATTCTTTCAAGAACGATGTTGAAGAAGTCGCATGACAGCGCGTCGCCTTGCCTAAAACCTTTTTTGACATCAAAGGTGTCGGTGAGGTCTTTGCCGACCTTGATGGAGCAGCGTGCATTCTCCATCGTCATCCTGCACAAACGGACGAGTTTGGCAGGGATGCCAAAACTATTGCTCTATATAGCTCGTCTCTATAGATGCTGTCATACGCGGCCTTGAAATCGATAAAAAGGTGGTGGGTAACGATTTGGAACTCCTGGGTTTTCTCCAAGATCTGCCGTAGTGCGAATATTTGGTCGATGGTGGACTTCCCTGGCCTAAAGCCACACTGATATGGACCTATCAGGTTGTTGACGAATGGCTTCAGGCGTTCACAAAGTACGGCAGAGAAGATCTTGTAGGCGATATTAAGAAGACTGATGCCTCTGTAGTTGGTGCAGTCCAGAGGATCGCCTCTCTTGAGGATCGGGCAAACAATACTGAGGTTCCATTCATCGGGCATGCTTTCTTCCGACCATATTTTACAGATGAGCTGGTGCATACTCCTAACCAATTCATCGCCAGCCGCTTTGAATAGCTCAGCCGCAAGGCCATCAGCTCCAGCAGCTTTATTGGACTTAAGTTTAGATATGGCTATCCTCACTTCGTCAAGATCGGGTGGACGGAATTGTTTGCCTACGTCGTCCAGGTTGAATGGTGCAATTTGCATGGTAGCGGAATTCGGTTCGTCATCGCCGTTATACAATTTGCAGAAATGATTTTTCCATATCCTCAGCACCGACTGCGTTTCCACCACGATGTTCCCCTGATCGTCCTTGCAGGCTTCGGTTCGGGGTTTGTAACCTTGGGAGGTTCTTTTTACTTTTTGGTAAAACTTCCGAACTTCATTCCTGCAGTGGCATCCCTCTAATTCCTCGATCGCGCGCTTCTCATGCTCTTTCTTTTTCTTTCTGAGAAACTTGTGTTCCTCTTTCCTCTTCTGCTCGTAGAGCTCGCGAGCAGCTCTGGTCCTTCTATGCAGCGCCGCTTTGTATGCCTGTTGTTTGGCTGCATGTACTTGCCGGCATTCCTCGTCGAACCAGGGGTTTCGCTGTGGTGGTCGTGCGAAGCCCAGCACGTCAGAGGCGGCATCTCTGATGGCTTCCTGGCAGTTTTTTCCACTGGTTCTCGATGTTTGCAGTTGGCGGCAAAGGACTAGTTAAGAGGGCGCGAGAGACTCGATCGGAAAAGGACCTGGCGATTTCTTGCGACTGTAGCCGTCCGACGTTGAACTTCCTGACAGTATTTCCCTGTTTTGGCTTTGGTCTGGATATCCGTAGCATTACCTTTGCTACAACGAGGTAGTGGTCCGAGTCAACGTTGGCTCCTCGGAACGTTCGGACATCCTTGATACTGGAGGAGTGCCTTGCGTCGATCGCAATGTGGTCAATTTGGTTGGCGGTTGATTGACCAGGAATTCGCTATGTCCCCTTATGAATATCGAGATGCGGGAACTGCGTACTAGCTACCACAACGTTTCGCCCCGCAGCAAAGTCGATTAGCCTGAGTCCGTTATCGGAGGTGGTGTCGTGCAGGCTGTATCTTCCGATTGTGCCACCAAAGACGTCTTCTCTTCCTAGTTTGGCATTAAAATCACCCAAGACAATTTTAATGTCATAGCTAGGGCATTGCTCATATGTCTTGTCCAGGAGCTCGTAGAACTCGTCCTTGGTGTCGTCATCTTTCTCCTCTGTGGGGGCATGCGCGCATATCAGGCTGATGTTGGCGAATTTAGCCTTGATGCGAATTGTCGTGAGGCGCTCGTTCACATAATTGAAACTCAAGACCTCTTGCCTCAGTCTGCCTCTAACAACAAATCCACATCCAAAAAGACGCTGCCCTTGTGGTCGGTAACAGTCACCGTAGTATACATCGCAGTCTTTCAGTTTTCTTTTGCCCTGCCCATCCCATCGCACTTCTTGGATGGCGGTGATGTCTGCTTTGTAGCAGTCTAGGGCCTCCGCTAAATGTTCGGCTGCACGTGGTCTATAGAGAGACAGAACATTCCACGTGCAGATCCGAAGTTCGTTGTCCTTATTTCGTTTGCTAGGTTCGTCAACAGTAAATCCGTCCGTATCCGAGGCTTGTTGATGCTTCGCAACTAAAATAGCTTTACGTGGCCGGGAAGTCACCCCGACGGCACGACCCCCAACCTGGAGGACCAGACCCTATATATATAACTCCAAGGGCGGGGAGCCGGATTAACCGCTCCTTATAGGCCTGAGCTCCGAATATGTCGTAGTAGCCCGTATAAGGTGTTCACTAAGTAGTTCAGCCTAACTGGAACTGTAGACGCCACCGTTGATTCCATCTTGAGAATTCTTCCGCTGCCACCTGGATGAAGGAGAAGTGCCTTAGTGGGAACACTCCTCCCCCCCTCTCTCGTTTGCTGCCCCCTAAAACCGTCCACAGGGATTGGAACCCCATCTTCAGTTAAAGGTACTAGGCACCCGATGTTCACCGCGGGGAGGTGAGAGTAGGAGTTGATAGACAGAGGTTCGCTTTGAAACAAAGCTTGTGGACGCTTGTGTCCTCTTGAATGCACATGTCTACCCTTTGAACAAAGAGAACCAAAACAAACTGCCGAAAAAAAATAAAGAATGAATTGGTATGTATGTACATGTACATACAATCATACGTAGGTACAGACACTGAGGAAACAAAAAAAGAGGATCAAAACAAGTTTTTGTCGTTACATAAAGGTTCAATACACATCGCATATTATCTGAACAGAAACAAATTCTTTTGTTCTCGTGCGTCCAGTGCGTCAATCGAAGCGGGCTTGTCCCTATAGACATTAGCCTTGACATACCCCCACAAAAAATAATCTAATGGTGTCAAATCGCACGATCTAGGCGGCCAATTGACCGGCCCGAAACGTGAAATTAACTGTTCACCAAACTCGCCTCGCAATTGCGCCATTGTTTCACGTGCTGTGTGGCATGTGGCACCGTCTTGTTGAAACCACATATCATGCAAGTCAAGAACTTCCATTTCGGGCAAAAAAAAGTTTGTTATCATCGCTCGGTAGCGTTCACCATTGACAGTAACGCTGCGATTCGCATCATCTTTGAAGAAATATGGCCCAATAATGCCGCCGGCCCATAAACCGCACCAAACAGTGGCTTTTTCGGGATGCATTGGTAGCTGTTGCAATGCTTCTGGCTGATCTTCACTCCAAATGCGGCAATTATGCTTATTTACGTACCCATTCAACCAAAAATGAGCCTCATCGCTGAACACAATTTTTCGATCGAATCGAATTCGAATTCGAGCACGAATTTTGATAGTAAAATTCAATAATTTGCAAGCGTTGTTCATTTGTAAGACGATCCATGGTTAAATTGCAAACCAAACTGAAGCTGTTTGACAGTGACACAAGGTACTAAACACACGTCAGCTGTCAAAACCAGTGTTGTCAAAACCAAACCAGCTAAAAAATCACCCGTTAATTCAAATTTAAAAGTTTTTGCGACCTTTAGTCCAAATGCGTTTCGCCCAGGTACAACAGATGGGCTCATCAGTTAGATGCTGTTGTACCCTTCTAAGACGCATTATTTTAATATATATAGTTAATAGTGCATTTCCAATTACAAGAATCATATGTTGAACTCGTGAGTTTCATCATAAAATTTTACAAATAACAGTTAAAAGTGCAGGAAATAGTGTTATATGTAGATTTTTTTCGCGAAAAAATGTTAAATTTATGTGCAGCCAATAAGTACCTAGTATGATCTGATCGCAAGTTTTAACCATCCCAAATTGCTTTGGGAAGTAAAACTCAGCTAGGGCAGCAAAACTAGTTTTATGGACAAAACTAGAAATTCGTTTGATACCCTAAACTAGTTTTATCTCAAAAAGTGAATAATGTCAATTTTTTTTGAGAACTAGTTTATTAATTTTTGATTAAACTCGAAACAAAACTAGTTTTGACTTAATCTAGTTCCATTTCAAGTTTTACAAAATGTGAATAATAGGGCTGTTAGAATTTTAAGATGATACTTTCATCTATTTTATTTATCTAATTTCTTTTTCTTTCAAAAATCTTGAGGGGATGAAATGAACAGAATGCAAAAACTATCAATATTGATTGCAGTGGCGTAGCGTAGGTGGGGCAGGAGGGCGGCCCGCCCCGGGCGGCACTTACTGGGGGGCGGCAAATTTGGTGGCAATTTTAATTTTTTTTTTATTTAATAATTAAATTTTACTGTGAATGTGAAATTTCGGCGCTCTTAGAAAATTATTCATGTCTATTATAGAATTCGAAATCCAGGCGGGAAGCTACTCGATCAGTAAAGCTTTACATCAGATTTTAACTGTAATTGTAATACCGACGCAATGTGCTAAACCACCTTGCTTCCGCTCCCAATGTAAATTCCGTAATAAGCATGATTAATTAATTTTGCCCTTCCCAAAATATATCCGGGGTGGTATTGAAATCAAAAATCATGTCACCAACCAAAAATTATTATCAAATTCATTTAAACAATAAAAAGAATAATATTGAATATTTGAATGCAACAACAACAACTTGAGTGGTAGCAAACTCAAGTTCAACATTTATATCATGCAAAAAACTTTGGAGCCTTCCGGCAAGTATGTACGATGTGATCGGAATCAATCGGAACCCGGACCAGAATAAACTATAGCCAAACTTAATTGCTAAAATACTTTTATAGGATTGATATTTAAAGTTCCATAGAAAAGATATTTTACTATTACGTTTCACGCTTCGTTATGACGAATGTTTCTGACTTGGATATGGCAAGTTTTGGTTCTCATCGATTTATCTTACAAGAAACCCTTTCAATAGAAAGAAATATTTGTATTAATATGTTTTCTTATGAAAGCTAATGGCAAAGATAATATAACAAGTAAAGATGTCGCACGTAGAACAAAAATCTGTGCCCGAAAATCTAAATCACCATGGGTCCACCAACATGTATCTAAGCTTTGAAAACCATAAGCAACACTCAAAAGTTGCTCACATCTGTTTTCTCATACTGTCTCTTTGCATTCTTTTGCTATTTTGTTGCTGGACCTATGACTACCACAGAAAAAAAAATTCATTTGATGTTGCGAGTTTCGCTTCTGTCAGTAGGAAGAAAGAGATACCTGAATATGGGTTTCTTTTAGTTTGTTCATCTTTTTTTTTTTACAGGCAGGCAGATCGAAATGAAAATGTGGCGAGGGAATGAACTGCCTGTGTTTTGTTATTGTTTGTTTTTTTTTTTCTGTCGAGGGATTTATATTTTTTTCTTGGTTGATTTCTACGTCCTTGTACCTTGTTGTTGTATTTTTTGCTTAACAAGTGCATTAAGAAAAAAAAGGGTATTGAAATATACATATACCTACTCACTCACATAGATTTTATTTTATTTTCAAGATCCAACAATTTTGTCGATCAGAATCGAAACGAAAGAAATTTAAGTTGAGAAAATGGGGTAGCGATGTATTTTAACTCTTTTTCATGAAAATTGTTGGTTTTGATCAAAATTGTCATTACGATGATCTTACAAATTATTTTCGTTAGGTAGGTAGGTAGCTATGTAGGTATGTATATTGTCCTTCAATCTGTGGGGGGTGTGTTTGTGTGATTAGACAGATTTGCATGAGACTCGTTATAGGTAGGTAGGTAGGTAGGTACATCGTCGTGGAATCTCCATTTCAATTTTGTATGCATGTTTTGCTTTAGAAATGCAGTTTTGCATTTACTTACAAGAGAATATAAAATAGTTTGAATTAATAAATGTTTGTTTTAATAAACTCGGGGGGCTATTTACAGAAGGTATTAAAAAACAATAATGATCGGTATGTTGGTACAAACCTATGTATATACCTACATTTGTAGGTATTTTATTTACATACCTATATGGAGGGCTCACAGGTGTACCGAACAAAGCCACACAGTTTTTTTTTGCAAATACCTATTTGTGTAAATTTTTCAACTCAAGTTTTTCATTTTTAAATAAGAGAATATGTACCTAGTAGTAATAATTTAATTGAGAGAATTAATTTTTGACTTGTCTTTGTAACGAGTAAAATATTCATTGATGAACGGCAGATTATTTAGGCATTTATCATCTTATTGTCTTCGAATTTTCTTTTTCTGACCCCTCCATTTATGTGCCTGCCTATAGTATGTATGTGTAGGTAGGTATGTACGTCAGTAGATATGAAATTTTTTTTTGAAAACTGCTAGGAAGGAAAAATGTATCTGACCTTTTGGCTGTTTTGAATGAGGGCCAGTTTTGACATCAAGGTTATTAATTTATTCTGTAAAATCAATGCTATTTTTAGCAAAACTTTGATCTATTAGCACCCACTTCTTTTAAGAAAAAAAAAGTTACTACCATACAAGCATTTGCAGTTCTGACAAATACTTACTTGTAGATACGACAGACAAACGTTAAAAAAAAAAAGAGATAAAAACACAAAATGTCAAAAAATACGTTTTTTTCAGTATTAGAATAAAACTGCGAACAAAATTTTTTGCTAAGGATTCTTACAACAGAAAACCCATATGAATAGTTGGGGTGTTTCATTTTTCCAAAGATGTGATTTTCGTCTGACTTCGCTTACGCTCTGAGTCTCAGTAATGTAAAAAATATGTATGCCAAGTTTCAAGAAGATTGGATAATTTTTAGAGGTGGCTCATTTTAGTCACTTTTATCTAAAACTTGCGAATTTTATAATAATGAAGTCCTTTGTATACCTACTCATGGATTATGCTTTCACCAAAGGTTTATCTCAGATTTGATTTAATCTTTTTGGTGTTTCCACCGCACAAAAAGATTTAAAAAGGATTAAGTTTGACAGCACTTTCAAAAATGCAAATGGAGTTTCAATTTTTCTTATGGAGTGCAAGGGAGATAGAATGTTTCATTCGTGCGAAACAGAAGAACTCAATCGAGTCTCGAATGAATCGTTCAGCACCATATAAGAATAGGTTAGTTTGATTTGTAAAACTATTTCTCCTGGGAAGATTTAACAAGATTTATTTCTAATCTTCAAGATTTGCGAAATAAATTTGTATGGAGATTTGAAGGAGATTTGATGTAAATCTTATTAAATCTCAGATAAGTGCTAGGTGGAATTGTAGTATAATTAGGTACTTCTTCAATCTTGTGCAGGTTGTAGTGTGTCTACACGTACAATATTAACCAATGTGTAAATTTGTGACAACCTTAAATTTTTACAATTTCTCTCGGAACTTTACCTTCAAGATTCAAGCATAATAAAGAGTTTTTCAATAACGGTAGGTCGATTGCAAAATGGAATCAATCAAGCTGTGCGTTTGGTATTAACGAAATTCTTATTATTTTTGTAGAGCCGACGTATGCCATTATGTTTGGAATATTATTTTATTGCACTGTTAAAAATATCCACCGCGGCTTCCATTGGAGTCATGGATCCGAAAGGTCCAATTTTCAATGCCTTTGCAGCATAGCGGACTTAACTTGAACGATGGCGATGTTGATTTCATGGGCATCAGTTGATTGTGGCTTATTGGAAAAGACCCACAAAAATCTCTAATGCCGTTAAATCGCACGACAGGGTGTTTCATTTTTTAAAGCACAAATTTGTGCTTTGTTCTTTGTTCACGCGCCGGACCCCGCAATTTCAGGAAGATTGGAGAAAGGCAATAATATATGGAGTGAAGACCATAAAATCTTAGTCCAAATACATATATTTTATAGGTCACAATCGGCTTTTATTTTTTTGAGAGCTGTTCTTAATCTACATTTTGTACATATGTCCAGTTTGCATCGTTGATGGTAACCAGAGAAAAAATCATCAGGAGTCATTAAAACAATTTATTGGTATGGGCAGTCAAAACCAAATCCAATTCCCTATTCTATATCGAAGGAAATCATCCACAACGGCGCAGTTGATTTGATTGACGTATTGGAAAAATTTTAAAACAACATTATTAATATTTCGGAAGACTAAGGCTTAGTAGTAAAGTCTGTTATATGTGACCAGGGACCCAATGATAAGAAATGTTTACGGAATTTGGAACCTTACTTTTTACGAATGAAAAAAAATTTTGTCATTCTTCAATATACCGCACATTATCAGCTTAAGAAACACTCTTATAAAGAGTGATTTAAATACACCAAATGAAACAATAAGTTCTTATATTATACGACAATTATATCACATGGAAAAAAATAACACCACAAAGATGTGTACGAAACCTAAGCAAAAACATATTGATCCATCTTCCTTCAAAGAGATGCGAGTTGTTTATATCTACTGTTCAAGTGATCAGCAAAACGTGTGCAGTTGCTTTGATGACAGGAGACGTATCAAGCAATTTTAAAGAAGGGGATGTCTGTAAAGTTAAGTCAACAGCGCAAAATTTATTCAAAGAATTGACAAAATATTCGATTGAATGAATAGCGGCAGCCTCTACGACAAAATCGGCACTTATAATATATATACTATACTTCCGCAGCTGAACGCCATCCGAGGGATTTAATGCCATCATTAACAACCTAATCCCAATCCACTGGGCAAAATCTTTCCTATTCTCCTACTCTTTCTTACTTGTGCCGTGCAATTCAGGTTGCATTTAAAAGACCTAAGGTCTTACAGGCATTCCTGTTAATCTCACTTAATCTATGATTTTTTCAACTTTATGGAATGCATACAAACGAGTATACATAGGATTTAAATTTAACTGATCTAACCCTCCAAAATTTTAATTTTTTCCTTTCCAACATTTTTAAATTTTACTGTGGTCCACGTGCAATGTTTTCTAAGTAAAACTAAAATTAAAAAATCAAGCGCTTTTACTCTGTGAGAATAACAGGAATTTTCTTGATTAAACCAAGAAATATTTTGTATGCTCTTTTCTTCTAAACACTTCGTTATTATAATTTGCTTTATATTTTTTAAATGTTTTTCAGACTCAAATATTTCTCGAAAAATATTAATATGAATCCTACATACTTTGAAAAATTCATCGGACGGAGCAAATAGATTTCCAAAATCAGAGTTTTGTGAATAGTTTTTTGCGAAAATAAAAATTTCACTGCCACACGTTAATACTTCATCTTTTTTTCTACATTTCTCTTCGCATTCTGGGCAGTTAAGTTTTGTTATTACCTTTAATGCAACATATCCCACAAAATACCTCATAGCAGTTATTTCCGTTGAAATATGAGAATCAGATATTATTTCTTCTTGCATTTCTTCGTCAACAAATTTGTCCAAGTAATGGGAAACTTCAGTGATTTCACTCAAATTTTCATTGGCCTCAGCTTCGATATTTGGTCCCCCAAACTCAGCATTTGAAAGATCCAAATTAGTTGTATTGTTAACTAAAGATTTGACAGTTAGCATCTGCTCTTCATCTTCGGCACAATTTCCGTGTTTTGAGAAATGAAGCAAATTTGTCGTCATTATTCTTGCTACAAGAAAATTAAATTCATGAGCACAAGGATTTTTTGTGTTACCACCTTTTGCTCTTACTTGAGAAAACAAATTTTCAATAATATCTTGGTTCAATCTTTTCGTCAGAAGAAAGTCAACGTTTGTATTTTCTTCAAATATTGCTTCAGACAACAATAAAGTTGCTCTTAGTGTTTGCTCAAGTCCTTCTATCCAATACACTTTTGTCTTTTTAACTAATTTAATATTTCCGACAAAGTCTATAAATTCCTTTATGTACTCATGGATATGGTTATTAATTTTAAGTGCCGATTTAAAGAAATTTTTATCGTAGAGGCTACTACTATTCAAGCAATCGAATATTTTGTCAATTCTTTGAATAAATTTTGCTGTAGATTTTACTGTACAAACATCTTCTTCTTTAAAATTGCCTGTATCCACAGCTGTCATTAAAGCAGCTGCACAGGTCCTGCTGAACACTTGTACAGCATAAATAACCCGCATCTTTTCGAAGGAAGTTGGCTCAATATGTTTTTGTGTAAGCTTCGTACACATCTTCGTGGTGTTATTTTTTTCCATATGGTATAATTGTCTTATAGGATTAAAACTAATTATTCCATCCGGTGTATTTAAATCACTCTTTATAAGAGTATTTCTTAACTTTTAATAATATGCGGTATATCATAGAACGCAAAAATTTTCTTTTTATTCGAAGAAAAGTATGGCTCCTTAGTTGTGGCGCCCAAGTTCCCTAAACATTTCCTATTATTGGGTCCCTGGTCACATATAACAGCTTTTACTATTAAGCCTAAATCCTCTGAAATATTAATATTTTGTTTTAAAATCCTTTCTAAATTATTACCTGTTATATTTGTCTCACTTATAAAATAATTTAGGACACATTTCCAATTTGATATTAGGCCTCGCAACATAAAAACGCAAACCTGTTTGCCTATATTATTGGAGCGAATAAAACCATTATCTTCCAGTCCGTCAATCAAATCAACTGCACCGTTGTAGGTGATTTCTTTCCTAATAGCAATCTCATCAAAAACTATTGCACAGATTCGACTTTGACTGTCCATACCACTAAATTGTTTAAATAACTCGTGATGAGCTGTATTGTGGAAACCTGGTTGCATATTTTTTACTGGTGACCATCGATGCAAACTTGATACATGTGGAAGATGTAGATTAAGACCATCTCTCAAAAATATGTAAGCCGATTGTGACCTATAAAATATATTTTGGGCTAAAATTTTTTGGTCTTCACTCCATATAGAATTGCCTTTCTGTGTCAACAACATGCTGCACATAGTTTTTGCATTCAACGAAATGCTTGATTTATAAATCTCGTTCATAAGAAAGCGATGGTTGTTTTTTTTGCTGGTGGGTTTCTTAAAATGATTGGAGACCCTTTTTTTGTGCATTTTCAAAGCTTTTATTTCAGCTTTAACAGCAATAAGTTTTTTTTTTCAAAAAAATACATTTTTTTGAATAGCTTGCACTCTTCTTCATATATATCTGACAGTTTTTAATGTTTTTTAAACATGAACTGCACAAACCTTCTATTTCACCTAGCGAACCTTGAGTCTGGTTCAGATGAGATGGGGTTCTTAAAAGAACCAAGTCATTCAAATTGAAATCATCTTCAACTTCATTGACTTGAAGAGGTGGAGTTCTTAAAAGAACTAAGTCATTCGCATTGAAATCGTCATCCACCTCCATATGCCCCACTTCAACTTCCGTTAATTGAATCAATTGTCTTACAGGCAAAAACAAAGTGGGTATAGAGTTCTTCTTTAAAATTTTTTTACCTAAACAATCTGCAGAAAAATGCAAATTGCAAACGTAAAGATTTTTAATAGAAGCTTGTCTAGCAATACCACATTTTTCTCTCCAAATCTCCTACAAACTGGAGCTAGCAGGAAATTTGAAGAGAGTAGTTTGCCGATTTTCCCTATATGATCTCCCACATTGCTCAATGCAGCACCTCTTCCCATTCAATTTTTTCTTGTTCAAATTAACTGACATTTCTTCCACATACAAAAACACGACCATCCACATAGAAATGCAAAACAGCAGTGATCTCGAATATAAATTTTGTCAAGAAATTCTTAAGGCATCGTCTTCCCTTCGCGTCATTAAATTTGTTTATTTTAGTTTCTCAGTTCTCACAAAAGAAACAAATGTACGTACATGCAGTTACATGAAAACCATAGATAAACAATATAAAGATGGGAAACCTGGGCTGTCAAACTGATTTGCCTACAAGCTCCGACCGTGGTGAATGTCATAAAGTTGCAATAGTAACCTTTACCACACGCACACTAGTGCAACTTTATGATTTTCACCACAAATCGTCGTTTTTTTTTTAAATTTGTCAGTTATTTTAAAAATCTCATGGGCCCCAATGGACATGTTCATAAAGTATAAAAGCGAGTGAAATGAATTTTTAAGTGCTCACTTCCCCTTATATCATTTAATTTTAAAATTGCATCGGCTAATAATATTTAGCGTAGGTACTGAAATAATAAACAATAAGGGTATTCATGCAAAATCGTAAGGTCGTCGTAAACTTAGTAAAGTTTTAAACTGCGTAAAATTGTCAAATTTTCCAAACAAATTGTGACAAAATTACGAATTTTAAAACTTTATAACGTTTTCAACGGCTTTGTGCTGTTGTATGAATATCCTTAAAATATTGATAGTAGTAAATAATTAGGGGTATTCACGATCTGGTGCAACAAGCCTTGTAAAATTGTAAGATTGTTAAATTTTATTTTTTTAACAATGGATTGTGAACGCATTTGTTTTATCTAAAGTTACACTGAAGCAAACTCACAAAATTACACAAACCAATATCAGATAAAAAGAATGACATTTGCCGTGTTATCAGATACACAAGCGCAAAATGGTGTATTTTTCTTTTACTATAGGGTTGTTGAGTATAGCAAAAGTGTAAGAATTTGACATTCAGTATATTTTGCTATTGTAGTGCCCTCAGAAAGTGCTACACTTTTACATTTTTACAATGATACAAGACCAGTTACATCGGATCGTGAATACTCCTATTGAATAATAAATGTAGGTTAATTGAATCGAAGTGTGAGAAAATTATTCTTTTTTTATTTGTATTTATTGCTCGAACACTCCCTCCGATTTTTGATCTCCGAAAAAATGAACAAAGTTCGGCATTGTCTGAAAAATACATTGATAGAATGAATTTTGTTTTTGCTTATTTTTATTTTCTAATCGGAAATAAGAGCAGTTAAGAAAGAATTGCGTATTTCTTCAAAATATTTTCACTTAGGGCCAGTTGTATAATCGTGGTTCAAATTTTGATCCGTGATTCGGCTATTTTATATCGTCGATTTCGGCGGATTTACTGAAGTTCAAAGATGGTTCCAGCATGCCATTATGACTACTATCACATACCAACCAACGGCGGTTGAACCTCAATTAATTTGCCAAAATCGGTGCGTCAAAGTTGCTGAACCACAGATTAAAATTTGAATCACATTTGTACAACTCTTATGAATTTTAAAAATTAAAATCATAAATCATATTCAACAAGCATCTGATTAATTTTCAGATTTAAGTCTGCTGTTTCACGACGGCTCATACTTTTTCAAAATTGAAAGAACGCCGATGGTGAGATAGCTAATGATTTTTCTCGTTCGTACTCATTTGATTTCATAAAAAGTAGTAGTAGTATAGTAAATAGCACAATCAGTCCAAATGTGGTTCGAAAAAATGTTGGTTATTTTTAAGTGGAGTTTACTGAATATTTGATTCAATTGAATGAGCTCATTTGAACTTATTCAATTGTCCAGTTTATATTTCTGGGGGCTTATGCTACATTTCCACCTAACGCTAATCTGAGATTGAATAAGATTTACCTCAAATCTTCTTTAATGCTATGTTCCCACCAAAATTAAATCCGAGATTTCGGTTGAAAACTTTTGATATTTCAAGTTGATGGAACAAGATTTCATGGAAATTTCAACGAAATCTCAATGAAAACTCTAGATTTCATCAAAATCTTAATGAAATCGCGCTCCACCAAGTCGAGAACTCCAAATTTTTCAGCTGAAATCTCAGATTTCATTTTGGTGGGAACATAGTATAAATCTTGAAGATTTACCATACAAATGTATTTCGTTAATCTTGGAGATTAGAAATTAATCTTATTAAAGGCTCTCCCAAACCAACGCGAAATCATAGCGAATCATTCGCCGAGTCAGTTTTTTGTTGTTGTTTTGCATTGTGTATCGTTCATATTTTGTGCTATTGTGAATGATTTCGCGTCGTCGACGAATGTTTCGCGTTGGTTTGGGGGAGCCTTAAAGGCTCTCCCAAACCAACGCGAATTCATAGCGAATCATTCGCAAAGACGGATTTTTGTTGTTGCTTAGCATTGTGTATCTTTCATATTTTGTGTTATTGTGAATGATTTCGCGTAGAGGGCGAATGATTCGCGTTGGTTTGGGGGAACCTTAAATCTTCCTAGGACAAATAGTTTTACAAATCGAACTAACCTATTCTTACATGGTGCTGAACGATTCATTCGAGACTCGCATTCGGTTCTTCATTGTTTAACACGAATCAAACATTCTTTCTTATTCGCACTTCATAAGAAAAATTGAAACGCCATTTGCATTTTTGAAGATGCTGTCAAATTTAATCTTTTTTAAATCTTTTTGTGCGGTGGAAACACCAAAAAAAATAATTTAATCTAATCTGAGATAAACCTTTGGTGGAAACATAGCATTACTAAAGAAACAAAAATTTGGATTCGTCTGCTCAAGTGAGCGCTCTGATATAAACTGAACAAATTATAATAAAATTATTTTATCAATAAAGTGTGTTTTCACCCTCAAAAAAGAAAACGAACACATCCCTTTAGTTTTATCTGAGGTGAATTCTTAAATGTCAAAATTGTCACAAAATTATTTAATTGAAAATCCTGCACTTACTTTTTTCTTTAATTTTTCAATAGTTGTGCATAATAATATAATAATATAAATTATAATTATATACAATACCCGTGTTTTTTTGGCATTCTATAAATAGTATAGTAGAAAATTCCCAAGAAAACGCATCGGCAGTAGCCAGATTTTTGTATTTAAAAATTGGTACAACGGAAAGAAGACCTGTCAGAATATTAATAAAAAAAAGCACAAATAGAAGAAAGTTTTGTGAAAATCAAAAGTTAAAATTAACTTCAGCAAAAAAAACTAACTAAAACTAATAAAATGGACAATTTTCAAGAAGATATGGTAAGAAAACATCTGGAAATCTGGCGGTCGATTTCAAAGTTTTAACCAAACAATTTGACATAAAATAAAAACTTCAAGAAGGGGGTTTGTTCGTAGACTACTACATTAACATGTGGTGTTGAAGCGAGCTTGAAGCTCTCCTCAATTCTTTGTATACCTGAATTGAGTTGAAATGAGCTTGATTCGACTCGATTCCGGTCGGGGATCGGAGTCGAGTCAAAATTTGTGAAGAAAAACCTGTGTGGAGGAGTTGGTTTTACAGATAGTGATTATGGTCTGTTTATTTGCATGTTTGTGTACAAAAAATATAGTTTTGTTGTAATCAAATTAAAAAACAAAAAATTGCACATGGAGTACGTAGCATATTCTTATATGGTGCTGAACTTTTCAGTTCTTCATTGCTTAACACGAATCAAACTATCTCACTTGCACTTCATAAGAAACATAGAAACACCATTTGCATTTTAGAAAGTGCTGTCCAACTTAATCATTTTTAAATCTTCTTGTTCGGTGGAAACACCAAAAAGATTTATTGAATCTAAACTGAGATAAACCTTTGGTGGACACATAGCAAAACTTAATTATCTTTTCTATTGTTTTCTCTTGCAAAATAAGCCCAGTTAGTCCATTTTCGTTAACAAAACTAAATAATATCAACAGTAACAGATTGATTTTTTTCCCCAATGGAAAACACATGATTCCAAATGCACAACTACTCAACGAACACAGCCATCGAGATACAAATGCAATATCAATCGTACCAACATTTGAGAACGAAATCACATAAGATCCGTCCGAGACTCGTATAAATGTCAAAAACCCATCCGTAGTAAGATTCTACTTTAACTTTTATCGGTAGTATTCATACTGCGGATATTGTTTTTGTTATTCGTGTAAAATCCTACTATACTATTGATAGATTTTCCAACAAAACACGGGTAATATATGAAATACGCCTAGCTAACCTCGAGCCTATTCCTAAAGTACTTAGAAATCGGTCAGCCTTTCATCGTTGAAGTGTCGAGGAAGTGAACGACCTCAATCCATGGCGAAGATACTTCGAAGAGAAAATTATGATGTGCAAAAAATGCAAGAAAGTACGCCGATGCACTCCCAGCCAAACCCAGAATTTCCTCCAAGGAATCAAAGTAACCCTTTCTGATGGCAAGGAAGTCGATACCAAAGAATCTGAAACTTTACCCTGCCGCAGTCCACATATGCAAAACACAGGCAAGGTAAAGCTGGGTTTGCTCAGTCAGAATTCCTTTTTTGTTACAAATTGTATATCTAATTTTTTTTTTCAGAATTATACTTGGGACCTTTTGCTCCATCTAATCATATTTTACATTCACTAATATGGCTCCCTTCAAGCCACCAAAGAACATTCAGAGATGTGCTCTAACATAAATTCAGAACAATAAGCATTCTGTGAGAAATTGTTGATACTAATAATTGCAATTATTGCTTTGAGATATATTCCTATGATGCTTATTTTAAGGCTTGTCCGCTTATGCGGATGCAAAGGTGGTTTAAATTAATTAATGAAGATCAAAATAAATTAGAAACAAAAAAATTAAACTCGTCGTTCTGTAGAAAAGAAATCTTTCTTCTCGGCTTCTTTTGTTAGTCCTATAGCAATGCAAATAGGATGATTTCAATGAATTCGACATATATACCACTTCTTTGATGGTGTTGTTTCTTACTTGGTAATTTTAATTTTTGCCTACTCTACGTGCTGGAGAGATAAAAAAGCCAACCATATGAAATGGTCCACATAAAATATTAGAAAACAATAAAATACTTTTCCAATCAAAAAATTTCGTTTTATTGTAAAAAGTTTAGTTTAAAAAGTGTACGTTACTTTCTTTTGTTCTTAGCTTGGGTTCCTGCACAGAATCCGTTGCGGAAGCGCCTACATACAACCTTGAGGAAACGCATAAGACTAGTGCCAGTGGTGTTCCTTCTCTCAGCCTTAACCGAGCCGTTGGATATGGTACGAGCTGTGCCCGCACCGACGACACAAGGTATGCGTCGTATTGTGGCGTTTGGCAAAACTTGATGTAACTTTCGTCATCTTGGATGGCGAACGACAGACAGAAAGCTTGACTCAAGTAGATGATGCAAAATCATGAAAGTAAAGCGACACCGCGGACCACCCTGACTGATATAATCCATTGAATACCACCTTTTGATGTAATTTTTAAGGGCATCGGCGGGGGTGACAGTCTCGCATTACTCATGACATTGCGCGTTCTTTAATCTCTCTGGAGAAAGATAGATCTTTCGCTTCATCTAAATATTTGCAGATAGAAGTCCTTGGCGTATACCGACGACGCCGACGGAATGTTGATGTTGAATTGCAGAAGTTCGAGAAACTGTCGCTTTGTCAGTAGTCCAAGATCCAGACGGCTTGATCGCAATACCATTTGTTTCCAGTTAAATGGCCCCAGATCTAATAAAGCTCGGCATAGACCAGAGTGCATTATTATAGATATAATAAGTCAATGCCATAGTGATAATAGCACTCTGCAGTAAGGTGGGCTGCACTGAAGAGCGTCCGGAGTCCGGGTAAATTTAGTAGATCTGTCTGTGCTCTAAATTGTGGGTGTCGTATTCTTCTGTGTCATGTGTTTGGACGGAAGGAGTTTCTCGTAAAATATGTCTTGCCGTGTCGGCGTCAGCATGACTCGCGGTTTGATGAGAAAATAGATGGCTAGCGAAACAGTATTGTGGTCCAAGGTCCAAGTATATTAAAATGACGAACTCTTTTTTTTAATCACGAAACAATGAGGCAGACGCACGACGCACCAAGATAAAAATTTCAATATTCAAGAAAAAATCGAGCTGTCAGACCGAAAGAAACTCACCGCGTTAAATTGTTATTGCAATTCACATCTATTCATCGACACGAGTGAAATTACAAAAACAACAATGTAAACAAATGGGTTTTGGGGGGTGAAACGTACGAAAGTTTCCCATCTTTATTTGTTTATCTATGAAGCAGAGTATCTGTATGTAGATTGAGTTTTGCTTCTGGCAGTAGGATAAAAAGAGATGCAATACAATACGATAGTATGAGAAGGATGGTTTTCATGTAACTGCATGTACGTACATTTGTTTCTTTTGTGAGAACTGAGAAACTAAAATAAACAAATTTAATGACGCGAAGGGAAGACGATGCCTTAAGAATTTCTTGACAAAATTTATATTCGAGATCACTGCTGTTTTGCATTTCTATGTGGATGGTCGTGTTTTTGTATGTGGAAGAAATGTCAGTTAATTTGAACAAGAAAAAATTGAATGGGAAGAGGTGCTGCATTGAGCAATGTGGGAGATCATATAGGGAAAATCGGCAAACTACTCTCTTCAAATTTCCTGCTAGCTCCAGTTTGTAGGAGATTTGGAGAGAAAAATGTGGTATTGCTAGACAAGCTTCTATTAAAAATCTTTACGTTTGCAATTTGCATTTTTCTGCAGATTGTTTAGGTAAAAAAATTTTAAAGAAGAACTCTATACCCACTTTGTTTTTGCCTGTAAGACAATTGATTCAATTAACGGAAGTTGAAGTGGGGCATATGGAGGTGGATGACGATTTCAATGCGAATGACTTAGTTCTTTTAAGAACTCCACCTCTTCAAGTCAATGAAGTTGAAGATGATTTCAATTTGAATGACTTGGTTCTTTTAAGAACCCCATCTCATCTGAACCAGACTCAAGGTTCGCTAGGTGAAATAGAAGGTTTGTGCAGTTCATGTTTAAAAAACATTAAAAACTGTCAGATATATATGAAGAAGAGTGCAAGCTATTCAAAAAAATGTATTTTTTTGAAAAAAAAAAACTTATTGCTGTTAAAGCTGAAATAAAAGCTTTGAAAATGCACAAAAAAAGGGTCTCCAATCATTTTAAGAAACCCACCAGCAAAAAAAACAACCATCGCTTTCTTATGAACGAGATTTATAAATCAAGCATTTCGTTGAATGCAAAAACTATGTGCAGCATGTTGTTGACACAGAAAGGCAATTCTATATGGAGTGAAGACCAAAAAATTTTAGCCCAAAATATATTTTATAGGTCACAATCGGCTTATATATTTTTGAGAGATGGTCTTAATCTACATCTTCCACATGTATCAAGTTTGCATCGATGGTCACCAGTAAAAAATATGCAACCAGGTTTCCACAATACAGCTCATCACGAGTTATTTAAACAATTTAGTGGTATGGACAGTCAAAGTCGAATCTGTGCAATAGTTTTTGATGAGATTGCTATTAGGAAAGAAATCACCTACAACGGTGCAGTTGATTTGATTGACGGACTGGAAGATAATGGTTTTATTCGCTCCAATAATATAGGCAAACAGGTTTGCGTTTTTGTGTTGCGAGGCCTAATATCAAATTGGAAATGTGTCCTAAATTATTTTATAAATGAGACAAATATAACAGGTAATAATTTAGAAAGGATTTTAAAACAAAATATTAATATTTCAGAGGATTTAGGCTTAATAGTAAAAGCTGTTATATGTGACCAGGGACCCAATAATAGGAAATGTTTAGGGAACTTGGACGCCACAACTAAGGAGCCATACTTTTTTTCGAATAAAAAGAAAATTTTTGCGTTCTATGATATACCGCATATTACTAAAAGTTTAAGAAATACTCTTATAAAGAGTGATTTAAATACACCGGATGGAATAATTAGTTTTAATCCTATAAGACAATTATACCATATGGAAAAAAATAACACCACGAAGATGTGTACGAAGCTTACACAAAAACATATTGAGCCAACTTCCTTCGAAAAGATGCGGGTTATTTATGCTGTACAAGTGTTCAGCAGGACCTGTGCAGCTGCTTTAATGACAGCTGTGGATACAGGCAATTTTAAAGAAGAAGATGTTTGTACAGTAAAATCTACAGCAAAATTTATTCAAAGAATTGACAAAATATTCGATTGCTTGAATAGTGGTAGCCTCTACGATAAAAATTTCTTTAAATCGGCACTTAAAATTAATAACCATATCCATGAGTACATAAAGGAATTTATAGACTTTGTCGGAAATATTAAATTAGTTAAAAAGACAAAAGTGTATTGGATAGAAGGACTTGAGCAAACACTAAGAGCAACTTTATTGTTGTCTGAAGCAATATTTGAAGAAAATACAAACGTTGACTTTCTTCTGACGAAAAGATTGAACCAAGATATTATTGAAAATTTGTTTTCTCAAGTAAGAGCAAAAGGTGGTAACACAAAAAATCCTTGTGCTCATGAATTTAATTTTCTTGTAGCAAGAATAATGACGACAAATTTGCTTCATTTCTCAAAACACGGAAATTGTGCCGAAGATGAAGAGCAGATGCTAACTGTCAAATCTTTAGTTAACAATACAACTAATTTGGATCTTTCAAATGCTGAGTTTGGGGGACCAAATATCGAAGCTGAGGCCAATGAAATTTTGAGTGAAATCACTGAAGTTTCCCATTACTTGGACAAATTTGTTGACGAAGAAATGCAAGAAGAAATAATATCTGATTCTCATATTTCAACGGAAATAACTGCTATGAGGTATTTTGTGGGATATGTTGCATTAAAGGTAATAACAAAACTTAACTGCCCAGAATGCGAAGAGAAATGTAGAAAAAAAGATGAAGTATTAACGTGTGGCAGTGAAATTTTTATTTTCGCAAAAAACTATTCACAAAACTCTGATTTTGGAAATCTATTTGCTCCGTCCGATGAATTTTTCAAAGTATGTAGGATTCATATTAATATTTTTCGAGAAATATTTGAGTCTGAAAAACATTTAAAAAATATAAAGCAAATTATAATAATGAAGTGTTTAGAAGAAAAGAGCATACAAAATATTTCTTGGTTTAATCAAGAAAATTCCTGTTATTCTCACAGAGTAAAAGCGCTTGATTTTTTAATTTTAGTTTTACTTAGAAAACATTGCACGTGGACCACAGTAAAATTTAAAAATGTTGGAAAGGAAAAAATTAAAATTTTGGAGGGTTAGATCAGTTAAATTTAAATCCTATGTATACTCGTTTGTATGCATTCCATAAAGTTGAAAAAATCATAGATTAAGTGAGATTAACAGGAATGCCTGTAAGACCTTAGGTCTTTTAAATGCAACCTGAATTGCACGGCACAAGTAAGAAAGAGTAGGAGAATAGGAAAGATTTTGCCCAGTGGATTGGGATTAGGTTGTTAATGATGGCATTAAATCCCTCGGATGGCGTTCAGCTGCGGAAGTATAGTATATATATTATAAGTGCCGATTTTGTCGTAGAGGCTGCCGCTATTCATTCAATCGAATATTTTGTCAATTCTTTGAATAAATTTTGCGCTGTTGACTTAACTTTACAGACATCCCCTTCTTTAAAATTGCTTGATACGTCTCCTGTCATCAAAGCAACTGCACACGTTTTGCTGATCACTTGAACAGTAGATATAAACAACTCGCATCTCTTTGAAGGAAGATGGATCAATATGTTTTTGCTTAGGTTTCGTACACATCTTTGTGGTGTTATTTTTTTCCATGTGATATAATTGTCGTATAATATAAGAACTTATTGTTTCATTTGGTGTATTTAAATCACTCTTTATAAGAGTGTTTCTTAAGCTGATAATGTGCGGTATATTGAAGAATGACAAAATTTTTTTTCATTCGTAAAAAGTAAGGTTCCAAATTCCGTAAACATTTCTTATCATTGGGTCCCTGGTCACATATAACAGCCTTTACTACTAAGCCTTAGTCTTCCGAAATATTAATAATGTTGTTTTAAAATTTTTTCCAATACGTCAATCAAATCAACTGCGCCGTTGTGGATGATTTCCTTCCCTATAGAAATCTCATCAAAAACAATAGTAGCACGGATTTGGTTTTGACTGCCCATACCAATAAATTGTTTTAATGACTCCTGATGATTTTTTCTCTGGTTACCATCAACGATGCAAACTGGACATATGTACAAAATGTAGATTAAGAACAGCTCTCAAAAAAATAAAAGCCGATTGTGACCTATAAAATATATGTATTTGGACTAAGATTTTATGGTCTTCACTCCATATATTATTGCCTTTCTCCAATCTTCCTGAAATTGCGGGGTCCGGCGCGTGAACAAAGAACAAAGCACAAATTTGTGCTTTAAAAAATGAAACACCCTGTCGTGCGATTTAACGGCATTAGAGTTTTTTGTGGGTCTTTTCCAATAAGCCACAATCAACTGATGCCCATGAAATCAATATAATTTAAGCCATCGTTCAAGTTAAGTCCGCTATGCTGCAAAGGCATTGAAAATTGGACCTTTCGGATCCATGACTCCAATGGAAGCCGCGGTGGATATTTTTAACAGTGCAATAAAATAATATTCCAAACATAATGGCATACGTCGGCTCTACAAAAATAATAAGAATTTCGTTAATACCAAACGCACAGCTTGATTGATTCCATTTTGCAATCGACCTACCGTTATTGAAAAACTCTTTATTATGCTTGAATCTTGAAGGTAAAGTTCCGAGAGAAATTGTAAAAATTTAAGGTTGTCACAAATTTACACATTGGTTAATATTGTACGTGTAGACACACTACAACCTGCACAAGATTGAAGAAGTACCTAATTATACTACAATTCCACCTAGCACTTATCTGAGATTTAATAAGATTTACATCAAATCTCCTTCAAATCTCCATACAAATTTATTTCGCAAATCTTGAAGATTAGAAATAAATCTTGTTAAATCTTCCCAGGAGAAATAGATTTACAAATCAAACTAACCTATTCTTATATGGTGCTGAACGATTCATTCGAGACTCGATTGAGTTCTTCTGTTTCGCACGAATGAAACATTCTATCTCCCTTGCACTCCATAAGAAAAATTGAAACTCCATTTGCATTTTTGAAAGTGCTGTCAAACTTAATCCTTTTTAAATCTTTTTGTGCGGTGGAAACACCAAAAAGATTAAATCAAATCTGAGATAAACCTTTGGTGAAAGCATAATCCATGAGTAGGTATACAAAGGACTTCATTATTATAAAATTCGCAAGTTTTAGATAAAAGTGACCAAAATGAGCCACCTCTAAAAATTATCCAATCTTCTTGAAACTTGGCATACATATTTTTTACATTACTGAGACTCAGAGCGTAAGCGAAGTCAGACGAAAATCACATCTTTGGAAAAATGAAACACCCCAACTATTCATATGGGTTTTCTGTTGTAAGAATCCTTAGCAAAAAATTTTGTTCGCAGTTTTATTCTAATACTGAAAAAAACGTATTTTTTGACATTTTGTGTTTTTATCTCTTTTTTTTTTAACGTTTGTCTGTCGTATCTACAAGTAAGTATTTGTCAGAACTGCAAATGCTTGTATGGTAGTAACTTTTTTTTCTTAAAAGAAGTGGGTGCTAATAGATCAAAGTTTTGCTAAAAATAGCATTGATTTTACAGAATAAATTAATAACCTTGATGTCAAAACTGGCCCTCATTCAAAACAGCCAAAAGGTCAGATACATTTTTCCTTCCTAGCAGTTTTCAAAAAAAAATTTCATATCTACTGACGTACATACCTACCTACACATACATACTATAGGTAGGCACATAAATGGAGGGGTCAGAAAAAGAAATTTCGAAGACAATAAGATGATAAATGCCTAAATAATCTGCCGTTCATCAATGAATATTTTACTCGTTACAAAGACAAGTCAAAAATTAATTCTCTCAATTAAATTATTACTACTAGGTATACATATTCTCTTATTTAAAAATGAAAAACTTGAGTTGAAAAATTTACACAAATAGGTATTTGCAAAAAAAAACTGTGTGGCTTTGTTCGGTACACCTGTGAGCCCTCCATATAGGTAAGTAAATAAAATACCTACAAATGTAGGTATATACATAGGTTTGTACCAACATACCGATCATTATTGTTTTTTAATACCTTCTGTAAATAGCCCCCCGAGTTTATTAAAACAAACATTTATTAATTCAAACTATTTTATATTCTCTTGTAAGTAAATGCAAAACTGCATTTCTAAAGCAAAACATGCATACAAAATTGAAATGGAGATTCCACGACGATGTACCTACCTACCTATAACGAGTCTCATGCAAATCTGTCTAATCACACAAACACACCCCCCACAGATTGAAGGACAATATACATACCTACATAGCTACCTACCTACCTAACGAAAATAATTTGTAAGATCATCGTAATGACAATTTTGATCAAAACCAACAATTTTAATGAAAAAGAGTTAAAATACATCGCTACCCCATTTTCTCAACTTAAATTTCTTTCGTTTCGATTCTGATCGACAAAATTGTTGAATCTTGAAAATAAAATAAAATCTATGTGAGTGAGTAGGTATATGTATATTTCAATACCCTTTTTTTTCTTAATGCACTTGTTAAGCAAAAAATACAACAACAAGGTACAAGGACGTAGAAATCAACCAAGAAAAAAATATAAATCCCTCGACAGAAAAAAAAAAACAAACAATAACAAAACACAGGCAGTTCATTCCCTCGCCACATTTTCATTTCGATCTGCCTGCCTGTAAAAAAAAAAAGATGAACAAACTAAAAGAAACCCATATTCAGGTATCTCTTTCTTCCTACTGACAGAAGCGAAACTCGCAACATCAAATGAATTTTTTTTTCTGTGGTAGTCATAGGTCCAGCAACAAAATAGCAAAAGAATGCAAAGAGACAGTATGAGAAAACAGATGTGAGCAACTTTTGAGTGTTGCTTATGGTTTTCAAAGCTTAGATACATGTTGGTGGACCCATGGTGATTTAGATTTTCGGGCACAGATTTTTGTTCTACGTGCGACATCTTTACTTGTTATATTATCTTTGCTAATGGACTCTTTTATGTAAAGGGAGAATTTGTCAAGCCATAAACTGTCAAATTCCATCAAAGGATGGCTACGATGTCGTCGGATTAAAAAACTCTAAGGTTAAGTCCTACTATCGGTTCAAGAAATTTATTGAATGAAAACCACAATGAAGAAGTCCACAAATAGAACTAAATATTTTAACTTTAAATTGGGGACTCCCAATGGTAGCGCATTGAAAACTTTTCTGAACGCAGCCCTTTCATTTAAATTATTCGCCAGACGGACAACTCATTTAACATTTTGACCATAGCGCTTTTAAGATTGTGAGATGAAGTGAGAAAATAGTATACGTGAAAGGCCTTTGTATATAAACTTTATAGTAATATCATGAAGATAAATGTTGACACACCGTCTGATGTTGACACACCCATGTTGACACACCCATGAATGTTGCTTGCCACATGTTGAAACACCATGCTTGCCTCTTTGTATATTTTTAGTTGTCGTTTTCATTTTTACTTTTTGTTTTTAGTTGTGAAGATGCTTTACTGGGGGAAGGTTGTTGTTGGTTCCTGGCGCTCTTCCCTCAATAAGCAAAAAGGAAAAGAATGTGTTTGTTGGTGCTTTATGTAAGTATATGTATGATTGAAGATTGTAGGTAGGTAGGTAAGTATATGTTGTCATTTAGTTAGGCATGTATATTTTTTGGTTGTTTTTACTTTCGTGTTTTGTTATTTTTGTGTGTATTTGTTGCATTATACTTGGCTGCTGCTGCTCCTGCTAGGCGAGCGATCGAAATATTTTATTGAAGGATGGATGTATGTAGGTATGTAGGGTTGAACGATATTGGGTTGGTTCTTGATGTAGGTCAGTTGGGCATCGTGGGGTGGGTGTTTTTGTATTTGTTTTTTGTTATTGTAATCGTTGTAGGTAGTTTTTTCAGTAATTCAAGAAAAAAAATATTGTTTGATTTCGATATGGTCAGTACGTTGCATAGGCAGGCGGGCGGTTGTCATTAATTTAGCTGAGCAATGTTGCGGGTAAAAACAAATAATTTTTGTCATGTCTCTATATCGTCGCAACGGCTCATACGATCTGCATGAAATTTTCAGAGCTGATTCGCATGAATCCATTTTATATGCCTTTATATCTCAAAAACAGCTCGAATGATTATTTTTGAGGTATTTGAATTTATTTGTATGGGTAAGAAAATACAGTACGTTCTCGATTAACGCAACTCTCGATTCATGCAACTCCTCGATTTTCGCAACAGCTGGATTTATATCATTGTTGACGCAGTAATTGCAACTCTTCAAAAAAAATTGACTCGATAAGTGCAACTTTTGGTTTTATATGCATATCTTTATTTACTCAGGTTCTTGGCTATGTTTGTTTTTGTCAGTTGCGTTACATTTTGTCTCGGCAGTTATTTTACCGCTACTTTTGAGTGATGATACGGTGAAGTTTAATGAATGTACATGATATGTACCTATACCTACAATGCAAGATTTTCTTGTTAGTTTAATGAATTTTGTCCAGTGAACAGTCGTTTGCGTGTTTCGGAAAATTGGGTACGCGAAACCAGTTATAACAATGAGGAAATCTATGAAGACAATGAATTGAGCCTACAAAAATATTTATTCGGTTATTGCAACAACCTCGGTCATTGCAACCACCCTTGTTTTAATTAGTTGCGATAATCGAGAATGCACTGTATGTGGGAGAGTAACGAAATCCCGCAGCACAAAATCCCGCCGATTACAAATACACAAAAACCCGCCGGCTTGTACCTACCCCAATACTATTCGGCGGGATTTTCAGTACTTTTTAAAAAATACTATTAGAAGAATTTCGTGGTGATTGCAAATTAAGTATTTTTTGGAATTAAATATATTTTTCAGAGAGCAGGATTGTTTTTGGCGGGAGATTTCGTTTCTCTCTCAGTTAAAATGTGTGTTCAATTCTGACGGGAGATGTTATTTTTCTCTGATTACATTTGGTTTTATATTTTTTGGGTCTGGATCTGGGCAGAAGTGGGTCTGGATTCTGGTCAGAGGTGGAATTTTTTTTTTTTTGAAAAAATTATATTAAAATAAAAACTTTTTCGACTGACATTGGCGCCTGCTAGACGACTTTAAATACCCGAAGCGGAGCAACGGAGTTGCGTGAGTGGGACAGAGGACCCAAAAAGGAGGGTTAAACTCCTGAGAACCCGCGAAGCAGGCCACGCAAGGTACTCTTGCTGCAAAAAACTTGAAATTGGCAATGAAACTAGCTATAAGCGTCATATTTGCCGCTAAACTAAGCGTCCTAGCGACGTATAAATCCAGATTCCTTAAATGCAAAAGAAACTTCATACCCCAAATCCTATAGTGAGCCCAGAGAGGGGGGTTGCAGGGGGGTAGCATGCCCCCCATGCATATCTCACTGTTTATTCGTGTTTATTCGCCACCCAAGGTACTCTTCCTCGAGAAAACTTGACATTGGCGCTTAATTCATGCATAGCGACTTATAAATCTAGATTCTTTATACAAAAGAAACTTTTCATACCCCAAATCCTATAGTGTGCCCAGGCAGGGAGGTTGCAGGGGGGCAGCATGCCTCCCATACATATTTCACTGTTTATTCACCACCCAAGGTACTTTTGCTCAAGAAAACCATATCTCAAGAACGAATTAAGATATCGACTTCGGATGAATTTTATTTTATAGATAGAAATTTCATTACGTGCTGAAAGGACTTTTAAAAAAATTAATTGAGCAGTTTTTTTACTATAGCAGTTTTAAAAAATAGTTGTTGAATCTCTTCAGTCCTGAACATCTTGAGAACGAATCATGCTATCGACTTCGGGTTAATTTTATTCTATGCATATTGACGTAATAAAGAATTGGTAAAAATATAAAAACATATCAACCTATAGTTTTTTTTTAATAAAACAAAAGTTGCTTAAGTTGTTTGGCTCAAATATCTCGAGAACAAACAATGATACTGACTTCGAGATAATTTTAATTTATACAGTAGTTTATATATAAAAATTGATAATTTTTTTAAAAATATTGAATTAACAGTTTTTTTTAAGGAAAAAACTGCAAGCAATTTTATCAATAATTGTTGAAAACTTGTTTTTTGCCTAAAATACCTTGAGAACTAACAATGATATTGGCTTCGGGGTAATTTCATTCTATATACTAGAAACTAGATTATAGTAAATTGATAAGGGATAAGTTTTGCAAAAAAAAATCAACAAACTGTATATTCCATACAAACTATTCTATCTAAGCAAGCACGTGCAACCCAGTCGTGTCATTTGTTTTTTTCTTTGCAAGCGAAGTAAACCAATTTGAAAATGCACTTCATTAATTCCGCCTATCGCGGTTAGCTTGATTGGTAAAAATGCCGCGTGAAATTGTTTTTTAGATTTTATAAAAAATCTAATTCAAATTTTCACACTCATTGCGGCACGTCCGATTATCCTCATTTATTTTTGTTTTCGTTTTTAATGTAGAAGAACAAACAAAATGGTGCTCAGTAAAAACAAAACAAAAATGCATATATGTAAAATTTTTAAACGTAACATTTTTATTTTCATTTTGTGGTTAGTTTCGATTCCTAAGGCATTCAAATAAATATCAATAATAGTTTAAGTCTTCATAATGATTAAAAAAGTAAAAAGAATCCAAGTTCTTTAAAGACTCCAAGAAGTTTACAGACTTCATGCAGTTAAAAGACTTCAAGCAGTCAAAAGACTTCAAGCAGTTAAAGGACTTCAAAGCAGTCAATTGACTGCAGTCATAAGACTGTAATCAAAAGACTTAAAGAATGCATTCTTAGTAAAAGACTTTTAAAAGACTTCAAGCTGTCTTTAGTATTGCATTCGTTTTACTAAGTCATTTAAATGCATGAAATGATTACATTACTAAGGACTTCAAAATTGAATGGGAATTACATTCAAAGTTGAAGTACTGAGGTGAAGTAAAAATATTTCAAAATACATAAGTCTTTTTAATCAATTTATTGCAATACTGAAATAATTGCATTCTTTCACATCTCTGCTCCCCATAGATAATTATCCCACAAACACACCCTCGCAGACTGACGGACTATATGCATAGATACTTATCTAACGAGAATTATTTGTAAGATCATCGTAATGATAATTTTGATCAAACCAATGAAATTTCAAGAAATCAATAATTTATATGAAAAATAGTTGAAAAATCGCTGTTTCATTTTTTCAGCTTAAATTTCGTTCGTTTTGATTCTGATCTACAAAATTGTAAATTCAGAAAAAAAAAATCATTTTTTTCTTAATGCACCTCGTCAGGCACAAGATACAACAAAAATACACAACCACAAAGAACCCAAATAAGAAAAAAATCGAAATCTCTCGACAAAAAAAAACAAACAAAAACAAAACCCTTGCATACCTATAAAATTCTTTGGATACAAGAAGAACGAAAAAACAGACGAACGCACAGAAAACAGATATAGAGCAAAAAATTAAGAAAAAAACCCACCACCATTGCTTTCAAAATTCATTCATAGCAAAAAAAGAGAAAAGAGAATTCATACCGAAAAATCAACAACAAAACCAGATACACATGCGAATGTTGATAATTCAATTTTAAAAATGTTGAAGCAACTTTAGCGACGCCAGCGCACCATCGATCACACACCTAACTAATAAAAACGTCTCCATGGTATTACTATAGAGTTTATATACAAAGGAAAGGCGGAGAAAAAACACAAACAAAAACGAGTAGACTGCTCTTCCTTTAACTTTCTGAAACATTATGCCGTCTTACCAAAATAAAATAACGGGAAAAAACTTCGTTTAAACTTAGCTTTTCTGTAAAGATACCTACCTACTCGAAATGTAGTAATCGGAGATTGTTCATGTGAAAAGTTTGAAATTTTTTTAAGTTCTTATGCTATGTAGATGACGGATGTAAGAAAGTTAAAAAATGCAAAGAATTCCTTTCTTATATCCGTGTTTTCTTATATAAAAGATTGTATATAAGAAAGAAAACCTTCTGTTATCGGATAAATGCATTATAAGAAAGAAAATTTCCTTTAAATATCACTATATAATTTGAAATAAATATCCAAAGCATTGAATCCAAAATTGAGTGTATCTTGTATTGGCATTTATTCATAATTATCGCTCAAACATACCAAAAACAAACATTAAATTATGAATTTCTTTCAAAATCATATTATCACGGGGTGATTTCTTAAATACGTTTAATTTTCTATGCAGTGAGAGAATTTTTAGCAGAATAAGTTGCTTATATCAGTGTTTTTCTTATAAACAGTTTTCTTATATAAGATTCATTTTACACGTAACTTTATGGGAATGTGCATGGTGTTTTAAAATGTCTGTCTTATAAGCGAGTTTTTCTTATATGAGATTTTCTTATATCCGTCATCTACTGTATATACAAATCATTTACATCCACAGTACACAAATCTAAGGTATTATACTGCGCAGGTTGTCGGTCGGAAATAAAAAATGGCTGTGAACGTCAGGAAGAAAACACACGTAAAAACAACAACAAATTAAAATTGAAAATGTCAGAAATAAAAATGGCTGGGAATGTGATGACTTAAATACACGTAAAAACAACAACAAATATTGACATTTCACACCAATTTTGATTAATGCGCAGAAGAAACAAAAATCAAAACTATTATGATATTTCCTTTAATATGTGTACTGTGATATACATACATACATACATCCACGTAAGTCTAATTAAAATTCTGATTCTCAAAGTGTTTGATTTTTTAAATGGTTTTGAACAAAGAAAAAGTTTATTATCATGAAGCTATCTCCTTTTCCAGGTACCTATAAAAATGTTTGTTTATGGGTCATTTATCATTTCTTTGTTAGACGTCCTCGAAGTAAGAGTTTTCGAGTGCAATTTGCCGATACAGCATTTCAAACATTTTATTTTTATTTATTTTAAAATCTGTGCACTAGTCAAAAATTTGACACCAAAACGAAATACCAATAGTTTTATAACAATAATGTAATGATATGTATGTATGTAGGTATTTGTTATTTGACTAGTTATGAGTTATGGTTATGACTTCCTAGCAAATTACACTAGAAGTATTTTTTTGTTTGTTTATTCTATTCTTATTTTTATTCTTTGAGAACTAGATATGTGCGCCCCGCTTTTCACCACATTTTGCCATTTATGAAAAGCCACCATATAAAAAAAGAATAATTACCTACTCTGTTTTGAATCAAGATTACTTTTATTTTAATTGCTAAAAATGATACTTACCTATATTTCCCTAAATGAATTGTAAAGGCTTTCGTTCAAGTTATATACAAACTGTATCCAAAATTACATAATTTATACTTTTCCATCACTTTTCTGTGTTTGACTATTTCACCAACACTGTTAGGATATAAAAATTAAATTTTATTTTCAATCATCTATGTATCCTTACTTCCTTCGGATGACAACAGGGGTGTTCCATCACCCCAGACAATTTTCTTTTAGTTGTAATTTGGGTTGTGCTTGGTTTTCTTTTCTACCGTTCTAGGTATTTGTCGTTTAATATGTCAGATATCAGTTGATGATAAGAAGTCCAAGCAGTGGCCTGTGGTTTTTGAATACGGTGGAATACAATATGCACTGGGGTGACACATCACCCCATGTTGTCATTCATGTATGCGAAAATTCATTTGAAGGGGAGCTTAGCCCCCCCTAAATTACAGAAGCAGTAAAGATATGTAATTTGTCCAGAATATCGAGGCAAACAAATCAAGTTTTCATGCTTGAATAGCAATTGTGCTGCATTTCCTGAAAATATGAGAGAGACTTGCATCAACTGGCCTTTAGCCCTTTTAACTACACAGCAATATTTTTTTTTTTTTTGTATTTCCTATTTTCTGTTTTTCTTTATGTCAATGAAGTATTACAATTCCATAAATAGTTTTTACTATCCGTACAAATACTGTTTTTGCATTAAATTTTAGCTGGGGTGTTCCATCACCCCTGTTGTGGTGTATGTAATTTTAAAAGTGTTGTCATCGGAAGGTTAAGAAAAATGTGTAATAATAATATTTTTTCTGACTGACATTCAAAAATAATGATATGCTCTCGTATACATATGTGACAATAATAAATTTAACTTTGCATGAAAAGTTTTGTAGCATTTTTATGCCTATGTATATATATGTAATTTGTATTTTTTGTTTATCTTGAATTTGTTTGTTTTGAATACATTTTGGGGGGCGGCAAAATAAAACACCGCCCCGGGCGGCAAAAACCCACGCTACGCCACTGATTGATTGCTTGACGATGCCTATAAACTACATATATTAATAAAATAAAATAAAATAAAATAAATTAAATTAAAGTAGGTACATAAAACACTTTGAACATTAGTTCGAAAGTTCTATCGAGAATCTTTTGAACCGTTGTAAATAAAATTGGAATAAAGTGCGGGAAGGTCATTCTTGGTTCATGATCTCAACGAAAAATAACTTTCCAACCACATCAATAGCTAAAAATTATTCATATTAATTGACATCACATTCCAGCAAAGAAATCACTTAAAACTCCAATTAGGCAGGCAGATGCCTAACTCCTTTAAGAGTTCATGAAAAATGGCATGAAATATTGAAAACAAATTAATTGAGAAGCTTCTGGTACAAGAAAACCAAAGTCAAACTACCTACGAATAAGTTTCTCTATCTCTATTTTAGTCGTTTTCAAGAGAGACCGAAACAAGCAAACCCGAAACCACAAAAAAGTTTTTTCTCTGTCATTTTTTGTGTGCTCTGCTCATACTTTCAGTTTTTTTTACATTGACTTAAAAAAAAAATTTATCGTTGCCGTAAGTAGATATACCTACATGCTACACCCTACAATCACAAATAATCATATCCAGATGTCTCACAACTCACACTCACGCCTATTGAGCAAAATGACCTATGAAATTGAAAAAGCTATATTTTACAAAGCTTTTAAAAAGCAAGTTTAACTACAAAAATGAAAGCACCTTCCCCAGAGTTTTGTATCTTTGACTCTATTGGAAAATATCTATGTCTATCTCTTCTTCTCTTTCGATTTCGTTTTTGTTTCTGCAATGCTAGCTTTGCCATTGTAAAGGGTCCGCCAAATAACTTTTTTTTTTGAAAACGCTATTACTACATGGAGTGTAGCTTCGGCTCTGTGGCACGTAGCGCCGCACAGTGGGATGAGAAGCGATTCTAGCGCGCCAAAAGTATTCTTGGGGTAATTATATGGAATAAAGACCTATTTTTGATAAGCTTATATAGTTTTGAGGTCGTTGCAGCCGTTTTTAATATTTTTCCAGGGTGGTGTCAAAAATTAGGGACAAGAAAGTGGCAAAAAGAAAATTCTATCAGTGTTCGAAAAAAAGATGTCTCTTAATGCAGGACTATTTGAGAAATGATTCTTAGGCGGTTCTAAAAAAATTTTATGAGGTGGGGAGTATGTTTCCCCCCGTTTCTAAAAAAAATTACTTGAAATAAACAAACAAATATTAAAAAACAACAGCAACAGTTTGAATGTCATGCTATAGCTGTTTTGAAAGTCGAAAATCGATTCTCTGTTTGACTATATACATACATATGTAGTTGGTTTTGTAAATATACTTTTTGAAAAAATAGTTTTCAAACTCAAAATTAAAAAGAAAAACTAAAAATTTGTATTTGTTAAAACTTTTTATTCCGAGTCACTATTACTACTCGTTTCGGAATCATGTTCAGATTCATTTTCGTCATTTTGGAGGAATAATAAATTGCGAACTTCCTTATTATATTCCCTTTTGTTTTTTGTTGTTGCCTTTCGAATTGACGAGACATATGGATCCGAAGAGACCAGCAACATGTGGAGTAGATTAAAAAAAGAATCATAAATTTAAAATTCATACTACCTACTTTTGCAATATACAGGGTGTCCCGGACCTGAGTGGAAGTATTTCAGGGGGTGGTTCTTTGGGTTATTCTAAGAAAAAAATTGTATCGGGGGAAAGTTAGAAAGGTTTTTACATTTGGTTTTCGGTAATGGACTAAAAAATAATGAGAGCATTGAATATTGAACTCAAAAAATGCCCTTAATTACGTAAAATTTTGAAAAATATCGACTTAAGAAAAAAAAATCACAATTTTTTTTTTTTATTTTGACTTTGAAATTTAATTTCTCAAAAGCTATTCGCTTAAGCAACTTGATTTAAAAACCAAATACAAGAGTGGATTATTAGCTTTCAAAAAGATTATAGCACATTATTAAATGAGTTTCCGTTGATTTTTAATATTTTTTTTTGTATTTGAAGTCAATGTTTCAGAAACTGCCCCTCCCTGCCTCAGGGAGGGGAGATACAACTTTCCCCCGATACAATTTTTTTCTTAGAATAACCCAAAGAATCACCCCCTGAAATACTTCCACTCAGGTCCGGGACACCCTGTATGGAAGTAAAAATTTAACAAAAAAAAAAGCTTACCCAAAGGCAAAAATGTATTTCGAATGACGTGGAATAAAACTTGATGTACACTCGAAGGAAGGTAATACCATGGATACAGAGATAAAAATCTTTAAAATGGCAACACTTACTGTTTATTATTTGTAACCTACATGGAACTTTTCTGCACGTATTTTTTCACACTTTAATAGGATTCATAGTTTTTTTTTTATAATCGATAATCCGGTGGATAAAATTTTATTATTTGATTAATATGTATATTATTTTTAAGCAAATTTGAGTGTTTATCAAATAAAACAACCCAAAAAACGCAGAAAACACTCGCGACAACTTATTATAACGGAATACATTACAAATCTTGAGTCACGAGAGAGAGCAGTTTGACTTTCTTGGCTAACGTTATCTCTCATTAAAAGTTAAATAAAATTGTTAGTTGGTGGTAGTTGGTAGCGATTTTTATAGGAGTGTAAGTATACATATTGGACTAGCTAATGGAAGTATAGGTAAGACATTCCATGACGTTCCGGATTTTTGGCAGACTATACAAACAAAAAAAATGATATAAAAATTGTTTAAATAAAATGATTTAAATAACATACTATCAGTGAATTAATTTTATTGGAATTGATGGTTTAAAATATTGACACTATTGGTAAACAAGAAAAAAAAATCTAGCTAATATCTATCCTTAAATAGGATCAAGAAGAACAGCGGATCTTATCTTCTGATGATCAGCGAAGAAAGCCGTGGGGCCCTCGAGAAGGCCGATTTTAAACTGAGGTTTGGCATTAGAAATGCAAAGATAAAGATTCTGCAGAGTCAGGGAGCAGACCCCGATGAAGTTGACGACAATGTTGAGATCGACAATGTCGTTGACGGAGTCGAGGTCCCTAGCGAGCCGCCGGGCCCTGACTGTGCAGAATCGAATACGAATTAAAAACGCGCTGCGAGTCATTCAGATTAATCTGAAGCACTCTAAATGTGCTTCAGATAATCTGAGAGTTTTCCTGAGGGAGGAAAACGTAGACGTCGGCGTTATTCAAGAGCCGTGGGTAAACGGCCTCAGAGTGAGGGGCCTCCAAGACAGCCAATACGATCTTTTTTTACAAGCCTGTAACCCAAGACCAAGGTAAGCCTAGAACTTGTATTTTAGTTAAAAAACACTTAAAAGCTTTTTTGTGTCCTAACTATAGCACTTCCGATCTGACAGTTGTTAGGTTGGATGACAAAAATACAGACGGTCTACTGTTGGCATCTGCATACTCGGCGCATGACAGGCAGTCACCGCCAGATGAGTGGTGCACACTCACAAACGAAGCAGCGGCGAAAGGGACAAACCTCCTGATTGGATGCGACGGAAATGCACGGCATACTCTCTGGGGTAGTTCAGAGATAAATGAACGGGGTGAGTCCCTTTTTAATTTTATTATTGAAAACAATTTGACGATCTGTAACAGAGGTAGTACTCCTACTTTCGTCTTTCCGAGCTCGGATAACTACGAAGGGTGGGAGGATGTACTTGATGTTACCGTCGTAAACCATAAATTTAATTTAGCGGTGGAGAATTGGAGAGTGTCCCTGGTTAATTCCTTTTCGGACCACAGGTGGATTCTCTTCAATGTAAATTTTGAGTCTGAAACCCCTCCTCCCTATAGAAATCCGAAAAAAATTGACTGGAAGAAGTTCAGTCAAGTTGTTAATTCCAAACTGCGCAATATACCGAATCTGAGTCCAGAATCGGTAATAGATCTTGAGTCAAGGGTGAAAACTCTTGAAGCATCCATGAACACCGCTTTCAAGGTCTCTTGCCCAGTCAAATACAGCCGAAAAATCCTCCCCCCATGGTGGAATGAAGACTTGTCTAATCTTAGAAAAATGACAAGGACAATCTTCAATATCTGCCACAAACACAAGTATTACCAACCTTATAAAGATTGTCTGAGAGTCTATAAGCGTGCTCTCGCATCAGCCAAGCAACAGGGTTGGAGAGAGTACTGCCAATCTATCGAGAGCTTAAAAGAATCTGCCAGGCTTAGCAAGGTTCTATCCAAGGAGCACTGTAATCCGTCTTTTCTGAAAAAGCCGGATGGATCTTGGACAGTTTCTCCGACTGAGTCCCTGGAACTACTGATGGCGACGCACTTTCCGGGCTGCGTGGATAGCAACCCCGAAATGCATAGAACTCGTTTACCGTTAGTTTATGAAGAACATATGAATACGATAATAACAAGAGATAGTATTGCCTGGGCTATACATACTTTCTCTCCGTATAAGTCTCCAGGTCAGGACGGCATACTGCCAATAATGCTCCAGAAACAGCAAGATGTGGTAGTGCCCTGGCTGGAGATGATCTTCAAAGGATGTCTCTCCCTCAACCATGTTCCCGAGTCCTGGAGGCAGGTAAGGGTGGTTTTTATACCGAAGGTAGGTAGGCGGGGGCATGAATCCGCGAAGGATTTCAGACCGATTAGCCTGACCTCTTTCGTGCTCAAAACCTTAGAGCGCATTCTAGATAACCATATTAGAGACATTTTAGATGAATGCCCCCTCGCAAACTCTCAACACGCTTATTTGAAAGGTAAGTCTACGGAGACGGCCCTTCATGAGGTAGTGCGTACAATTGAGAATACTATCAACTATAAAGAATATACTCTGGCCACCTTCTTAGATGTAGAAGGGGCTTTCAATAACGTGCTTACTGAATCCATTCTTGAGTCACTCGTTGACTTTGGTGTAGAGGAATACATCAGAGAATGGATTATATCCATGCTCAGCGATAGAAGGATTCAAGCCAAGCTAGGTTATGCAAACTCAACAAAACATGTCTGTAGAGGAACACCCCAGGGTGGTGTTCTGTCACCCCTTCTATGGATTTTAGTCATGAACAAAATCCTCGTTAAGTTGGAAAGTTGTGGCGTGAAGGCGGTTGCTTATGCGGATGATTTGGTCATTCTGGTATCGGGAAAATTCCCTTCTGTGATAAGCGAAATCACGGAGGTAGCTCTGAGGAAGGTTAGCAACTGGGCTACGAGTTGTGGTCTAGGAGTTAACCAGAGCAAAACTGAATTAATGCTATTTACGACCAAAACTAAAATACAGCCCTTCACTCTACCCCGACTAAACGGTCAATCACTCTCGTTATCTTCCAGTGCAAAATATCTAGGCGTTATCCTAGACCCTAAATTAAACTGGAAGCAAAATATTGAAGAACGGGTCAGGAAGGCCTGTATAGCTTTCTACGCCTGTAGCAAAACCTTTGGTAAAAAGTGGGGCCTTCAATCAAGGATGATCTTGTGGACGTACACAGCCGTGGTACGGCCGATTCTAACTTACGGTTCGATTGTCTGGTGGCCCGCACTTAACAAAGCATATAACATCGATAAACTTAAAAAAGTTCAAAGAACAGCTAGCGTTGGTACCACAGGGGCTCTTCGATCTTGTCCAACGGATGCCTTAAGCGTTCTTCTACACCTTTTACCACTTGATCTACACATTAAATATCTAGTATCTTGCAGTGCACTAAGACTAAAAGAAGCAGATTGCTGGGTTGCTAAACCTTATGGTCACAGCAATATTACCAATTTGATTCCCACTGAAATCTTTTCGACTCCCACTGACTACTGCGCCCCTTCAGGGAGCCTCAGTAGAGATTTTAAAGTTATTATCCCATCTAGAAAAGACTGGGATGATGACATCGTGACGAGAGATTTCGACACAACTATTTATACTGATGGCTCAAAGATGGAGTGCGGTGTTGGTTCAGGAATCTTCTCTGAGACTCTAAACATCACTAGGTCCTTTCGGTTACCCAATTTTTCAAGTGTATTCCAAGCGGAATTACTTGCAATTAGGGAAGCATGCAAGATACTTAAACTAGACCCAAACCAAAATCGTAATGCAGCTATCCTGACAGACAGTCAGGCAGCTATTAAATCCATTGTTTCGAGTACATCATCCTCTAAATTGGTCCAACAATGCCGTGATGAGCTCGCAAGCCTAAATATTGACCTCAAGGTCACTTTGATCTGGGTTCCTGGTCACATTGGCATTGAGGGAAATGAACGGGCAGATGAGCTTGCCAGGCAAGGATCAGCCCTTCACAGCTCACTTGCGGAAAGAGTCAATATTCCCCTTGGAGTTGTGAAGGGCAATATATTCTCAATTTTCCTAAGTGAATCCAATCATAGGTGGAACAGTTTAACCAACTGCAAAATATCCAGGAAAATCTGGCCCGCCTATAATAAATCCCGAACAACCGATCTGATTTGTAGACCTAGGCAAGACATAGCCAGGGTCGTTGCAACTTGTACTGGGCACTGGCCTGTAGGAGAACATGCAGCGAGACTGGGTATTCCGCACAATACTCACTGTCGTAGCTGTGGAGACCATCAAGAAAAGGAAACAGTTCTTCATTTCCTTTGTAAATGTCCTGCTCTGGCCAGAATGAGAGCACAATCGTTTGGTTTGGCTTTTCTTGACGACCTAAACGAACTCTCCGAGGTAAAGATCAGGGATTTGATCTATTACCTCAACGCGACTAAATGGATCTAAGACGAAATTGGTTGCTTCTGCATCATGCTCCCGTGCGGACTCCCAAGACCGTGCGCCATCGGAATTCGGGTGTCTGCAGGGTTACGTGGTGCTCAATGACCTTAGGATCACACAGTTGGTCCGTCTGCGCTTCGATGACATTCTGCTACCTGCCTAGCTTTGGCATAATGTGGTTGGCCTCGGGGCGGGATGTGACCCAATTGCATGAGTGTCTTTTAACCCACCTCTTGTCGTTTTGTGCTCGCTCACAACACACCATATCCACACGTCATCCGTTATAATTCAAACCAGGGAGTACATCTGGTTTCGTGAGTGGTTGGTGACATCCGCTGGAAACCTCACGTAATGCGGAGTGAGCAGACGGAGGCCCACGGTGATGTTGCACCCAATCATGCAACATGATGATCCCCTCGGGGACCGTTTTTCGAGCTTTGAACAAAGCAACAAGCTACCTAGCCTGGTTTCTTTTTGTTGTAAAGCCCACAAACCCTTACTCTAATCCACTTTAATCCACAGGTCAAACGAGTTATGGTATCAAAACGGCGCACTCCAGCGCTAATTGGGTCACCGAGCGAGAGTATTGCTCGTGGCCGCCATTCCTACCTACCTACCTACCTAGGATCAATATCGACATTTAAAAAAAGCAGTAATTTGACTTCATAACTATGATTATTCATAACCTTCTAAGAAACGAGGAATAAAAAAAAAGTGCATGACGTTTTACAAAAACTGACTCTCGATTTTTTCACGCCCAGGTATTGACAACATTCCCTGAAAAAATTACGCATTTAGGAGACCATTTTTTATACCACTTTTGGCGCGCTAGAATCACTTCTCATCCCACTGTGCGCCGTCCTGTTGAATCCAAATGTTTCCAATATCCTCCTCTTCAATTTTTGTGAGAAAAAATTCGTTCAACATGGCCCGATAACGATCGCCATTGACTCTGGAACAAAATCCGCACCAAACAGTGACTCGTTTTGGGTGTATCGGTTTTTCAATGGCGTGCGGGTTTTCTGTGCCCCAAATGCGACAATTTTGCTTGTTTACATACCCGCCAAGATCAAAATGAGCTTCATCTGAAAAGATGAGTTTTTTTTGGCAAAATCGGCATCTTCTCTAAGTCGATCGCAGGCCCACTTAGCGAAGCAGCCATTTGAATGAAACTATTTTCCATTATTAACCGGAAGAATTGTACTTTCAAATTAAAAAGAAATTTGAGAAAATATTCAGTAGTTATTTTTTATAGCATTTTCAAAAAAAAAAAAGTTATTTGGCGGACCCTTTACATATAAGATAAATGTTTGGGTGCGCGGAATGACTTTTAAAAAAAAAGACAACACTTGAACTTGAATAGAGAAAATTGACTTTATTGGTTGCGATCTTACTTACAACTAACTTGAAAAAGTATTTTTATATTTATTCAATCTTGACAGTTTTTATTTAAAAGGTTCGGGTTACAATAGAGGAATGTGTTTTGGAAATAAAATACTACGCAAAAATAAAAGAGTAATGCACTTTTGATTTCTATGGGAACGGAAATCAAAAGAAATTTGATTACTGGGAAAATATGGATAGACGGGCTTGTGTGGAATGTGTGGGATATGTAACCTCTCCCCCCTTTACATTAAAATTCTCCTGAATTTTTGGAATTTCTTTAAAGTTTTCTTCTAAATTTTGGATATTTTTTTCTTTAATATTTTTAACTAAAATGGTAATTTTTTTATATCTTTTTAATATATTGACAAATATTAGAACTAGTATAAAGATAAGTATTATAGTTGTTGAACCTATGACATAATGTATATTTTTATGCATTTTCAGCAATTTTATTGGTTTAAGGTTAACAATATTCTTAAGAATAATTTCTTCAAAGTCTAATTGTTTAGTAAAATTATAATTTTCAGTTTCTTCATAGTAAAATCTTTCAATAAAATATATATTTTTATTAGCTATTGTTTCATTAAATATATAAATCGTACAATTATTAATAGTTATTAAATAGTTTCCTTCCAGTTTGATATTTCTATCATCGCATTTGTTAACAATGTTTTCATTCTTAATATTTTTACATACAATTGTGCTATCATCTATTCTTTTTATTTCTGTAGCATGGTTTTCTTTAAGAGTACAATTTTTGTTTGATATGCAATTATTAACAGCTATTTAATCCTTTTTATATTGGACATCATTTTGGTAATAGTACATTGTTTTGTTTATTTCAATGAAATAGTATTCTTGAAGTTGAATTTCTAAATTTTGTTTATTTGGAATAGGAGTTATAAATTTCAAATCAACTTGTTCATAATTATTTGGAATTTTTATTGCTATAATTAAAGTTTCGCTGTTGTATTTAAGAGTTCCAACTTTAACATTTTTAAGTTTCAATAAATCAAGCTTTGTGTCTAAAATTTCTGTTGTTGTTAGTAAACTAGGATGTATTAGTCCATGTTTTATTAAAGCTATATTATCTATTATCTGGTTTAATTTTTCTTCTAACATATTAAGCTTTAGAGTTTGATCTAATTTAATTTGTTTTAGTATAAACTGTTTTTCATTTTCTTTAAGTTCAGAAAGGGATTTAGTTAAATCTATCCTATCAGTTTCAATGATGTTTTTGAAATGTTTTATGCTTTCGTTAAAACTTTGATTTATTTCTATTTGTTTATTTACTGTATTAATCGCGTTTTCTGTGTTTGTTTCAAATACGCTAATGTGTTCTAGTATTTTTTTTCTATCGTCGTCGTCCATTATACTAAAGAGGAAATTGCTCGCCTTTCCTACAATATTAACTAATCCTCTTTTTTGTCTTATTTTTGACTTTGGTTCTAATGCTTTTACCTTGGCTTTTATTGTATCTAATTGTTTTCTAATTATTGGGTCGTTATATAATTTTAAATTTTGAATGTTTCTCTCAATTGCACCAATTGTGAGTTTTAAGTCCTGAATGTTGATTATGTGGAGGATTATCTTAGTGTCCTGGATAATTTTTGTTTCACCCATGTTGATAACAGAATATCCGTTTTCAGTAGTTATTTTGTCAACCGTTAGTGTGGGTATTACTGGTGCTACTTGTGTTACTAAAAGAAACGCTAAGGTTATCATCTGTAAATAAACGAGGTCGTTTAATATTAATTGGATGTTCCCTTTCTAATTTTTTTATTCTATATCTGGGCTCGTTTTTATAATAGTTCCTTTTGTAGTTTTTAACTGGTATTACCTGCCTATTTTCGATATAATCTTCCCTATTTCTGTTAAGCTTTTGTATTCTTTTTTCTTTTTCTTTTTTAATGTGGTTTCTCAGAGTAGCTATATCAGCGAACATTGCTTCCTCCGGAGACATTCTAATAGTTGAATGATATCTATTATTATAGTTGCTAACAGCTCTATGGACTTTTTGGATTATTGTAAGGTCTAAATTTCTCATTGTTACTAATTTTTCCTGCAGTGTTGAATGAAATCTTTCAACATCACTGTTACCTGTATGAGTGTTAGGTTTTGTTAGGTGAAGGTTCACTTCTTGTGCGTTAAAAAATTCTTTTAAGTTTTCAGACTTAAATTCGTTGTCAGCAATTATTTTATAAGGTTTTCCGAATTTAGAAAAATGTTCCTCAAGAGTTTCTATCTTTTTTACCCAATTTCGATTCGGCAAATAGTATGCATATGCTTTCTTTGTTAATTTATCTACTAAGGTCAGAAATGGATGTTTCATAAAGTAATAAATATCTATGTGCAAAATCTCGTTTGGTCTATTAGGGGTTTCACTCAGTTCAAATTTCTTCTTAATTGGTTTCCTTTCATATTTTGTTTGTAAACATGTTTTGCAATTATTAATAATTTTTGTTATTTCTTTTACTAATTTGGGGTAGTATATTTTGTTTTTCAAACTATGGTATGTTTCAATGATACCACTATGGAGACTTTCTTGGGTGTGATACAATGATATCTGTTTCTCTGCTTCTTCTAAACTATTTATTTCTTGTGCTCTCAATGTTGCTTTAATGAATTTGATTTGATTATTATGACCGAACAACTGTATTAACAATTGTTGTATTTTATTGTATTCGTGATATGTTAATTCTGTGTATATTCCTGTGATGCCTGACTTAATAAATCTTCGTAACACGTCTGTCCAATATTCTTCTCCTTTTGTCATATCGATATAAATAATTCTTCTTCCATGTAATATTTCTATTTCCTTATCTGTATTGTTTGCTAATATCAATTGAGTTTTATATATATTTACTATGGTTTCTTTTATAGGAATATGATTAAGTTGTTCTCCTTCTACCGAATGTATTGTAGCACTATCTGATACATTATTTACTGATTGTTCTATATCTACCTCGTCTTTTTTATTATTCTCTCCTGGAATTCTACTTAGGAAATCTGCTATATTATTTAATTTACCTTTAAGGTATTCTATGTCGTATTGATACTCCTGTAATTTTAATAACCACCTTTGGGTTCTCTGGCTAAATTCTTTTCCCGTATATTTTTTATTTAAATATTTTATTGGTAAATGGTCTGTGACGATTTTAAATCGTTTGCCCCATAAATATGGTCTATAATAAGTAACTGCCCAAACTATTGCTAGGAACTCTTTATCAGTTGCAGAGTACTTCTTTTCATGATCATTTAATGTTCTTGATCCGTAGCATACAGGTTGACCTTCCTGCATAAGTACTGCTCCTATAGCATAATTGCTTGCGTCAGTGAAAAGTGTGAAGGGTTTTTCAAAGTTGGGAAATTTAAGTATGGGGTGTTTGATAATATTTGATTTAAGTGTTTCAAACGCTTGAATGTACTCAGGATCATTAAGGTTTATTTTCGTTCCTTTCTTCAAGTATTTCACCATAGGATAAGCAATCTTTGAATAATCCCTTACAAATTTTCTATAGTACCCTGTGGTACCTAGGAATGATTTGATCTGCTTCTCTGTTTTGGGTAATTGGTATTCTTGAATGCATTTTATTTTATTCGGGTTCGGTTTCATTCCTTCCGCTGTTAGTATGTGTCCTAAGAATTCTGTATTCCTTTTCATGAATGAACATTTATCAAATTGAATTTTTAAATTATGTTCAGAGAGTTTCTTGAAAATAAGGGTTAAAGACTGAATGTGCTCTTTAAGACTCGTTGAAAAAATTAGGATGTCGTCTAAGTAGACGACACAAATTTTGTTAATATAGTCTCTTAATATTTCGTTCATCAGTCTCTGGAACGTCGCCGGCGCATTTTTCAATCCAAATGGCATTCTAAGATATTCATAGAGGCCGTTGGGTGTCACAAATGCTGTTTTTGGAATATCGGCGGGATGAACTTTTATTTGATGGTAACCTTTTGCAAGGTCGATTGAAGAAAAGTATTGTGCTCTACCTAATTTATCAAGGATACTATCGATATTTGGGAGTGGATATTTGTCATCAATAGTTATTTCATTAAGTTTCCTATAATCGACACATAGGCGAAATTTTTGTTGTCCCGAGTTATCTATTTTCTTTGCTACCACTACAATAGGGGATGCGTATCTGCTATTTGATTTTCTTATGATTCCCTGATCTTCCATTTCTTTAATTTGTTTCTTGACCTCTTCTTCGTGCTGTGGGGGTAGCCTATAGAGTTTAGCGTGTATTGATTGATCTATGGTGGTTTTGATTTCATGCATGATCGTATCTGTATTCGTCAGATGATCACCTTCATGATAAACTAAGTTTTTAAATTTACTTAATAATATTTCTATTTCTTTCCTTTCTTCTTCATTTAAATGGTTAAGATCCATTTCTCTCCCTTCTTCGATAAGCTCAAAGCAATCAAAGGTTGCAATGTCTTTTTCAGAGTACAATGGGATTATTGCATTATTGTTCAATACAAGAGTCTTATTGTCGAAATCAAAAGTTTTGACAATTTTACTTAATAAGTCCATGCCTATTAATATATCGTAAGGCTTTGGACCTAGGTTCCTCTTGTACCATCTAGTGGCTGTTTTACAACCATAATTGAATTCTTTAGGAATAGTGGTGATAATTCTCTCCACTACTTCATTTGTTACATTATTTATTGTTTGCAGTTGCATATTGACTTTGTCGTATACTTCAAACCTACTGCAGTCTACTATACTAGAATTAATTATGCTCATAGTTGACCCCGTGTCAATCAGTGCCCTATAAATGTTTGTGTCTATTGTTAGATCTACAAATATTTTGTTTCCGAGGCTTAGTTTAGAAAAAACTCTAGGTTATGAATTTCCTCTTCTCGGCTTTCAGTTTGGTTTACCGACATCGGTGCCGGGTTTTGTATTGAATTTCGTATTTGTCCCGAGGGGTTAAAAACGGGTTGAACATTCTGCCTATATTGATCTGATGTCTGTCTGTGGGCATTTCTATTATTATAATTTTGGCTGTTAAAATAAGGATTCAAATTATTCTGGTTCTGTCTAAAATTATTATTATATTGTCTGGTATCATTCGGATTAAAGGAACTATTGCGATTTTGCCTGGTGTAATTATTGTTAAAGTTATTATTATTCTGCCTATTATAATTTTGATTTGAGTTATAATTATTTTGTCTGAAGGGATTATTATTATTTTCTCTCCAATTCCTACTGTTCATGTGATGATGGTTATTATTTGGATTTTGTATACTATGCCTACCCTGACTTATAAATTCTCTTTCTATGTTGTTATTATCATACCCTACATAGGAGTATAGGATATCTTTTATTAAATGTAAATTATAAAGATCTTTGATTTCTCTAGATAAATTTCCTGACACTAATTGCTTGATTCTATTGATTAACAATGTATAAAAAGTTTGTTTTGCCTCTGCAGGATTAGATTCATAAGTAGCGAATTGATTAATTTCTTGTGTTATTGTTTCAATTTTTTCATTTAAGTCTTGAATAGAACTTACTTTGATGTTACATATTTTTCTGGATATATCCTTATAACTGCAGATTGGTCTGAAGTGCTGCTTCAAGATTATTTTCGTTGCCTCCCATCCTTCTGGTCTGTTGTTGAGAAGTAACTCCTTTGCTCGTCCGATGATTTTGGTGTTATAAATAGCCTGCCAGATTTCACCTCTTACTGGTTCCTCTACCGAGCCAAGATGTGTTTCCACGCTTGCGAAAAATTGGCTTAATGTTTCGCTTCTTCCTTCAAAAGTTGGGATGTGTTGAATCTCTTTCATTAAATAGACTACTCTACTCGGCCTTTGGGCGTGTGGTGCGGCTAGTGCTTCCAACACGGCTGCTAGCCGGTTCATCATCTCTTCGTTCATCATTTCTTCAATTTCTCTTCTCCAAAATCCGAGTGCTCTGTTCCGACGAATTGTTAATTCTTTTATTGCACTATGCTATGTCAATGTTAATTTGACTTTGCACACACTGATTTATATTTATATAATTTTTTTCTACCGGCTATCGATTAGAATTATTCGAGTTAAGGTTTGACACAATATTCGTTTGTTTCACTAACTGATTTTTCTTTTATCGATCATTTAAAAATTATTCGCGTTAGGGTTCAACAATATTCGTTTGTTTGATATGCGTTAACACGATTTATTTTTTTTTTCTTTCCGAGTAGATTCGTTCTCATATGGATTCCTACAGTTTATAGGAATCCTACCGACTGCGCCAGATAAATGTTTGGGTGCGCGGAATGACTTTTTAAAAAAAAGACAACACTTGAACTTGAATAGAGAAAATTGACTTTATTGGTTGCGATCTTACTTACAACTAACTTGAAAAAGTATTTTTATATTTATTCAATCTTGACAGTTTTTATTTAAAAGGTTCGGGTTACAATAGAGGAATGTGTTTTGGAAATAAAATACTACGCAAAAATAAAAGAGTAATGCACTTTTGATTTCTATGGGAACGGAAATCAAAAGAAATTTGATTACTGGGAAAATATGGATAGACGGGCTTGTGTGGAATGTGTGGGATATGTAACCTATATAAACTCTGTAGTATTCTCATGAAGCCAAAAAGCTCGTGGTCATCTAGTGTCCAAATGTAATCCTAATTTTTACTAAGAGATCTCGGTAAGGCGATCACAGCGAACCTATCGATCAAATGTCAACCTACAAAATCGTGTTGCATGAGAATACTATAGAGGGTATATACAATGGCTTTGCCCCTTAAGAGGCATCCACACATAATTTTGAAAAAAAAAACGAGAAATGGGGCATTTTTAACACAAGTTGTGAAGTCCATACAATACTTTTGAGAAAAAACTAGTGTTATGAAAGAATGACATTTAAACTATAGAAACGTCGAAACGTTTTTTATTTTTGTTTACTTTTTTCTTATTTTATTTTAATATTTGGGTAACCTTTTTCGGAAAGTTTCACAACTGCTCAGCTTCAACAAAGATTCCAAAAAACTGAAGTGGAAAATACATATTATATTTACGTGATATTATAATTAATGAACAGAACTAGATAAACGTTTAGGTAGTATTAAGTTTGGGCTCTATTTTTGAATAATCAACTCTTGAAAAACATCCAAATTGCTCATTTTCTAATGCATTTTTGATTGCATAATTATATGAAAAAACAACATAACTTTCCCCAAATGAAAAATATGTTTTCTTAAATTGTTTCAATATAAAAAAAGTCTAAAATTAATCTATTATTGCAAAATAACAAATTTTAAAAAAGTCTTTATTTTCGCGACAAAAGTCGTTAATTTATTTTACTGGTGGTTTTTTAATTCACCTATCGGCTACGAGATGGTTTTTTCGAAGATTGAAAAATAAACAAAAAAAAAGTTTGACAAATTTGAAATGCCAGTGAGTGTTTGTACGTATGAGTGGTTCAGAATTCAGATAAGATGTGGTGTAGATAGATATATGGGAGCAGAACCACGGGGACGGTGGTGGATGGTATTTGCAGGGTAAGCGCTAGTGTATCTTGTTTTGTTGTTGGTTTTTGGGTATGCATTCTATCTTTTTTTTTCTGTGAATGAATTTTGTGAAGTTGTTTACATTCTAATGTATGTATCTATATGATGCTTTTTTCTTTGAAGGATTTTAATACAGTCCCTGTAGTGAAGTCCCGTAGAAATTTCCGTACTGATTTATCTAACCGCCAGAATCGATTAAAGTACATATAGGAGAGTCAGAAAAACTTGGGTAGACATCACCGTTTTCTGGACGGGGTTTTTTAGACACCATTTTCCAAAATGGCCGACAAATAGTAGCATTATTTGTATGGGAGAACGGAAAAATGTCCATTAAAACTACCACTAAACCGATTTTGATGATATGATCAGACATGATGAAAAACAAGATGAGAAGCCAACATCATTAAATTTCGCCCACTGCCACGCCCCCTTTTTTGAAAAAAGTAATATATTCGTCGAAATTAATACAAATTCGGATATTTCTTTAGTTAACCTTATTAAAATATTTTTGTTTGGAATATAAGCTGTTGTAAGAAGTTCCTACCATGCCTATTTTGTGGGCGTTTATTATTTTTTTGACTTATATGGAGTTCGTTTTAGTAAGATAAAATCTGAACCACTTCTTCCAGTGTAATGAAATTTTCACACATGATAGTGAACAGTATCGGGAATGATTGTATACAATTTTCACCCATTGACACGCCCACTTAAGCCCATCTTATCACTCTTCCTCATTAGTTGCTAAAAACCAAAGGAAATGATATCAATTAAGATGCTTTGTGAAATTTCCTGATTGATATTGACTAAAGAAAATTTAATATTTTTGATTACACAACTCAACAAAATAAAAAATTATTTTTGTTTCTGGATTTATTTCATGATTTTTTTATTCGTCATGCTCCAAAATGATGGAAAAATACCTACACTCCCCCTAAAGTTTGCTTTTGTAGAGTTGGTAGTCAAAATACAGTTACCATAGTTTTCATAGAAATAATAAATGTTTGCTTTAATATTTTTTTTTAAGAGGAGAGGGGAGGGGAATTCATACGCCAATTTGGCATCTCTAGAGTATATTTGTGTCACAAACTACACACATTTTTATTTTGACATTTAAGGACGTTAAAATGATATTAATAATGTGCTAAGGCGATGCTAATGCATTTTGCTATAGATGTGGTTATTTTATCAAAATTCACGTTATAATCATTTTTGAAAATATGTTAAGAAACTAAGGAGACATGCAGGATGTCTCTAAGATTGAATATTTTGCACGGTCATTTAATAAAAACTATCTTTAACAGGTCTTCTCAACTGCTTGGTTATGCGGACGACATCGACATCATCGGCCGTTCCAAGAGAGCTGTACTTGAAGCATTCACAGCTATTGATGAACAGGCGAAACGCGTTGGTCTTGAAGTGAATGAGGACAAAACAAAGTATATGCTATCAACAAACAAAGCCTCATCTGTCCATCGCCTAGGACAAAACGTCACTGTTGGTAGCAGTAATTTCGAGGTAGTCAAGGAGTTCACCTACCTCGGAACAAACATCAATCCCACGAACGACACCTTAGTGGAAATCCGACGAAGAATTACCCTAGCGAACCGCTGCTACTTCGGTTTGGCCAAACAAATGGGTTCAAAACTCCTTTCTCGAAAGACAAAGTGCACGCTATACAAAACTCTAATTTTACCAGTTCTACTCTACGGTGCCGAGTGCTGGACGATAAGTAAAAAAGGGGAATTGATCCTGGGCACTTTCGAGAGAAAAATTCTACGACGGATATTTGGTCCTATATGCGAAGAGGGCGATTGGAGGAGAAGATTCAATCGTGAACTGTACGAGCTGTACCAAGATGTGGATGTAGTCCAAAGAGCCAAAACACGTCGACTACATTGGCTCGGCCACATCGAGCGAATGGACAACAACGCTCCAGCCAAGAAAATCTTCGAATCCCAGCCCCCAGGTTCGAGACGACCAGGAAGACCGAACCTCCGCTATAGGGACCAGGCGGTCACAGACGCAAGAGCGCTTGGTCTCGACGACTGGAGGGAGCATGCGAGGGACCGCAGCCGATGGAAGACCGCAATATCTCAGGCAGAGACCCTTCATGGATCGGGAGCCGGATAAGTAAGTAAGTAAGTATTTAATAAAAAATTAAAAACTTCATTGGGAGCATACTCAGAAGAAAAAGGAAAACGTTTTAACTTTGACTTTATGGACTTCAAGAATAATCGTCTACAAATGTCAATAAAATTAAACAATGATGGGAAATTATTCTATAGGTTTAATTTTAGAATAGCACATTCCAGAATTAGTGTGTTTGTTGATAAAATTACCGTTTTAATGTTGGTACCAAACATTAAACAAACAAAATGAAGAAAAAAGGAGTTTTTGTTATTTTCAATTTGATCAAAAATTTAAATACATATAACCATCTGGTTTTTAAGCATTCACTTAAGATTGGTGAAAGCATTGAAAATTGAAAACAAAAACTTACTTTTTCACGTAAAACTAAGAAAATTTTAATTTAAAAAAAAAATATTTTTTTTTGCAAAATTCTGAGTTTGAAAATTGATTAAAAAAAAACTATTCATGGAAACGACTTAATTTAAAAATTTAATCAAAGAAGGAGTCCTAACTTTAAAAAAAAATTTACCATAATCTTTTTGGCGTTGCCGTTGTTTTTTAACATTTTTTTTTTTAGTTCAAGTAATTTTTTAAAGAAAATTACCCCTCCTGCCTAAACAGGGGAACATAGGCACCCCTTATCATATGTTTTTTTTTGTTTTGAACCAGCTTACACACTCTAGCGTTTTGGTTGATCTTAGTCTTATATCTCGAAATATTAATTTAAATTGATTCTAAGATAGCACATTTTCATGAATTTTCAAATAATGTGCTCCTGGCTACAAAAGCAAACTTTTTCAAACATGACTATTTTTATTTAATAAGTAATATGTAAGGAATAAGAAAATCATACGCAGAACCCAGAAACAAAATTTGTGTTGACCAGTGTTATTAGTAAAAAAAATAAAAAATACAATTACATATATTTGCACATCATTTGTATACACATTTATCTTTGAAAACAAAGTTATCATTTAATTTTCCCAGAGTTTTATCATTTTATCACTTCACAAACACGCGCAAGGCGATTCCCGAACTCCTTATGAAAAACAGCTGTCAAAGTGAGTACTAAAAAGTACTAACATGAAAAATGCTACCACTTGCTCATAGAAAAAGATGATTAAGATGTTTGTGACGTGATAGAAATACCAAGATAGCGAGTTGGGTGTATCAAATGAGCACAATTTATCTTTGCCTATCATTTTTCTTTTCACAGGTTTTCATAGAATGAAATGATTGTAATAAACGAATCATCATATAAAAACATTTTGGCATTTTTTTTCATTTTTTCACACTTCGAAAATTACATTAGGCGTGAAGGCGTTATGATATTTATCACTTCACAGTTTCACAGATCGAGAATTAACCCCCAGAAGGCATTATGTTAAGGCACAGATCGGGCTTAAGCCCACCATTTGTATCTTTGGAGAAGGCTTAAGTATTATCTTAAAACAAAAAAGCATCTTTGGATATGTCCATTTCTAATTGAAAAAGATGAAGGTGGTTACTCTGGTATATGTTTCTGTTTATGTAATGAATAACGAAGCTCATCGAATGTCTTGCACTTTGCTTAATGTAAAACTTGAATAAGGTATTCCTCTACTTTGTCAAGTATTTCATCAGATAAAATATTATGTTCTGCAAATCGAAGTAGTAACGGTTCTGGCGATGCTTTAATTGCAGATGATTTTGTTCCCATCTTGCTTGTTGTATCACAACCAAGTATGTGGGCCTTAATTAAATTTTTGTAAAGTGCAGCTCCCAGTACCCAGTTGCTCCCCAAGTGTGTGTAGAGGCACATAGCGCATTTTATCACCCACTCCCACTTTGATCCACAATTCTTGCAATCCCTCACTAAATAGTTCAAATATATATCGAAGGATGAGAAAAACGACATCAGTGTCATTTGATAACACTTTAAGGCATTTTACGCATGACTGGACGGCATTGAACAGTTGGATTATAATTCTGCTATCTGCTTCCTCAACAAAGTTCTGAAGGTCCGAGCACGTTTGAAGTTCTTTGTTATTGTTAATTATTATTAATGCATCCCTGCTATCATTGTCACCAGTGGGGGTTCCATTTAGAACTGTAGTGAAGTCAGTCACTTTTGCCTTCTCAATGAAGCTAGAAGCAGCAGTTAGTTGGAGCATCTCTTTGTTTTTACCTGAGGACCTGAATCTATCCATCTGTCTAGGAATAGGCGTCTCCTGTTTGATATTTATCAGTTGGATTGGATCTAGAATTTTTCGTCTTTCTCTTTCACATTCGTTAAGTGACTGGTCAATGCAAAAGTCAACTCGCTTAATTTTCTTGTTTTAATGCTTTTTTGTTTTAAGGGAATGCTTAAGCCTATCACAGAGCTATTTTCCAGATTCAAGCCTGCAGTTGACAGATTATGGATTCTCCAAAGATGCAAATGGTGTGCTTAGTAGGCCCGATCAGTGCCTTAACATAATGCCTTCTGAACTATTAATTCAGTGCAATAGTACAACATGTTCTACTTAAAGGTGTAAATGTAAATTTAAGTATTTGACATGCACAGAGTATCGCAAATGTTTTGAGCAAATTACGAGATAAATGTGTATACAAATGATGAGCAAATATATGTAATTGTATTTTTTATAATTTTTTAATTTTTTTTACTAAAAATCAAAAATAACAGATTTTCTTTAGTAAATATCAATCAAAAAGCATCTTAATTGATATCGTATCCTTCGGTTTTTAGCAGCTACTGAGGAAGATTGATAAGATGGGCTTTTGTGGGTGTGTCAATGGGCGGAAATTGTATGCAATCATTCCCGATACTGTTCACTATCATGTGTGAAAATTTCATTACACTGGAAGAAGTGGTTCAGATTTTATCTTACTAAAACTAACTCCATATAAAACAAAAAATAATAAACGCCCACAAAATAGGCGTGGTAGGAACTTTTTACAGCTTATATTCCAAATAAAAATATTTTAATAAGGTTAACTAAAGTAACATCCTAATTTGTATTAATTTTGATGAATATATTACTTTATTCAAAGAAAGGGGCGTGGCAGTGGGCGGAAATTAATGATGTTGGCTTTTCATCTTGTTTTTTATCATTTCTGATCATTTCATCAAAATCGGTTTTGTGGTTTCGTTTCTATGGAAATTTTTCCGTTCTCCCATACAAATTATACTACTATTTGTCGGCCATTTTGGAAAATGGCGTCTAAGAAACCCCGTCCAGAAAACGGTGATGTCAACCCAAGTTTTTCTGACTCTCCTATATGTACTTTAATCGATTCTTGCAGTTAGATAAATCAGTACGGATATTTTTACGGGGCTTCACTACAGGGACAGAAGTATTTCTCTGTTTTTAGGTTTGAGGGTGGAAAATGTATTTTTTTTTCCTGTGATTGCAATGGTAGACTTGGTGGTGGTTTATTCTTTTGTCAGTTTTTGCTGTTAATTTGCCTGCTTTCTTTTGGGCACGTGGTTATGACCTTGCAGGAACATTTGCTTCGTTCGCTTCGATTTTGTAATAATGGCAAGAGTTTTCGCTTTCTTTTGTTCCGATAATTTTTGTGCCACGTTGGAAAATATGTAAAGTAATGAGGAAAAGTTTGGTTTTTATTAATTTGTTCTTTATTTGTTATTAAGGTTTTTGATAAAGTTGAAATTAATTTATTGTTTTCATTTTCCAATTTCAACTCATCATTTCCATATTTCATTTGTGTTATTGAGTGAATAGTGTGGTCTCTTTCAGACCAACCATTTTGGTATTAGATAAAAATATTATTTTGACATTTCGGAGTTTCGGAGTAAACAATACCGAAGCTGCCACTTTAGAATAGTACTTTTGTTTAGGCTACCACTTACGTGATTTTTTTTAAGCGTGATTTTTTTTCATAATTTAATTTGTTTTAAATTATTACAATTCAATTAATTATCGTTTTTATTATTATTTAATTGATTTTACAGGTTAGTTAGAAAGAAACAAATATTTTAAGTGATTTTATGATGTTTCGGGGATTTATTTGAAAAGTGCTTTGAATTTTTTTCATAATTTTGTGGAACTTGCATGGAGTTGCAACAGTACACAAAAGTGGGATTTTTGAATTGATTTTGATAATTTTTTTTCATTTAATTAAACAAATTCATATTAACGTTCCTTATATTTTGTGATTTCTGTTGAGGTTTATTTTTTTTTTCGGTTTTGTTTACTTTTAATTTTTTTATTTGTTTACTTTTTTTATTTGGTTTCTTAGTTTTAAAATGGACATAAGTCAAGTTAATGGGCTGTCGCAAGACATTAGAATGGAGGGGATTAGTAGTAGGTACAGTGGAAGAGATGCCCAAGGCGCTTAGGGTCGCGTTAAAACTAGAACGTAGAAATTCTTATACACCTCCCGCCTATCCGTTCACCTTTGAACAGGATCTTACATATGGCGGTGGAGAAAAAATTAGGAGAAATAGGGAAACTTTTAGAAAATCCTCCGAAGTCGGAAACTTCGAAGGAATATTTAAAGATTATCACGAAGGTTGAGTGGGGGTTACGTAGGATTCATAGGAGCATACCAGAGAATGAGACTCAGGAGAAGAGCAAGCAGGCTCTACGGAATAAAATAGTGATGGCTACGGCCGAACTAGAAGGCGATGATGAGGATGAGGATGAAGAAAAAGAAGAAGATAGGAATGAAGAGGAAAACATTAATAAAGAGAAACATGAGCAGGAACTTTAGAAAATGAGCGAGGTTGAAAAGCAGCGTTCAGCTGAACCTCTGGATAGCAGGTCGGTGGTTACTTCTGCCAGTACATCGACGGGCTTAGGAGTGGCAGGTAGTAGCATTGAATAATTACAAATAGAAGGGGACACCGAGCATTGCTCAAACGACAATCACACCAATCAAATCCAGTGGCCGCCCATGAAGCTCTAATTTCCCTTTGAAACAATTATTGGTTTTCTTCTCGACTAAGAGAGCCTCAAAAAATCCTTTCATCATTTTCATGCTCTATGAAAAAAAAACATATCTTCCCTTTCTTATTCGGCAATAAAGGAAATTTCCCAAAAGGAACAAACTTTTAAGGAACAAATTTATTACATGGGTGTTGTATTTGATAGAGCGACTGCAGCGACAGACTGCCAAACCAGGACATCTAGTGGACGTTTTGCCCGGTGTCCCTTCTATTTGTAGTTATTCAATGGTAGTAGTGTAGGTACAAATAGTCATGAAGTAACCAAGTTATAGAAAGGGGTACGAACAACTTTGAAAAATTTCAAAATAAATATATCGAAATGGGATGTAAAGTTCACTGGTGAGCGCTGTGGTGCCTCCGTGAACTCATTTTTAGAACGGGTTGAGGAGATGCGTCAGGCTAGGGGGTTTCGGAACCCCAGCTTTTTAAAGCAGCTGTAGAGGTTTTTATAGGAAAAGCTTTAATTTGGTTTAGGGCAATTAGGGTTACAGTCAATTCGTGGCCAGAAGTCGTCAGAGAATTGAAGCTGGAATTCTTGCCACCGAATTACGACGATCAGCTTTTAGATGAGATTAGGCGTCGTACATAAGGCAAAGATGAATGTACGAACAACTTTGAAAAATTTCAAAATAAATATATCGAAATGGGATGTAAAGTTCACTGGTGAGCGCTGTGGTGCCTCCGTGAACTCATTTTTAGAACGGGTTGAGGAGATGCGTCAGGCTAGGGGGTTTCGGAACCCCAACTTTTTAAAGCAGCTGTAGAGGTTTTTATAGGAAAAGCTTTAATTTGGTTTAGGGCAATTAGGGTTACAGTCAATTCGTGGCCAGAAGTCGTCAGAGAATTGAAGCTGGAATTCTTGCCACCGAATTACGACGATCAGCTTTTAGATGAGATTAGGCGTCGTACATAAGGCAAAGATGAATCCATCGGAGTCTATGTGGCGACAATGCAGAATTTATTTGGTAGGTTAACCGATCCAATTTCGAAAGGTAGGAAGTTGTCAATGATTCAAAGGAACTTGACACCTTTCTATCAAATTGGCGAAACCAAGTTGTGTATCCGATTTGGTGGCTTTAGGTAGGAATTAAGAATCAGTTAGGGCAAATGTGGAATCTTATATTCCACCACCTAGTGTTAGGGATAATAGGAATCTGCTAGAAGCGGATCTAGCTTATGTAGGTGTTGAAACTCCAACAGTTTCAGTTGTTGCTGAGAACAACGGAACTGATCGTCTGGTCAAATCATCGAATCCTTCAAGATCTTCGGTTAGATGTTACAATTGCAATGGATCAGGCCATTTTGCAAACAGGTGTTCTGCTCTTAGGCGTTGTTTTGGTTGTGGGGATTTAGGTGTCAATAGACGAAATTGCCGTCGCTGTTCGGGAAACGGACCACGGACACTTGCGCCATGTCCGAAGGGATGTCCGAAGACGTTGAGGAGGTTACCTGTTGGTAACTGGCTGGTGAATCAGATTCACTTAGGTTTTACTTTGGAGCCAAACGGGAGTGATAGGAGTAGGAGACCATTTTTAGGTGTTAGTATTTATGGTACTAGGTTTTTAGGTTTATTAGATTCAGGAGCTTCTAGGACCATAATAGGTAGGGATGCTTGGAGAATACTCCAAAATTTAGGTCTTCCTTTGAAGACAGACACTGTTCACTGCGTTCGTCTAGCAGATGGAAAAGGTGTCGAAGTTTAAGGAACTCTCTCTCTTCCAATAATAGTAAAGGACAGGGCAGTACTGATTGACTGTTTGGTCATGTCATCTCTGCCGCATACAGTGATTTAGTCCAGTCATTAGGTCATTTGAGCTTGCGCGCAGAGGCATTGTCTGATTTTTTTTTTCATGGATCGATAGAGGCTCATTAAAAAGCTTAAATCCAAATTTGCACCACCTGACAACTTTTTTTACCAAAGTTATTGGTAAAAATGTGGTTTTTGCCATTTTTTGGTCTTTTGTGAATATCTCGGCTGCAGTAGGTCGCACAGAAAGAAATAAAATATGGATTTATTTATAATAAGATTAGCTATTATATTATAAAAAAATTAATTTGTTTAAACAAATAAAAAAAGTTATAGTTACTTAAAGTAAGTTTTTATTGTTTGAAAATCACTCTTTCGTGATTATTAAGAAAAAAGCTCATTTTACGATGAGATTTTTATTTTTTACTTTTAAAGTTTTTGTAATAACTTACAATTAAAAAAAAATTCAGCCTTTAACTACTAACACAAGCCGAAAAATAAATTTATGAACATAGGTAAGTCAGCGCACCCACGCAATTTTCTTCTGGACTTCTGGCTTTCCAAAAAGCTACAAAACATTACTGTAAGTATTGCCGTTGTTTTTAAATTATTTTTTTTCTATTTTACGCAAATATTTCATTAAATTACCCCTCCCGCCCAAGCGGGGGGAGATAATACCCCCCTCCCATAGGATTTGGTTCTTGTATGGTTCCCACCTACATGCTCTGAATTTTTTTGGCAGATCTTACTCGAATTTTCTAGCATGCAGAAAAAAAGGGGAAATTTAATTTACCCCTACAGCGACTTTAGGGGATGAAAATAAAAATTAGAAAAAATTAGGGAATTTTTGTTTCTTCATGTAGAGGTGTACCCTAATGTACATATGTTTGTTCTTTTATGGATTGCTCGACTCTCATGAATCATACAAGGCTCAATTTTTTGTAGATAGAAGGTAGAGTACTCCTCGCTTAATTGCACCGACCATTTTGTCTAATTTTTCGATCAATTAACCGGGCAGTTCAATTGACCGAAACATTAACATGTTTTTAGTTTCTTAGCTATGGTTTTTTTGAGATCAATTAAGCGGGAAAATCAAATAAGCGAGGTGCAATCAAACGGGGAATACTGTATACCTTTATCGTTCTTCTTGAAAAATATCTTCGAAATCGTGGCTTTTCAGTCTCCCAGGCCTTAGAAGATGCAGACATCCTTATAATACAAAATGCCCTCACGCCCAAAACGGTTGAGAATAAGACCAATTTAAGGATAGATTTTAAAAAACGTGCCTCATACTCTACCCCCTGGGTGGTGCGGAAAAGAGTTAGCGTGGGCGGAATAAGAAAAAATTAACTTAGTTACTTTAACTTTTGTAGGTATGTAGATATCTACTTGGAGAAAATAAAATTCCTTTAAGTCCATAATGAATATTATTAAAAATAATACAGTTTCATTCCATACCATGCATACACAAAGGTCGAAATATTCACAAAAAAAAAAAGAAAGAATATTGTTATGCGTTAGTAAACTGACGCGTCATTTTTAATTCATGAATAACTTGGCTCCTGTTTGTCGTAATGGACTAATTTTTTTAATTTATAGAAAATTTATAGGACTACAAAAAAAAAGTAAGCCTGAAAAAAAGTAACGTTAAATACAGTATTTTTCTCAATAGTTATGAAAAAAGATATAAAATCAACACAAAAAAACCTTTTAATGGACTGCAACTTTTTTTCTATTTGTTTAAACAAATTGAATTTAACGCAAGTTGATAGAAAGAATTATTATAAACAGTAAATTTTTTTAATTTTAACTTTGCGACATACAGTGGCTGAGATATAAAATAAAACCTAAAAACATAAAATTGCGTGGGTGCGCTGACTTAATTATGTTCATAAATTTATTTCTCGGCTTGTGTTAGTAGTTAAGGGCTGAATTTATTTTAATTGTAGGTTATAATAAAGACTTTAAAAGTGAAAATAAAAACCTCATCATTAAATGAGCTTTTTTCTTAATAATTGCGAAATAGTGATTTTCAAACAATAAAAACTTACTTTAACTAACTATAAATTTTTTTTATTTGTTTAAACGAATTAATTTTTTTTATAATATAATAGCTTATCTTATTATAAATAAATCCATATTTTATTTTTTTCTGTGCGACATACTGCAGCCGAGATATTCACAAAAGACCAAAAAATGGCAAAAACACATTTTTACCAATAACTTTGGTAAAAAAAAGTTGCCAGGTGGTGCAAATTTGGATTTAAGCTTTTTAAATGAGCGTCTATCGATCCATAAAAAAAAATCAGACAGTGCCTCTGCACGCAAGGCCAGGCCCTTTTTCACGACGTGATGAGTGGACTAATTCTTGGTGCAGATTTTTCGGCACTATCGGGTATTGTCCCGGATCTTAGATCACGTATGTGGAATTTTTCAGAACAGGATAGTGAGGTTTCGATTTGTTCGATTACACGATCAGAGTTGAGTGATAGGGAAATAAAAAGCTTAGAAAACTTAATTGAATATTCGTTTAGGAAAATGCCTGAAGACTTAGGGTGCACTGCACAACTATGGTTGAACACAAAATTAGGACGTGCGTCGGCGGAACCGATTATGCAACGGTATTATCCGGTTTCTCCGGCGATGCAGGAACATATTGATAGGGAATTAAACGAAATGTTAGAAGCAAGAGTTATTGAGAGATCGACAAGTGCGTGGTCATCTCCAATACTATTAGTTAAAAAGAAAGATGGCTCCTATAGGTTCTGTGTGGACTATAGGAAGCTTAATAAAAATACAGATAGGGATGCTTATCCACTGCCATATATTAATTCAATTTTAGACAGACTTCGAGGTGCGAGGTTCTTGTCTTCGCTAGACATCAAGTCAGCGTATTGGCAGTTTCCTATGGAGGAGGAATCTAAGCCCTATACTGCCTTTACGGTTCCTGGGAGAGGTCTTTTTCAGTTGAGAAGAATGCCTTTCGGGCTTCATAACTCGCCTGCGACTTGGCAGAGGTTTATCAAGACAGTTTTGAGTGCCGACCTCGAGCCATACGTGTTCGTCTATTGTGTCGTCTAGCATCATCATCATAACAGACAGTTTCGACAAACATCTAGAAATTCTGAATGAGGTGATGAAAAGGTTGAGTGAAGCAGGATTGAAAGTCAGTAGCGAAAAATGCAATTTTTGCATGCCAGCGCTGAAGTTTTTAGGGTATATAGTGGATCGAAATGCTTTACACGTAGATCCAGAGAAAGCATGGTTAGGTTTCCAGCACCGAGGAATTTAAAAGAGATTAGGAGTTTTATAGGAACAGTTTCGTGGTACCGACGTTTTGTACCAAATTTTGCAGAATCGCTTAGGCCTTTGTCAGATTTATTGAAAAAGAACAAAAAGTTTATTTGGACCCAAGAATGCGAGGATAGTTTTAGGAGAGCAAAAGAGTGTTTGGTGACAGCACCTATACTCACTTGCCCAGATTTTAAACGACTTTGGGCTATTGAGAAGTTGCCACCGTATATCGAAGGTGTTCGGTTTACGGTTCTGACAGATCATTATTCCCTAGTATGGCTAAGTAATCTTAAGGATCCACAGGGTAGGTTAGCCCGTTGGGCTATTAGGCTTCAACAATTCGATTTCGAAATCATTCACCGCAAGGGCAAAGAGCAGTTCCGGATATGCTCTCTCGGATGTGAATTCAAATCCACTTAGGTATCCAGCCTGGAGAGTTGAGCAAGGTTTGTTGTTCAAACTCGTGAAGGCTAATCACATAGTAGTACATGAAAATAATCAAGAATGGAAGAGAGTGTTAGGGAAAAATGAAAGGTTAGGAATTTTACAGGAATACCATGATGGTCCATTAGCAGGACACATGGGAGTTAGGAAAACTTTTGCCTGAATTGGGGCAAAGCTTTACGGGCCAAAAATGAGGGCTGATATTACAAAATATGTTAGGAGTTGTAAAGTTTGCCAACAAGTAAAACCGGTGAATGATAAGCCAGCTGGATTAATGAATGAGAGGGTAGGAATCAAGGCACCGTGGGAAATGATTTGTGTTGATTTGGTAGGTCCACTTCCTGAATCGAGTAGGGGTTTTGTTTACATCCTAACAGTAGTGGACTACTTTACAAAGTTTCCACTACTGTTTGCGTTGAGGTCGGCCACTGCTAAGGCAATAGTTAGGGAGTTAGAAGACAACGTTTTATTATTATTTGGCATACCAAAGGTGATCGTCTGTGACAACGGTCCCCAGTTTCGATCCAAGGAACTGAAAACGCTTTGCCAGTCGTACGGGTCACAATTGAAATTCACAGCTCATTATCATCCGCAGGCGAACCCTGCAGAAAGAATAAACCAGATTCCGAAGACGACGTTGAGGGGTTACGTCGCTGAAAACCACCGGGTGTGGGATTCACAATGGAACAAGTTGGCGTGCGCTATTCGCACGTCACAACATGAGGTTTTGGAAGTTTCGCCTTACTATGCGAACTTCGGCAGCAACATGGTGAGTTCAGGTCGAGAAGCACCATCCATTGGAGATAGTTCAGGAAGTTCAGGATCGGAATGAGATCGCTTAACGTTTCAAGGAACTCAGGGAAGATATAGGGAACAAATTACAAGCAGCATCAAAAAGATCTGCTCAAGCCTACAACCTTCGACGGCGTGATGTTCAATATCAGCCGGGCGATATTGTATGGCGTAGAAACTTTTCGTTGTCGGATGCCGCGAATTATTATGCAGCCAAATTAGCACCGAAGTTTGTCGGTCCGTTTGAAACTAAAACCTTGGACATATGTCTTGCAAGATAGTAGTGGTAAAGAACGCGGAACTTGGCATGTTAAAGATTTGAAACCATATACTGATGCATCTAAGCATTAGTGTAAAGTAACGTAGTTTGTTTTTTTTTGTTTTTTTTTTTTATTCTGATTATAATTGATGATTTTCATTTCAAATTTTTGCTTTGAGTTTTTGTTTTGATGAAAAATCCCTCTTCATTTATCATTACCTTGGCATATTTTTAGGAAATGTGTTATAGAAATGTAAGCACATTTTCTAGGAGGTAAGGGTGGGATTTGTTGCAGTAAAATTTACCACAACAAGTTTCATCTGCCTGTTCTCTATGCTTACCCTTTTTCCGTTGCAGCTCCAAAATGCTTGTAGAGTTAGTAGACACCTGGCGTCCAACAGCCAGAGACCTACTCTTAAAGTATTTTGGAAAAGTAACAAAAACAGGTTGCGAATGATTTGTCAATTGAATGGAATAGTTGGTTCCCAAATCCACGAATTATAACTACCAAGAAGACGGGCGATCTCTTGTCGCAGGAGCCAGCGGATGAGCTGAAGAAGTAATCGAGTCAGGCGGACTCTTACTAATATCTAAACTCTAAACAAACAAATCATCAAATCATCAGTAACTTAACTTAACTGAAATTAACTTAACGTAACGTAGCTTATCATTTTGTAAGTAAAATGGGTTGTTAACGTGTAGTTAAATTCTTAAAACTTAATATTTTAAAAAAGTTGATCTATCGAAATTGAAACAAAATAAAAAGAGCTGAGTAAAAGTCAGGATTTGATAAAATGAATTCCTCTCTCACCTCCAAGTGTTAGTTTCGTAGAGATTGCTTCGCGCTTCGAATCACTCGCGATTATTTTAGAGTAAATAGGAGAATGCCTGGAAGAAACTTTTTCTCGGTTTTAGTTCCTTTAAATTTTCTGGAAAAAGTTAGTTGAGAGGGGTCTGAACTCGGCCATTTGGATTCGGCAAGTTTTGGAAAGACATCCAACAACTTGCTGAATCATTGAATGTGTGTGTGAGAGTAAGGCTTCGATGAGATTCGACAACGGAGGAACGGAGGTTTTCGAGGAGAGCACGTAGCTTTCCAGGAAGCCGTGATCCCATGACTGAAGATCTCGAAAACGATTGGCTGGTTGTATCAATGTGTGAGAGACTGGAATGGCCGAGGTAGACAATAGGTTTAGCATGGAAAGTTCACTCTTTGGAGAACTTTACAAGCGATAAGTTTTGTTTTTTGAAATTGAGAATAATTTGAAAGAAGAGGAAAATTGAGAAAAAGTGATTTTTGGAAAAAGTTTGAAGAAAAACTTGTCGAAATTTTTTGAAAAAAAAGGGAAATTTGTGATTCGAGACGTGAAGGAGCTTTGAGGAAACTGAGGAAGATTCGAGGTGAGCAGGAAAAAGGAGGATAGGAGGTCCGCAGCCGTATTTGAAAAGATAAGTAGAGTGTTCTGTTTTATAAATTAGTTTCGTGTCAGTTCTGATAGGTTTTAGATTGAGTTGTTTGATTCGAATTTTATCCCAGTTTTGTGGGACACGGTTTTACTCGTTAACTACCCATTTTCATTTTATTTTTTTTTTGTTTTTGCTCGCCGCTTTACGTTTCACCGTAAGCCCTTTAAATTTTGTAATCTTTCTACACCTATATATCGAAAAAAATGTTGGGTTTTAATCCCTGGGCTTCGGTCCAAAGGTTTCCCAAATAAAATAATTGAATTCCCCATCTGGGCATATAAATCTTGTTTTTTATTTTCTTTGGTTCTTCTAGTTGTTTTCCATTTCATTTACTTGTTTATGACGCAACAAAATTAGTTTTGGAATTTACAAATTTTTTTATTAAAAAAATTCCTGGCGCCAACTTTTAGTGCAAGTTCACCCTGTACTCATCATTTATTTAACTTTTCTTTTTTTATTAATGGAATTCGATTAATAAAATTATTTTTACTACTGAAGACTGAACCCACCCCATTGCTGAGCTACTGGATGGCAGCACTTTATGTGTTGTCAGTTGTCAGTTGTCAAAATTATCTATTAAACGCACCCATCGTTTGGCAGTTCGTTTTTCTTATCTCGTTTCGTTGTATGGTCGCGGCGCACGCAACGCAGTTTTCGTGCTCGGTTGTTTTAATTAATTATTTTTATAACTTCGTTTGTTTGGATTAATTAAATCCATTGAGTTTGCGGATTGAAGTTCCACCATCATAAAATTAAAATTCGCGTTTGATAATTTCACAACAATATAAAGATTAAAGAGAACACCAAAAAGTGGGTGGCACAATTTTATCTGTCTGTTCGTCTACTACATATACAATTCCATCAAAATTTTTTTTGCAATTTTACATAATCATATTTTTCTCAAAAATGGCTCGACAACTTTTAGAGTAAGATTGGATCAAAAACTCAATTAAAAAAAAGACTTTATATTTTCGCATGCAAGAGTTTTCTTTTTCTTAATTTTATCAAAATGTGGAATAACAAAAAAAAAAAAAAAAATATGTTACCGACGTACTAACTAACTTTGAAATTTCAATAAAAGCAGTAAGACATAATGCTTCTACCTGCTACACTAATAATAACTCTAGAAAAATCTGAATCAAGGTCAACATCACTAATTTTCCATTTATGAACCTATCTAGAGAAAATACTTTTTTCGTTGTTCAAATGCTTCACCGATCTCGCTATGAATGAAAAAAAATACAACCCTAAGCTTCAAACACAACGCAAACGTAAATCGTACCTACACATACACGCCAATAAGTAAACACATACCACATACAGCAGACAATACAAAAAAGAAAAAAAAAAAAACAAGAAAATAAACGAAGGTTGTGTGTGTATGTGTAGGTACTCTATTACTCTATGTATCTTTTGCCTTTATCCTTCTCTCATGCGAAGGTATTTTTTCTTTTTAATTTTTTTTTAAGTTCAGATCTTCGAATCTGAGTTCGACATTTTAGGTAGAGGCCTCTTAAAACAAATTCTATTGATATACAATGGTCAGATCAATGCAAATATCTTGGTGTCACATTCGATACAAAATTGACTTTCGAAAGACATATATCAACCACAATCCACAAGATCAATCTTTTAGTTAAAATTTTATATCCATTTATAAATAGAAAGTCTAGACTAAGTATACATAATAAAATCTTAATTTTCAAAACTGTTTTCCAACCGGTGCTAACGTATGGGGCCCCAGTATGGTAAAAAAGCTACAAATTAGCCAAAATAAAACTCTTAAGCTTATGCTTAATTTGCCTTCGTTCTATTCAACTGACCGGCTCCACAGTAGAGCAAATGTCAGCCCAATTAAATTTGTTCTATACAAACAACAAGAAAACTTCTTTGAAAGGTGTTCTTACTCAGATAATGAACTTATACTTTATCTTTAAATTTTGCTGCTTCAGTAAAATTGGGTTTATGTGCAATTTTAGTTTTTAAGTATTATATAAGGGGTTTTTCTTGTAGTGTTTTCCCATAAATATATTTTTGTTTAATAATGTAAAAAATTTGTTTTAAATAAATTGTATTATAGATGTAAAGAATAAGTTTCTGTAACTCTTAAATTATGTATAATTAATCAATGTAAAATAACCTAAAATTTAAACGGCAAATAAATTTGAAAATTTGATTAATGCCTTTTCGTATGAAGATTGCGACGCTCCCCCCTTGAGTGGAGTTGGGTCGATCTCTTCTAACGATATTGTAATTGCTATTAGGGGCATTTCACGTGAAGCGGACAACGAAAAAAAGGTCGCGTCTTGAAATTCGTTCAATTTTGGGTCACTTGTACTTCTTTTGATACTTAACATAAATGCGGAAGGATTTTGAATTTTGAGGCCTGGTGCTGGAGTTATGGCCCTGTAAGGTTTCGGCAAGCCATGTGGTAAAGTTTGAAAGAAAAATGTTTATAAATTATATGAAGGGATAGGAAAATTATTTGAGAACTGGAGTAAATGGTAAATTAGATGTTCTTTTCATTAATGAAACCGGAAATCGATTTTTTTTTTAGGTAGAAAACCGGAAGTTTACATTTCAAATCAGATTTTAAGAAACTTCGACCATTTTAATTTTTTTTGTTGAGGTCTCAAAATTTAGCTTATACAATATAGAAACTACATGCCAAGTTTCAGAGTGGGATCTCAATTCGTTTAGAAGATACATAATTTTTAGTGCGTGGCTCTCATTAAAAAAACTGATTTTTTGTATAGAAAACCGGAAATATAGGCCAGGAGCCGAGTATTTTTTGTCTTCAATTTTCTACTGAACTGATTTTCTTGTTGCAATATGTTCAGAGGTGTCCTCCATACGTAAATCCAAGTTGGCGGACCGCGGTGGTGCAAGCGTCAGCCGCTATATTGGAAAACACGTTTTATTAAATATGTCGTGAACCGTACAGCGGACGAATGTAGTAGTAAACTTTTTTGAAAGCTTATATTCCATTCTCCTATTTACTTTCTAAATCAAGTTGTTTTAGTGAAAACTTTTTGAGCAATAAAATTTTAAAGTCAAAATTTGTGAAATTTTTTGTTTTAATTTGACTTTTTTCAAAATGTTGCCTTGTTTAGCATCACTTTTCTATTTATTATTCAATGCTCTCATTAATTCTAAGTCAAAGACTGAAAACTAAATGTAAAAATGCTTCTTAGTTTTTAAAAAATTAAAAAAAACAAAAGGTACATTTTCTTATTTCTTGTTTGTCTATGAGGCAAAAAAAGTACCATTGATAAATTGATCTTTAGTTTTTTTTTTATTTCTCAAAAACTAAGAAGAATTTTAACATTTGGTTTTCAGTATTTGACTAAGAATTAATGAGAGCATTGAATACTAAATAGAAAAGTGATGCTAAACAAGGCAAAATTTTGAAAAAAATCAAATTAAAACAAAAAATTTCACAAATTTTGACTTTAAAATTTTATTGCTCAAAAAGTTTTCACTAAAACAACTTGATTTAGAAAGTAAATAGGAGAATGGAATATAAGCTTTCAAAAAAGTTTACTACTACATTCGTCCGCTGTACGGTTCACGACATATTTAATAAAACGTGTTTTCCAATATAGCGGCTGACGCTTGCACCACCGCGGTCCGCCAACTTGGATTTACGTATGGAGGACACCTCTGAACATATTGCAACAAGAAAATCAGTTCAGTAGAAAATTGAAGACAAAAAATACTCGGCTCCTGGCCTATATTTCCGGTTTTCTATACAAAAAATCAGTTTTTTTAATGAGAGCCACGCACTAAAAATTATGTATCTTCTAAACGAATTGAGATCCCACTCTGAAACTTGGCATGTAGTTTCTATATTGTATAAGCTAAATTTTGAGACCTCAACAAAAAAAATTAAAATGGTCGAAGTTTCTTAAAATCTGATTTGAAATGTTAACTTCCGGTTTTCTACCTAAAAAAAAATCGATTTCCGGTTTAGATTTCATTAATGAAAACATCTAATTAACCATTTACTCCAGTTCTCAAATAATTTTCCTATCCCTTCATATAATTTATAAACATTTTTCTTTCAAACTTTACCACATGGCTTGCCGAAACCTTACAGGGCCATAACTCCAGCACCAGGCCTCAAAATACAAAATCCTTCCGCATTTATGTTAAGTATCAAAAGAAGTACAAGTGACCCAAAATTGAACGAATTTCAAGACCCGACCTTTTTTTCGTTGCCCGCTTCACGTGAAATGCCCCATTAGTCAACTTAATCAATCATAAACACATCTGGACTTTGGTTTTTCAACAATTGGAAAATATTAGATCTACGTTCGGTCCTACTCAGTTAATTTGCATTCACGGCAAGGATCCTAAGAAGCCTCTCCGACAGCTCGCCTTTAACCTCTAATTTGCGTTTAACAAGGCAAAACAGAGTAGATATAGTCTACCCTATTCGCTTGCTCCCTGATATCTTTTTGAAGTCGTGTTAACTGAATTTGAATTGCCAGCAACATGCTTCTAATTTCGGCCTGAGCATTTGGAGCCTTAGGCACGAGGGCGGGTTGGACTAACTTAGCTGCAAGCTGTACCATGCGTCCCCTTCCTGCCGCCATTTGGGCGTAGGAAATTTGGGGATTGACGGGCGTTGTTGTAGGAGCATGCGTTGTTGGGCGTATCTCTACCGCTGTCGGCTTAGCCGCTTTGTTGATCGGGATTTGCTGAAAAGCTGAGCAACCTCGATAGTTAGCAGGGTGCCCCTCCTTTCCGCAAAGTGCGCATTTAAGCTGGGTCATATCATCGACCCTTTCCTCCCACCACACATCACGCAGCGTGACTGCATTCCGCAGTTTACTGCAGCATGGCTGAACCTTTGGCAGCGCATGCATTGAAGCATGTCACCGCGTCTCTTCAATTTATGCCAAGTTACAACCTTGTAGTTGAGGACGGAGATACTCCTCAAATTATGCAGTTTGCTGCTGGGTGAGAGCTGAACTAAGAAGAACGGCAAAGACCGCTTCTCCCGTCTGGCTTTGGCTGTCGTGAACGGCTTGACCCCGATAAACTTGAGATCGCCGCTCGCTCATCATAGAGCACCATTGGTTCCGTGCAAGAATCTATGCCCTTCAACAGGACCGTTTGTAACCTATCCACTTTAGGGGTACAGCTGAAGAGCTCAGTGGTTGATTGCTTCAACACATCTTTTAAAATTTTATGCTGCGCCGCTGTGGAGCAGTGGATTGCATGTCTATCTTTAGACAATCTCTTAATAAGAAAGTTTTTTCATATGACCGATTACATATTTCAATAGTCTCTTGAAGATCCATTTTATAAGTGTTTATTGGCAGCACCTTTTCTTTTTTACCTGTGGGCGGCTGTGGCTGCTGCTGGTGTTCTCCTCGTTGATTCCGCTCCTGTTGCTTTTTCTGCTGCTGATTTTTGGGAGCGTTGTTCTTTCGGCTGCTGCAGTGGCTGTTTTATTTGCAGCTGTTGCGGTTGCTGCTTTGCTTGTTGCTGTTGTTTTTGTTGCTGTTGTTGTTGCTGAGTTTGCTGCTCAGGTGTTGGTTGCAGTTCAGCACTTGGTTCTTTATGGGGCGCTACTTTACTGTCCCTGCTTAAAACTAATTACCTAAACCTATGTAAGTCAGCCATGGCATAGAAAAATCCATAGTTAACTTTAATATATCCGAATCAGCTTCGTGTTCAGGTTTCAACCACCAGAACTGGTTCTCCTGCTTAACCCTGTCTCTTCGGTGCTTCGGTCCCTATCGGACGCAGTCCTACTGAACCGAAGGTGCTCGGCTCCGTCTTCTGCCACCACTTCCTGTGTGCTATTGCACTATTGAAAATAACTTGGTTTATTTATTACTTTGACAAGTCACTCCGATTTTATTTAAAGAAAACTGTGAAAGCCGAAAACGTGTGTGAACTAATCTATTAGTGCCTGTGAAATCATTTTTACCAAACTGAATGTGGAAAATGAAAAAAAGGTACATATGTACATACATACAAAAGAAATGTGTTGTTGATTCTTGAGGATTAACAGAAACAAACCCGAGCATATAATTCCGACCACACACATATATATGTACATATTAGTTCTATAAATAATTGACGTTCACAAATGTAATCTTCTGTGTCTTTAGAATGGCTATAAGGCGAAAATGGTTTTAGCCCACTAAAACAATGCATTAAGCACATTCGGTTTCATGAAATCAATTTTCGACTCTTCCCATTCAAAAACTAACTTTGTATTTCTCTTAAGACATTCTCGAATAGTAAAAAGACTCATTTGTATACTCGTATGTGTACCTACTAACTTTTTGGGTTTATAGATTTGCCACCTGAAGTTTGATTGACCCACATTTCTACTATTGTCCAATTCCAGTTGTGTGCAAATACAATTTTCTTGAAGTTGGTAGATGCCAAATGCAAGTTATTTCAGAATGGTCAGCTAAAATGGTCCAAATAATAATGTGTGAGACAACTTTCTCGAGTTTCAAAATCAAATAAATGCATTTTTGACAGCTCTCGGTACTTATCTCTCAAAGTGTAATTTTTGGTGATCACCTTAGCCAGACGGAAAATTTAATGTGATCTGATCACATTTGATTATCATAAATGTGATATCACCTTAGCCAATTCCACCCCTGGCTTTCTGAATGTGCATGTAAATGAGACCGATGCTTTTCAACTTTTGTAGCAACAACTGCGCATGGCGTTACTTTACATGCTGCTTGTGCCATGGTAAATATAAAGCCAATCACTAAAGGTTGAGAGTCTCATTGCCACCAATTTTCATCTCCCAATTCAACTTTATCGGTGCTGAAACTGAAAGCTTCTCCACCAATTCCTTCCGCTCAGCTGAAATGCAACCATCTCTTGTACTTGGTACACTCTACCATATCTTCATGTCTCCTTTTGCAAGCCACGCAGTCATACGCATCAGACATCCTCCTAAAATCTATAAGCAGCATCCTTTCTTTAATTTTTAGAATTATTGTTGCCGACATTTTTTTAAGTAGAATTCATTCCAAATGGTTTGAATATTGACTTTATATAAGAAAAATTATATAGATAAGAACAAAATTAAAAAGAAATGAAAATACCTTATTTTCAGCATCGATTTCACAATAATAAAATAATGAAAAACTTTAAGTTGAAAATTATAGAAAATAATTGGAAGCAAAGAACAAATATTGAACAAAAACTAATATATAAATTTCATAAAACTGGCTGAGTTATTATTTGTCGGCAACAAGTATTGTGTTAATTTCACTTTTTATGAGGCAGTAAAAAGTTTCTATTGGAAGATTTAACAATATAGGTGAATCCTCGCTGCTCGAAGAAGATGTTGGCCAATATTCCCATGGATATTGTACAATAAACAGATTTCTTAATTCGATTTATTTATTTAATTGTATAAAAAACATTTTTTTTTACTATGTATGAATGTAATATATTTTTATTTTAGATTTGTTTTACTTTGGAAGTAAAGAGTGAATAATTAACAGGACTGCTTTGGTTGATTGATTGAATAAACCGAAATGAAGGAAAATTCCAAGTTTGCTCGCTAAATTCTACTCTTCGGGGAGTTGAGCAAATCCAAAGTAGACCAACTTCAGATGGTCTAAACTTTTGAATATCACAAGTTGAGCCACTGAACTTCGAGTAAATAAAAGCGATCCCTCCAGTTGACAATAAAAATCCTCAAGTTGTGTTCAATTTTGATATGAATAAATTTGGCCTAAGCCTTAATCCACAAACAGATCTTATGCACCACAAATTGCAGTGGAAAGGTAGTTACTTTGCAATGCATTTAACAAAACACAATTTTTATACGATGCCCACTTTTTGACGTTTGGTATACAGTCGTTATTTTAGTTTTACTTAAAGCAAGGTCATTGAAATGTTATCTACAATCTTAATTCCCTCAAATTATTATTTAAAAAAAAATAAATTGAATTCATTATAAGAATTAGTTTTATAATGTGTTTCGGAACTTACCTGTTCCCAATGAAAATATCACGCCACCAATGAACTGATTACTTATCAAACGGTCATGATCCCAAATAGTCAGTTCTAAAGCTCTTTTTGAAAGTTCGTTTAATGTTAAGTCTTCGTAAACAAAAGTGAAATTCCACATTGGATTGATAGTTTTTTTTATAACATGTGTTTTTTGCTTAGAAATTTTGGTTCGGATTGGAAGTAAATAACTATAAGAAATAATAATGAAATATTAGTAATCATTAAAAGAAAAAATATATTATTAAATTACCTTTTGCAAAAAGTATCACAAGTACCAGTACTTCTATTTGAGTACAGATATTTTGCTTCTTTCACTAAAATATGAAGTTTTCCTTTTGTGAAAGGGTTTGTGTTTCCATTTTTACTATTTGATTCTTTATAAATTTCATTAGGGATAAATTTAAGAGCCACAACTAAATTTCCACAATACTTTGAATCGTCTTCTACTATCCCACTCTTTTGAAGAAATATAGAGTTAAAGGTTTGAAAACAAAAATAATTGAATATGTTTGCATTTGCATACCTTTTGATGTAACGTATACCACTGCGACTGAGGTTTATCAAAAACTTTGTCTTCCAAATCAAGAATAACTTCTCCTAAGAAATCATTTCGACCAAGTAAATCTGAGTTCCATACTGTAAGCCAAATAGATCGGTTCCTTAACTTTGATATTGGCAAATGAAAACGCAACGTTTCGTTAAATACAGGATTCTGCGTTTGTTTTTTCACTTTTGTTTTGCGTTTTCCACATTTAGACAGAACTGGTAATACGTAAACCTATAAAGATTTTCCATAATAAAGGGGAATGGGCATAAATGTATGGGGATTGATCCAAATTTCCACCACAAACGAGACCTTTGCAGTTGAATAATCCGATTAATATGGAGAAATTTTTAGTAAGGTGCCAAAGAAAAAACAATGGGAGTTAAAAGTTACAGTTACAAAATAGAGTACATGTAAACATGTGAAAACTATTTTTAAATGATACATTTTAATATCACAGTATTACTCATTTTCGTATTCAATAGATACAAGAACGCATGAATTCGAAGGTAAAAGGATGCCTAGATGTGTTGAATCATGGTCAGTGCTGTTGTTTTGAAAACGAAGAGAGCAATACACTAAATTTTTGTTTGCATAATTTAGGTGTAAGAGCAATACGGAAATACTTTTTTCTTATTGTTTATCTAAATTTTGAAAAATATCAACTTTCACAATTTGTTTCAAAAATTTTTACTTAGATATTTAGTTTCTCCAAAACTATTCACTAAAAAACTTAATTTAAAAAACAATTGAAGAAAGGAGTTTCATAGACTCAGAGCGTCAAAACGATTATCTTCAATGTTATCGTCTATAATTTGCTTCACGTATTCGCTCGTCTATCGCTTATTTTTTTGAATGAATGAAATGAATTTGAAAATTCAATTTTGCTGTCAAAACAAAAAATCATTGTAGTTTTATTTGAAATGTCACGTAAATTTAAAAACTTAATTGCAATATCATCCGTTTAAGTTTGTATTCGTGGATAAATTGATTATTTACGGTATGCAACAATAAAGCAATAAGATCTGAAAGCAGCTGGTCAGTCAGAATGTCCCTTTAAAAATACGGTTTTGGCCTATAAGCGGCCCAGTGTTGAATACGATTATGAAAATACAAAAAATATCTAACAAGATAGACAAGAACAAATTATTAAATGACAAACGTAAAACAAAACACACTATATGACACCGCAATTAACCACTTCAATAGAAACAAAAAATAAAAATAAAAAGAGGCATTTGTCTCTTTTTATTTTTATTTTTACACATTCAACATTTAAAAACTATAATTTGATAATCTAATTGGCATACATCACCGTCGTCCAAAACGCGTGGCTAATTTTAATTACTTAATAAAATATATATATGTTGTGATAATCTTAAAGTTTTAATAAACAAATTAAAGATAATTTTAAATAAATGTTCAAAACAATTTTTATTTTTATTTTATTTATTTTACATCAAAATAAAGTTGACCAAAGCCAGTCTCAACAAAAAGTTTAATGAACAATACCCTTGTTTTTTTGGGATTTCGTTTATAGTACACTGAGAAATTCCCAATAAAACGCATCGGCAGCTGCCTATATTTTTGTATCTCAAATATGGTACCCCTGAATAGCTGTCGCAACACAAAAATGTGAATTTTATGAAAGTTAAAAGTAGAAATAAACTAAAACTATTAACAAAAACTAACTTATGTTGACGGAAAATATGAAATATAACTATATATATATATATTCTATGATTTAAATTGAATGTTTGTGTCCCTTTCTTCTTTGTTCCCCATTTTCAGATTTGAAAATTGGTTTTCAGCTTTAAAATAGAAAAAAAAGGTTTAGGGGTTTGTTGGTAGACTATGGTCAAAGTAAAAAAGTCGTCATTTAGTCTGCTATTACACGAGGACTTTTTTTCGAAATTAAATGAGTGCCACCACCTTGATAGTTCGCAGAATATATCTTGATGGTCAACTTTATAGTATATAAAAATGCTAAATTTCACAATTTGCACTAATTTAACAACCATGCGCCTATGATAGAGCCTCGCTCACTACGCCCCATTCGGATGAGTTCATGGGTAAGATTTTTTCCTCACTGATTTCAACTACAAAACCATCGTCAAGACGAAGTCAAAAGTAACAATCTAAATAGGGCCAAATCACACAACATAACTCTACTCTACGAACATAGCCTTCGGGAGTTCGAGATACAAAAATTATCAATCGTACCAATAACGAAACACAAAAATTCTATTCAGTCTAATTCGAAACTCGAACAAACGTCAAAATTTTATCGGCAGTAGGATTCTACTTTAGCTTTTATCGGCAGTGATCCTACTGCCGATATTGTTTTTGTTATTCATGTAAAATCTTACTGTACTACGGATAGCTTTTCCAAAAAAACACGAGTAATGTCTACACAGACAAATAATACCAAAAAACGCACAGATAAAAACAAAACCCACATCAATTGCCACCATTAAAACACACAAAATGGCACAAGTCATTCGCATAAAAGAAGAAATAAAATACCTTTGCAGCAAAAAAAACTACTTTAAATAACACATTGTACAAACTACACCTACAATTATACAACAAATTACATCCCATAGCTGCAGATCTTCATATTTATAACATAAACCAACACTCAATACAACTCGCAAAAGAGATAACACTGAAGCAACATGCCAAATTGCAAAAACTCAATGTAATAGAATCTACAACACATTTGAACAATAGACACACATTTAATCCCAGATAAGTAAATAACACAGATATTCTATTCACACAATCCGAAATAGAAACTCTAAACAAATGCCTAAGATACAACATCCCGAGAATCAATAAAAATAACATCACAAAAGAAGTCATACAAGCTGAAGAAGTAATCAAAGCAATACCTACCTTTGAAATACAAAACGAAACAAGAATCATTATCAACAAAAAATTAAAACTTAATTTGAAAAACAACAAAACCCAAAACAAACTACAAAACAAATATAAGAAAGACATAACCAAGCTAAAAAACATAAAAGAAAACTGAAAGACCACAACGCACTTGTAACCAAAGCCGATAAAGGTAACACAACAGTCATCATCAACCAACAAGAATATATAAACAAAACTCTAACCTTTTTCAACGACAATAACATTAAAACTTTACCAACTAATCCAACAAAAACATACGTCAGAGATGAACAAAGCTATAAATTATTGCAACCATATCTTCTCCAACATTAACAAACTAAAACTCAAGCAGCAAAACGCAAAAGCACCAACTTTCACAGGTTTACCAAAAAAATTCATAAGACAATAACTCCAATTCGACCATTAATTAATTACACCACAGCACCTTGCTACAAAGTCGCAAGGACATTAGCCGCATTTTATTATCCACTATTATCTAACACGTGATTACAAAAACAATATGGGATCTTGCTTTTTACCTGGATTTATTTCAATGATCCAAAAATTGCTATTATGAATTTGGCTCAATAGTGCCAAGAAAAGAGGCAACAGACGAAAAGAGGCAACAGACACGTGCAAAAATAAACAAACATACGGCAAAAAGAGACGGGTATATAACTAAGATCCTGTCTGTTTTATTTATCATGTTCTGATCCGGATCAGATCATGGGGATAATAATATGCGGCTATTATTAAAAATCATCAGAACCAACATAACCATTTAAAATAACAAGAGTATACAAAATTACACAGAGTTTATAGAAAAAACAAAAACACTAAATATAATACGACAATATAAATCAATTTCATTCGACGTCACCAACATGTATACAAATATACCAATAGACGAGACTATCAAAATTTTAAAAGAGAACCTGCCTAAAATCGCAAAAATTAGCCAACAACAAATGAGGCGAGGTGAGTGCAAATTGCAAAAGATTGCATTTTTTGGCATTTTTGATACTATTTTTGTGTCGTGTTCCTACATGTATGCATAAAAAGTCATCAAAGAAAACATTTTAAGTTCTAAAATATTTAAGCTTCCCATATATGTGACTTATCCTCCTTAAATCTCAGTAAAATATTATTTAAGATCAATTAAAGATGAAAAATATGGCCAAAAAAAAGTGGGTTACATTAATTTTGCACTCACAGCCTCAAATAGAAGAACTCATAACAATACTACAAATTACACTTATGCTATGTTTCCACCAAAGGTTTATTCCAATTCAGATTTAGTAAATCTATTTGGTGTTTCCACCGCACAAAATATTTAAAAAAGATTTACTTTGACAGCAGATTTAAAAATGCAAATGGTGTTTCATTTTTTGTTATGAAGAGGAAGTGAGATAGAATGTTGCCTTTGTGAAGAACTGAATTCAGCCATGAATGAATACTTCAGCGCCTTGCAAGAATAGGTTAGTTTGATTTGTAAAAGTATTTGTCCTAGGAAGATTTAACAAGATTAATTTCTAATCTTCAAGATTTACGAAATATATTTGTATGGTAAATCTTCGAGATTTAAAGATGTTTTGAGGTAAATCTTATTTAATCTCAGATTAGCGTTAGGTGGAAACGTAGCATTAAATAAAATTATTTCACCTTCGATAACAAATATTATGCACAAACGGAAGGACTTGCTATGGGATCTCCTTTATGCTACATTTCCACCTAACGCTAATCTGAGATTTAGTAAGATTTACCCAAATCTCCTTCAATTCTCGGAGATTTACCATACAAATTTATTTCGTAAATCTTGAAGATTAGAAATTAATCTTGTTAAATCTTCCTAGGACAAACAGTTTTACAAATCGAACTAACCTATTCTTACATGGTGCTGAACGATTCATTCGAGACTCGCATTCAGTTCTTCACTGTTTTACACGAATCAAACATTCTGTCTCATTCGCACTTCATAAGAAACATTGAAACGCCATTTGCATTTTTGAAGGTGCTGTCAAATTTAATCCTTTTTAAATCTTTTTGTGCGGTGGAAACACCAAAAAGATTTATTTAATCTGATCTGAGATAAACCTTTGGTGGAAACATAGCATTAAGCGCGTTAATGGCCGATTTATACCTAAACTTTTTTGAAAATAAATACATATTATCAACACACAACACCATAAAATAAAATTTTATTCGAGATATGTTGATGATACCTTCGTCATTTTTTATGGCACACTTATGCTATGTTTCCACGAAAGGTTTAATTCAGTTTAGATTAAATAAATCTTTTCGGTGTTTCCACCGCACAAAAAGATTTAAAAAAGATTAAAACTGACAGCAACTTCAAAAATGCGAATGGCGTTCCAATTTTTCTTATGAATGAGACAGAATGTTTGATTCGAAGAAGAAGAGGAAGAACTGAATGCGAGTCTCGATGAATCGTTCAGGACCATGTAAAAATAGGTTAGTTCGATTTGTAAAACTATTTGTCCTAGGAAGATTTAACAAGATTAATTTCTAATCTCCAAGATTTGCGAAATATATTTGTATGGTAAATCTTCAAGATTTAAAGAAGATTTGAGGTAAATCTTATTAAATCCCAGATTAGCGTTAGGTGGAAATGTAGTATTAGACAAACCGAAATACTTAAAAATTACATCAACAACATCACCGAAAACATTAAGTTCACAGCTGAAATAGAAAACAATAACACAATAAACTTTCTAGATTTGAGCGTAACCAAAAACAACAACAAATTAACAAATAAAATTTATAGAAAACCCACAACAACAGATATTACTATAAATAAAAACTCCCACCACCCGCATGCACGAAAAATGCCTGCATAAATACTATAAAACACATAGCTTTTGTAAACGGATTTAAAACAGAAGAAGATAAATTAATACACAAAAAGAAAATAAAAAACAAAAACAAAGATGTAAATCTCGAAAAAAATACATATTCATCGAATATACCAACATACTTCCACAAACACCAAAATATGAGTTTAATAAAATCAACATAAATATATCATTCAAAAACAAAAAACAATATACAAAAAACATTAAAAGAAAAATCAAAAAGTGAAATGAAATCCAATTCAGGTGTATACATGATCAAATATGGTGACAATGACAAATTTTTCATCGGACAGACACACAGTGGTTCAAACGACCACAAAATCTGGCATCAAATCAATCGGTACATATTTTTTGTGGCTATGTTATAAATTTCGGTTTTTCATTATGTTCTTAAATATCGTATTAAAGAAAGATCAGATTAAAATCACTTTTAAATTAAAAAAAAATACTTTATTCACTAAAATACCTTAAAACAAATAATATTTGCAGTTCTTTTTCTCTTTTTTTATGACGAATCACTTTCAATAAGTGACGAGACCTCTTCTTTATCTGCTGAGTTTGTTGTGACTTGGTTTTTTTCTTCGGGAGGAAGAATTTGCAGCTTTTTCTTTGGGAGTTTACGATAGTTTGTAATAACTGGGACAGATGATACTAATAATAAATTAAAAATATCTTCCATTGTCTTTTCGCGGCTGAATTTTCTGGTAAAATATGTGTTTAAACATCCTTTATCACCCAGATTAACCTCTCAGTCGTATGATTAAGCTAAGCTTGTAGTTGAACCGCTTACATCTGGAAGTTTCAGAAATGAAGTCTTTTTGGGGATAACACTATTTTTTGCTTGAAGTACTTTATGGTAAGATGGAAACCCTTCTTTATCTTTCGATCTTATGACTTCATATTGGTGTTTCGATAGTTTTGTTTCTACCATCAGAGATAAAGCTTCTTCGTCTTTCATTTCTTTTAAAGCTTCTCCCTCATAGCTATGGTAACCTTTTCTGCATTTAACAGCCCTTGCTTTTGGATCAAGTTTTATCTCTTTCACCAGCTTTGAAGCTTCAATGAGGCTGGATGATCTTAAAGCCATTTGAGTGGCATGTGAGAGTTCAGGCAGCGATACCTCTACTCTAAGTTTCTCGGTTCGCTTACGCTTACTTCTTTCGGAACTGTCTTCAAACTCTACCTTTTTGCGCCCGCGCCTTTCCTTATCTTCCCAATTATAAAGTGGAAATTCGATGGAGGACTCTAGCCATCTCTCATTTGCACTTACAAATTTCTGATAGATTCTATCAGACTTATTCCATCTCTCTCTTACTGCTGACGTGAAATAAGAAATATATTGAGGCAGCTTAGTCACCTGCTCTGGTGGGCAATTTGTACAGCTTTCTAGGTATTTTTTATGAAACTGAATTGATTCTCCATGTTTTTGTTACCAGACTACATCATAGTTGTGAACAATTCCATTTAAGAGATGATTTTAAAAGTTTGTTTTGATCCTATGACAGTAAAAGTATTAAATTTAAATTTAAAATTTAAACTTTTACTCCACAAAACCATCAATAATTAAAAAAGTAGCAAAAAGTAGCAGCTAATTTTTACACATATCCTTGACAATAAGTCAATCTTATGAACGAGCCAAAAAAATTGCTCGGACGACCTTCGAAATCAACTTTTAGCTTGTATATATCGAAATTTATTTGAATTACAGTAATGAAAAAAGGACTTTCTTAAAGCACTGCATCTTTGCTTCTTCACCAGTTAAAGAAAAAGTACATGCCATATTTCAAAGCACATACCTGAAGGTACTGAATCCATTTTATTTAATTTTTTTAAATGACCACAGCGACAAAAAATTATAATTTGAAACCACTAATGAAATTTCTTCCAAAAAAAATGTATCTTATATTTCCTGACTTTCTAATGTTGAAGCCACTGCTGAAGGATTATGGAAGTTATCTATTAATTTTTGTAGTGCTTTTCTGATGCATTGTTATGTGAGCTTTAAGCTCATGCACTAACAATTTCTATTATGTGCATTTCATATTTTGGTTTGATGCCACATTTTGGGGTCCTTTGAACCACTGTGAGACAGGTAGAACTTTCTATGACAGATTTAAAGAATACGTATTCGTACAAACTGTTATGTCTTATTCTTCGCTCTGAGTTAAAACACACGACTTACTTTGTTCAATGCTATTTATTGTCTGGTCTTACATGCTAACAATATTATCTTATGATCTAAGTACAAAATGATATCAAACCTATTTCGTTATCAGTTATACAAAAGAGAAGAGAGACATTAATATAAGAGTAGTTGTAATGGAAGTATACAGTACAACTTTCCTCCTCTTAAAAAAAAAAAAAATCTTAAATATTTATGAGATCTTATATTTGTATATAAATTTGTTCTTATTCCTCTCTGATCTACGCATAGGGCCATCTTGAGGTTTATATTTTTTATAAATTCTTTTCTTACGCATTATTTTCTGAGTACAGTTTTTTTCATTTTCATCTATTTCTAAATTTAATTTTGGATTATTATTTTTTTCAGATATAATACAATTATCTACTGTTGGATGATATTTATCTTCAAGAGTAGATATTTTTATTTGATTTTTCTGAACAAATCGTATATTATCTCCAACTTTAATCAAAAATGTTACTGGGCTTATAATTTTCATTACAATTGAAGGAACCCATTTGGTATAATCATTTTTAAAATGATTCAAATACATTACTTTACCTCCTATCTTAATTTTAAATTCATTTTCATAGTTCACAATTTTCGTTTTCTTCGTTTTTAATTCATATTTATTCAAATTATTATTATTATTTAATGATTCTTTAATATTCTTCTTTCGTATATTTTCATTTAAGTTATCTAACAGGATCTTCGGTTTATAGGAAAAAATCAATTCCGATGGGCTTTTACCTGTTTTCGAATGCGGAATATTTCTTTGATTGAATAAAAATTTTGTTATTAATTCATGAATGTCAAGCTGCTCATTTTCCATTAAATATTTTCTAAAGACTTTCTTTGTGGTTTGAACGTTTCTCTCAGCCAAGCCGTTACTTTGAGGGTGATAAGGCGGTGATTTAGTGACTTTTATATTTGAAGTATTACAAAAAGCCTTAAACTCATATTTGGTTCATGGTGGTCCATTATCTGACACTATTTCATTCGGGAGACCAAAAATTGAAAAAAACTTTTTTAAAATATTTATTAAGTTTGTCGCAGTGTTGTTTCTTATTAAAACTACTTCGCAAAATTTACTAAAAGAATCGACTAAGATTAAAAACTGGAATTTAGAAAAATAGAAAAAATCTATATGTATTCGTTCAATCGGATGTTTAGTAGTTGGCCATGACGTTGTCACTACTTCTTTAGGAACGTTCATTGTTTTTTGACAGAAAGAACATTGTTTTACAAATATTTCGATATCATTATCGATTTTTTCCCACCATATGTATGAACGAGCTAAAGTTTTCATTTTAATCACCCCTGAGTGATTCATACTATGCAACAGCTTCAGAACATTTAACTGTAAGGACTTAGGGATGACTATCCGATCACCATAAAATAAACAATTATTTTCGGTTGAGAAACTATTGCGTTTTCTGTAATAAGATTGCATTTCTTGACTGATCTCCTTAGGCCATTTATTATTCAAAACGAAGTTGTAGACTGAACTCAAAAAGGTATCTTTTTTCATTTCCTTTTTCACATTTTCTACGTCAACTTTGAAACACTCATTTGAAAAAGGTATAGTAACGAAATGAATAAGGCTAACCACCTCAATATTCGTGTTGTCAGTCAATGGAAGTCGGGACAGTGCATCAGCATGACACATTAACGAACTTTTTCTATACTCTACCGTATAGTCATACATCGAAAGAAATACCGCCCATCGTTGCAATCTAGCTGCTGCTACACCAGAAGTTCCCTTTCTGGGCTGGAAAATTTCCTTCAGCGCTTGATGGTCGGTATATATTTTAAAACTTTTCCCAAATATATATTTGTGAAATCTTTTCACTGCAAATACAATTGCTAAAGCCTCTCTATGTAATTGTGAATAGTTTTTTTCCGCGTCCGAAAGCGAACTAGACACAAACATAATTGGCTTTTCTATTCCATTTATGACATGTGACATGACTGCGCCAACCCCGTAAGGGCTAGCGTCTGATGCAATGATTATAGGTTTGGCTGGATCATATAATTCTAATACAGTCAATTCCGCTTAACTGCACTCCGCTTAACTGAAAAAATCGCTTATCTGAAACAAGAGATTAATAACGGAGCCTTTTTGAGCATTTTTCACACAAACTACTTCGCATAACTGAACTCCGGTTATATGAAAACTTCGCATAATTGAAACAACTATTTTCGTCTCAAATGCTAATTTTGCACTTATTCAACTTCGCATTAGTGAAACTACTATTGAACGCTGCAACTAAATCTTGAATTGAGCACACCCCTCGGATTTGGAATGTCAAAAACAAATTTCTTGTCAATCCGTCCCTGGAGGGTACGCAACCTTAAAAAATATTGTGCAATGTTGTGGAAAATAAACCAAAATAAATGTAATATGTTTTTTGTTAAATGAAATTTCATATATTTTGACGGAATTCCGCTTATTTGAAACAAGTTTCAGTTATCCGAAGTTCGGTTAATTGAAAACTCCGCTTAACTGATACAAATATTCTGCAATTATCGTGTTCCAGTTAAGCGGAGTCGACTGTACATTATGTTTCGAAATTAAAGACTTACTATTTTGAAATGCTTCTTGACATGACTGTGACCATTTAAATTTGACATTCTTTCTTAATAGACAATAGAGCTCCCTTAAATGATGCGATAAATTTGGTATAAACCGACCGTAATAATTAAACAAACCTAGGTATGACTGTAGTTGTTGCAAGCTATGTGGGGTTGGTGCCTCCATAATGGCTCTCAATTTTTCGTTATTTGGAAAGACTTTACCATTTGCAAGAATATGACCTAAATAAGTAACTGATGACTGGAAAAATTTACATTTACTTGCGTTGATTTGGACGTTATGTTCGTTCAAGCGACTAAAAACTTCTAAGCATTTTACACGACAATCTTCTTTATCCTTTCCACCAATAATAATATCATCTATGAAGCAAAAAACATTTTCCAATTTTCTCAAAATCTGGTCCATAATTGATTGGAAAGTTGACGGAGCACTACTAAGCCCATAAGGTAATCGAGTATATTTAAAAAGTCCCTTGTGGGTGTTGACCACTAAATATTCTTGACAACTTTCTTCCACTAAAACTTGCTGATAAGCACCCGACAAATCCAGGGTACAAAAAATAGAACAGTTTGCCAAACTGGCAAAAATCTCCTCAATAAAAGGCAAAGGATAGTGTTCCGTAACAATAAACTTATTGACGGTGACTCGACAATCCATACATATACGTATTTCACCTGACTGCTTCGGTACACATACAATGGGACTAGCCCAAGCACTTGACTTAACCGGAACTAGAATACCATTTTTAACAAGACGATCTAGTTCATTTCCTACCTGGTCTTTAATTCGTAGAGGCACTGGATATGCTTTATGAAAAATGGGTACTGTATCCTGTTTCAAAACTATAGATGCCTTGAAACCCTTAATATAGAGACTTGGATGAGTTGTATTGACATTTGGAAATGTTTGTCTAATGAAATCTAAAAAATTTTCACGTATACTACTCACTTGACATTCTGAATTACCAAAAATGTGATCTTTCCAACTCGGAACAAGAACGTTTAGCCATGATCTACCCATTAATGGTGTAAATGGGCGCGCGGTTTCTATAACTATCATTCCCAATATCCATTCGTCATTTCTGTAGCTCACTCGGACATTGATCTTTCCCCTCACATTGATTGATTCACCTGTAACTGTTATAAATTGATCTTCTGTTTTCAATAATTCTAAATGTGAAAATTTTGTTTTAAAATCTAAATAACTTATCAAAGACGAACATGCTCCGGTATCTATTTCCATCTCCAGCTTAACTCCATCTACTAGAAGTGTTTTCACTTCACCTCTCGACTCGACTGCATTTATGGTCTGTATCATGTTAATTTTTCTCTTGGACTTTGTACAGACTACTGATGTATGACCTTTTACACCACAGCTAAAGCATGTCCATTCAACAGCTGGACAGTTCTTTGGATCGTGCCAACGCCCACAGCGAAAACACTTTCCATACCTTTTGACTCCATCCCCTGGCTTTTGTTGATAATTCTGCTTCCCCCCAGCATTGAATGTATTATGTGACCGATTGTTTTGACCTCGACTATATTTATTACCTTTTGTGTTCAACCCAGAGCTGACTTCTCGTACGGCGAATTCAGGTAATGGACCTTGATGCAACGCCTTGGACTCTTTTTGCGACATTTCCATGTTTAATGCAATATTACATGACTTTTCAAAATTTAATGACTCGTCGTTCAAGAGTGAACGTTGGATTTCACCATCACGTATTCCTGCAATGAAGCGATCAACTAAAGCATCGTCTATTGCATTTGACTTAAGATTGACTGGAATTATTGGCTTTGGTTTTTCCCACTTATCACAGCATTTAAGACTTGACGATAGTTCAATTGCTTGAATTGATTTTAGAAAATCACCAAAAGCACATGTTTGCGCTAGTACTTTTAACCGTATGATGAACTCCGTTACAGTTTCTCCTTCTCGCTGTACCGCTTTATTAAATTTGTACCGTTCAGCTCTGATGTTAAAACGTGGTTCAAAATGACGTTTTAGCACTTCGATTAACTCTTCATATTTCATTGAAGCGGGTTCTTTCGGCTGAACTATGGACTTTAGCACTTTAAAGCAATTTTTCCCAATCAAACTCAGTAGAATCAATGGTTTTTTCTCTTCTTTGACTTCATTTATCGTAAAATAAATTCGAAGCCGATCTTCATATGATTCAAAATCATCACCAGGCTCGAATTCTTCTAATTTTCCGATCACATGTGCCATTTAAACAATATAAAAATGTATATATTAAATTTTAGAACACGCGTTTTTTTTTTTCTAAAAAAACTTTTATATATTCTTTACATATACTCCGTTTGTCCTCGTCGCCAACTTGTTATGTCTTATTCTTCGCTCTGAGTTAAAACACACGACTTACTTTGTTCAATGCTATTTATTGTCTGGTCTTACATGCTAACAATATTATCTTATGATCTAAGTACAAAATGATATCAAACCTATTTCGTTATCAGTTATACAAAAGAGAAGAGAGACATTAATATAAGAGTAGTTGTAATGGAAGTATACAGTACACAAACCAAAACCAAACGCAAAAGCTGCGTTCTATTACCCATATGGTTCACCTCTTGAAAATAAAACGATGCGGGTTAGTGCCAAAACATTGCTGTATATCAGTCTCTTTTTTCTTATGTTTATTTGTTTTTCATGTTAGCACTTGTCTCTTTTCCTCTCTATTCCTAACACTGGTGACAAATTGCTGATATCATTCACAATGGTAAATATCCCTCTGCCGGTCAGCTTGAAAACCTCTATCTGATCTGAGATCCCGTGTTGTTTTTGTAACACATGTTAAAAGATAACCTCGACCCAGACCCAGAGATATTAAAACGCAGCTAAAATCGACCTTTGGACCAGCGTTGCCGATATGGCACAATCGTGCACTTATGGCACCTTTTCATTCAAATGGCACTGTGGCACTTTAAGACTTCATATTCATATGGCACTTTGATGTTGGTCTAGTAAAATAAAATGTTCAAGCATAATATTTACCTTAGAATGTTGTAAGGCAGCAATTGCATCACTTGCAACATTTACTTCCATATAGGTGCTGTAAACATTTAAGCAAACATGATTAGCCTGAAACGCAGCCAACAAAAGTAGTTCCCTACTCAATTTTTTTCATATTCTATTCGAAGGTTAGATCTCAGGACGAAAAATGCTCATTGTACTTTCACGACGGAAACGAATGCAGCGCTTTAAAGTTGAAGTCTTGTAGAACTAATAATTTCCTTCAGGTGAAGACCTCTGTGGACTTGAAAAATGTTGAGAATGTCAAGATAAAGAAACGAAAATTTAGGTTAAGCAAATGATAGAAGATAAAGAAAGATATACTCAAAATTGATGAGAGTTCAAGGGAAACAAAAACTAAACTTTTTTTGCTTTCTCTTGTATTGCTTTTCTATACTAATAGGACGAATATGGCTTTATAGGAGAGAACGGTACAAAAAATTGTGGGAAAGAACGTTTGCTGGTTGTTTTCGCTGTATACAATTTTAACGGTTACCACTCACAAAAATTAAATATTTTAAGAAAAATGAATTTTGTTTGTATTTTATAGTAGGATGTTATTCAAATTGTGTAGGTAGCTAAATTTTCGATAATTATAATTAAGTACAAGGTAGGTATGTAATGTTATTATAAAATATTATAAAATATAAATGGATGCATGGAATCAAGACCACGTAAAATTTAAAAACAAAATGAAAATTCACAATTTTTTAAAATTATTTTATAAAATTTTCATTACGAAAATTTAAAAATTCAAATTTTATGTTTGAAAATTTTAAAAAGTTCTCATGAATACTTACAAGTTACATTAAATAATTAAAGCTCTATCAAAATTAACATTAACGGTAACACGTACAGCTAAGTATTATACCTTTTTTTAAATCAATACTCTTTTCTACTAGCTAGTTTTTAAATAAGGTGAAATTTGTGCATAGTTTTTCAAAAAAAGATTTTTGAACTCAAAATTTGGGGAAAAAAACATAAGAAAAGTTTAAAGTTTAATTTTTCAAAACTGTAAAATTATATAGGTACTATTTTTTTGTTTTCTAAAATTCGTTACACTTATCAATTTTTAATCAAAAACTGAAGACAAGATGATCTTACGTCTTCTAGTTTTTGAGAAAATTGAAAATTACTACGTTAAAAATAAAATTTTCTAAAAAATAAGATCAGTTAGTTACATTGTTTTGAGCAAAAAGCTAATGGGGCGAGTTTTCATTTCAATAATTTGTTTGCACAAAAATGAGAAATGTATGTATGTATATTAGGGGTGTCGGAATTTTTTTTTATTTTTTATATTCAAAATGGGTATGGTGGATCTTGTAAAGGGTTTCGAAAGACGAAATTTTTGTTCTGGCACATTTTCCAAAATGGAATTTTGAGACCCCGCGGCCGTTTTTAGTTAAAAAACAGCACAATTCGAAAATGTGGTCTGGAAAACCAATAAAATTGGCGTCGATATGTGCTCAAAATACTTACAATGTTTTATTTTGGCTTTCTTTTCTCATATATATTGACAAAACATCAATTTAAGAATGCTGTATTGTGTTAAGAAAGCAAGTTTCAACCAATTCAAGCTTTCCATTTAGAAAAAATAATAGAAAACATCTAGAAAATCGATCTGTTTCTTATGAAGATTTAAGGTAAAAAGTTGTGTCATGATATTTTGACAAGCAGATTTTAATGATATTTTCTTAGCAGCAGGTTACAAAAGCAAAAAAAAATCGTTATAAGTTACTGTGATCTTATATAATATTGTTTTTTCAGACCACTTTTTCGAATTTAGGTTTTTTAACCTATAAACGGCCGCGGGGTCTCAAAATTCAATTTAGCCAAATGTCCCAGAACAAAAATTACTTCTTTCTAAACCCTTTACAAGATCCAAAATACCCATTTTGAATATAAAAAATAAAAAAAAAATGACACCCCTAATGTATATGTTTATAGTTTTTTTCTAAAGCTAAAAATTGGTATCCCAAAAAATTGTTTCAAACTTAAAACTGAAAAATAAAATTAAAAAAATAAAAATTCAGAAGAAACATATATCGACCACCTTACTTTAATATATATGTACCTACATTAGACTGTGCTAAAAAAATCGAAATTTTGATTTTTCATTATTGGTCTCAAAATTTCGGTAGAGGCTCCAAAAATATCAATCCTCCTAAAATTTGAGCTATTAATTTTGATATTTAGAGGTGGCGCATCGCAATTTTCTGTTTTTCATACAAAATGTATGGACAACAACATGGTGTTGCGTTATCATGATTATATCTCAAAAAAATTGAAGTCCATGGAAAAGTTACTATATAAGATTGATAGAACATTTTACGTTCTACAAAAAAGTACTTAAGTAAAATTTTCGTATACCACACCGTTTTGATGATATTCCACCCCCTGTCCCATTGGCCATACCTTTCTATACAAATTTGTGTTAGAGGTCTTACACTTTTTAGGTTTTATTTTTGTTTCTCTCGAACTAAAGCAGCTGTTAAAGATCCCATTCAAAAATTTAGTTAAACAAAAAATTGCAAATTTTTAAGTCTGAAAAATGCTCAAACATCTTCTATGTAAAAACCAATCATTTTGATAATCGAAATATTTTATAAAGAATTTTTAAATTTAATTTTTGTAATGAGGTCTTTTAAATAGGTGGTTATAGAATACAAATCAAACAAAACTTGAGAATAGCAATTGTAGTTCGAGGTGATAAAAAAAATTTTACGTAAAGAGTTAAATTCGCATACAAATTTGTATGGCTTAAGGGACAGGGGGTGGAATATCATCAAAACGGTGCGGTATACAAAAATTTTACTTAAATACTTTTTTGTAGAACGTTCTATTGATCTAATATGGTAACTTTTCCATGGACTAGAAAGTTTTTGTGATATCATGATCATGAGAACGCAATACCATGTTTTTGTCCATACATTTTGCATGAAAAACAGAAAATTGCGACGCGCCACCTCTAAATATCAATATAAATGACTTAAATTTTAGGAGGATTAATATTTTTGGAAGTCTACCGAAATTTTGAGACCAATCATGAAGAATCAAAATTTCGATGTTTTTGGCACAGTCTAATGTACATACCTGCATACATACGATTACCACAATTTAAAAAATATTTTAACTAAAAAAAATCATATCCTTCTTTCCCAACATGTAGCAACGTTGCTATTGCTACTTAAAAAGAAATAGCTTTGATGGCTATTCTGATTTTCAAAAAAAATGAAAATTCAAAATCAAATATCTACATATATGTACATACATACACCTACCTACGGTTGTTTTGCCCCTGCAAATAAGCATAATATAATATATATAAGTACATATACCATAACGTAATTTTCATTTTCTTCAACTTGTTCTTCGCGTCGCCATGACGATAACAGCTGACTCCCTTACTCCACCATATTTAAGGCAGAATCAAAATAGTATAGTTCTCTCTTTCTTATTACTTGCCCTTAGCCTTCTTCCACCCTATTATTCGTAGTCTCCATCTCCAATGTCAGCTCGTTGGCTACGTTGGCTATACAAGCGCAGCCTATAGAGAACTTGTAGTAATATAAAAAATCAATCCATAATACTACTATAGAGTTTATATACAATGAAATGCTCTAGCTTGGGAGACAGCCTATTTGATTTGAATTATTTGTTCCGATAGCGATGTACCTATGTATTAAATATGTGTGTAAATTGCATTTTAAATAATACATCATACAAGAAATGTTTTCTTATTTTTTCCGTTGGTGGCACCAGTGGCCCTAAATGGCACTTTCTGTTGCTGGAAATGGCACTTTCAAATTTTTTTTCCGGAAATGCTGCTTTGGACTGCACCTCATCGACAATAACCACAACTACACGAATTTCGAAACCAACTTCAGAGCCATACACATTTGTAAAAAAGGAACAACATTGGACGCTCTTAAGGAATTTGAAATATACAAAGCTAACAAGATAGACAAAGACAAATTATTAAATGACAAATTAACTATAAAACAAAACACACTAACTGGCTGAACAGAATGCAAAACGGAGCTGGAATAGATGTCAAAAATGCTGCAGCCGGAGCTGCAAGAGTTGAACAAATTTTAACTTTTACTGCAGCATTTTTGACATCTACTGCAGCTTTTTTGACATCTATTCCAGTTGCGTCTTGCATTCTGTTCAGCCAGTTAATGACACCGCAATTAACCACCTCAATAGAAACAACAAATAAAAATAAAAAGAGACAAATGACAACCTAATTGCGTACATCACCAAATTTCAACTTATTTAGCCCGAAGATGGACAAGTCGCCGGAATTGTATCTGCAAAAAGTGTTTCGAAGCATCATTTGATACTACAGAACGACAATATTCAATGAACTTAAAGTATTCATTTTTTTTCACTTTTGCAAAACATTTTACTTAAATATTTTTCTCACAAAGATACTCAATTTATAAATGCGAAACCTCGAATGACGTACAAGCCAAAGATTATAAGGATTATAATAAACGCACACATATACTCTTTAAAGATTATATCTCCTTGTCGCACTAGTTACGTTTGCCGTTCTATTTCACATGTTCATTCATGGACATACATTATTCTTACAAATGCAAATATAAACAAATGGGCTTTGGAGGGTGAAACGGACGAAGATTCGCAATGACAGTTCAGAGATATTCGTTTATTTCATTTATTTATTTCAATGGAGTCTTTTATTCATGGACGTATTATATCCGTGGCGGTCGTGAAGAACCAGGTAACTCAAACACAAAAAAAATTATAAGGTCGGGGTCAAAGTTTAATAACATTGACAAAGTCCGACTTATGTCAAAACAAGTGTTCATCATGTGTTTTCAAATATATAAGGAAAGTGTTAGATGAAGTCAAAATTTTGTTAAATACTGTAAACTATTTATTAAGGAATTTTTGAAAAATAAAAATTCACTTCAGGTATCTCGACTTACCTGGTTCTTCACGACGGCCATGGATATATGGACTGCTAGTTGCCAATCCTTAGTTGGTGCCATTTAAGGCTCAGCTGTTTTTGGCGACACTAGCCCTCTACACTAGTAGTAAGTTACTACGTTTACAAGCAGAATCGAGAGCTCGAGTTGAAATAGGGTCGAATATTCAACCCAGGTTTTTCGTTACTTGAGTTGAGTGCTCCATTTAGAGTTGAGTTGAAATGGTATTGAGATTCCAGAAAAATGAATGGCATTAATGTATTTATTTTAATGCAAAGCAAATATAATTGAATTAACACGAGTACTTTACTACACGTATCTATTTAAACAAAACTAGATTTGAAGACAAACATACAAATAAACAGACCAAAGTGTATTATCTATAAAGCCAACTCCTCGACCCGGGTTTTTCGTCACAAATTTCGACTCGACTCAGCTCCCCGAGCGGAATCGAGTCGAATCAAGCTCAATTCAACTCGAGCCAGGTATACAAAGAGTTGAAGCGAGCTTCAAGCTCGCTTCAACACCACATGTAAACGTAGTAACTGCAACTAGTGGCAAAAAATGAAACTACAATTTTGCCATTCCTCACGTTCCAATGTCTATTCGCTATGCTATCTAGCTATCCCAAAAATTTTGAGATAACTTGAGTTGTTGTTGCGTCAGCTGTTATCAGCTGTTTTTTAACAAGGGATTACAACAACACAAAGCTATCCGGATAACTGAGAATAACCAGCGGAACGTGCCCATTTGTATACCTAATCAGTGCTGCCAGATTTAAAATTTTGTATTGCTTACACTTTGCTCACACGCACGTTTTTTTCGCATTTGGTTTTTATCGAACAAACAGTGGGTGCGGTCACACAATTTATTTTGATTCGTTTAAAAGTCGAACACCTGCAGTATAAATAAGAATTGATTTCATATGAAATAGAATTATTTAATTTTTGCGAACTGCGAATTGCGAATGTTAGTGAATTTTAACATTTCTTTCACATGAGTAATCTATTCAAATTTTTATTTAGCACTCATTTTACTGGTTTATTTTGTATTACAACTCGCGCCTATCGGCGACCACTTATATGAAAGGAATGTCAAAACACGCGACCATTCGCAATTCGCAGCTCACATGAAAGGCACTTTACTAAACCAGTAAAATGGGTGCTAACAAAAAAAATGGATGTTAAATTTGAGCAAATATTTCATTCGCAGCTTTGTGGAATGCGTTTTGATGTTGTGGATTGTGAAAACTTGGTTGAAAGTTTGCAGATAATATCTTGTTGGTCGCGTAGAAAATTTAAAAATGCTTAATTACATTTACAATTTAAACTAATTTTTGGCAGTTTTCTCTATTTAAGATTATAGATAGGATCTTTTATTCACTTTGTCGAAGAGTTGAAATGAGAGTTTGTTGATATTTGCGCTAAGAATTGTCTAAACAAATTTATTCGAATTCTCAGGTCGCAGCTCATGCGAAAGACACCTTAAAGGCTCTCCCAAACCAACACGAAATCATAGCGAATTGCAATATGTATCTTGAATGATTTCGCGTCGTCGGCGAATGTCTCGCGTTGGTTTGGGAGAGGCTTTAAGATTCTCCCAAGCCAACGCGAAACATTTGCCGACGACAGTCTTTTGTTGTTGTTTAGCGTGTATCTGTCATATTTTTTTGCATCCAATTATAAAGAAATTTCCAGTGCGGTTTGAAGTTCCATTTCGCTGTCGCAAGTGCGGTATAGCAAGCGTAACGAAACTTTGTGTTTTGGTTGTATGCTTTGTTTTTTTCTGTGCAACGTAGGAAGAAGTCCCTACATTAGAAATTGTTCGTGTACAAACAAATAAAAGAAGAAATTATATGGGTCAGGCGAACATATGGTTGCTTTTGGTATAAAAGTAGTTCGACGAGGTGACGTGAAATAACACCAATCGAAATATAGCCAAATTTTTAATTTGGCTTATTTCCATATCAAAAACGAAATAACGCCAATTTGGTGTTGTCACTCGACGTAGTGACATATATCAACGTGTGCTCCATACTTTGAAGTTTCAGCACAAACAAAATCAAATGCAGCAACCTGCAACCTTCGGAGTTATGTTGAGATTCTGACAAATCTGAATCGGTTGAATCGGGTTTCAAAAAGCTCGGTCTTGATATCAAACAGTTACTATTCCTTCTGTAATAACTGTCAGAAAAAAAAAAATTAAAAAATAAAATAAATCAATACATTAACGCAGGTCTGAGAAATTCGATTTTTTGGGAAACCATTTACTGCCTGGAAAATGTTTCAACTATCAACTCAATTTTCTTGAAAAAAATATACGGCAAAATATTATTATTTTATGATAGTTTAAATTAAATGATATAGCTTAGTAAAAATAAACAGAAGGATAAGGGTACAGCTTTATTGATTTCACGCAAAAAGTAGGGTAAAAGTAAAAAAAGGTGTTTTTCCTAATTTTTGTCTGTGTAGCTATGGGATTTCCCAATGCCTGTTGCAAAAAGAAATAATTTTTCATTGTTTTTTTAAGTATTATAGTTGTATACATGTGTGCTAAATTTCATTAGATTTCGTTAAAAAGTTTAGATTTTTATCCACTCTCCCATACCAAACAAACTCTCAAATTTTAGAAAAGTTTCAATAACTTTTTTTCTAATTATTTTTTCTTAACTAAATGCTGATAGAATATGTATAAGACTTATTCAAACATATGTACCAAATTTCATCAAAATCTGTTTAAAAGTTCAGGGGTTTAATCGACTAAGGTGATGGGTGACTGTCACATTTTTATGATATTCAAATGTGATCACAATTATTTTGCAGTCTGTTTAATATGATCACCAAAAATTATTAACAGATTGGCATATCACTTTGAGAGACCAGCGATGAGATTAATCAATGGAAAAAATATTCAAAGTTAGTAAATTTTGTATTCAATTTCAATAAACATAAAGAAATGTGAGATTGAATTGAAGAAATAAGGAAAGCGTTTTATATTTTTTAAGTTTTCACACTCAATTTACTCTTCTGCAACTTCAAGACTACTGAAGGCTTAAGCCTAGTTTGCAGATTGAGCTAAAATTTCACTCCCATAAAAAATTCTCTCCAAAATATAGCCTAGGTAAAATTTAGCTAAGCATTTAAGCCGAGAGGTACACAGCTCCAGCTAAGAATCAAATTTTTGTTTCTTACTGTACAGCTCTAACCTGTCAAAATTTAATGTATATAAAGTTAGCAGGACACTTTTGGAAATTCATGTTAAAAACTATCCTATCATTAGTTGCTAATTAATTGCGAATTAGTTACGCAAAAAAAAAAATTAATTGCTTTTTTGGTTTGCGAGAAAATGGGTGTCCTGCCAACTTCATATGAACTTAGCAGGACAACTTTCTTAAAAATGTGTATAAACGATTAAAAAAAAATAATTTTGAGAACTAATTAATTGCGAATTAGTTACGCAAAAAAAAATTATAGCATTTTTGGTTTGCGAAAAAATGGGTGTCCTGCTAACTTCATATGAACTTAGCAGGACAACTTTCTCAAAAATAAAGATAATTGAGCTGAAAAAATTTGATTATTGAGAGCTAATTAATTGCGAATTAGTTACGCAAAAAAAAATTATTTTTTGTTCGTTTGTGAAAAATAGGCGTATTGCGAACTTCATGTGAACTTAGCAGGACAACTTTCCCAAAAATGAAGATTAATGATTTGAAGAAAGTTGGTTTTTGAGAACTAATTAATTGCGAATTAGTTACGCAAAAAAAAATTTTATTGCATTTTTGGTTTGCGAAAAAATGGGTGTCCTGCTAACTTCATATGAAAAGCTAACTTCATATGAAAAACAAAAAAAAATTGCAGTTGTGTTTACTATGCGTGGGAGAGTATTCATCAAAAGAGAAGAAACTGACGTTGCCGTTGCTATTGATGCCATCGAGAAATTACCAGGGTTACCATCACACGAATACAATAATTTGCCGATCACCAAGGAGAAACTTTTTTAAATCGCTAGAAATATAAATGTATTTATTTTATTTTATTTAGTTAAACTTCTCATTTTAATTCAAAATTTATTATACTGATTATTCAAACAAATTTAATTAAAAATTATATTTTATAATAGTTATTTATTTATTTTCTTATACTTTAATTTTTTAACTTTTTTCTTTTATTATTTCACAATGTCTTTTGTAACTAATATCTTTTTTCAGGAGTATGTAGCAACCCATAAAGCAAACCGAAGATCCGCAGTGTGTTTTTGTATGATATCTGTTTTTCTGATAATGATGCGTGTGTTTCTAAGCAGAAAATCTGTCTTCACATTCCATGTTGGTTAGCCACAGTAATTCAAATTCTGTAAATCTGACTAGCAATGGCATAACTCGAGCTTTGATTAATATTATGACGTCGCGTAATGATGGATTTCAAGTTTGTCACATTAATGCACAAAGCTTATGTAAGAAAATTGACGAGTTCAGGGATCTATTTGAAGGTTCGAAGTATGATGCAATATGTGTAAGTGAGACGTGGTTTAATAGTAACACCAGTAATAGCCTAGTTTATCTCAAGGGTTTTAAATTGTTAAGAAATGATAGAACAGGTCGTATTGGGGGAGGCGTAGCCATTTATATAAGAGATTCCATAAATTTCAAGATTAAATATGTATCTCCTCCTGAGTGTTCCATAGAGTATCTTTTTATTGAAATTGCCAATTTTAATGAAAAATTGTTATTAGGTGTAGTTTACAGGCCCAATCGATACATCGATTGGTCTCCACTTCACATTCTACTCGAAGAAAACTCTTTTTGTTTCACTGGTATTATTCTTTGTGGAGATTTTAACAGTGATCTTTTAACAGATCACAGTCTAATACAAAGTTTGGGTATGTTCAATATTCATGCAGTTAACACTATCTATCCCACTCATTTCTCGCAAACCTCCAGTACTCTTCTCGATGTTTTTTTCGTTTGTGACCTTAGCAAAGTATTTCTTTTTGACCAACTTCAAGCACCCGGATTTTCAAAACATGATTTGATTCACCTTTCTTTTGACTTCTGTCTTAATAGGCCAATAAGAACTTTTCAACTAAGGGATTTCAAAAACATAAACAGGCAAACTCTCGAGCTTGATATAAGAAGAATTGATTGGGAAAGATTGTACCTCTTACAATTGCCTGACGAGCAAGTTGAGTTTCTCCAGAGCAATTTATCTGATCTATTTGATGCTCATGTTCCTTTGAAAACTATATCCGTTAAATATGGTGAATGTCCTTGGTTTAATCGCGAGATAAGATTAAAGTTGTACCAAAGGAATCTAGCTTTCAAAAAATGGAAACGTTTTAGAATACCAGATGATCTACAAGAGTACCGCCGTTTACGTAACATTACTGTTCGTCTTATACGTACATCAAAAGTTATCTGGTATCGGAGTCGTCTAAACCTCTCTCTAAATGGTCGTAAATTGTGGAAAAATCTCAAAGAAATTGTCAATAAACGAGTAAACTTAGACAGTAAAGATGTTAATTGTAATGAAATCAACCGGAATCTTATTTCATCTATTCCACAATCACAGAATCTACCACAATACCTTTCCGGTGAAGAGTTTACCGCTTTATATACAGGAGCTCCATTTGGCTTTTCTGGAGTGACCCCTGAAGAAGTTGTCGAAAGCTTTATATCTCTGAAATCTAACGCTACTGGATTTGACAACCTTCATCCAATATTCGTTAAAGCTATATTGCCAATCATCTTGCCATACATCACGCATATATATAACACAATATTAACAAAGAGCATTTTTCCTTCTCAATGGAAGAACGCCAGAATAATACCAATTCCTAAAAATAGTGCGAATAGTGAATTTCGTCCCATTTCTATTCTACCTTTCCTATCTAAGGTCCTAGAAAAGCTAATGCAAAAACAACTAATAGCATTTCTCACTCAAAATAGTCTTTTAGCTTTAAAGCAATCAGGCTTTCGTGCAGGTCACAGCAGTACTACTGCCTTACTTGATGTCGTCGAACGGACAAGAAATGCTTTAGATGAAAATAAAGTTACATTTTTAATACTTTTGGACTATTCAAAGGCATTCGATACTATTGACCACAATATTATGTGTCAAAAGCTATTAAAAATGTACAACTTTTCTCCAGAATCAGTAAAGCTCATTTTTTCTTATTTATCTGGAAGACGACAAGCTGTTGTTGTTGGAGATCAGGTTTCTGACTTGTTACCCCTTTCTTGTGGAGTCCCACAAGGATCAATTTTAGGTCCAACTTTTTTCTCCATTTACGTTAATGAAGCTCCAAAGTTAATTCGTCACTGTGATGAGCACCTATTCGCTGACGACCTTCAATTAATGAAAAACTGTCCGATTGGTATGATAGAGGACTGCGTCACAAAGATAAATGAGGATCTCTCATCAATTAACCGATGGTCTATGAAATGTGGCCTCACTCTAAATCCTCAAAAGACGAAATGCCTTATTATATCAAAAAGAATAATCGATGCTTCTAACTTCCCGGCAATTGAACTAAACAACACTCAGGTGGAGTTTGTGGATACAGCAAAGAATCTAGGCATATGCTTTAATCGAACGTTAAGCTGGAACAACCATATTACACAGGCTGTAGGCAAGGCATATGGTGCTCTTCGTTTGCTTTGGCCAACCAGAAGCTTTACCCCTTTGGATACAAGGAAAATGTTAGCTAAAGCTTTGGTGGTGCCAATCTTGACTTATGGCTGTGAAATTTTTTGCAAGCTCGACAGTGTAAGTCAAAGAAAACTTAACGTTGCGTTTAACAGTGTCGCTCGTTATATTTATGGTTTACGTCGCTATGACCACATTTCATTTTTCTCCAAGAGTATATATGGGATTTCTTTCGATAACCTTTTAAAACTTAGAACCCTGATAATGTTTTTCAATATAGTCCAAACGCGCCAGCCTTCGTACCTGTATGATAGAGTCCAATTCTCGCTTTCTAGAAGATCAAACCAAATTATAATTCCACGTTTTTCATGTCTTACATCGGAGCGACAGTTTTTTGTCAATGCTTCTCGGTTATGGAATTCCTTACCACGCCATATAAGAAACACAGATAATTTAACTAGTTTTAAAAGAAATGCCTTCGTGCATTTTTCGATGCAATAGTTTAATTTTTTCGACTTTGTTTCTGTTGGGTTTGCTACACCTTCTTTCTTTCTTTTTTCTTCCTTTTGTTAAAATACCTTGTACAGTGTAAATATTCTTTATTCATTTATTTATAAATTGTTAATCTCTAATTTTTATAAAGTTTATTCACTTAATTTTTGCTATTTTTTAACTTTAAATATTGCATTGCTATTAAATAAGTCCACTTTTAAGCTTTTTTATAAACAAGATGTAAATCTTAAAATCAAGCTATTATTACAATAAATACAAAAAATACAACTGCGAAAAAAAAAAAATATGAACTTAGCAGGACAACTTTCTCAAAAATAAAGATAATCGAGCTGAAAAAAATTGACAATTAAGAACTAATTAATTGCGAATTAGTTACGCAAAAAAAAATTTAATTGCATTTTTGGTTTGCGAGAAAATGGGTGTCCTGCCAACTTCATATGAACTTAGCAGGACATTTTTTTCAAAAATAAAGATAATCGAGCTGAAAAAATTTGATTATTGAGAACTAATAAATTGCGAATTAGTTACGCAAAAAAAAATTTAATTGCATTTTTCGTTTGCGAAAAAATGGGTGTCCTGCTAACTTCATATGAACTTAGCAGGACAATTTTCTCAAAAATAAAGATAATCGTTACGCAATAAAATTTTTTTTTGCGTAACTAATTCGCAATTAATTAGTTCTCAATGATAAACTTTTTTTTGGCTCGATTATCTTTATTTTTGAGAAAGTTGTCCTGCTAAGTTCATATGAAGTTAGCAGGACACCCGTTTTTTCGCAAACAAAAAATGCAATAAAATTTTTGTTTGCGTAACTAATTCGCAATTAATTAGCTCTCAATAATCAAATTTTTTCAGCTCGATTATCTTTATTTTTGAGAAAGTTGTCCTGCTAAGTTCATATGAAGTTAGCAGGACACCCATTTTTCGCAAACCAAAAATGCAATAAAATTTTTGTTTGCGTAACTAATTCGCAATTAATTAGTTCTCAATAATAAACTTTATTGACCTCGATTATCTCTATTTTTGAGAAAGTTGTCCTGCTAAGTTCATATGAAGTTAGCAGGACACCCATTTTTTCCTAAACCAAAAAAGCAATTAATTTTTTTTTTGCGTAACTAATTCGCAATTAATTACCAACTAATGATAGGATAGTTTTTAACATGAATTTCCAAAAGTGTCCTGCTAACTTTATATACATCAAAATTTAGCGCGTGAAATAATTATTCGGCACATTCATTTTTTAGCTAAATCGTGACAGGTTGTTTTATTTGTTTGATTTATGTGAATTTTACTGGCGCAGGGTTAAAAGCCCAGAAGCAAAAAGTCCATAATGGATTTTTGACCCACTTGGGTGGGTTCAAAGTCCATAAATGCATTATGGACTTTTAACCCACTTCAGTGAACTAAAATTCCAGAAGAAAGTGGGTCGTAAGTTCGTAAATTTTTTAAGGAAATGGGTCAAAAGTCCATACTTTAGCCAAAAAATAATTTATTTCAAAATTTTCAGAAAAAATTTAAGGAATATCAATTAAAAAAGAAACAAGAAAATTTACAGATTCATAATAAAAGTTTCAAAAACATTGACAAAAAAACGTTTGTGCTATTTGTCACAATTTGCCTGCAAAATGGACATAAGACATAACACTTCATTTTGTTGAGTTTGTCCGTACTTTTAGCGTTCTTCCATTAGGCGAGTGGAAGCAAGCAATTGATAATTTTTGTATCGCACATTCAGAACACGTAAGTACTTACAGAGTTTTCGCTGATTTAATTATATCTAAATTTTTTTTTGTTTAGGGTTTGGGAAAATTGAAAATATGATTTTAAAAAAAAATCACTTTATATTTTTATACAATAATATTGAGTTTTGAGAAAACAACATTAATATGGTTTTGGATATGTTTTTTGGGAAATTTTAATTTTCGAAAAATTAAATTACCTAAGTTAGTTATTTCGCGTACGTTCTTATAATTTTGCTAACTGAACTTTTAAAACAAATTTTCAAAAAGTAAGCTCAATAAGTCACTTAGAAAATTTTAAAGAGATATAATTTTCGAATCGAAGTTTTGCGATACACGGAATTTTAATATTTTTCGAAATGATTTTTGTGAAATTTGAATTTTTGAAAAATGCAATCAGGTAATTTTAAAAATTTCGCGCGAAATTTTACAAATCCAATTGTTTGATTAATTATTATTTCATTTATTAATTACTTCGATATAAATTTTATTAATTATTTTTATACAGCACCAAATTCAATAAAAAAAAAATATATATATATATTGTAAGATTTATTTTTATTTTAGACCTTAACATCTTAATGTGGGAGATGTAAAATATTGTATAACAATTACAAATCAAAATTATTTAATGAACTATTTACTTAATTTTCAATACTGTTTATATTTAGATTTTGTAAGATTTATTAATATCTATCTTAGACCTTATAACAACATCTTAATGTAGGAGATGTTATATATTGTATAACACTTACAAATCATGCTTTGACTCATATGTCTTATATTCTATTAAGTTCATTGTAGCTTAGTCACGAACGTGAGCCCATGAATAAAGAATATTAAGAGCTAACAAATTTGACTTTTGGGTAAGATCATAGACTAACTAATAATAAAGACAGGCCGCTTCATATAAAGAAAAAGGAACCGATTTGAGATTGCCTCCACTTAGATTGCCTCCACCTCATACATGTTTTGAACTTAGCGAGAAAAGATTTTGCTTTATATGAAGCTTTCAAGTTGCATCGAACTGAAATTTATTTCACCACTATCGCAAGTGTACCTGTTTTTGTTGTTGGTTTTTGGGTATTTTGCCTGTTCTTAATGAAGGTTGTAATGCAGTGGTGGTAGTTTTTTTGTCTTCATACTTTCAGATGTATTTATTTCATTCTTGTCGATCTTGGCAAGATTTTCGTTTTTTAATTTCTTCTGAGGTAGGTTTGAAGGAAAAATTTGTTCCTTGGAGGATTTCTCTGTTTTCAAGTTTGGCGGTGGATGTGGAGAATATATGACAGTTCTGAAGCAATGGTAGACTTGGTGGCGGTTGTTTTTGTTTGCCATTTTTGCTCTCATTTATCCTTTTTTGTGCGCTTGCTTTGTACTCTTGCATATATGTACATTCATAATATAATCTCGGTCTTCTAGTAATGACATAAGAATTTTCGTTTTTGGTGATTTCGAGGATTTCTATACAGCATAAAAATAATATGTAGGTAGTTGGTATGAAGGAATATTTTTTTTTATTTTATGTATTTATTTATTCAGTACCGAAATAAAAAAATGTTAAGAAATACAGGTGAATAACATACCTAAAATGCGCCCGAAAATAACGATATTTTCACTCTAAACGAATTTGCGCCTCTTATAGTAATTTATTATGTTCTCTTGAATCATTATAATTTTTTTTAAACATAATCCTTGTTATATTAATATTTATTTTATACCTCAAAAAAAAATTACTGAAGTAATTTCCGGAGAGCTTATTCGTGATATTCCAAATCCTGTATTTGTACCTAGTATGCAAAATTTTGGGTTGAGTAATGTTCAAAAATCGATATAAAATCATGCGGTTAACCTATAAATATGTCTGATACACCAAAATAACCTGTTATTAATCAAAATTATTATAAAATACAAATTTTTAAAATCGTATTTAAAATGAGAACATTATTGTAAATGGAGTGAAAGCTTGCTTTTAAACCTTTCGAAACCTTTCAACTACTTAAATTAAATGCAAATATAATTTTAGAACGCTTTGAAAATTATAGATTTTTTCAACTTTCTACAGATACCTAATTTCTGAAGCAGCATTTCTCGACTTAATTTCAATTTAATGCAGCAGAATACAATAATTCGATCAAAATATCCCATTATCCCGATTAGGTTCGAAAGGATTCATAAATAATCAGGGGGCGTGGCATCCACCCACATTCTTAAAAATTCTTCTAAATTATATGGAGCACTTCCGATTGGTGTAAGACGACGAAAATGGGTAGGTTGGTAGGGCTTGAAGTACTCAGAAAAAAAAAATCGAAAAATTATGGAGCACTTCCGATTGTTGTAGAACGATAGTAAATTTGGTAGATCGGTAGGGCTTGAAGTACTTAGAAAGAAAAAAATAATAAAATTGGAAGTTTCAGTTCAGGGGGCGTGGCATCCACCCACATTCTCAAACATTCTTATGAACTATATGAAGCACTTCTGATTGTTGTAGAAAGATGGAAATTGGTAGAGGGGTAGGGCTTGAAGTACTTAAAAAGAAAAAATTGAAAAATTGGAATTTCCCATTTAGAGGGCGTGGCATCCACCCACATTCTTTAAAATCCTTATAAATTATATGGAGCACTTCCGATTGTTGTAAGACGACGAAAATGGGTAGGTTGGTAGGGCTTGAAGTACTCAGAAAAAAAAAATCGAAAAATTGGAATTTTCCATTCAGGGGGCGTTCCGTCCACCCACTTTATCAGAATTGCTATTATTTATATGCAGCTTTTTCGGTTGTCGTAGAATTATGAAACTTTGTAGAGTGGTAGGGCCTGATTTTCACCTGGCAAAAAAAATCTTTGCAAAAAGGAGTGAAATCACAACAAAAACATAAATGTTAAAAAAAAGAGCCAAGTTCTTATATGTACAAGTAACCTGTGGGTAAACGTCAGCTAAAAAAAGTAATGTAATCTAAAATATATGCCAAGTTTTAAGTTCATGAAGTTTAATATCAAATATCTTAAGTAGAGTAACATCGAAAAAATTCCAAATCATGACAGAAATTTGGTATTTAATGATTACTGGCTAAAATTTGGTGGATTTACTTGGCAAGTTTTCTCTTAAATACTTAATCACAAATTTAAAATGTATGAAAACTTAACTAGTGAACCTACCAAATTTTAATCAGTAATCATTAAATACAATTCTGTCATGATTTGGAATTGTTTCGATGTTACTCTACTTAAGATATACTTCATGAACTTAAAACTTGGCATACATTTTAGATCTCATTACTTTTTTTGGCTGACGTTTTACGCACAGGTTTCTTGTACATATATATAAGAACTTGGCTCTTTTTAACACGCTTTTATTAGTTTCGGCTGTATCTATGTATGTCTGTATGTACGCAACGGAATCTTTAGACGTGATGTTGACCCATTTCAAACAGTCAGATTTGATTTGATATTGGAGATTTTCAACGTGTTTTTTCATGAAATAAATAAAAGATATTACACTAGTCAACAATATTAAAGGAACAAATTTTTTTTCAATTTTTGTTAGCGTTTTTTGAAGAGCTGTATCTTTGTGACGAGTGGTCGTATTGAGTTGAAATAAAAAGCATTTTACAGCTTTATGTTTTTTGTTTCGAAATTTGTTTGCAAACAAATTTTTTTGAAGTACCGTTATTGCGTTATTGCAAAAAATGAGACGAGACAACAAAATTATTTTGTTTTTATTTTTTTTGAAGGTCCTCATTTCTATGGATAAATTTTTTTGAGTCAATTAAATGTCATGATCAGATACCTTGTTTATTCAGCTTCAATTCAGTTTTTTTGTTGTTTTCGTACGATTTTTTTTGACATGGTTTATCTGACTTTGAATGAAAAAAGATACTTTTAGTCTTGATTACCAATATCTCAGCAAATAATGAAGTTATAAAAAATTCAAAGACAGTTTTGGAAATTTGAAAAAGCGTTTAACAAGATTTTTTTATGATTTTGTAGAAATTATTTTTTTACCGTTCACCGTTAGTTTAAAAAAAAGTACTAAAAACCGACGTTTTGTGGTCTTTTCGTAAATCTTTTTTTTTCGTTGCAAATATTGATTGCATGGCTTGCGTTGGTATGCAAATTTATAGACTTTTAAATCGTCAATATTCTTGTAAATTTTCAAATTGATTCATCGAACCATTTTTCCTCACCAAAACTTCAAAGTCTTACAAACCAGGTAAAGGAACAAATTGTGGTGTTCCTAAACAATGCGAAGTTGTCATCAAAATGACAAGAAAACCGCAATTCCAGTGAATTTTTTTCACAGTTTTGCATTAGTTAGATACTTTTTTGAATGGAAATGAAAAAAAAATTACATTTTTCAAACAAAAAAAAAAATTAAAAAAATCAAGTTTTTTCGTTTGAAATTTTTTTTTAATTAATTTTTTTTATTTTTTGTTTAATGTACTTTTTATTTAATTGCAAGAGGAGATAAAGAAGGCAAAGAACAGATATCTGAAGCTTAGAACTAAGATTAAATACATACAAGCTGATATATTTTTTCTTCGGAGATGTAAAAAGAATCAAATTTTTCCTAAATTTATCCAGCTGTGGGGTCCAACAAACTCAGAAAATAATAAGATTGTTCAAAAAGCTATTTGTGCAGGACAAAAAGTGTGGCTTAATCTTGAAATTAAAGAAAAATATTCCAAGTTATCTACAATAGAAAGAGAAACATATTCCTTACATTTATATTTAAGTAGCAAATTGAACCACGAAAGCGAGACTGAGAGACAAATTATAGATCAATCAAGTGATTGGAGTATTTTTATCAACCATGTTGAGGATATCGTTGAAATTAAATTTGGTAAGAAAAAAGAGAGTTTAATTAGTAAATTTAATATTTTAATAGGAAGAACAGAAATTACACAACAAAAGAAGATTTTTAAAGAAGTAGAACCAGTGCAAGACTTTGTAAAAAATCTATCAAATATCCAATTTTCATCAAGTGAATTAGAATTACTAAACCGAGGCTTAGATTTCGCACTACAACCTCCAAAAGAACAAGCAATACAAAGTGCTTTGGTTAACATTGAAACAGCTCTAAAAAACTTCAGTGATGAAGATGAAAAAAGCTAGAGTTAGATGTGAAGCTGTTGAAAAAATTAATAGTACGAATCTACCGAATATATCTGCGAAAATGAAAGAATTCAGAAAAGCAGCAAAGAGTCTAAAAGAAAAGAAAACTTCAGTTATTTTCAGTAAAGCAGACAAAAGCAACAATATTGTCATACTTGATAAAAGAGAATACACTGAAATAAATGAAGAATTCATTGCAAATGGACCATACGAAGAAGTATTTTCTAACCCTCTACCAGGAATGATAAGACGAACTAAAGCAGCCATTAAAAAAGCAGCAGATATTTTCATTAATGAAAATTTATCAAGAAAACTAAACGTTTCAAATCCAGTACTACCGCGAATGTATTCTCAACTTAAGCTTCATAAATCTGGAAAACAAATAAGACCAATTACATCATAAATAGCAAAAAGACAAAAATAATGCTCACAGGCCGCTCCACACATCAGCGTATTTTAATACAGGAGACGCCAGTTGAAGAGGTGGAACAATTTAACTACCTTGGAAGTATTGTTTCAGCAAATGGTGGTACTGATCTGGACGTTCAAAGTAGTAGAGCTGTGTCAATCGTTCATTTTAAAAGACCGAATCAATCAATGATTGATTAGACCAAAGATTCGATCTTTTCAATCGTTCATTTCATCAATCATTCCTTTGATTATGGCATGTTTAAAAAAACAACACATTTTCAATAGTACATACTAACTACAGTCTGTTTCAATCCTTATTTAAAGAGGAATTTATTTCTTAGAAAAAATAAATAAAAATGTTCATATAGGCATATTTTTTTTTTAAATAGACCTTAACTCCAAAGACACAAAAATTTTCACCTGAATTTATTTTTTTTTTCAAAGCTAAAGAGTACTTACGAGTACTTAAAATAATTACTTACTTTAATACTTTTCGTTAAATGCAAATGCATTGAAAAAAAAAGAACTGCATTGTTGTATTCAATCATCTCTTAATTATCAACAAAGATCTATTCGTTCACAATGCCAATGAGATTGATTTGGTCTTTGTCCACAATGGATCCCAATTCCAATCGGTCAAATCTCAAATGAACGTATGAACGATATGAACGAAATGAACGATATGAACGATATCGTTCAACTCAATCTCAATCTCTATCTCAATCAAATGATTCCAAAACCAAATATTGCTCATAGTCGATAGAGATATAGACAAAATTCATAATAAATGAAGAGAAAATGAACACAAATACGAGAGAGCCAAGAGAAAATGAAGTGTAGCTAAGCTGGTAGATGTAGATATATGTATATCAATTTATGTTCCTTTCTCCTGTGGTGTGTTATTTTTTTCATTCATGTAGATAGAGATTGAGATTGTATGTGTTTTTGTTTCGTTGAGTATTCTGGTGTGGAAATGGATTGATTGAGAATGAGTGGAATGAACGAAACATATCTCGCGCTTTGAAAACTTAAATGATTGACATTGGGATCGATTGATTCGGTCTGCTGTGATTGCAATCAATCATTCTTTGTGAAGAACGGGTCACAAAGACCGAATCAATCACGATTGACACAGCTCTACAAAGTAGAATAAATAAAGCTCGCGCAGCCTTCGGTTCTCTCTCCCAAATTTGGAAATCATGTCAAATCTCCTTGCGCACAAAGTTGAGATTCTTCGAATCCAATGTCAAATCCGTGCTGTTATATGCTTGCGAAACCTGGAAAGTCACGACTACCATCTCAAAGAAATTGCAGGCTTTTGTGAACCGTTGTCTACGCCATATTCTAAAAATTCGCTGGCCACAAATTATATCAAACGAGGAATTGTGGCGCAGGACAAGCCAGGAGCGGCTGGACGTTGACATAAGAAAGCGTAAATGGCAATGGATTGGTCACACACTGAGGAAACCAAACGATGAAATTGCAAAGCAGTCATTTGAATGGAATCCTCAGGGTGCACGGCGGGTTGGAAGACCAAGAACAACATGGAAATCAACAGTTCTAGCAGAAGCAGACTCCTAGAGAAAGACGTGGCCACAGTTAAAATATCTATCTGCAGACCGAGAAGGATGGAAACGATTTGTTGGCGCCCTATGCCCCAACCGGGGTTACAGGACTTGATGATGATGATGACATCAACAACAGGATCAATACTTACAAAACTTGAATGTTGGTTATTAGATAGATTCAATAATCTACCAAATAAATTCGAAACAAAAGCTATAAAAAATAGCATCGAATTTGCAGAAAAAGTAAAAGAATTAAAAATAACCAGTAATGAAATTCAAGTCTCATTCGATGTAGTATCTCTTTATCCAAATGTCCCTATTGATGAAACTTTAAAACTTCTTAAAGAATGGTTAGAAACAAATTCTTTAAGACAAGAAGAAATCAATGAACTAACTAACCTTACAAAATTATGTATGGATGAAAATTGGTTTCAGTTTAATCAAAAATTCTATCGACAAAAGTTTGGTTGCAGTATGGGTTCACATTTGAGTCCATTTTTGGCAAATTTATTCATGTCAAATTTAGAAACTAAAATGAAAAATGCAAGATTTTTTCCAAGAACTTGGTTCAGGTACATAGATGATGTATGGGCCATAGTTAAAAAACAAGAACTTCGAAGTCTAATAAACTTACTAAATAGAACGGAATATCCAACAATCAAATTTACTTACGAAGAAGAAATAAACGGAAGATTAAATTATTTAGATTTGACTATAATTAGAGAAGGTGAAAATTTCGAGTTTGATATATATCGAAAACCTTCAAATACTCTAAGATATATAACATCGGACTCTTTTCATTCATTTGAACACAAAATATCAGCCTTCCATTCAATGATTTTTAGAGCTTTAAATATCCCGATGACGAAAGAAAGAGAATACATTGAAATACGAAAGATCAAAGAAATAGCAAAGATAAATGGATATACAGAAAAATTAATAGATGATATGACGATTGCACATAGAAGAAAACAAAACTTAAGAAATTATACAACTTTAGATTTAATCAGAAATGAACCAGATGAACAAAAGAAATGGTCAAAATTCTATTTTTATCCAGAAATAACATCAAAATTAAGACCAATTTTTAGTAGACAAAATATAAAAATAAGCCAGTGTAGTGAGATAAAACTTAAAAATCTGATAAGTGGCTCAAAGGACAAAATTGAAAAAAATCAACAATCAGGAATATACTCTATTGAATGCAGCGATTGTAGAAAGGAATATATAGGACAGACAAGAAGACCAATTGTGAAAGGATTCAAGGAATATTTTGCCCATGTAAAATACAATGAACCTGAAAAGTCGAGTGTAGCACAACACATGCTGGATAATACCATAATTTTAACTTACAAAATTTGAAATTAATTCGAAATGTTAATAATCGTAATGAATTAGACGCATATGAATCTCTTTACATTGTTAAAAATGGAAATAATTTAATGAATAGTGACGATGGACCAATAAAAGATCCAATTTTCAAAAAATTTTATGATAGATCCTAAATTCACTATAAATTTGTTTGTGTAGTTTGTTTTGTTTGTATTGAGTTATTTGTATTTTATATCAATCAAAAAAAAATTTTGTTTGTATTATTATTTATAAAAAACTTACTGACGATGGAAGCATTGCTTCCGAAATGCATTTAAGTAAATAAATAAATAAAATAAGTGTTTTTAAGTTATTCAAAATAATATCTTTTATTTATTTACAGTCAGATTTGATTCAAACTTTGCATACTTGTCGAAGCCCGATGACAATAAAGTAATTCGATCAAGATATCCGATTATCTTCATTAGGTTTGCCAGGATTCATAAATTTCTTTCGGGATCCTTTGCATGAGAGTAAGAAAGGTAACGCATGCGTGCAGCTCCAGACTTACTCTTTGGTTCCAGAACTTGGCTTTCCAAAACGAAGTAGAGACGTTCTAAATCGAGATGCAACTGTTGACACACCTGTACATGTTAAAGACTGTTGCTTTGTACCAATTCGAACTAAAAAGTGAAAAATAAATTATAGTTTAAAAAACTAAAAACACGCTTTTAGACTTAATCAAACTAAAAAGTAAAAAATAATTCTTAGCATGAGAATAAAATTACTGACGAGAAAATTAATGTCACTGTTCTAAAAGCGTGGGGTGCCTTGTATGACATTTTTGAACTAACTCTGCATTTCGGATTGAAACTAGTGAAAAGTTTTAACGATTGATACAGAGCTCTTAATTTCGATATCGCCATTTTGGGCTTATTAGGAAAATATGGAAAAAAAAGATAAAGGGGGGCGCTACTCAGTGGGTAATTTTCTGTAACCGAAAAAACAATTCAGACAGCCAGGACTGGGAATCAAACCCAGATCAATTGGTTACGCGCGAAAAGCTCTACCAGTTAAGCTATCTTAGACACGTACCGGAATCATATTTCACTCACCTATATAATCTGCGATGAGCAGAGTTAGTTGAGAAATGTCATACAAGGCATCCCACGCTCTTAGAACAGTGACATTAATTTTCTCGTCAGTAATTTTATTCTCATGCTAAGAATTATTTTTTACTTTTTAGTTTGATTAAGTCTAAAAGCGTGTCTTTAGTTTTTTAAACTATAATTTATTTAAAATGTATGTTTTTGTTAGATTTCACTCCTTTTTGCAAAGATTTATTTTGCCAAGTAAAAATCAAGCCCTACCGCTCTACAAAGTTTCATAATTCTACGACAACCGAAAGTGTTCCATATAAATATAGCAATTCTGATGAAGTGGGTGGATGGCACGCCCCCTGAATGGAAAATTCCAATTTTCAATTTTTTTTTCTTTCAAAGTACTTCAAGCCCTACCGACATACCAATTTTCATCGTTCTACAACAATTAGAAGTTAGAATTTTAGAAGTTAGAATTTTTGAAAAAATGGGTGCCACGCCCCCTGAACTGAAACTTCCAATTTTTGATTTCGACACACCAATTTTCATCGAACTACAACAATCGGAAGTGTTTCATATAATTTATAAGAGTTTTAAAGAATGTGGGTGGATGCCACGCCCCCTGAATAGAAAATTGCAGATTTTCGATTTTTTCCTTTGTATGCACTATAAGGCCTACCGTTGTACGAAATTTCAAGTTTCTACGATGTCGGGAAGTGCTCTATAATTTTGATGATCTGTCAGTGAGTCAGTGAGTCAGTGAGCCAGTGAGTCAGTGAGTCAGTGAATCAGTCAGTCAGTTACGGTTTTTGCGATTTTTGAAGTCCTATATCTCAGGAATCGCTAGTGCTAAGAGTTGAAATTTGGTGAGCCACCTGTGTTTGATCAGCTCAGCAAATACTGCGAATTTGAAGTTTCTGACTTTATTGGTACTGAAGTTAGAGGGGGGTTGAAAATCGTCCGAGTTTGTTCCTGTAAAAAGGGTGTAGTGCCGCGAACTTGGCTGGGCACTACCGTGCCCTTTGATAAAATGTATGTGCTTCTGACTTTGTGCCACAGAATCTTGAATTAGCGCTGTTCTATTTCCGTTTATTAGCGCTGGCTTAAGAATTGGCGAGCTGATATTTTGCGAATTCGAACGTTTTTATTGTAGAATCGAGTTACATGATTGGGCCCCTGTAAAGAAACCAAATAGAAACCACCAAAAACGAAAATTCTTATGTCATTACTAGAAGATCGAGATTATATTATGAATGTACATATATGCAAGAGCAAACAAAAACAACCGCCACCAAGTCTACCATTGCTTCAGAACTGATATATATATATTCTCCACATCCACCGCCAAACGTGAAAACAGAGAAATCCTCCAAAGAAAAATTTTTTCCTTCAAACCTAACTCAAGAGAAATTAAAAAACGAAAATCTTGCCAAGATCGACAAGAATGAAATCAATATATCTGAAGTGTACACACACACAAGCAAAATTTAAGTTAGAGCAAACTACGAAGACAAAAAAACTACCACCACGGCTTTACAACCTTCATCAATTGCAAAAAAAAGAACAGACAAAATACCCAAAAACTAACAACAAAAACAGGTACACTTGCGATAGTGGTGAAATTAATTTCAGTTCAATGCAACTTGAAAGCTTCATTTAAAGCAAAAGCTTTTCTCGCTAAGTACAAAACATGTATGAGGTGGAGGCAATATAAGTGGAGGCGATCTCAAATAGGGTCCTTTTTCTTTATATGAAGCGGCCTGTCTTTATTATTAGTTAGTCTATGGTAAGATATAACAATCAACCCGTGGCACCACATTACCAATTTACTCCAGAAACGTGTTTTTCAGTCAATTTACATTCTAAGTTAACCCTGAGTTAATTCACCTAATTTGGTGAGTAAACTCAGGGTCTAAACTGAGGCAATTTTCGTTTTGGGGCCATCTCGACTTTCGCAGATAGTAAACGCATAGATTTTATGCCGTTTTCGATAAGATTTTGGAATTGTTCCATTCCTATCGAGTATGTAAAGCTTGGAGTAGAATGTTTTCCATATTCGATCAAAAACGACATTAATAATTATCTAGATACCCAACATATATGATCTTTTGTACAGAGAAAGACTGAAGCTTTGCCACCATTTTGTTGGAGGCAAAAACGTCAACAATAGAATAAAATGTTTCAGTGTTTTCTTCAAATAACTGCTTATTCTTGGAATGTAAAAGAGGAAATAAAATTTAGTATCAAATGAAAGGTATTTTTGCTATCTCTTAAATATAAGGAAACTTATATTGCTACGTTTAATATATTTTGAGATATTTAGATTTAACTTCTTGATAAACACTTTTTTTAGTCTGGCTTAATGATGACGAAAATGCAGACAGTCATGAAAGCAGCGATGATAACGAAAAGTTCGGAGAAGAAACTGAATTAATTGGAAAACTATAATAAATAGTTTAAAATTTGTAGGTACTTAATTTTGTTTAAGTCAATCATTTTTTTTTTTTTTTTGTTAACGAATAATTTGTGTTAGTTTTTTATTTAAAAAAGAAAATAAACTTTTTCAATTAATTTATTATGTTTTTCTCTTTTGCAAGAAAAAAGCTGGCATGATTTTCACTATGAAAAAAATGTCTGGAAGTGAAGATTCAGATTGCAAGGAGTTTAAAATGAAATTGGTAAGAGACTTGCTAGTTCTCTACTAAGGAATATTTTTTTTTAATTAAATAATAAATATATCTCTCCAATCGCTTGGGGATTCAACACCCATACAAAATTAAGTCAAATCTTTTTTTTATTCTTTCAACAATTGAACTGAAATTCTATGATTTTATGTTTTTTTTTTATATCTACAAAAAGCGTCTGGCTTGGATTTTGCAACTGGAGAAATATCTTGCTTTCTGGATTTAGATTGCTAAAAGGTTATAAAAAAAAAAGTGAACAACAAATTAACCGTACTAAAATGACTTCAAAAATAATTATTTTACTGTTGGCGTGCCTACGGGAAAACGCAACACCTCCCAACTGCCAGACGGCCCTCTGGCGAATCTAGGGGGCTAAGGCCCCGACCCATGGAATCCGTTGCGTCCGTTGTGGCGTCGCATTCAACTGACAGCTCGATAAAATACATATTTTCTTATGGGAACTGGCCCAATAGCAACGCAAGCGTCGGACGCAACGTACAGAGTAGCCGAACTTTTAACTTTTTCTCCCCGGCAGATGCGTTGACAGGAACTTTTCTTGTGTGTGTTTGAATTTTAAGTGGTTGTTATGTGTGTGTTTGAATTTCAAGTGGTTGTTATGTGTGTGGGTTTGAATTTAAAGTGGTTGTGTGTGTGTTTGAATTTCAACTGGTTATTATGTGAACGTCAACGCATTCATTGGACTACCTCGATCCGTCGCATCCGGCAACATCAATGGCTCCATCGCCGCAACGGGCGCAAACGATTCTTTAGAGAAAATAAAATCAAAAAACTAGCCGCACTAAAATTACTTCTTTTTTGACGTTGCTAGCTCTCGTTCTATTATCTTATATCAGAGTAAGGCCTTTTCACACGAAATGTCACGTCATAGATGCGCAGTGTGCACTGCACAAAATTTATCATGCATCGGCGACTTCTCTTAGCCCAACCTTCTACACACAAAGCATATTGTCCTCGTCGAACAATATTTGCAAAAATCAATTCGATTTTGAATTTTAGGATAGTTTTATCAAAGATATCAATTAATGCGGACGTTGTTGATTTAAGACTTTCTTATCATGATATTGAGACATTGTAAATAAATTAACGGACTTACCACGATAATTTGATAAAATCAAAAACTATTTATAATTATTTTCAACGACGTTTCTACCAGATTTCACTAGTCGTGGTCACGGGTTGACTGATGGCTTGTGGGTGGTTGTTGTTTTTTATCTTATTCTTCTGTTCTTGTTCGTAAATTGTACCGGTGCTTTTGTGCTCTCAGTTGAGATGGGATATGTTGTTGCAACTGCATAGATTGTTGTTGTTGTGAATTTATGTATTCTTGAGAGCAGGCAAAACTAATAGCATCAGCTGGCAGGTTGTTTTGATTTTTGTGTTTGTTGTTGTTTTTAGCTTGGATTTTATTAAGTTTATGTTATGTTAATGTTTATCAGAGGATCCCATGCCGAAGAAAGATTAAAACTTTGATTCCGATTAAAGTTTGAGTTCATTTTTATTTCGATTGCCTCTCTTACCAATTTTGGGACATAAAATCGAAACGTATAAAGTGATCCCCATTATAAGCTAAATGCTCACAAATAGCCGATTTGGTTACTTCATTCTTCTGAATGGCTCTTATATGTTCCTTAAGTCTTGTGGAAATTGCTCGTTTTGTCTCATCTATATAAGATGAGCCACGACTACACGGCACAGAATAAACTCCTGGATTTTGTAGAGGAATTTTATCTTTAGGAGATCTTAGAAGTTGGCAGATTTTTTCCGGTGGCTTAAATATTGATTTAATGCTTCGATAAAATTCTTCCAATGGCTTCAGAAACGCCTTTTCTCTTTTTTCATTTTGTTGTGTTGAATTTTCTGATGTTATTCTTTCTTTTGGTTTCCAAGAACGTTGTTTGGAACTATGTATAACGATTTTTCAAAAGAGCTGCGTCAACATGTTTTAACTCTTCTTCTCGATGCTCATTGTCACAGATCGCATGTGCTCTATTAATAAGAGCTGACACCACGGAAGTGAAATTTGACGGCTGGCGATGAGAAGCGGTATGCAGATATCTATCGTTGTGGGTGGGCTTCCAATCCCAGCGGGAAAAATTAAAAAATTCATTGAGGAAAAACCTGCTTTTTTCTTGAGGAATGGAAGCTGTACCTGCCACTTTTCAGCTTATTCCTTTGATGAATTTAACATGGGCGTGTCATTGGCGGGAAGCACATGCCACTTTTTCGATGAAAATTCACTAACGAAATCACTACTTCAATGGAAGTTGTTTATTTACCAACCCAGGGGATGAAAAACATGGTGATTGCATAATCTGTGAATTCACTACATACGGGTATTTAGCTCATTCATCAGTTCATAATTTCGATGAAAAATGTAATGAAAATTCAATTATGAAATCACCAGGTTAGTGGTAGTTTTTTTTTCATCAATTAAATCCTCCCATTTGTATTGTTTACTAAATCCCATCCGTAATGCACCCTTTATTTAAAGATGAAAACAAACCAAAAAGCTGTTCCCATTCCAAATCAAAAGTTTTTGGCGTTTCGGCAAACGCGATTTCTATTGACTTCAGTTCGTCTTACATGGACTTTTTAACAGAAAGTCACTGTGAACTGTATCCAACAAAATGAGAATTTATAGTTGCCAAAAAATTATAAATAACTTTGTGCATTACTATTCATCGTTGGAATCATCGATTCCAATTCACCATGAGTTTCACTCACATTTGTTTTTTTTTTTTGTTTTGTTCTCGCCATGAACACTTTACAAACCAGATGAGTGGATTCAAACAATGAAATGATGATCTTGTACATTACTTTTCCACAAATTTTTCATCACATACTTTTCCCTTTTAAATTCACCGAAGTAAAGGGTCGTTTCATAAACACAAAGCAGAAAGTGGAATCAAAGCTACGAACTGAGGAAACTTTGCATTACTCTTCACCTACTAAATCATTGCCTGTCGTTTCTCTTATGATTTAGCAAGTGAATTCATTGATTATTTCAGCAATAAATTTCATTGAGGACGATATTTCCCGCTGGGATATACCGTGTGTCCTATGGTCCCATCTTGTTTTTTTATGATATTTAAATCTAAAAATGCCAACGTGTTCTTCCTTAACTTCCATTATGAATTTTATCTTTGGATGCACGGAGTTAAAGTGGCTGAGAAATGTATCAACATCATTTTTGTTGAGAATACAAAATGTGTCGTCAACATATCTTTTTCAAATAATCGGCTTTATTGGAGATGTCTCTATTGCCTGTTCCTCAAAGCGTTGCATCCAGATATCTGCAATAACTGGAGCAAGTGGTTAACCCATTGCTACTCGCATCATTTTGTAAATAAAAATTGTAAAGAAAATATCCGGATTTAAAGCACAAGTGAAAAAGTTCTAATAATTTTGAGTCATCATCGGAAGAAGATACTTTTGTTTTTATCACATCTAGGCATTCTAATACTGGAACATTCGTGAACAATTATGTTACATCGAAACTAACCATTATTTCATTTTCATTTTCATGCAAATCTTTTATCATTGATATGAAGTGCTGGGAGTGTCTTACAAAAGAAGAGCAATCGATGACCAACGGTTTTAGTTGCATAGATAATTCTTTGGCAACAAGGCAAGTAGTAGAATCAATTTGGCTGACAATTGGTCTCAAGGGGACATTTTCTTTGTGAACTTTCGGCAGGCCATACAGTTTTCGTGGTTGAACACAAGAAGGTATAATATTTGTTTTTTTGATAAGTGATTTACATTCTGCAATTCTTTTACTAACCGTGATGTTTTGCTTCATCGGTTTTGCCCTACGAATCAAAACTGAAACATTCTGTCTAATAGTTTCAGATATTAGTTTTTCAATTTTATTCCTACGCTAAAGACAGCAACAAACACAAAAATCAAAACAACCTGCCAGCTGATGCTATAAGTTTTGCCTGCTCTCAAGAATACATAAATTCACAACAACAACAATCTATGCAGTTGCAACAACATAATCCCATCTCAACTGCAAGCACAAATGCACCGGTACAATCTACGAACAAGAACAGACGAATGAGAGAAAAAACAACAACCACCCACCAGCCATCAGCCAACCCGTAACCACGACTAGTGAAATCTGGTCGAAACGTCGTTAGTTTTTGATTTTATCAAATTATCGCGGTAAGTCCGTTAAGTGTCGTTTTATTTATTTACAATGCGGACGTAATAAATAAATAAATTGGGTGGTGCAACAGCTCGTGGAGAACCAGGGCCTAGTGACTTAAAACTCTCAACAATTCCTGTGTGCGTGTTGTTGGCAGGAATGGAGGGGACCTACAGTTTTTGGCCGAGTCCCAACGGCTAAATGAGCAACACTTTTTCATGACAAGTATACTCTTGGAGGATTTGTCAGTTCCTCGCAAGAGGCAGTACCTCGGATAAAACATTTCTTTTTTTTAGGTGGCACGGCTGGGAATCGAACCCACACCTTCGGCAGAACAGTCCCACGCACTAACCATCATGCCACGAGGTACTACACAATGCGGACGTGTTTGTTGTAAATGTGAAAACTTCAAGTGATGAAGAAGATTTACTACAGTTATCTGCGTATCCGAAAAAAAAGATGAACCAGAGAATTTTGGGTGCATACGTTAATCCAAAAAAAATACAAAGAGAAGGTTATTCATTGCAACCAACAAATTATCGGGAGACGATTATAGTTTCCATACATTTTAGAAGGTCTAAGGAAAAATTTTAGGGAATTCTTGTTGATTGTGAGTTAAAACACGAATTTGTTCCAATAAATTCGGCATTTCACACAAATGCTCCATACAAAAATTGAACCTGTACGACCGGCGGCGTCCCAGAAGACACCCAAACTGCTGTACGCCAGGCGATTTGCTGCTTTTATGCTGTGACGAATACGTGTTGCTTACGCCTCGTGTGCACTTATCCATTGAAATCAATGTGCGCTGCATGCAATCTACACTGAAGTTTGGGCGCGTCTATGACAAGACCCTTCGTGTGCAGATGGCGTTACTTGGGAAAATATACGCTATGAACTCGCTCTGCTGTGTCAGCATTTACATTGCCCAATTTTTCCAGCACGATTTTTGTTTTTTGTTGGTTAAGGGAATAAGAGGCAATTAAAATGAGCGGAAACCATAAAATATAGCCTTAAAATGTTTTTAAGAGGGGAAATATTGGAGCATTTATTGAATTTTTTTTAACTAAATGTGACGTTCCAAAATTCTTCTAATTCCAATTCTTATCTGATTATATTTTGATTACTAGGCGTTCTCCATTCATCATCTAGGTTAACTGTAAATTTTTTCAACCCAATTTGGAAACAATTGCATGAGTGGGGTAAGACTTGGAAACTTGTTTGTAGATCTATTATTCATGAAAAAAGAATAAGAAAAAGCAATACAAAAGGGCAATAATGAAAGCAAAATGCAGTACAAAACAGAGGTGAGCAGTACGGCAGTACGAATAGCTTGAAAGCAATACAAGTATTGCAATTGCAGAACATTTGACAGCACTGCCATGGGTCATATGAATAATAGATATTGTATGGATGTGTGGGGAGATAGATGCATTGAGGTGGGGAAGTATAACTTCCAATACGCGTGCATAAGTGTCCTTTTTTAATTTGTTTACTGTAACTTTTGACCCCTATTTTTTATTTTTTTTTTGTCGCCATGGTAAGAGCGGGCTATCCAACTACATTGGTCTCGTTCGTGGTGGATATTTGAACCAATTTTCCCATTCTCCTTTATGTTTATGTTTTTTTTTCTACTGAGATTTGTGCATTACCTTAACATATGGATCACTTTTACATCTTTTTGAAGAAGACGATGATCTTTACATTGGACGACATATAACGTTCACTTTCACAATCTCAAAGCAATAATCAGAACACACACTTGTTAAAGATTCAGAGCGCCCCTTAAGGAAATCATATTTTTTTTTAATTGAATTGCTATAACATATTTAGTAGTTAGTTACTCTGAAATTAGTCATGTTCCGTTGGTATAGTGATTTTCTTTGAAATACTGGTGTATTATTTACATTAATGTTTAACTCCGATAAAGAAAAGTCACCTGTAAAAGAGGAAATATAATTTTTATTACTGACAATATTTTCACTATAACGAGTTAAGAATACAAGGTTATTGGTATATCAAAAATGATTAGGGGGCTTTCCCTTTCATTCAAGCGTAATTAAATAAAAAAACTTTGGTAGAACAAAACAACAATTTTATAAGTACAATACATAGCCTATTGAATAGACCTTTTAAAAAGGAACAATTGTGTGCAAGGGTTTTTATTATTGAATATGTTTGTTTGGCCCATAAGCATGCTTAAAACCGAAAATGCTACTACATTCACCCATGCGTTTCTGAGAGAATGGTCACACTGGCCACTTTTCAGTATTTTTGCTATAACTCGAAAATTAAGCCGAATTTGACAATTTTACATATTATACTTTTTGTTCAAAATTAAATTTTTATCGAAATGGATAGTTTGGAAAATTTCTTAAAAAAATTTAATCAGGAAAAGTAAACAAAAACCAACATAAAAAAATCGAAAAATCAAAGATTTTTAATTTTTTTTCTAAATTGCGCATAACTTTTTTCGGAGCAAAGATACTCTCAAGACGTGCATAAACAAAGTAAACTGGAGACTTAAGGCCTTTATATGACATGTTAAAAAAGCCATATTATTTGAAAATTGACAGAGATATAGCCATTCAAACTCTACCATTTTTTATCATTTTTCGCAGTTTTTGCCCGAGAGCCTATTTTTTAGTAATTTATGACAAATTTAACGTTCTTAGCACCAATTATCAAATCTTATATTAATCGGACCAGCCGTTCAGTCTGTAGGTCTGAAAGCATTTAAAAATAGCCGAAAAACGGAATTGCGAACTTATCAAAATTTTGATTTCGAACATTTTTACGAAATTGAAATTTGCCATATTGTACCGAAAAAGAGACTTTCGGGCCAAAACTGCGAAAAATGATAAGAAATGAAAGGGTTTGAATGGGAATATCTCTGTCAATTTTGAACAAATTTTAATTTTTGTATATGCCATATTAAAGCCTTTAGTCTCTACTTTATTTTGTCCGTGCATGTCTTGACCTTATCATTGCTTCAAAGAAAGTTATGCAAAATTTATTTAAAAACTTTGATATTCTTGATTTTTTGATTTTTTTAGGTTGGTTTTTGTTAATTTTTCCTGCTTAAATATTTTTGTAAAAATTTTGGAACTATCCATTTCGATCATCATCATCATCGTGTCCTGTAACCCCGGCTGGGGCATAGGGCGTCAACAAAACGTCTCCATCCTTCACGGTCTGCTGCAAGGTACTTTAGCTGTGGCCACGTCTTTCTCTGGGATTCTGCTTCCGCTAAGACAGTTGATTTCCATGTTGTTCTTGGTCTTCCAACCCGCCGTGCACCCTGAGGATTCCATTCAAAGGACTGCTTTGCAATTTCATCGTTTGGTTTCCTCAGTGTGTGACCAATCCAACGCCATTTACGCTTTCTTATGTCGACGTCCAGCCGCTCTTGACTTGTCCTGCGCCACAATTCCTCATTTGATATTATTTGTGGCCATCGAATCTTTAGGATGTGGCGAAGACAGCGATTCACAAAAGCCTGCAATTTCTTCGAAATGATAGACGTGACTTTCCAGGTTTCACAAGCATATAACAGCACGGATTTGACATTGGATTCGAAGAATCTCAACTTAGTGCGTAAGGAGATTTGACTTGATTTCCAGATTGGGGACAGAGTACCGAAGGCAGCACGAGCTTTATTTATTCTACTTTTAACGTCCAGATCCGTACCACCGTTTGCAGAGACAATACTGCCAAGGTAGTTGAACTGTTCGACTACTTCAACTGGCGTCTCCTGTAGAATAATACGCTGCTGTGTGGAGCGGCCTGTGAGCATTATTTTTGTCTTTTTGCTGTTTATTCTTAGACCACTCGACTCTCCCTTCACTTGCAGTGTTTGGCACATCCCGTTCAGCCCACTGATGTTATTTGCCAGTAGACATATGTCATCGGCATAGTCTAAATGACTGAGCCTTTCGAACGGTCTCCATTGAATGCCCTGTCGCTCAGCTGTACCTACACTGGCCGTCAATACGTCGTCCATCGCCAGCAGGAAGAGAATTGGCGATAGAACATCCCCTTGTCTCACACCCTGTTGCACTACGAAGGAGTCGGATAGCTGCCCATTGTGCAAAACAAAACACCTCGCGTTGTTGTAGGACTCTTTAATAATGGCAACAATTTTTGGTGGAATTCCTCTACCAAGCAACGATCTCCATATACATTCTCGGTTAACTCGATCAAAGGCCTTTTCAAAATCCACGAACATGAGGTAAAGCGGTGATTGAAATTCCATCGACTGCTCGAGGACGATACGCAGGGTGTTGATATGGTCGACACACGATCGACCACTGCGGAAGCCAGCTTGATGCCTCTTGAGTGTAGACTCGATTCTATCCTTTATTCGCTCGAGTATGATTGTTGCCATTAGTTTTGGGAAAACGGACAAAACGGTGATACCACGCCAATTGTTGCAATTCTTTAAGCCACCTTTCTTTGGCAACTTAACAATCACACCATCCTTCCAGTCCCTGGGATAGCTTTCGTTTTCCCAAATGTTTTGTATCAGCGGATGTAAAATACTAGCCGCTGCTACGGGATCGGCTTTCAGGAATTCAGCTGGTATTCCGTCCAGTCCAGCTGCCTTGTTGTTTTTGAGGAGATTTATTGATGTACGAATTTCCGATTCTGACGGGGGTTCGATGTCAATACCCCTATAGGACCTGCGCATCTCGTTTAGTTGGGGCACTTCAGCACTCTGCTCAACTGAATCCTCATTTAGCAGGGCACAAAAATGGTCCTTCCATCTACGAAGCTGATCCTCAATTGATACCAAAAGTGTACCATCCACATCCATTACAGGATGATTGGTGTTGCTTTTTTTCCCGATAACATCTTTGGCTATTTGGTACAATTCCCGGATATCTCCTCTTCTGGCAGCGCTTTCCGCATTATCTGCGAGTCCATCCAACTTCACCCTCTTGTCACGTCTCACACAGCGGTAGACCATCTTATGTGCAATGCGGTACTCTCTTCGCAAGTCAGCCTTTCGTTGAACATCAGCTTCGGCATTTATTTGAATTTTCAACGATTTGCGAAGTTCGATCTTATCCCAGGTGTCTTGGGATATCCAAGAGTCTCTTCGTCTCGTTCGCTTGGGTACAGTTTCGGATCCAGCCTCCATAAAAACACTTTTAATTTCACCCCACATCTCATCAATTGTTGAATTCTGGATTCCATTTAATGACGAGGCTCTGTCGTTAAGGGTGGTGACATAGTTTCGACATATGTTGGGGTCATTTAAAGCATTAGTAATGAATTTTGTGCTCCTTGCTGCATCCTGCGCTGGTTTTTGTACGGCAGCGGTTCGTAGTTTGAGACTCATCAGAACCAAATGGTGGTCACTTCCCACATCGGCATTTCTTATACTCCGGACATCACACATAGACTTCCTCCATCGCTGCTGAATCATGATATGATCAATTTGGTTTTCGGTTTGACCATCCGGATGCACCCAGGTAATTTTGTTGCACGTCTTATGCTTAAATACAGTCCCACCTATCACAAGACGATTCGCGTTACAAAAGTCGACAAGCAAGTCACCATTTTCATTCCGTGACCCCACGCCATTTCTTCCCATCACGCGTTCCAGTCCGTAATTGTCTGAACCGACTTGGGCATTAAGGTCTCCCATAACGACTATGATGTCGGCTCTCGGAACACTACTGTAAACCGAGTTCAGATGAGTGTAGAACGCGGTTTTGTCTTCCTCGGTCGCTTCATTTGTGGGGGCGTAGCACTGAATAATTGTGACGTTACGAATTTTTGAACGAAACCTTGCTGTCATTAATCTCGCAGAAATGGGCGCCCATGAGATCAAACTACGCCTCGCTTCTTCGTTCAACATAATTCCGACACCATGCAGTCTTTGGCCACCCTCTCTTTCATCTTCCCCGGAATACAGCATTCTCGTCTGTCCAGTGTCTGATCTGTATTCAGCTCTTCCTCTCCACTTAGTTTCGCTTATGCCCAGGATACTGATCTTTAGGCGAAGCATTTCACGCTCAACCTGCTCGTATCTACCATCGCTGTACAAGGATCGAACGTTCCATGCTCCGATTTTCGTACGTATGCGGTAGCCAAAAGTAACATTTGCGCTTCTTGAAAGACTTCTTCTATTTGTCAACGATTCATTTATTATTATGGCGTCTTGATTGACGCTCGTACATGAAGGATGCCGCACCCCCAAATCCGATGTGCGGTTTACTGCAGCCGAAGCTACAGAAGGATTTTCTATAAAAAGATTACCTCTTGGGGACTCATTTCCATTTGTTGTCATAATTCATGTATTTGCATATATCCTTCCACCATGGTGTTTTCCGAGATATGATTAATAACATACATAAGCTCAGATTTGACAGGCACACCCGCCTTTTGTATGGTCAAACACATAACTGCTCGAGGCCGCCCACTATGGGAAAACAGACGCCTTTTGTAGCCGCCCAATATGGGTTACAGACGCTACCTGCTGCTGCCGTTGGCCTTTTACCAAAAAAAGCTCCTCCGCCACCAGACTATCATGCCGTTGACCGCCACCTGCAGTTCATCCGCCTTAAGGGGGCTTTTAACCATCCCGAGGACAAGTTTGTGCCCTGACCAGCATAGCTGGGTTGTCTGCTTATCCCGGCATCCATTCGGTCCCCCTGCACGTTAGCGTTACCCGCCCTCTACCACGCGGAGGTGTGCATAGGGATTTTCCTATCATTGAGCCTAGGGCCATATGGCGTCCTAGCACTCTCAAGTACTTTTAGAGGGCCAATCCATTTCGATAGAAAATTTAATTTTTAACAAAAAGTATTGTAGGTATGTAAAATTGTCAAATTCGGCTTAGTTTTCAAGTTACACCAAAAATATTGAAAAGTGGCCAGTGTGACCATTCTCTCAGAAACGCATGGGTGAATGTAGTAGAATTTTCGGTTTTAAGCATGCTTATGGGCCAAACAAACATATTCAATAATATAAACCCTTGCACGTAATTGTTCTTTTATACTCCTCATTTCCCGGTCTATTCAATAGGCTAACAATAGGCCCCGTTCAACTTTTCGAATTGTTCATCTTTTTAAGCATTGAGAGTTATTTCAAGAAAAATATATAGCTATACATAAAAGAATTGCATCTAACAAAATAACAATTCATTTTATTTTAAAAAAACATAAAACCTAACAAAAATAAAAAAGTTGTTCATAGGAGTTAAACAAAACCGACTTATTTAGACCTTTTTCTTTAAAAAATTGCTCTTTAGTAGACTGTCGCCCGGAAGAAAGAAATCTCGTTATTGCTTTCTCTCGTAAATTTCTTTAGCTTAATGGCTAAATCACAATCTCGCGTTCGGTGGGTCGGCCTTTGACGGGCTTTTACCGACTTTACGATATTCTGTGTCATTGAGCGCGACCCTAATATTTGCAAAACGGAATGTAGCTTTAAGCTTCGGGCAATGACAAATTACGAATATGAAAGAATAAAATTTCTGTTTCTTTAAACTATTACTTTTAAAATTCTTCAACGATAAGGGGAACATTAAGTCTCTCTTTTATTTATTAACAAAAGCAGCTGTGGGTTCGGGAGCTTAAGTTGAGCAGGGATACGTATGGTTTCTTTGCTCTTAATTATGAAGCAATGAAAAATAAGGATCCCGAATTTTTTTTTAAATAACTAGATGATTAATGTAAGTATGAAACCACTTCACAGTTTGTAAAATGTATAACAGGTAACTTACTTTAGCTTAATTTCAGTTTTTTAATTTTAACCCACTGATTTTGCGGAATAGCAGCGAAGTTCAACGATGGTTCAAGCATATATGCATCGCCACTATTACATACTTGAACCACAATTAATCCACCGAAATCGGCGAGTTAAAATTGCTAAACCAGGGATATACAACTGGCCCTAAGAAAATAAAGTTAAAACGGCTAAAACAGTGACAGTTCTTGCAAAAACTAACCAAACACACCTTTTTTGACATTTGTAAATGTCAAAGTGTCATAATGGAGTTTGTACGATACGAAAAAGATAAAAATCGGAACAGAAGGAATTTCGATACAACACAGCACTTCGCATCACATATTCACCACTCATCACACACAATTTTAATTAAGTTTAGCTCAGGTAGTAGTGGTGGCGAACCGACCCAGCTTAAATGTGCAAATGTGGAGGGACACCCTGCTAATTATCGGGGCTGCTCAGCCTTTCAGCAAATTCGTACCAATAAAGCAGCTAGGCAGACAGCAGTAGTGGTACGCCCATCAACGCGTGCTTTTACAACAACACCCGTCAATCCCCAGATCTCCTACACCAAAATGGCGGCAGGAAGGGAAACACGGTACAGCCGCCTGCAGCTAAGGTAGCCCAACCGGCCTTCGTGCCTAGGGCTCCGGACGCTCAGGCAGAAATAAGAAGCATGTTGCTGGCAATTCAAGGCCAGTTGACAGGACTTCAGAAAAAGATAAGGGAGCAGGCGAATAGGGTGGACTATATCTACTCTGTTTTGCCTAGCTTAACGTAAATTAGAGGTTAAAGGCGCGCTGTCGGAGAGGCCTCTTAGGATCCTTGCTGTGAATGTAAATTCACTGATTAGGACCGAACGCAGAGCTAATCTATTCCAATTGTTGAAAGACCAAAGTCCAGATGTGTTTATGGTCAGCGAAACTAAGCTGAACCAGAATCATAAGTTGACTTACAACAATTACAATATCGTTAGAAGAGATCGACCCAACTCCACAACGGACTCGCCGCCGTAATACAGCTTCCGAACGAGCTCGTGGAGTTTGATGAGTATGTGCCTGTGCATAATTATAGACCAAGAGCCGACAGCAAATTTTGGGAGTGGAGGTATAACCAAAATCGGAGTATGAGGAATTATAGGTACATGTATCGTGATCTAGAATATTAAAGTCTGGCAGGTTTTATTTTCAGCTTTTGGTGGGGGTGGGGGTTTAAAAGCCGCGTTGTTTCCTATTTATATAGTAGGGTAATTAGAACTTCAATTCACTTTTAAAAAATAGGATATGATGCTCTGTCATTTTCCCTAAGTTTCAAGACTTTTATCTTGGTGATCAGATAGGACCCATAATTTAACCTTTTTAAGCAAACCTTTTTAAGCGTTCTTGTGGAGACTTTATTTGTTGATTTTTTGTTTTGTTAAAAATCTCCAAAAAAGGGATGATAAGGTTCACGTAAAATGGTTATATCTTGAGTTCTATTAATCGGACCGTCAAGATTTTGGTGTTTATGCTTAGGAAAAATGACAGGAAATCATATCCAATTTTTAAAAAATAAATTAAAGAGGTAATAACCCTGAAAATAAATCAAAGGATCTAGCACTTTTTAGCCCCCCACCCCTCCCAAAGGCTGAAAACAAAACCTGCCAGACTTTGGTATTTGATATCACGATACATGTACCTATAATTCCTCATACTCCGATTTTGGTTATATCTCCACTCCCAAAATTTGCTGTCGGCTCTTAGGAATTTGACAAATAACGAAATAGACCAATATCTTGAACAAATGGACGAGACAATCAAACGAACAATGTACAGAACGATACCAAAGTAAAAACAACGGGACGCAACCGACAAGTACCGGAATGCGACCATTGACGTATTACACAGACAAAAAAGTGGACTGCTGACAAGACTCAAACTCTTGTACAAACGGTTTACTGACCCACACAATCTGGAGATTAGGACGCTGAAGTCGTCGATCAAGAACATCAACCAACTAATAAAGGAAAACTATCGCTTGTCGATTAATTTGTACTGGGATAACAAAATCCGGGCCGTTAATTCTAGCGACCCGAGTATGTTTCCCCAAATTTACAAGATATTTAGAAGGAACGATCAGAACGACCTTCCGTGTCTTAAGCTCCAGAGAACGACAGATAACAGAGACGTACTTCTGACAGCAGGAATTGATCCAGAGGACGCCGTCTTGGACGATGACCTCTTTCCTGTCGAAGATCCGCAGGAGAAAGTGGAGGCTGTAGGGGCTGCTTTCCAGCAAGTGTACAAGGTGAATGCATGCATTCGCCCGAACAATGACCTGGAAAACAGAGCCTTGCTCCACCACTTCTACCTTCGGAATGACATAACGCAATGGCGATCAGAGAACCTCAGTTTCACCGGGTTCAATCAGATCATTTGGCAAACGCCATAATCGCCGAGCGAAATGGGCCCAGTTCCCTGGTTATTACGAAGGTGGAGCTTCAGCTCATCATCGATTCAATAAAGAAGAAGAAGTCAGCAGGAGTCGATGGCATATCCAACGTTGTACTTCGACATTTACCGCAAGAAGCAGTAGACATTTATACCACACTGTTTAACAACACTCTGAATAATGCATATTATCCAGTGCGGTGGAAGACAGCTGTGGTGCATCCTCTGGCGAAAAAGGGAAAGGACAACTCCAATCCGGCGAATCTCCGGTCGATAAGTCTTCTTCCAAGTATCAGCAAGGTATTCGAAAAAGTTATCAATAGAGCTCTGTCTAAGTGGGCAGAGGACAATAATATCATACCGGATAATCAGTTCGGTTTTAAGGCGGGACATGACACCATTCATGCCGCGTCTAAACTCGTTTCTGATGTCCAATGGAACAAATCTAAAAAGCAGTGTACGGGTGTCTGTCTGGTTGATTTGGAGAAGGCCTTCGACACCGTATGGCTAGAGGGTCTTTATCTAAAGCTGACCAGACTTGGCATTAGTAAACCACTATTGTATATGCTTTATGATATGCTCAATGGTAGAAAGTTTGTTGTCAAGAGTGGCAATGTGACTTCTGCCACAACCTTCAATATCAAAAATGGTCTTCAGCAGGGAGCGGTCAACTCGCCGATTCTATTCAGCATTTACACCAGCGATCTGATAAGTAGTCTAACTCAGGCAATTGCGTATGCCGACGATCTAATTGCGTACAGAACAGCTCCGAAAGTCGAGGTCATCAGAATTCTTTTGCAGCCTGAATTCGAAAAGATACAGCGATAGTGAGATGACTGGAAGTTGAAAATCAACTTTCAGAAATCAGAAACTATCTTGTTTAGGACTCCGTTGCATGGAACCACAAGGGATACGAGAAAGAACTGGCGTAAGCTGGTGATCGTAGGGCCAAATGGACAGCCACTGGCGAGTAAAAGTGTAGTAAAGTACCTTGGCATCTGGATGGATCAGTTTTTGTATTTCGAGACATATAAATGCTGCTCTGTCCAGGTCTAGGGGAGCTTTTGCCCTGACAAAACGGTTGTTTTATAGCAGCCGGCTTGACAGCAGGGTGCAGGTGATTTGCTACATGGCCCTCATACGGCCGATGATTGCCTATGGGTGCCCGATTTGGTTCAACGTTGCCCCATCTCAAATGGAAAAGATTCGGGTGTTTGAGAGGCAGTGTCTTAGACGCCGCCTTGGATTACACAGAACACCAGAGTCGGAGTATAAACATTATTATTCTAACCTGGTTCTATAAAACGGCGCCAACATAAACAGGATAGACAACACGGAGCGGAGAACCTTCGGTTCAGTATAACTGTGTCCCATCGGGACCGAAGAGATAGGGTAAAGCAGGAGAACCAGTTCTGGTGGTTGAAACCTGAACATGAAGTACCTTCGGATATTTAAAGGTTCAGTGCATTTTTCTATGCCATGGCCGACTTACACAGGTTTAGGTAGTTAGTTTTAAGCAGGGACAGTCAGGGTGGCACAAAAAAAAATATATATATATCTATATATTTACATAAAACCAAAAAAAAAACACAAAAAAAAATTTAAAAATCAACAAAAACAAACAAAAAATGATAAAACTCGAAAATTGTTTGCTGTTAAGTAGTTTATAAGTAGTTTTAATAAGCTTTAATCTAGTTTTATGAAGTTTGTAAGTTTAATATAAAACCAAAAAATAAAGACATGTACACCGAGTTTTTTTTCAATTCTTCTCGGTAAAAAATAATACCGATATGAGTTCTAGTATTAAGATTGTTCCTAAGCCGAAAGGCATTAACATTAAGTTATTATAGTTTAACTAAGAGCACACGATTGGGGCCACTAAGTTAGTAATAAGTAGGCTAGTTTTTATGAATTTTTGTCTAACTGTAAGACAGTTATAAGAGAAATGAAAAATAAAAAATGAATTAAAACAAAAAAAAAAAAGTGTATAGGTACATAAACACTTTCTCCGAACTTAAATTGATTCAAACAGCTGTCAAATGTATACAAAAAAAAATCGTAGAGGAAGGTTAGCAACCAAGCATTCGTTCCGTTAACCGAGAAATCAGCTCCCAGTTTCTGTTTAGCAACTATTTCAGCCTTTGAACTGGCTGATTATATCATTCTGTCTCCGACATGCTATTCTTGCCTGCGCCTTACATCGATACCGCTTCCGCGTAGATGTTGAATGGTGACGAGGCAACAACCGACAAAGGGTTTTAACCTGCCAACAGAACCAGCAACTAAAAATGCAATAACCAGTGTGTTTTTTCCTTTTAGTCTAAGAGCTACCAGCCATTTCGGCTAACCTACTAGACACAAGGCTACAACTTTGTGTATGATTGATTTGGGACTAGTTAAGTTTGAAAACCACGGTCTGGCGGGGTTGCCACGGTCGAAAGGTTGCCCTATAATTTTTCAAAATGCAAAAAAAGGGTCAAAATTAACCTACTCGCACAAGGCTGAAACTTATTTATAATTTAGTTTATACATTCTTATGCATGAACAAAATTATGCCAGACGGGTTTGGCGGTCGAAAGTGCTCGCCAGACGAGCCCAAAGCTCTTAAAGATTAATAAAAGATATTGGATAACTTGAGAAATTTGTTAGGTACAAGGCTAAAACTTAGTGTATTCTTTGTTCGTGAACAGATTAGTAAAAAAATAGAGATCTGAGAAAATGTCCGCAATTCTAGGGTTGCCACCTATTTTTTTCAAAAAGTAAAATAACTTCCAAATGCAACATATCTACTTTTAGAATGCTGATTTTTGAATTTATAATAACTTATGTCTTTTTGTACATGAAAAAAAAGATGCCAGACCAGTTTGGTGGACGAAAATAGCTTGCCAGACATGTTTTTAAAGTTGGCATTAAAAAATGTCATTGATTAGTCAGAGAATAATGTATTAAATATAACACGTTAACTGCGTATAATCCTAAAACATATTGAATCGAGTCGACAAATTATGATATGGTTCTTTTACTGTAGACGCAGGGTTACCACATATTTTTTTTCAAAATTTTATAAAATTGACTAAACTGAAACACCAACCTACCTAAAGTTTTCGCACATATGTAAGCTTATGCCATCTTGTATATAAAAAAAACATACTTGACAGACGGTCAAAAGCTTCTGTCAGAAAAGCCTAAGATTTAAAATATTGGTATTATAAGAAATATCCTTTCTTGATTTTTTCTTAATCTCAAAAAACTGTTAAAATTGCAAACCTACCCGCACAAAGCTGATTTTTTAATATATGTTAGCTGATATCTTCTTGAATATGAAAAATAAATATATCAGACCGGACGGACGGTCGAAAAGTCCTGCCAGACGGGCCTCAAGTTTTAAAAGTTGGTATTATAAGAAATATCCTTTTTTTTTATTTTGTCTTAAATTTCAAAAAAACTATCAAAATTGCAAACCTACCCGCACAAAGTTGATTTTTACATATATGTTAGCTGATATCTTCCCAAATATTAAAAAAAAATATATCAGACCGGACGGACGGTCGAAAAGTCCTGCCAGGCGGGCCTCAAATTTTAAAAGTTGGTATTATAAGAAATATCCTTTTTTTTGACATAATAGATAATTATTTTTCGGATTAGCCGCGTAATAAAAGTTTAAAGAGTGCACTTTGGTACTCACCCCGAAACCACGCTCAAAGCAATTTGATGCGAAACGTTCGGGGTGAGTACCAAAGTGCACTCTTTAAACTTTTATTACGCGGCTAATCCGAAAAATAATTATCTATTATGTCTATTAACAACCGCGAAAGCCTAAAAAGTTATATCCTTTTTTTTTATTTTTTCTTAAATTTCAAAAACTGTCAAAATTGCAAACCTACCCGCACAAAGCTGATTTTTACATATAATATATGTTACATATTATGTTAGCTGATATCTTCTTGAATATGAAAAAAAAAAAATATATCAGACCGGACGGACGGTTGAAAGGTCCTGCCAGACGGGCCTTAAGTTTTAAAAGTTGGTATTATAAGAAATATCCTTTTTTTTTCATTTTTTCTTAAATTTCAAAAAACTGTCAAAATTGCAAACCTACCCGCACAAAGTTGATTTTTACATATATGTTAGCTGATATCTTCTCGAATATGAAAAACGAAAACTTTAGGTAGGTTGGTGTTTCAGTTTTGTCAATTTTATAAAATTTTGAAAAAAATATGTGGTAACCCTGCGTCTACAGTAAAAGAACCATATAATAATTTGTCGACTCGATTCAATATGTTTTAGGATTATACGCAGTTAACGTGTTATATTTAATACATTATTCTCTGACTAATCAATGACATTTTTTAATACCAACTTTAAAAACACGTCTGGCAAGCTATTTTCGTCCACCAAACTGGTCTGGCATTTTTTTTGTCATGTACAAAAAGACATAAGTTATTATAAATTCAAAAATCAGCATTCTAAAAGTAGATATGTTGCATTTGGAAGTTATTTTACATTTTGAAAAAAAAAAAAAAATATAGGTGGCAACCCTAGAATTGCAGAAATTTTCTCAGATCTTTATTTTTTAACTAATCTGTTCACGAACAAAGAATACACTAAGTTTTAGCCTTGTACCTAACAAATTTAATATACAGGGTGTCCCGTAATGAGTGGATAATACTGCAACTGGTGATAGCAGGCCTTATTACTGCTCAGAAAAATATATAAAAAAAAAATTTTCTTGTGGTCTCCATGGTATAATTTATTTTCGAAAAATGTTAAAAAATTCAGGGTCTCCTAAAATACCTAATTACAACGGCCACCCATAAAGGATTCTTATTATTTTTGTATTTTTATAATATTTTTGAATAAGCGTTCTAAATGATGGGTAGTAAATTTTAACACCAGCTGATGCATTTTTTGTGTTATAATTTTTTAAAATTATTTTTTTATTCAAAAATAATTTAATATTTTTTTTCACCAAAGTTTGAAAAATAATAAAGAGAAAAAAATTTATAATAAAATAAGTGGCTAATTTGATAAAAATTGGCCTGTTTAATGTACTTTCCAAAATGGTATAACACATGTTTGTGTCTACAACCATAACCAATAAAATTGGCATTTAATCTACTAAAGTAGTTTTTTAAAATTTTACCAGATGAAATTAAATTAAAAAGTTAAGTTAACACTACGACGACGAATGAATAACTCATATTGTTTTTTTAATTTTTATTGCATTTAAAAATAACCGTTCTTAAATAAAGGCAGTAACATTTAACACTAGTTGCTGGATTTTTTTAAAATAATTTTTTTTAATTAAATTTTTAATAAAAAAATGGTTAAATATTTATTTTCATCAAAGTTTGTAAGTTAATAAAAAAGACAAAAAACTGAAAACTTTCGTGGCAAATAATGTTAAAAAAATCTCCTTTTAATGTACTTTCCCAAATGGTAAATCACAAGCTTCTATCTACAGCAATAACACATTAAATTGGCTTTTAATCTACTAGAGAAGATTTTTAACACTTTCTCAAATCAAAATTGACTTGTAATAAAATAGGCATTAAAATTCTCTGTCATTACATAACGTATAACGTTGTTATACTGGTTTCGTCAATAAAACGAATTTTTGAATTTGATTAAATTAATACTGATTAAAAATGTCACTTGAATCGAACGTATCCTAACAGGTGGATAGGCCGTCTAGGCTCAATTTTGTGGCCACCACGTTCGCCAGACCTAAATCCTTTGGACTTTTTCTACTGGGGTGCCTGAAAGAAATGGTTTATACTAAACCAATTACATCCATTACGGAACTGCGTCGTCGTGTTCAAGACGCTGTGATGAAAATAAATGAGCGCCAATATGCTCGTTTTATTGAGAGGACCTTCATTAGAAGATGCAGAGCCTGTATCACAGTGAATGGGGGACAGTTTGAACACTTGATATAAATTTATTTAAAAATACAAATAAATCATAACTTTTAATACTGTTGTTTTTATTTATCGCATTTCCCATACCAAAATCAAAACCTTTTTGAAAGTGCATACTATTATTTTAGTTAGTGAATTAAGCAGACATAATAGTGGCACTGGTATATCTATTGACTTTTCCTTACAACTCAATTTTTGTTGTCATCAAACTTTGATGAAAATAAATATTTAATCATTTTTTTATTAAAAAATTAATTAAAAAAATTATTTAAAAAAAATCCAGCAACTAGTGTTAAATGTTACTGCCTTTATTTAAGAACGGTTGTTTTTAAATGCAATAAAAATTAAAAAAACAATATGAGTTATTCATTCGTCGTCGTAGTGTTTACTTCATCCGATAAAATTGAAAAAAAAACTACTTTAGTAGATTAAATGCCAATTTTATTGGTTATGGTTGTAGACACAAACATGTGTTATACCATTTTGGAAAGTACATTAAACAGGCCAATTTTTATCAAATTTGCCACTTATTTTATTATAAATTTTTTTCTCTTTATTATTTTTCAAACTTTGGTGAAAAAAAATATTAAATTATTTTTGAATGAAAAAATAATTTTAAAAAATTATAACACAAAAAATGCATCAGCTGGTGTTAAAATTTACTACCCATCATTTAGAACGTTTATTCAAGAATATTATAAAAATACAAAAATAATAAGAATCCTCTATGGGTGGCCGTTGTAATAAGGTATTTTAGGAGACCCTGAATTTTTTAACATTTTTCGAAAATAAATTATACCATGGAGACCACAAGAAAAATATTTTTGTTATATTTTTTTTTTCTGAGCAGTCATAAGGCCTGCTATCACCAGTTGCAGTATTATCCACTCATTACGGGACACCCTGTATATATAAATAAGTTTCAGCCTTGTGCGAGTAGGTTAATGTTGACCCTTTTTTTGCATTTTGAAAAAAACATATGGCAACCTTTCGACCGCGGCAACCCTGCCAGACCGTGGTTTTCATACTTAACTAGTCCCAAATCAAGCATACACAAAGTTGTAGCCTTGTGTCTAGTAGGTTAGTCAAAGTGGCTGGTAGCTCTCCGACTATTTTCTTTATCATCCTAAATAATTGTGTTCTTTTTTCGCTTTCTTTAGCATAACTTAACACATATTAACTTAATTCATTTCGTTTTGCCAGTAAATGTAAAATATTAAATTATTTCATTTGCAACAAAAGAAATTAAGTGAATTAATGTAAAAAGAAAAAAATTGTATATGTTTTTTGTTATATACTAGAGAAAACGATGTAACCATATAAAAGTAATTGTTACCGAATCATATAGAGCTTTCGCTCTTAAAAAGATGCTTTATATTTCACGAAATAATTACAAACCGTGCAACAGTAATATTCTTTCATACTCATAGAGCATGCTCGCTCTAATACACTTGATATTTAAATATAAATTTACTGTCAGGCGTATTTTATTCTCTAGTTTTAAGGTATTTTACATATTTATGAGACAACCGTCTCAAGTAATTTCATACAATGCTTACGAGCAAAAGCTGTCAACTATATAACATGTAATATATACCTAACAAATGTCCGCCACGAGGCTTACCATAAAAAAAATAATCGAAAAGAAGGCCATACATTACAGCCACTTTTGTACAACTTTTGCTATCGCTAGAATTAATAAAAACTCTAACTTATTTTAAAGTCTCAATACAATTCAATTCAATTCAAAATCGTAGGTATTTGGAAATGAAATGAATAAAACAAAAACAATTAATTTCACTGGAATATTTGATTTATATACTTGATTGTTTTTTGTTTTCACTATGTATGTAGTTTGATTTAATTGATAAATAAATGATAGGATAATAGAAACACGTCGGTAAATTTGCAAAGTTCTTTTATATTCGATCTGCATTGTGAACTGCAACAAAATTAACTTCAAACACGTACAATTATTTTTATTGTTGCTGTTGTCGTTGCATTTATTAATAAAGTTAATCACAAAAACACAATTTTTAGTTTCCACTTGATGAATGAATTAATAGGGGATAAGCGCACTGCGACCTAAAGATCTATTGCCCCCTTTAAGAGAAGAGTGAGACGGCTCATTCTATAACTCACCCTCCAGATGTTCTGGTGTAATTATTTTTAGTGACCCCCTTTATGTTTTTGGGGTCGCTGAACACGAATCTGAAGTTGTCCAACAAAATTTTTCACGGCAAATATGAGAATTCGTCAAAAAACGTCGAAAATTTCGGCATATTTTGTCTTTTTTCCTTATTGCACAAAAATGATTTTTCTTTTGCAAAAAGCGCTTATGCAAAAATAAAGACAATAAGATTATCTACAATCTATGCTTATATCATATTTTTGTACAACTTATGGTTTCTGTGGAAACAGTCGTTGAAAAACAGCCAAAAATCCGTCATTTTTAAAAAATTGCATAAACGATTTTTGTTTGTATTGTTTTCTTCATTACATGAAAAGTAGGCCATGAGTTATTATGTTATTTGCATTTTCTAATTGTAGTTGTCTAAAAGTATTATATTGCAGTGGTTAAGTGTCTAGGTTTCAGTATTCCAAACAGTCAAAATGTCCATTCAAAAGTGTTTTATTTGTGACAAAGATTGGAGTATGGTGCAGTGAAGATGATCTTATGAACGTATACTGCAGTGGTACGGCCGATTCTAACATATGGTTCGATTGTCTGGTGGCCCGCACTTAACAAGGCATATAATAGGCGTTTTCCTTTGGAGGTGGCGAAGTACTTGCAAGTACTTTGCCAGCTTTTTTCAATGGAACACATCAAACTGCTTTCCCACTTCTACCTAAGCGTCGAACTTGTCGAGTTGTAGAAGCTGAGTAAGGTCAATGATTCTCGAGATAACCTCTCCAGATGAGTCCTGAAACCAAAGGGCGCTCCCCCAAAACTCCTTCCTCCCTCCCTCCCTCACCCCTCCCCCTCGGCGGTACGGCGAGATGCTGTCCAACGTGTTTCCCCCCCCCCACCTGAGGTACGGCGGTGATGCTGTACGACACTCCCTTCTCGGCGGTACGGCGATGATGCTGTCCAATGAGTTACCTCCCTCGTAGGTACGGCGATGAAGCTGTCCGACGATTCCTATCATATAATTCCTTTCTAGGCGGTACGGCGATGATGCTGTCTGTCGTCTCCTTTTCCCTCACCGGTACGGCGAAAAAGCTGTTCGGTGTTCCTTCCCTCATTCCTTCTCGGCAGAACGGCGATGAGGCTGTCTGTTGCTCCCCACATCATCATATCCTTCCTCTCCCCAAATCTCCTATATTGGGCTGGATCAAGGTGTTATACGACCCGTGCCGATGATCAGCCTGGCTGAGGGCCCAATTCAAATACTAGCTCAGTCGCTAACGGAGTATTCGGACAGATGGCAATCTTCGAATTAACTAGCCTTCTCTGCATATACGGATCTCTGTGCAGAGTGACCACCCCTTCTCCGATACTCGTGGGAATCAAATGAATTTTTCAAATGATGTTAGTGGTAAGTCCGGTTCTTCTTCAAGTTCGGCCGGCAGTGCGACTGTAAAGTCGTCTGCTGTACCTCCTGTCTTGCCTGTTGGTGGCGAAACCGTGAGAAATCATGGTCTAGTTGCTGGCAACAAGAACAGTGAGAGTAAGGTAGAAATACCCAATTTCAGTGGTGGAGGGATCGTGAAGCATGGCCCTTCCACCACTACGGAGAGTAAACCTCCCCAAACTTCGCACCCTCACTTTAGTGGTGGAAGGATCGTGAAGCATGGCCCTTCCACCTCTAACGTGAGTGTAGCTCACACGGGTCCCAGTGGGGGTAGGCGTAAGCTTACACCTGGTGGGTCCTTTTACAAGGATAAGCGGAATGCTGAGAGGATCCTGAAGATCTTTGGTGCGAGACCGAAGGTTGGAGGTGACTCAAAGCATGAAGCAAAAGTAAGGTGGGCTAAGAGCTTCTTAGCTAAACACCAGACCAGCGGCGACTCCACGTCAAAGCGACAACGGTCTATTGAAGGTACCATGCCTTACGCTAAAAGGACAAAAGTGCAAAACACCAGCACTCCCCTCAAACCCCCAATCAAATCTTTTAGAGATGTTCTAAAAGATAAAATCGTAGTTGCGGTTATTGATAGAAGCGATATAGATGGTACGATATCTTCTGATCATTGGCAGATGGTGAAATTGAAGCTCTCGGCTGGCTTCTTAAGTCTTATGAGGGACAACCCGGGACCTCCTCCAATCACTAGTGATGGCGGTTGGCACCAGGGCCATGTCAAGCTCATCGCCTGCGATGATCAGAGATCGTGCGATCTCTATAAGCTGGCTATCAGCAGGATAGGAGAAGTCTGGCCAGGTGCGAAGCTTGAGGTAATTGCTAAGGAGGACATCCCTTGCAGGCCAAGAGCACGTACCTGGATCCCGGCTGAACCCTCCTGTATGGATGAAATACTCCAGATAATCCAGCTTTCGAATCCATCCCTTCCCACTCACAACTGGAAAGTCGCGAAACTGGAGGAACAAAAAGGCCTTTACAGAGGCGCAATCATTGTGATTAATAAAGAATCCCTTGTTCCTCTGGCGCAGACTAAAGGTGTGATTAGGTTCGGGTTTGAGACAATGAACCTTAGGGTCTATAAAAAAGATGAGGTAGATGCAGCTTGCGCTCCTCCACACCCCCAAGAAGACGAAGCTGTGGTCGGGGACCCTGGTGTGTCCATCACCTTCCCGTGTTTGGAAGATGATGCATCCAGGGCATCTTCGGCTCCAGTGGAGTCCTCTCCTAACGTCGACAGCCTTTCCGACATGGAAACTGAAGACTATTTAAACAGTGTTCTTTTAAGTGAGGACGAGCTTTTAAGTTCGTCCTCTGACTTGGAAGAACCTGATAATACCGTGGTGGAGGCTGATCTGCCTAATTGTAGCCAAAATGCTGCAGTTAGTTCAGATTAACCTCCAACACTCCATCAAGGCGTCAGCCTCACTTCTTCTCCGAATATCCAGCAACGGAGAGGATATCGTCCTGATCCAAGAACCTTGGATTGTGAAATCCATCGTAAAGGGACTCAGGACTCCTGGATACTACCTACTGTATGCGTCCGGTAAAGGTGAACCTAGATCCTGCATACTAGTAAAAAGTAGCATTAATGTATATTTACTACCTAATTTCAGCGATCGAGATATTACGGCTGCAAGACTGGAGACGACCAAAGGCACACTTTGGATAGCATCGGCGTATCTCGGCCATGACCACCTTGGCCCTCTCCCAGGTAAAACCCTGGAGAATTTTATCGCTGAAGCAGAAAGGCGAAATATCAGCCTCATTATTGGGAGTGATGTCAATGCCCATCACACAGTATGGGGTAGTACTGATATTAACGATAGAGGTGAGTCTCTTTTCGATTTTATCCTAAATACTAACCTTATAGTAAGTAACGTAGGCAATGAACCAACTTTCGTTACCAGAAACAGACAAGAAGTTTTAGACTTAACTCTTGTCTCCGACAACATCTATCAGATGATTTTAAACTGGAAAGTTTCTAGTGATCACTCGTTCTCTGATCATAGATACATTCAATTCAGCTTGAACGATGAACCTCCTGGCCAGTTAACTTTTCGTAATCATAGGAAAACAGACTGGCCTAAGTACAGAGAAACACTTAAGAGACTTATTAAACCTGACATTTTAAGTGTTCCATCCAACAAAAACGATCTTGACAGCAAAGTCAATGATCTTACTTTAGCCCTAAACAAATCATTAGAAACCTCCTGTCCTCTTATTCTAATAAGGGGTAAAAGGAAGCCACATTGGTGGACTTCGGGGCTCGAACCGCTCAGAAAAAACTGTAGGAAACTTTTCAATCGAGCTAAAAGTACTAGAGTAATGTCCGATTGGGATTCCTATAAAGAATCATTAAAATTATATAAAAAAGAATTGAGGAAAACCAAACGATCTTCTTGGAGGACATTCTGTGGCAATATAGAAGAAGCCTCAGAAGCATCAAGATTAAGAAAAATCCTCTCCACAAATCCAGTTATGCCTAGCTGCCTTCAAAATGCTGATGGCTCCTGGACCAACTCTTGCGAAGAATCGCTCAATTTGCTACTGGATACTCATTTTCCAGGCAGCTCACAGACTGTTAATAGCACTGCCCTTTACAGGACAAGCGAAAAACTAACATTTCCACAAGGTCTGATTACAAGGGAAAAATTACAATGGGCACTCAATAGCTTCAAACCATACAAGTCGGCGGGGCCAGATGGCATCATTCCGGCTGAACTACAGATGAACTTAGAAGTAATTCTGCCGATTCTGGAAGTCATCTTCAATGGTTGCTTAAATCTGGTCCATATTCCGCTTCTATGGAGAGAAGTCAAAGTTGTGTTTATACCCAAAGCCGGTAAATGTTCCCACGTAAACCCTAAAGATCTACGACCTATTAGCCTATCATCTTTCCTTCTAAAAACTTTTGAACGACTGATTGATATCGAACTAAGGTCAAGCATTGATACGAGACTATTGTCTACAGCTCAACATGCCTATTGCAAAGGGAAGTCAGTGGAGACAGCTCTCCACACACTAGTTCGTACCATCGAATATTCCCTCCATTATAAAGAATATACAATGGTTGCCTTCCTAGATATAGAAGGTGCTTTTAATAACGTTGATACATCTGCGATCATATCTGCACTGGTTTCTCTGAATGTGGATGGGTCGCTTGGTGAACTGATTAATCAGATGCTTACAAGCAGGGTTATCAATTCAAAACTGGGCGGCTTTTCGGCAAGAAGATCTGTCAGTAGAGGTACACCGCAAGGCGGGGTGCTTTCTCCCCTTCTTTGGAATTTGGTAGTTAATGAACTGCTGAATACCTTAGAGGCAGAGAGCTACAGAGTGATTGCCTATGCGGATGACGTTGCTATAGCAGTATCAGGAAAACATCCTAACATTTTAAGAGATCTTCTACAAAACGCTCTAAACAAGCTAACACGATGGGCAGATCGATGCGGACTTGGAGTTAACCCCCATAAAACAGATCTTGTCCTCTTCTCCAGGAAATACAAAATTCCGCAAACAGACCCCCCTATTATTAATGGTGTTCCACTAAAATTCTCAGACGAAGCTAAATACTTGGGTCTCATCTTAGATAAGAAGTTAAGTTGGAAACCTAACATACAAGAAAGAGTGAAAAAAGCCACAGTGGCACTTTTCTCCTGCAAAAAAGCCGTAGGTAGTAAATGGGGCCTCCAACCTCGAATCACTCACTGGCTATACATTTCGGTAATTAGACCGATTCTAACTTACGGCGTGGCAGTATGGTGGACTGCCTTGGATAAAGCGACACATCGCGACAAACTAAGCAAAGTCCAAAGAACAGCATGTCTATGTACTACTGGAGCACTTCGGTCGACTCCTTCCGCTGCATTAGACACTCTTCTCCATCTGACACCTCTCGATATTTTCAGCAAACAAACGGCTGCGAGCACAGCCATTCGCCTCAAAGCCTCTTCACAGTGGATCAATAATGAGATTGGTCACTCCGCTATTCTGAATTCATTCGGAACACTTCCTAGTAACACTGACTACACAATCCCACAATTGAATTTCGATAAAAATTTTGAAGTGACCATACCTTCCAGATCCACCTGGGAGGATGTGGAATTCTTAGAAGATCAATCAATTCACTTCTACACTGACGGATCGAAGACCAAAGATGGGGTTGGTGGGGGAGTGTACTCTGAAAGACTAAATTTAAGTCTCTCATTCCGTCTTCCTAATCACTGTAGCGTATTCCAGGCGGAACTTCTAGCGATAAAAGAAGTACTGTCTTGGCTCAAAGAAAACGTGATATCATGCTCGGATATCCGCATCTTCTCTGATAGTCAAGCCGCCATTAAATCCCTGGACTCTGTCCGTACAAACTCTATAACAGCCCTCAACTGTCGATCATCTCTGTTGGAGATGGCGAAACAGTTTAATATTCACCTTTGTTGGGTGCCGGGTCATAGTGACATTCCAGGTAATTGTAAAGCTGATGAACTCGCTAGAAGTGGAACATTACTACCCATTTTACCTGAAAAGGTAAACATTGGTATACCCATCGCTACGTGTAAGCTTTTACTGAAGCAAGATGCGTTGAAGAGAACAAACACAAGGTGGGAAAACATCACTACTTGTTTGGCGACAAAACAAGTATGGCCAAACCTTGACCTCAAACGCTCCAAGTGTTTAATATCTCTAAATAGAATGCATATTAGCTCTATTGTAGGTGTCATAACAGGACACTGTTTAATAGGCAGGCACGCAGCGCGGCTTGGCGTACCTTCAAACGATTTCTGCAGAAGCTGCATGGACGAGGAGGAAGAGGAAACGATTCCTCACCTTCTCTGCACATGCCCTGCTCTTTCCCTCAGACGTAGGCTCCATTTAGGAGTTTACTTCTTTAACGATCCTAGTGATCTGGCAAACACAGACATTTATAGTCTCACACGCTTCGTCAGGAGCTCAAAGTGGTTTTAGCGAGTAAGGAAAGAGTTTTTAAGATTCATGTGGTATCACAACGGACCAATTCTGGTCTAAGTGTGTCAGTACTTAGTACTGACAGCCACTTCTACCTAACCTAACCTAACTGCTTTCCCACGTAAAATGTATCTACTCGCGCATGAGAGCATGTGTAGTTGGTAGTACTAGATTAGGGTTTTCATCTACTCGTAAGTACTTCGCCACCTCCAAAGGAAAACGGCTAATATCGACAAACTCAAAAATGTTCAAGGAACAGCTAGTTTTGGTACCACAGGTCTTGCCCAACGGATGCCTTAAGCGTTTTTCTGCACCTCCTACCACTTGATCTACAGATAAAATATTTAGTATCTTGCAGTGCCTTAAGTCTTACTTATTGTTTATTTATTTATTTAGCTTAATACAAGCGTGCACTTAAGTGTCTACTTAATTCTAACTTAATTCTATGGTGGGTTTTTCCTTTTTTTTTTTGTTGCTTGTTTTTTTTTTACTTTTATTTCTTTTATTATTGATCTGGGCCCGTAGGCCCACCCACCAGTTTTTTTTTACATAAAAAAAACTTAAAAATAAATTCTAACAATAAATTAAAGACAACAGGGGCTTTGAAATTAGGACGAGTTATAAAGAGAGGTTCGGAGTGAGGAAGAACTGATATGGAAGTCAAAGATGTCCTGTGAATTATTGGCTAGACGCAACATTCTTGAGATTGGTTCAAACCGACCACAGCTTGTGCGGTGATGAGAAAGGCGGAAGAGAGAAGTGGATCTGAGAGAACGTGGGTTAGTAGTAATAGGAATAATTTCCAAAAGATAGGAAGAATCAATAGTCCCAGCGAGGAGCTGGTGCAGAAAAAGTATGTCAGCATATTCTCGACGTTTTTTTAAGGTTGGCAAATTGATCAATTTTAATCGATCTTCATAAGGGGGTAAGATGAGATTATCAGACCAAGGAAGACCGCGGAGGGCAAATCGAAGAAACCTACGTTGCACAGCTTCAATTCTTTGGGAATGACAGTTCTGATATGGCGACCTAACTTGGCTAGCGTATTCAAGGAGGGGTCTAACAAAAGTTATGTAGAGGGACTTAGTGACATAAGGGTTCGAGAATTCCTTAGACCAACGTTTTATGAAGCCGAGTGAAGAATTGGCCTTGTTAATTATATGGTCAAAATGGGCACGAAAGTTTAGCTGACTGTCGCAAATTACTCCCAAGTCTCGTATAGAACAAACAGATGGAATAGCTACATCATGAAAGTAATAGGTTCGGGAATGTAGGGGTAATCGCTTTCGGGAGAAAGTTATGAACTGGCATTTAGCAACATTAAGTTCTAAAAAATTTTTGTCGCACCAGGTTTGGAATGAAATAAGATCGTTTTGAAGTGAAAGAGAGTCAGAGGGAGTAGAAATAACCTTAATTATTTTCATATCATCAGCGTATATGGAGAGATTTGAATTATTAATTACATTGATGACGTCGTTTATTGTTAAGACAAAGATCAAAGGTCCGAGGTGACTCCCTTGAGGAACACCCGAAGTAGCATAAATGGGATCGGAGACTGAAAACCTAAAAATAACTATATTGGCGGTTCTCTAGGTATGAACTGAGCCATGAGATGAAAAAGGGTGGAAACCCGAGGGCTCTTAGCTTAAGGTAAATAATTTGATGACATATTTTGTCGAAAGCTTTACTAAAATCTGTGGTTATAACGTCCACTTCATTTCCTCTCTCTAATGCATTTAGAGTCTTAGAAACGAATTCCGTAAGGTTTGTTGTGGTAGATCGGCCTTTTAAAAAGCCATGCTGTTGTGGAGAAAAGATAGATTTGCAGTGAAAGTAAAGAGAGTCGTACACAATACTTTCGAAAAGCTTAGGGATAGAAGAAAGTTTGGCTATGGGACGGTAATTAGCAATATCGTTCTTTACACCTTTTTTATGAACGGGAAAAATAAAAGAATCCTTCCATAATTTTGGGAATATGGCTTGAGAAAGTGAAAGGCGGAATAATGCTGCAAGTGGCTGGCAGAGGGAGTTAGCACATTTTTTTAAGAATATGGCAGGTAGACCATCTGGACCAGGAGAGAAGTCATCCTTAAGCAAACTTATCTTTTTGATGATGACATCAACACTAATTTCAACTGTGGCAAGGGAGGTCTGTGGGGTACTTTAAAGGTAGCTAAAAAAACAGTGGTCAGGTTCTTGTGGATGATCACTGTACGACTGCCTGAAAAAGGAGGCAAAAAGGTTTGTGATAATTTTAGGGTCGGCAGATGTCGTGTCCAGGAATTTAAGAGCTGAGGGAAAGCCATCGGACTTACGTTTGACGTTAATGAATTGATAGAAGCGTCTAGGGTCAGAGATCAGGCAGTCTTGCATGCTGTCAACGTATTCAAGGTAAAGAAATTCGCAGAGGGCGGAGAAGCGGCATTGAGCTTGCTGATAGTTCGAGAAGTCGAAAGCAGACTTGGATTGCAGGAAAGTTTTCCATAGTTTGTTTCTGACATTACGAAGGGTACGCAGTTCTTTATTATACTACATTTTATTATATTACATTTTTACGGGGTACGTAGGGGACCGACTGTACAAGACAGTTAAAGATAGACTTGTAGAAAAATTCCAAGGCGATATCGATTGAATTATAATTATTCAGGAAGCAACAGAAATCAATATTTTTGATTAGATTATTAAGATAAACGAAGTCAGCGTTGCGGAAATTGAAAAAGAAAGAATTTTCAAACAGTATTGAGTCTTTATCAGATTCAAAGGAAAATGTGAAGGAAAGCGGAGGATGGAAGCTGTCGAGGGTAGAGAGTAAATGACAGCTTAGGGAAACAAGGGAATTACCGGCATCAGATGAAAAAATTAAGTCAAGCTGCCTCCCTAAGTTGTTAGTAATGCCACTAACCTGGAAAAGACTTAAGTCGAAAGACCTATCGGTAAGCAGGAGCTCCTTTTCAGAGGAGGCATTAACAGGTATAAAAGATGCTTCATCATCTGACGGAGCCCAACGCAGTTGTGGGAGGTTGAAGTCACCAACAATAATAAAATCATCTAGGGGATCTGCGACTTCAATAAGGGAATCGATTTCATCAACAGCAAATTGGTAGGCTTGGGTGGGCTGCGAAGGGCGAATATAGCAGCAAACAAAGTATAAATTCCGATTTTTCAGAGATGTTTTTACGCACACAAATTCAAACGAAGATGCGCAAGACTTTTTGATTAGGCAAGCATCAAAACGATTGTGTACTGCTAAAAGAACACCGCGGCCAGAGATATCATTTTGGTTACCTTGACCATCAGCACGAAAGACGGCAAATTCGGAAGAAAATAGTTCTTCGTTGAGGATAGAGGGGCAAAGGTTAGTTTCGGTTAAAGCAAAGACATCATATGGAAGTTTTTGAGAATTAATATAAACAGACGTCGTTTTGGTACGAAGGCCCCTTACGTTCTGGTAGTAAAGAGACAAAATACAGGGGACTAGTTAGGGTCTATAATAATTTTTAAAAGTGTTGCGTGTATTTTGAAGATATGAAGTGCGCTTAGAACCGATGTGAGAGGCATACGTTGCAAGGTCTCTAGTGACTGTAGCGGGAGAAATGTTGAAGCCTGGATATAGATCTTACGAAGGCAGGCAGGGTCTGTTGGAAGGCCTTCTTTTTGAATAGATACTATTAGATTTGTTTTAGTTTTACCTTCAATACAAACAGAGTCTGGTTTGTCAAATAAATACGCTAGATAAAGCCGAACGTTGTCAAAAAGTTTACTGTCTCGTAAACGAGCCATCATATAACGGCCATCTAGGTCATTTGACATAGGAGATTGTATAGAAAATCTTGAAGTAAGCTTAACAGAAGGAGGAAGCATTGGATCAAAAATTGGGGGGTGAGCAGTTAGAGAAGGGGGATCAGGGGTTTTCCTTGGAGTGGTATAAGATTCGTGATGATCAGTAGAGCTAGCAGGAGGGTTTAAGGTATGAGAGTGTATGAAGTTTGGGTAATGGTTGTTTGAGGAGGAGTTAGAGGAAACAGGAGTATTAGAAGAAGGTTCAAGGTTAAATCACACACGTTTTTGTATTGGTTGGTTAGAGGAGGAGTAAGAGGAAGCAGGAGTATTAGAAGATGGTTCAAGGTTAAAAGACACGCGTTTTTGTCTTATAAACAGAGGATTAACTGATGTTTTGGGACCAATAAGAGGAGACAAATTAGGGAAAATGTTAGTTTTGAAACTCCAATTTGTACCAGTGTGTCTGGTGGATGGGTTATTTACAGTGTTAGGTTGTTCATGACTCTTATTGTTAGAATAATTAATCCATTTGTGGATTTTGGCTTTACCTATACAGGCGTTGCGGGACGAAGAAAACAGCCATTCGTATTCTGATAGCACACTTCTGGAGGATAGACTTTCTGATCCAAGGAACGTCCGTTCTTTTAAGGGTGCCTTTTATGAAAAAGGGAGTGTATTCAGCATTTTTGTTCAACTTCTTGATCCTATTATTCCACTCGGAGATGGTCCATGTTGTCCCAAGTCGACTAATAGTTGGCTCGTCCACTTCAGGAGACGCTTCAGGAGACGCGATATGGTTGATCTGTGGTAAGGCAGGGAGTGAGAGTGGGTATGTACGACTATCGGAATGATTGGTCATTTCTGCGAGGATAGACGTGTTATAGATGGATGTGGTGGGTTGAATGTGATCGGGAATTTCAGCAATTTTGTTGGAGGCTACTGTGATTTCTTCAGAGATTTCACCAATGGAAATACGCGCTGCGGCAAGGTCATTGCTGATATCGTTTGTTTTGGAAACGAGACCAATAAGCACAGAAGAGAGTTGACGAAAAACGGATGAAGTAGCTTGAGACGAAGTTTGAAGGTGAACGTCCAGGTCTGTTCGTATGGAGCTTATACTGTTGCTCAAGTCCATGAAAGGTTGTGACTTAGGGAAACTAGAGAGGCTGGATTTCATAGCACGTTTTAATTCGTTGATGGCACAAGTAATATCATCCGAGTTTTCATTGTTATGGGTCAGAATCGCAAGTTCTTTTTCGATAAGTGCGTGTTTTTCGAGGCAACGTTTGCCATAACTTTCCACAGTGTTATTTACGGTTTCAATATTATTGGAGAAATCGTCAAGAAGATTTAACTGGCCAATGACGTGTTTATGAAATGAGTCATTATCTGTAGAGATTGATTGAATAGAGTCACTTAGGCATTTTACCGCGAGCAACACATGGGAAAGGGATATTACTTTGCATTCGTCACAATAAAAAACAAAGTTGTTGAGGTAGTCTTTAATATGAGGGATAGACCTTTTATTTAAACCAGTGCATGTGGGGTGATACGACTTTCCACATAGGCCGTGACAAACCACTCGGTCAGCAATTTTACCATCGATCGCACACTTTGAGTAATCACAGCAGTTGCTATCCATTATTCGATTTGTTTACTTTTTTTTTAACTAATGAGGTCACAGAATTAAATTGTTTGATTAAAAACCAGAGCAGGTCAGGGAATTTGCAAACAAAAACAAAAAAGTATGTAAAATTTGATCTGTTACAATGAAACTGTTACAAGTATTTCACGCAGGTAAGCACAAATTTTCAAAACCAATTGACTGCGGTAGCGGCGATGAAAAGAAAAGTCAAAGAATTTGGGTCAAAAAGTTTGTGATTATAAGTGCAGGGGTAAGCAAACTGAATTATGGTAAATTAAAAGAATTTAAATATTAATTGAATTGGTAAGAGCAAATTAAAACACGTCTGTACTTGGCGGCGACACACGACGAAGTGGAAATAAAGAATCAATTTCTTGGGTTGCTAAACCTTATGGTCACAGCAATATCACAAATTTGATTCCCACTGATATATTTTCGACTCCCCACTGACTACCGTGCTCCTACAATGAGCCTCAGTAAAAGATTTTAAAGTCTTATTCCCATCCAGAGGGGACTGTGATGATGACACCGCACAGTGGGGCAGCTCCATACATCGTGATGATAAAAAGGTCCCCTTGCAAAACTAAAGCACCGGGAAAATAAAGTTTGGTTTCTCAAACTATACGGTAAATTTGATATGATGAGGGTGATTTTTGTTGCTTAAGTCATTTAGTGGAGGCTAGTCGGACAATCAAAGTTGGACTTAAAGGTGCGCGAATCAAATATTTAAAAAGTGTTAAAAAAGGTTTACTTTTGTTTTTGTTCATATTATTGAAATTAAGAGCGATATCAAATATATCTAAAATGTCAAACCTAGCTGATGGCATGTAGATTATATTTAAACTTTAAAAATAAAAAAAAAAACATTTCTTTGTTATAAAAAAATCGGCAAGAAAAAAAGACATTTTTGTTTAGACTTCGCGGTACATTTTACTCAATATCTCCTGTTGGGGCAAAAGTTAAGCAGGTCTGAAAATAGGGAAAGTTAAAAGAATACTTGATTAATAAAATTATAAAAAAATATGTGCTTAACTTTTGCCCCAAATCCTTTTTTTCAATTTTTGAAATGAGTATTAAGAGATTTAATGGGTGAAAAATTGACTGACTTTTGTTCATATTTTATTTTAAAAATTTTTTTGGTGAATATTTTACAATTTTTAAAGCATATTTACACAGTTAAATTGTTTCTACATTTTTCCCATATTTTTTTTTGTATACTAGTCCAAATTAATTGGTATCGGGACGTCTTTACGACACACTTTAACAGCTCATTTTTGACTGTATGTGGCTCTCTTGTTTTAATTATTAGTTATATTCACTTTATAATTGGCCTACTTAAATTGTCAATAAACAATTTTTTCGTATTAATAAGAAAAAATTCACGTCGGAGGCAAACTAACACCTATTTAAGAATGAAACCATCATAACTATATCTTACCCCTTAATTGACAAAAAAAACTATTTTTCATTTTGCATTTTGTAACTTGTATTTAGATTCTGATGACCAAAATTACCAGTGCTCAAGAAAAAAGTTAGTCGAAATTTTTTTCTCCAGCAAACAGAAAAATCCTGACCAAAAATTCTTAGAGGTAGAATCTTATTTAAAAAATAAAACTTTTTGCGGCAAAAGTCACGTCGCTAATTTAAAATTATCTTTGAAAAGCTTCAAACACCATTTTTAAATAAAGTGGGATCGTTCACACCGAATGAAAAAACGGTTCTTTTCTTCTGTAAAAAATTGTCTCAATGAAATTGTTTCATTTAAAAAATATCCATTGTCCGTTGGACGCCCTGCAAATGATTTTACCAGTAGTAGTGAGCAGGCAAAGCGAAAGCGAAATATTTAGTATTATTTTATTATTTGCAACAGTTTATTTATTTATCTATTAAGAGAATTAAGGGAATTGAATTTTGAAGGGTATCTTATGTACTTTTAGATTTCATTACAAGTTTTTGGGACAAAAATATCTCGCAATATAACATAACCTTTAAAGTACCCAAAAATGTTTTGTTTTTTTGATTTTGATTGAAATATCTCAAAAAGGTAACTTAAAAAAAGATTACAGCTTGGTTTCAATTTAAGGGTAACATAAACCGAAATTCAAGTTTAACGAAAAAAAAAAAAATATATCTTGTTATGTAGTAAGTATATCGTAAAAATACCCAACAAGCTTTTTATGGCACTTATTAGAATATCTTGAAAACGTAATATGTGGAATTTTTTTCAACATTAGATTCGAATTCAGCACACTCAAGTTCCTCGGAAAATTGAAAATTGGATTCCAGATAAGGAAAAAGTTAAATGTGGTAAGCTAGTGTAAAATGTCCATTAAAACTCTTTGAATAAGTGATCCCAGGGGTATTCAAAACATATCCCCGTAACATAAAACTGTATGACAAGCTTCGAATATATATTACTTTCGTCATGAAATCACAAGAAGCTATTAAAACAACATTCCCACCTTACAAAATAATTAATATCATAAAATTACCATTTTGCCCCACTGTGCACCGTGATGAGAGACTTTGACAACTATCTATACTGATGGCTCAAAGATGGAGTGCGGTGTTGGCTCAGGAGTCTTCTCTGAGTATCTCAACATCTCTTAGTCATTTCGGCTACCGAATTTTGTTAGTGCATTGCATGCTGAAATACTGGCAATTAGGGAGGCATGCAAGATACCAAAACAAAATAGTAATACAGCCATCCTTACAGACAGTCAGGCGGCTGTGAAAGCCATTGATTCGGCGACTGATGAGTCTAAATATTAACCTCAAGGTCACTCTTATCTGGGTTCCTGGTCTTTTCTAAATGCGACGAAATGGATCTGAGACGAAAATCGGTTGCGTTCTGCATCATGTTCCCCCCCAGATCCAAAGACCGTGAGTAATAGGAACCCGGGCTTCTGCGGGGCTTCATGATGCTCAATGGCAATGATGATCACACGGTCGGATCGATCGCGCTTCATTGCTATTTTACAACCTACCGAGCTCGGCATAATGTACGAAGCTCGGGCGAGATGCGATCTAATCGAGATACGATCCAATCGAGTGAGTGTCTTATGACCCAACTCCTGTCTTTTGTACTGACTCACAAGGAACCTCAACCATACTTCGCAGCCGTCCTATTTCAAAGCAAGGAACGCTTTTCCGGTTTCTTGGGAAAGATGATCTCCAACCCGCACTGGAGGAAACCCACTTCCAACCCAGGGAACGGGACACCTGAGGAATAAGCCCCTCAGAGAATAAACCCGCAAATCCTCATATTAGACTGTTTTCATACACAGGTCAAACGAGTTATGGTATCAAAACGGCGCAATCCAGTGCTAATTGGGCAAAGAGCGAGTGTTACGCTCTTGTCTCCATTTCTCCCTACCATTTACCATTTATATAGCTTTTTTGGCAGGTTGTATGCACTTTCACTGATTTCTTACCTGCCAAAGAAGCTCCCTTTCCGTCTTTTCTCTTCTTGCTGGCTTGAAGGAGCGTTTCAATTGCTTTTTCATTCACCACTTTCATTGCACCATACTCTAATCTTTGTCACAAATAAAACACTTTTGAATGGACATTTTGACTGTTTGGAATACTGAAACTTAGACACTTAACCACTGCAATATAATACTTTTAGACAACTTCAATTAGAAAATGCAAATAACATAATAACTCATGGCCTACTTTTCATGTAATGAAGAAAACAATACAAACAAAAATCATTTATGCAATTTTTTAAAAATTACGGATTTTTGGCTGTTTTTCAACGACTGTTTCCACAGAAACCATAAGTTGTACAAAAAAATGATATAAGCATAGATTGTAGATAATCTTATTGTCTTTATTTTTGCATACGCGCTTTTTGCAAAAGAAAAATCATTTTTGTGCAATAAGGAAAAAAGACAAAATATGCCGAAATTTTCGACGTTTTTTGACGAATTCTCATATTTGCCGTGAAAAATTTTGTTGGACAACTTCAGATTCGTGTTCAGCGACCCCAAAAACATAAAGGGGGTCACTAAAAATAATTACACCAGAACTTTCCACTTCAAACTACCATTTGACCTGACTATTATTATTCTGAGGTTGTTCCTACTTAGGTTTATGCAGGATGTGTAATGCACTTGGTTATAATTCCCAAGCAATAGTTTGGCCTGCCTTAATTTTGGGAGTTCTTCCCAGATTTTTGATCTTTTAGTCTCCTCTTCTGATTTGATTTTGTATTTGATCACGTTTTCACCTACACCGCAATAGGGCTCAGGTCCCATAAGGGGGTCTGTTGCTCCTCTTTTGGCTAGGGTGTCTGCTTCCTCGTTATCATGAATACCAACGTGTCCTGGTACCCAATAGAGTGAGACAGTGTTTTTTTCGCCGAGTTCATTCAGCTTACCCACGCACTCCCAAACTAATTTGGAGTCGATTGTGTAAGAGCCTAGTGCTTTAAGTGCAGCTTGGCTGTCTGTCATGATGGCGATGTTCTGATTACGGTATTTTCTTTCGAGGTTTTTTTCCGCGCATTTTCCTATCGCGTTAACTTCCGCCTGGAAAATGCTAATGGACTGTCCCATCGGTACAGAAAGTTTGGTTCTTGGCCCAAAAATTCCTGCACCAGTCCCTAAAGACGTTCTCGAGCCGTCGGTGTACCATTTGATGGCATTCTCTTTGAGGGTGTAGTTTGTCGTTTCTCCTACCCACTCTTTCTTGTTACTCAACTCCGTTTTGAAATTTTTCACGAAGTTATATTTTTTAATCATGCTATCTCTTGGAATGTCAAGGAGGTTTGTTACTGTGGACTGGGTAAAGTTTTCTTTTTACCTAATGCCTATACTGCCGTGTTAAGAAGAAAAAACGTAAGTGTATTTTTGACATTACGAGATAAACACGTTTTTCTGTTTTTATCTCTTTCTTTTTTGTTTTGTTGTTGAGTGTTTTTCTGTCGTATTTACAAGTAAATAATTTTTTTTTGCCTTGATTATTTATCGGATGTACAAATGCTTGTATGGTAGTCACTTTTTTTTTATTAAATTGAGTGCTAAAACGTCAATTTTTCCTAAAAAAAGCATGGTTCTTTGAACGAACGTCATTTTTCTTAAGCGTTTTAAGCCATTACAAAAGCAAGTTAGGGCTTTTATTTTTAAAGAATAAAATAGCAAACATATCAAAGATGTCAAAACTGGCCCTAACTCAAAACAGCCAAAATGTCAGTTACGTTTTTTCTTCTTAACACGGCAGTATACATTTACCCTTCCCAGTTCCCTCTTTGGCGAATCTCATGATAGCTCCCTGAGCAACACTTTCAATCACCACGTGTAGTAGAGAAAGGTGGAGTATGACCTCCATTGCTGCTGTAGGCCAATTTTCATTGCACCAGTGATGCTGATGAATGCAAGCCTTTGGATTTTGTCTAGTGCTTTCCTAGTAGTTAGTAATTCGGTTCTTTTGTGCCATGCTACTGCACCATAGGTAATGATGGGTCTTACCATCATGGTGTACATCCATCTAAGAATGTTAGGCTTACACCCCCATGTTTTTCTTCAAGTCTTTTGCATATCATTAGGGCCTTTGTGGCTTTCTCGACTGTTAATTCAATGTGTTTGTTCCAGAGGAGTTTGTTGTCTAGTGTGATTTCTAGATATTTTACCTCCCTCTTCGTTTCTATGACTTGGCCAGCCAACCTTATAGGTTTCATTCGTGGCAGAAGCCCTTTCTGTTTAAATGCAATGACCGTCGTCTTTGTAGGGTTTATAGTAAGTAAGTAAGTAAATCATTTATTGCTTGTTTTTTTCTTCAGATACATTGTTTTATATAATGAATTTAAAAGCTATGGCTTTGCCGTCAGCTCGGTTGGCATAAGTTTAATTTATACATATTTTTTACAAAGTTATATAATTTGTTTTTACTTTATTTATATAAAATGTATTTACTCGAATTCATTTATTAATAACGTTCTATATTTATAAATGTCTTTCAAAAAAAGGTAGAGTATTTTCCAGTCAGAATCGTTAAGCACTGCGATTGTTTCTTCCATCGTCATTGTTCTTTTGTTGAAGTATGTAAGCCGGTGTGGAACGAAAATTGGACATATACTAATGACATGAAAACAGTCTTCTTTGGCTTTCAAATTACACAGCGTACAAAACTTGTTGAAACTTCCGTTGTATGGACAACCATTGAGGCCTAGGACTTCGCATCTAGTTTTAAATATTAAAGATATTTCTTTGTAACTCATTGAATCGTTGAAGTAGTTTGTTTGAATTTGAGTTGCGAATATAATATTCTACTTTCCGAATCACGTGCCTTTACTATGAATGAATCGCGTGTAGAATTTTCGTGTTTTTGAATAATGCGGTAAAACTGCTCCTTGAAATTATTTAAGTTAAAAGGATCTAGCGTCAACACTTCTCCACAGGCTTGTCCCAAAACTTTCCACTTCGACATCCACCAATCTTCGTTCCTCATTTCATATAGGGCCATTTTTTTAGCTAGACGGTCATCCTGAAGAGAAAGTATCTTAACGATGTAGTCGGCTTGGGTCTTAAACGTGTCAGTGAAAATTTTTGGCAGACCTGTTTCAAGGTACAGGGCATAGTTTGGTGTATTTAACGGCAGGTTAAACAATTTCTTCAAGAAATTTCTGTTAAACTTTTCTATTACATCATACTCATCTATTCCCCATACTTGGGCTGCGTAACAGAGCGTAGACTTAACAGCATTAAATGTTTTATACTTCACAGAAAGTACGATTCGTTCATTCGAGAAGACTGTTCTCCAAGAGAGATTAAATAAGCTTTGAGAGGATTTGGCTTTCTCAGCCAGGTGTTTGGAGAAATCCATGGTCTTATTAAGTCTAACTCCAAGGTACTTATACTCATCAACGAACGCAGTGTCGCACAAGCTGGTAGCAGCAGATTATGGTCGAAAAATTATTTTTAATAAAAATGCCGTCTGCCATAATAGTAAAAACAAAATAAAATTAGTAAATAAGCAAATTAGTAAAAATAAAAATATACCTATTGAATATAAAATTCTTTCATATAACGTAGCAGGTCTATCTAATAAAAATTTGTATGTTGATTTTTTTAAATATGTCAATAAATTTCAAATTGTATTTTTGTACGAAACATTTTTAACTGAAAGCAAATTAGATTACTTCCAAGACAAATTTATTAATTATGAATTTAAGTGGGTACCAGCAACTCGTGTTAATACAAGAGGAAGAGCAAGTGGAGGCTGCTATTTTGGATTCAAGAGAGACCTGAAAAGTGTAATGTGCGAGTTTAAAATTAAAGCTGAAATTTATATTTTAACTTTAAAGTTCAACAATATTAATTTCAATATAATACCAACGTACTTAAACTGCAACCAGTGGGACCGAGATTTTTCGAAACTCCAGGAAGTAATTATGTGTGGTGGTCTACAGAATGTCTTGATTATAGGAGATTTAAACGCAAGAATCGGTAAGGAAGGAGGATTGATAAATCGCAGAGCCGGAATAGTGCGAAACTCGAGGGATGAAAATTGTAATGCTAGAGGGCTGAAATTGCTGGAACTGTGTGATGCTTTTGGTCTACGTGTAGTAAACGGAACGAGTGATGCCGATGCAAATGGTAATTACACCTTTATAGGTCAACAGGGGACATCTGTGATTGATTTTTGTTGTGCAGAAGGTGACTGGAACAATTATATCATAGATTTTGAGGTGGCAGAAGTAACATATTCCGACCATTTACCAATCGTTCTTAAATTCCAGATAGAAATAGAAGAAAACGAAAAATTAAGAGCGATGAATTTGCTACCAAAATTATATTGGAAACAAGCAAATGAAACGGTATACAAGGATAATCTAAGCCGACTAATTTGTACAGAAGAAATCAATGAATTTTCCCAAGTAGAAAACATCATCAAAAACAGCTTATCCGTTTTGCAATTATATTAGAAACAACAAAAAAGAGTATATACAGCCATGGTTTGATAATGAGTGCAAGATTGCGAGGAAGAGATCATTCACTTTGCTAAATCTTTTTCGCAAAAATAATTCTGAAGAATGTAAAAGCCTTTATGTGGAAGTAAATACACAATATAAATTCTTATGTAATGAGAAAAAGAGAACGTACTACGAAAATGAGGCAAGAAGTTTAGCACAGTGTACCAATGCATTGGAGTTTTGGAAAGCAGCCTCAAAAATGAATGGAAAAAAATATGAAATCTGCCAAGGTCTGGACACCAGTCTACTATCTATGTACTTACTTCAATGAACTCCTGAACCCATCGATCAGTACGAACACGTTTCAATTCGCTTCGCCTGGATTCATTGATGAATTGCTGGATGGCCCTATCTCACTGGCAGAGGTAAATGATGTAATTTCACATTTAAAAGATGGAAAAGCCCCCGGATTAGATCGAATACCATCTGAATTTTATAAATATGGATCAACGGAATTAATCAATGAAGTTACTTCACTTTTTAATAATGTATTTGAGTATGGTGTGATACCACAGCAGTTCAAAACAGCGTTGATATTTCCAATCCATAAAAAAGGAGACAGGTCAGACCCACAAAATTATAGAGGTATATTCTTTCTGAATGCTTCCTATAAAATCTTTACCTCTGTATTACAAAGACGCTTAACTTGCTTGGATAAATCAGAACAAACTTTTAAAAGAAACGCAGGCTGGCTTCAGATCGGGTTATTCAACCATCGACAACATTTTTGTGCTTCAGAACGTAGCAGAGTTCTTTGTCTCACGAGGTAAGAAGTTATACACATTTTTTGTGGACTTCAAGGCTGCAAATGCCTTATGTACAAGCTATTCGGAAGAGGAATGTCTCAAAAATTTGGACGCGTCATAGAAAATATCCTACAGGACACATGGGCAACAGTTTGGAATGGTGAAGAGGTATCCGACCGATTTCAAACTAAATCTGGGCTTAGACAGGGGTGTACACTAAGTCCATCCTTATTTGCTCTCTTTATTGATGACATCACAGATGCTCTTCCTGGTGGTATTGAATATGCGGGTCTTCTAATAAAGGCGTTACTATTTGCGGATGACATCGTACTTCTAGCTTACTCCCCCCAATCACTTCAACTCATGATAAATAAACTTTACGAGTACTGCAAGCTATGGAGTTTAATAGTCAATTTAGAAAAATCTAAAATCATTATATTTAAAAGAGGTGGTGGAAGAAGATGTGGAAACGAAAAATGGTTCTTCAACGGCAACAACATCGAAGTCGTGAATGAATATAAGTACCTTGGAGTATTATTTGTAAGGAACTTAAGCATGGAAAAGCACCTCAAAGAAAAACTATTGAAAGCTAAAGTTGCGATAAACTCTACGTGGAAGAAGTGTTTTTCTAACCAGTATATAACACACAGCAGAAAATTTCAAGTTTTTGAGGCAGTATCTGAGTCAATTTTGTTATATGCGGCACAGGTATAGGAAGGAAAAAGCTTTGATTCGGTGGAAAAATTACTCAGGTTTTACATCAAGAGAGCTTTCCAACTTCCACCTAATACGCCAAATTATGCTATTTACCTTGAAACAGGCTTGCCTCCACTGTTAATTAAAACCTTGAAGCTACAGGTGGACTATATTCTTAAAGTACTTAACATGGATAATGATAGATTACCAAGGAGAATCGCTCTCCAAGCAATACAGAACAAGTCAAACTTTTATGGTGACTGGCTGGGATTGGCGCAAGCTTGTGGCTTTGATCTAAGCTTAGATGCAAACCAACATTCCAACTGGAAGACAACACTATACGACTTTTTAACGAGGGTTGATGAGCATCAAAGAGAAACCTTCATGGCGGAAGCTTCAGACTCAATTTACAGATCAGTGTATAGTAAACTGCGATATAACATGATGGAAGGAAATTATTTCAAAGATGAGCTTAAAACAGAGGAAATATCGATGATGTTCAGGCTTAGGGTGGAACTTCTTCATATAAATTATATCTCACATCGTGTAGATCTGCCTATTTTATGCAATATATGCAATTTAAAGGAAAGAGAAGATGTTTTTCATTTTGTCGGAAGATGTCCAACGTTGCGAGAAACAAGGCGTTTTTTTTCGGCAGCGATTTTATATCAACAGAACAAGTTTTAAACCTTTTGAATGAGATGAATGTGTCCAAATTATTTAGCTACTGTAAGAAAGCCCTAGAATATCGGGAAAGAATGATAAATGCTGCTTTTTGAATAGCTTAAAAAAAAAATCAATTTTATTTATTTGTTTATTAAATTATAAACAAAAATTATATTTATATATGTATGTAGGATTAACTAGCAACTTAAATTGTATTAAAGTCCAATCGGCAGACGGCAATGCCATGTCATTTTAAGATTTTGTTTATTATTTATTTAATTTATTCAAAATTGTTTATTTTTGTACAAATAAAATCTTTCTAATTCTAATTCTAAATTCTACTCATCAACGATCTCTAAGCGATTTCCATTGAAAGTCCAGGTGTGCATGTTCTGGATTCTGCTAGATCTCAAAAACAACATTACTTTTGATTTTTCCTTGTTAATGAGTAATCCCCATTTACTGCAGTACTCAGCTAGGCGGTTTATCATAAGTTGCAGGTTTTCAGGTGATTCTGACAGTACCACCATATCATCAGCATATAAAAGTACATTGACCGTCAGATCAACAATTCGAATACCACCTGGAAGGTGCGTTACTACATCGTTGATAAACAGTGAAAACAGAAGAGCGCTTAAAAGGCATCCTTGTTTAACACCTGAATCCGTTGCAAACCATTCTGAGTAACTAGAACCATCCCACACAGCTGCTCTGGATTCTGTATACATTTTCCTTAAAACATGAATAAACTTTGTGGACACACCCAGTTGCGAAAGTTTGAAGAAAAGTGCGTTTCAGTTCACAAGGTCAAACGCTGACTCGAAATCGACGAAAAATGCATATATTTTTTATTTCTAGCTTGAAATACTTTGCAAATTGATGCGAGAGTAAAGATGTGGTCGACTGTTGAATAGCCTTTTCTGAAGCCAGCTTGAAATTCCGAAAGGATGTTATTGTATTCTACCCACGTTTCCAGTCTATTAGCGAGTACACCACAAAAAAGTTTTGCTAATACGTTCATGAAGGAGATCCCTCTATAATTTTCTACACTATTCATGTCTCCTTTTTTGTGTATCGGGAATATAACGGATGTTTTAAACGAAGAAGGGACATCCTCGTTCTGGTAAACTTTATTGAAGAATGATGTAAGTTGAGATATAAATGTTGCGGGGGCATTTTTGAAAAACTCATACGGAATTCCATCTTCACCAGGCGCCTTTCCGTTCTTCGATTTCAGGACTACAGATACAACTTCTTCTACGGATATTTCGCTGTCCAAGATTTCATCAGAAAAAAGAGGTTCTGCATACGAGAAATTGAGATTTGATTTGCAAGGAGATTTTTGAAGTGGGTGAAGAGAACTTCCGCAGACACTCCGGTTCCTATCATAAAGTTTGACCCATTAATCTCTTTGGCCACCTTCCAAAACTCCCTGGAGTCTTTAGTTTGACCAAGTGTTTGGGCTTGTTTGTTTTCAAACTCTGTTTTCTTTTTTAAGCATATTTTTTTATAATAGGTGTTAACTTCGATGTACCAATTTTTCAGATTTGGACAGTTAAAGTTGGAGTTCCTCATTGCATTAAATACTGCAAATGATTTGTTTCTCGCATTCATACACTCTTGGTCAAACCATCTATGCTTAAACTTTTTACAATTATTTTAAACTGTGTTTGAAGAAGAGTTCCTTATACATGAAATAAGCTGGATGGATTGTTCTTCAGCTGATTCGGGAGAAGCGCTTAAACTCAGTAGATTGGCATTTAATTTGATTTGATAGCTCAATAAATCAATCTGTTTCCATTTAAGTCGGGGTAGTAATTGAAGATTTCTTTGTTGCGAAGACGTTTTATTTGACCATTCAACAGTAATGGGTAAGTGATCGGAAAAATTCTTACATTTTACTTCGAATTTTGTAATTTGATCAATCCATTCATTATTTATCGCACAGTAGTCGACGACAGATTTACCTTGTCCTCCAACAAATGTGAAGTGACCTTCAGTGTCTCCATTAGTACATCCGTTTAAAATTATGCAATCATACATCTGCAGCATTTCAATTAAATTTGTTCCATGTCGATTACATAAACTGTCTTTGGAATTTCTATTTCTGTGGTGTATAAATGAATTATTTGAACTACGGAATGAGGTAATTTGTTGATTGCTGGTTCTTGCATTAAAGTCTCCGATTGTTAAAACGCTTTTGTTTGCCAAGTGTAACATAATATTGTTAAGTTGTTCATAGTCTTCGGTTCACTTATTACAATTTATATAAAATGGAACAATGTACATATCATTTTTGTTTAAAAGTTTAATAACAGTTGAACCTTCTAATACTTCAAAATCGTAGAATTTCAATAGCGATGTTTTAATTCCGTACAGAGTTCCGCCGCTTGCGCGACCTTTAGTATGGGTCTTAACTGCTGCATTCGAGGCATGTTTGTAACCACTAAAATATTTGGTGAATTTGTTTAAGTTTTCATAAATAACATGTGTTTCATACAAACAAAATATATCAAAGCTTTCAACAAAATTAAAAAAATCTACAAATAATAGTTTATTGCATAAAGGTATTGAGCTGACGACATTACATTTTCAATTATGTACTAAAGTACTAGAACTTGGTAGGTTTTGAAGAAGTGGCATCACTGACAAAGTAGCATCATCTGGTCTCGACCAATTATTTTGACGTCTATTTGTCAACATCAACAGCTTGACATCTTTGAAATCAAGTTCTCCAAACATATCTCGCAGGTGTTTCTCCCCATCCTCGTTCTCATATTGAAGAATATTATTATTATTTAAATAAAATAATTTATCGGATACCAATAAAGTATTATTTTTAAGTTGAATGCGTTCTGTTGGTTTTTTTGTTTTAATTATTTTACGATAGTTGAGTAGGATTCGACGTTTGTGTTGTGACTGTTTTGTGAGAACACGTTGAATAAAAGCACCTGTGCCTTTCAGCTTAGAAGAGTTTCGCAGCATTTTCATGGCGTTATCATTAGATCCAGTGTTGATTTTAATTTTAATTATGTTTTCATTTTCAACCAATTTCGTTGTCTCTGACATTTGGAGAGGCTCATCAAGCAGGAGTTGTGTTATTGAATGAACTTTAGCTTGTGTGTCTGCATGATCGTTGGGAATAGTTAGGATGATGTTTTTTCCTTTGATTTCACGACCCTGCATCTCCAGTTCATTCTCCAGAATACTACACCTGGTTTCGAATTGTTGAATTTGCCTGGTTAAATCTTGATTTTGTATTCGCAACGAATTTATTTCAGCGTTCAATCTTGATAGATCGTCTTTCGTAGCTAAATTGGCGGTTGCTTTTTCAAGCTCCGTACGCAGAGATTCATCGACTATTGTTTTGATTTTATGAAGATCGTTTTCTGATATTGACATAATTGGTGGTATTCTATCACGCTTCGACGTTCTGCTGATAATTGGCGTTTTGAAATTAATATTTTCTTCTGGAGAAGTTTGGCTTAGTTTTCTTTTGTTGTCAGTCATGTGACAAGTAGGAAAATTCCAAAATGTGTTTTAAAGATAATATAACTAAGTTTACCTTTTTTTTTAAACTTTTTCAATAAGATAGCGATCAAATACTTGTTGTTTTAGTTATTTTTGAGTAATTTGCAAGTTTTAACTATTTAAATAAAAACAAATTATGGGAGCGAAATTAAAATCGAGCAAGACACTTTCACAGCCAAGGGTTGTAGGGTTTATATTTAGTCCTACCGACAGACACCATTTTCTTGTAACTGTTAGTCCTCTTTGTACTATGTCACAAAGAGTTTCTTCGAACTTCCCAAGGGCTGTTATGACGATATCGTCCGCGAAACCTAAACAGCGTATGCCTTGAGAAGTCAGACTTTCTAGTAGCTCATACAACGAGACTCCACAACAAGGGTGACAGTACCCCTCCCTGAGGACAGCCTCTTGTTGTGGTGATTTTCTGAACACTTTGCCCTGTGTATTCCTCTGCCGTTCTTGTGCTCAGCATTTGATTGATCCATCTGGTTAAAGTGATGGGTACTCTCTTCCTAATTAAAGCTTTATTTACTGCCTCATGAGAGGTGTTATCGAAAGCGCCTTCAATGTCTAAGAAGGCACATAAAGCGATTTCTTTTCCATTGAAGGCAGTTTGAATGGTGTTAGTTAGGTTGTATAAGGCAGTGTCCGGAGATCTACCTACCCTGTAAGCATGCTGGCGACTGTTAAGAGGCAACTTGATAAGAACTTCTGATCTTAGGAAGTTATCAATTATTTTTTCCAAAGTTTTCAGTAGAAAAGATGTTAAACTTATTGGCCTGAATGACTTTGGATGGGTTGTATCTTTCTTCTCTACCTTGGGAATGTTAAGATGACTTTAGCTCTTCTCCATAGAGGTATGTACCCAAGTGCTATACTACTACGAAGTATGCCAATTAAATGAGGCATAAGTTCCTCTTTCCCTTGCTGTAAAAGGGCTTGGAAAATACCATCCACCAAGTCTTTTGTCTGAGCAGATAGTTTTCGCTATCTTCCAGTCTTCTCGTTTGGGTTTGAGAGGTATTCTCTCTATGGTATTTCCTACTGTCGGTAAACTACCTGGAAAATGAGTATTTAGCAGTAGTGTAGACCTCTGCTCCTCATTTTCAGTGAAGCTACCATCGGGGTTTCGAAGTTCTACCGATGTTAATGACTTCTCTCTTGCTAGAGCTTTATGTAGTCTTGCAGCGGCAGGAGTAGAGGAAAGATCCCTCACAGAAGATTGCAAAACTATTTCTCTTAGCTTTCCTTATTTCCCCATTGTATTTTGTTAGCTCTGCTGAGTAGTTAAGCCACTCACCAATTCTCTTTGCCTCATTAAAGAGTTTTCTTACCTTGTTTCCACTTGCTTAAAGAATAACTTATCTCTTTCTTTTATATCAAAAATGTTAAATTGAGTTGAAAAACACTTCCCATGCGCACCAAGAAAACAACAAAATAAAAAATAAAGTTTATTTCAGCTGTCAAAGCGCTACCGAAATAGAAAATAGATCTATTTGGGTGTTATGCTCAGGCTTACGATATTTACGATCTGAGGCAAGCCCGACGCCTGAGGTAACATTTAGGATTGATTCACTTTTGTGCCGATACCGATAAAGTCTCATAACGTTCTCGCTCCGATACAAAACCCTAATGTTCACATTGTTGTTTCAATACCGAGACAGCCTCAATATATTGTTTGTATTTGTATTTTTTACAAATTACAAATTTTGGTATTTGACTTTCGGAAAGAAGTCTAGCAATTATCTCTTGGATAAAGAATAAAAGAATAATTTGGGTTCATCACGGCTGCGAAGCTCTGAAGTCTGAGGCAAATATTATACGTCGCATTGCCTTTTCTTTGACAGATAGATGTATGTATGTATGTAAGCTAGCAACACACACGAATCAAGAATAAACGAATCAACGCACTAATGTAACCTCCCGACCGACACCGACCACTGATCTCTATAATACACTGGATAGTGTATCGATACAAAAATATTGCTTCCATTTGAAGAATTGTTATATTATGAAGCTGACCACTTTTTGTATAACAGTATAACTGTATAACATGTAATACAAAGATAATCCATTAACCAGACATCAAATCTCCGTTCGTTTCACCCCCCGAGATCTGTTTGCTAACATTTGTTGTGTTCGTAATTTAAATTCATTCACTAATTAGTAAATGAAACGGAATAAAAAACGAAAAGAGTGTGACAAGGAGGTAAAATCATTAAAAAAAATGCAGAATATGCAATAGGGCTTTTTAGCAAAATGTCAAACTCAGGACCTCGGCACAAATGACATTTTGGTAACAGCCATTTTCTTTTTTGTTTCGCAGGCAAATACACTCCAATTCAACAGAATGAGCACATGGATTTTCATAGTTGGTTTGTCAATTTTTTTTCAAACATTGTGCATTGTCCGAGAATAAATATAAACAATAAAAACTATTTCAAAAAAATTTGTTTCACTTCCATCCACTAAATTTTATTACCAGTTTCAATATTTGAGCTTATTCAGTTGATACAAAAAGACTGCATTTTCCCTTATGGAAAGACTTTGAAGAGAGCCGGAGGAAAAATAGCAGTGATTTTTGAATTAATTTTTCTGTTTTTTTTCTAACATCATAAACAAACAATAAGGATAATCAAATGATTCATTAAAGCACAATGTTAAGAACAAAACCTTTGAAAATTTGTGTACTTATTCATTTGAAGCGGAGTGTAAATGTTTGGATTTTGTTTTGTTGGTAATAGCGTCTGTCAAACGTGCCGAATTGTTAGCTGTCACTTTGACTTTGACAATTTGGTAGAGATCTCTATCGCATCCTCCTCATCATAATTATTCATGAGCTGTTTTGCTCAACTTATTCGCAAACTGCAATGATTTATCTCATTTCACTAGGTAATTATACAAACAAAAATACACCAAATGCACACAACGAATAACTTAAAGATAAAAAATAATAAAACAAACTTCCACAAAAGTTTATATTTACATATATGGTCTGTTTCCCTTTCTTCAGATAGACATCTGGAAATAGGGATGAGCGATTTTAATCGATATTTGCAAAATATCGATAGTAAAGATTTCGATGTTTTTCAACATCGATATTAACATCCAAAACATCGGCTTAAAAAACAAACAAAAAGTTAGTACGAAAATGATTAATTCTGCTAGTAAAATCTAGATGGAGTGACTTTCATAGTTTTTAAGTCATCTGTAACATTTGGAATTTTTTGAAAAAGGAAATTATCAAAGGATCTTTCAAACCAAATTTAAAAATTCAGAACCACAACGAAACTTCCAATGTGCAAAAAGGCACAGATATAAGAGCACATGAAGTGCCTATCAATTTTGCTTCCATCAAATTTGTTTTGTGTTTATTTGTGCAAAAGAAATTTTTTTTGCATCGATATTCAAGCATTAATATAATTGATGCTCAGCATGATGCATTTTAAACCATACAAGTTTTTGTACACACTTTTGTAAACAAAAATTTGTTGATATTCATTAGTGCAAAATACATATTTTAACATCGATTTTTTCACATTTCACTCATTAAAATCATTGATGCCTAGAAAGTTGCCGCTTGCACGTGGTTTTAGCATTTTAGCACACAAGCTTCTGTGCATCGTTATTTTGCAATATCGATGTTTAAAGTTGAAATACCATGCTTTGACTTCATATTTTTCATTTGTATAAAAACTTAAATCGATTTTTAAAACTTAAGAAAAAATAGCCGGCACCAGAAATTTTTAAAGCAAAAATACATTAGAGCATAGCATTACGCATTTTTTGCCTTGGGCAAACAAAAAACTTAAACAAAAACACCTGAAAAAACATCGATGTTAAGTAGCATCGATGTTTTCGGTTCGATACTTATTGACATCGATGTTTGGTCTTCGATGTTGAAATCGATGTTGTTTCAATATCGCACATCCCTATCTGGAAAATACTTTTTTTTTGTAATTCAGACGTCAAATTATGAAGCCGACCACCTAATTGTCATCTTCAAATGGAAGCAAAGAAACTGTTATACATTATAAGGAATGCACTATCCAGTGTATTATAGAGATCAGTGACACCGACGCATAGCAGACAAACGCGAAAGTTAAAAAAAAAAGAGTAAAAACACACGAAACGTACAAAAAAAGTTAGTTAAAATTCAAAACATATCACTAATTACTTAATAATAATTGAAATAAATATAAATTTAATTGATAGGTATGACATCGAGAATGTGAAATATATTCACTTTCGATATCGATACCCTCTCGATTCGAACTCGCTCCGTTAAAGTATGCTTTCAAATGAATCGGAAGCTGAACGAGAGCGTATCACTATCGGAGCGGTGACTATTGTGTGAATATATTCATTATTTCCCGTTTGAAAATACTTTATTGTAGTGAGAGCGTACTGAGACTATATCGATATTAGAACTATAGTGTGAATCAAGTTTTAAGATTGCCCCATAAGAGTTCATTGTTTCTATTGAATATGTCAAGGTCGGCGCGACCGAACGCTTGATTGTGGTTTGGCTATAAAAGTGTCCATACATCGGCCTCACATTGCTCTGCAAACTTCAGGCTGGTGTTGATAGCTGAAATGGCCTCTGCCGGTTTAATTGCTTCTATAACCTCGACTACACTATCTTCTGAGGAAAGTTCTTCTTCATCAGAATGCAGCTGAACTATATCTTCATTCCATTCTCTTATCGTTAGAGGAGCATGGAACCTTTAAATAAATTTAAATGTTGACAATTGTTTCAATAAATAAAAAATTATTGACTTACGTCAGGAAAAACTTCTTGAAGCATATTCAGTGCTGTGGTTGAAACCTGGTTTATTTCCTCCAGTTGCACTCTTTGTTGTAGTACAGCAAGAGGAACATCTTCCTCGTCACTAGAAACAGTTTCATATGCAAACAGTTTATGCCAACACTTTTCAATAACTTCCGGTTTAACTTTGCCAAAAACTCCTTGAAGACATGTCAGAGCGTCTCGTAAATTAAATTTTTTCAACATCTCGCCCTTTAGAGACAACATCTAACATTGTTCGGTAGTGCAACTTTGTGAGCCTTATTACCAGAGAATATGAAATAAAGAAGTCAATCCTCAGCTGTCAATTTGATTTGCCTACAAGCTGAAGCGAACAGCTGATGTATTAGATTTGCAAAGTATTAGTGAAAAACAGTGGACAACGCACACATAGAATCAACTCCTCCATTCACCACAGGTCCGATAGGAGTGGTGAATTAATCTGTCGGTTATTTTTGAAAATCGTGGACATGTTCAAAAAGTATAAAAACGGGAAGAACGAAGTGCTAACTTTACCTTATATATCATCTAAATTGAAATTGTGTGGAAGATTTGTAGAAAATTTAAATAAAAAGAAAGGTGTAGGTTACGGATGTAAGAAAGTTAAAAAATCCAAAGAATTCCTTACTAACATCCGTGTTTTCTTATATAAAAATTGTACAGAGAAAAGAAAATTTCGTTTATTAGTAACCCGGAGGCCACACGAGCGCGTACTCTCTAGCGAGTTAGTAATACACAGAAACATTTGCAACACTGGCTTGCCTTTTTCGAAGCAAGTTGAGAAGCGAGTAGAGCGGTGAGTGATTTGATAATTATAGATGTACAACTCGCTTGCCAGTATACTCGCTTGTGTGGCCTCAGGGTAAACGCATAACAAAGAAGTTTCCTCAAATTATAACTAGCATTTAAAACAAATTTTCAAAGCATTGATTGACATATGAGTAGTTGGGAACCAAAACTCGTCATATCCAAAATTTTCATTTTGTGTAAATGGAAAAAAATTTAATAAGGCCAAATGATAGCTGTAAAAAGATTTTATTTTGTATAATAAAGACTTTTAAATCAATATGTTATGATTCAGAACAAACATATATTGGAACTTCCGTTCAAAAGATATTTTACAATCAATTTGGATATAAAGAGTTTTGCTGCAAATGATTATATATGACCAGTTTCAACATCATTCCCCCTCCCCTCACAATCGCACCCTGTTAAATAAAAGCACTCCACTTCTTTCCCATCTTCAATGTGAAGGGATTATAATGGCAAATCCACGGATAACAATTTACAATAAGGAAAAACGCTTTTAACTTTTAATAAGAAAATGGTTTTAATTAATTAATAAGTATAAGATTTGTGAAATCGAGAATGTTCCAAATGCGAGAAGCGCCAAACAACGAAAAACGAACAAGAGATACAAAAGGTTTGTTCAGTTAACAGATAGTAAGAGATACAAAAGGTTTGTTCAATTAACAGATAGTAAGAGATACAAAAGTAATCTTAAGAGTGAGATTTGTAGTTCATATATTCAACACAATGACCCATTTAAAAATGTTTACAATTAAAAAACATGAATGTTATAGTTCCTTCTTTTATAACATACAGCCCTATACTGCTATGCATATCGGGGGGAGTTTTCTTTGAATATTCACTCAACACCATTCTGCTATTCGAAGTGAATCTGATTCACCTGTCGTTAAAAGTGCTCTATTACACGATGACTTGAGTCATGACTTTTTTCGAAATTCAATGAGAGCGAACGAGAAAAAACATCTGATCTCACCTTCACAATCATTTATTTTCGAAAAAACTCATACGACTAAAGTCGTCGTGTAATAGGGCACTAACGTTGATACTATATGCGGTATTCCACTATTCACGTGAACGAATTGTTTCCATACAATTCCGATCCGCATATAAAAAGCTGCGGATTTGTACTTTTTTGTTGCAAATAAAATCACTGTTTTAAAATCCTATAAGTTAAAACTAAATTTTTTGTAAGTCTTTGTTACAACCATTGTGTTTATTTAGGTTTTTAGAGTCAAAACAATAAATTTGAGAACAATTCATCACTTTTATTTTGCCATTGAAATTAACCCAATCTATCACTCTTTCTTTGTGAAAATGAAAAAAAATCTGACCCCATCCATTTATTATTTTTCCAATAAATTATTTAAAACAATTTACCAAAACTATAAATGAACTGAAAACAACAAGGTTTTAGCAACAACAAACAACTGTCTTTGCGAATGATTCGCTATGATTTCGCATTGGTTTGGGAGAGCCTTTTAACTATTTAATAAAATGTCACTTTAGTTAAGGCTTATAGCCTGTTTGCTCACAGGTAATTATCTCAAATCAATGATAATGATGACTGGTAAGTCCACGAACGTGCTTGTTTACCACAATTTCTGGATTTCTCGTCCGCTCTTATCTAATTTAAAAAAGTCATGACCTTAAAGTCGTCGTACATACCACACAAAATACGCAAAAAAAATTGTAGATGTGGACTTTGCCTTAGTTGAATTTCTATTTATTGAACACGTCCCTTTTACTTAATCTTCACCACGAACGAAAAAAAGTTCACCTCCCTTCAAGCAAAGGAGTCCGTTTTGGATCCGCAAACGTAGTGAACAACGTATGAACGACTACGTTTTCGAATCCAAATGTGGATCCTCAAAACTGCGTTTTACGGCTCAAATTAGTATGGAAATTAGAATCACCGCGGACCCACTTGCGCATGCGTTATGAGATACAAAATTCACCATAGTTAGCAAGTACCGAAACCAGTAGGTATGAAGAGAAAATTCCCTTATCAAGTTCTAAATTTCCTACAAGCAACAACCAACAACCACAGACCAAGGACAAACAAACAACAAGACGAATTTTTTTCCTTTCAAAGCACATTTATTTGGAATTTATACAAATATTAACAAAAACACACTTATTTGCACAAGCAAAGATTAAACAAATTCCAATTGCATTAGTTTGTATTTTTGACCGAAAATGTGTTTAAGTTTTCACAACAAAACGCATTAAAACAAGAAATGATCTTCACCGCACGCCTTGCAAAAGTAAACTAAAAAAAAAAATAAGTGGTGGAAAAAAATAAAATCCCCGTGAGAGCTCATTTTTTAAGGATCCAAGCAGCACCGAAAAAGTTGGGTCAGTAAATTTGCTTGAAGGGCTCTGATTATCAAACGTCAACAAAAAACTTGAACACGCTTCTGTATTTCGAAAGATTAAATTAAATAAATTATAAATCTATATTTTTCGGGAAAAACATTCAAAATCGTACACGGGCTCCGATTATTATAAAACAAAAGACCCTAACAGAACTTTTGAAACTAGAATCGGACAATCCTAATCGAGAAGTTGCTGAAAGTTTCCGAAAGTAAAGTAACTCTCATCGGTTTATGGAACCCTTGCTCTTGCTCTATCCTGATAAATTGATTGTGGGTCATCATGAAGCTTCTTCGATATAGTTTTCTGACTGGGGAATCTTACGATGGAATCACTTATCATGCTAAAGTTACTAAGCAAAAATGCAATGTTCATTACATTCTATCAACTGGGTGCTTTCAAACTAACATTGTGGCTGATGCCAAAGCTGATGTATGTGGTATTTTTTTATATTTAAAAATCGAACAACTTTGCTTATTACAGTTTTTACTGCAGCGAAATTGTGGAAAACCAATTCTACTTCTCGAATTGGTGGTATATGAGCACAGGGGAACATTTTTGATAAGAATAACGATATGTATGAATCGTGGTTTCAGCTACAAATCCAGACGCAAGCAACTTAACCATCGGCTGTGAAGGGACTCCTAAAGTTACCGGCTCCTCTGAGAATTCGAGCCGATCAAATTGATATTCACAAGGAATTTATGCAAATGTTGACAGTATGTTGCACACTTTACTTGCGCAAATCATTATTGCAACAAGTGGGTTACAATGAAGCTATTTTAAAAACGTGCAATCTCATACACGAGTTCAATACCTACTATTTAAATCTGTAGGTACTCCAAATAACTCTTTAAAAATAATTTATTCAATTGGTGCAACAAAAGATAAATAATAAATAATAATAATAGATAATACTTCCTGGCTTTCATTAAAGTAAAATAAAAAGCTTTTATTAACTATTATAAAAATGAAAAATACATGCAATCTGTTTTATTGTTTTATTTATATACATATATATAAAGGTACATTGACTATTGAACAACACTAAAGAAATTCCCTTTTCACAGCTATGTAAATAATATCGAACCCCAAGTTCTTTTTCACAGCATTCAATTTGTCGAATTAAATCTTGATGATGCCCAGCCCAGCTGTTCTTTATAGGTACTCCGATGCAAAGAAATCACATTTAATTGGATCATTCTTTATGCTTTTCAGTATAGCTCAGGGGTGGAATCAGCTAAGCTGATAGTCGTTTTGACGATAGCAGTCTCTTTCATATCTATAGGTTAAATTAGAGAGGGCAATCATCAAAACGACAATCACTTAGTTTAGCGATCGCTTTAGTCTTACGCGATTCGGGCCCAGGACAGGAGTGCCAGCACGTGACTTTGACTTGATACAATTGAGCAGTATCTGGGGCGCTACTATGAAACTTATCGACTATAGAAAGTGATTTTCACTTATTAACAGTGGTTATTATGTATGAAAGTAGGATCAAATTTTAGTCCTTCCGACTTTGTGCCATTAGAATTTTCAATTAGCGCTGTTGAATTTCCGTTTATAAGCGCTTGCTTAGGAAGTAGCGAACTGAAATTTTACGAATTTGAACGTTTTTATTTCAGAATCGAATTAAATAGCTGCGCCCCTTTTCCTAATTAGTTCAATCAAACAAACTATCTTCTTTCGATTCAGTTACATATTACCCCCAGGACAATGCTTCAGCTGCATTTGTTAAGGTAGGTCGTCAGTTTTTCTGACCTTCTCTTTGACGCAACATTTTTTGTAACACTTTCTTAATCCGGGAAGCACCGTATATGTGAGGTCAAAAAGAAATTCCTAGAATTAGAAAAATAAAATCTGAGCAATCCATTAATATTGCAACGAAAGGTTGCCATGGTATTTATGGCTGCAGCTTAACAGTATACAAATTACCATTCACTCACCACAAGCAAAAATTGCTAATACGACGCCGTTAGAGTCCCAGTCAACCCACAATTCATATCAAAGTAAGTTCATTTATCGGGGCAACGACTTTTTAATTGTATTTTTCTTTTCAAAACTTTTGGACCATGGAAAACTAATAGATACAGCAAATAATATTCTGATCAGGGGTATTCTTTTTTACCCAAGAAAAGAATGGAAAATAAATAAGTACTTAAGAAAGGTCATTCCAAATAGCAAACGCTACCATACTCAGCTCATCTTAGCTTCGAAGTAATCATTCTTAAGTTTCAGATCGGTGATAAATTTTGAAAAAAAAATTACATTTCTCACGTTTTTAATGAATATACGTACATTTGTTATGTACATGTATGTATGTAAAGGGTGATTTTTTAGCTGGTTTGGTTTTGGCAACACTGGTTTTGACAGCTGACGTGTGTTTAGTACCTAGTGTCACTGTCAAACAGCTTCAGTTTGGTTTGCAATTTAACCATGGATCGTCTTACAAATGAACAACGCTTGCAAATTATTGAATTTTACTATCAAAATTCGTGCTCGGTTCGAAATGTTCATCGCGCGCTGCTTCCATTTTATGGTCGGCATTCTCGACCTTCTGAGCAGTCTATTCGGAAGATTGTGACCAAATTTCGCACCAAATTTACTTTGTTGGACATTAAACCACCAACACGTTTACGTACTGTGCGTAGTGAAGAAAATATTGCGGCCGTATCAGCTAGTGTGACAGAAGACCGCGAAATGTCGATTCGGCGCCGTTACTGTCAATGGTGAACGCTACCGAGCGATGATAACAAACTTTTTTTTGCCCGAAATGGAAGTTCTTGACTTGCATGATATGTGGTTTCAACAAGACGGTGCCACATGCCACACAGCACGCGAAACAATGGCGCAATTGCGAGGCGAGTTTGGTGAACAGTTAATTTCACGTTTCGGGCCGGTCAATTGGCCGCCTAGATCGTGCGATTTGACACCATTAGATTATTTTTTGTGGGGGTATGTCAAGGCTAATGTCTATAGGGACAAGCCCGCTTCGATTGACGCACTGGAAGCCAACATCCATGCATTCATTCGTGAGATACCGGCCGATATGTGTGAAAGAGTATGCCAAAATTGGACTCAGCGGATGGGCTACCTGAGACGCAGCCGCGGTCAACATTTGCATGAAATTATCTTTAAACATTAAATTGCAAGGTTCAAACTATCGATTCAAATAAATATTTCATTCATTTTTTCGAATTTTTTGTGTTTTTTTTTTTTTTAAGTTCTAAACCTCTTAAAAAATCACCCGTTACATACCAGTCAGCCTAAAAAAAAACAAGGAAATCTGTTATAGAACTAGAAATGGAATTTGAGCGTTTTAAAAATCAAATCTTAAATTTTAGTGTTATTGTTACAAATAATAAAAAAAAATATGAAAGTATTTTTGAATTTGTTTGAAGGTAATGCTGTAGAAATAAGAAATAAAAAGACGTAGGTATATACATATGGACGTACACGATATTATTGAGGAATTGTTTCTGTTTAAAATCTTTTTTTTTTTATATATACACTGCCCATCACTTGTTTGTTTTGCAATCGTTTTTTCTCGATAAATACCTATGAGAAATATTTTTCCTGGACATTTTTGGTACCTGTGGGTAGGTAGACACATTGGCCAACAAAAATGGATAACGTTGAAGAGGCAACGTGGAAAATCCATAGGAATTTTGCAAGTAATATGAATGAGCTTCCAAAAATAGGTACAAAATCTTGAGTCACTTGACTGAGGCCATTGCAAATATTAATTGGCAATCTTGCATTTTTTTCTAACAGAAGTTTATAATATGTGAGAAAGGGGCAAAAACTATATCTTATTTTAAATTTTAGGTACAAATGCGCTCGGGAAACACTTACGATACAAGAAATTTTGACAAAGTAATTAATTAGTGTTTTCGAGTGGATATTAGGAAACAGTAAATAATACATCAATTTTCAACTAGTGTTTAAGTCCAAATGAGTTTTCACAGAAAAAAAAACCCTTAAACAGACTTGTTGCGAACTGTGCATACTTAAAGTGGTACATACTGGGATTAAATTAAGAATAATTGATAGGGAGCCGTGAAATAAGGCTTGAAAAATTTTGCCTAACTTCACTTTGCGATAGTGAAATAACGCTAAATTTCAATATTTGGCCCTATTTCACTATGACAAAGTGAAATAAAGCCAAACCGATTTGTGAAATAAGACAAAATGGGACGTTTTTTCAATTTACGAAAGCAACTGTATATTATTTAATAGAGAAACTTAAACCGTGTATAGTAATGTTAGAGTATTTAAATGTAAAGTTAATTCAATTCTATTAGTTGATCAAAATGGAAATTTTTGAAGATACCTTATTTATGAAACAGTGAGAAGGTCCAAATGTTTGATCGAGTAGGGAAAAAGGTTTCCTAGATTCATGTGGTATCACAATGGGCCAACTTATGATAGTAAGAAATGAGTTCTTGGTTTCAAGTTGTTTCCAGTTTAAAACAAAAATAGACCAGTACAAATTTAATAACAACTTTATTTTACTTAAAGCCTTAACAATTGCCGATCGAAAATGCGCAATGCTTTTCAAAATCTTTATCTGGATTACTCACTTCCACATATTTGCTTGCGGATTTGATTCTGCTCCCTGATCTGGACTTATTCTTGCTGACATTAAGGGGGCACACTCAGAGTCATGAAAGTTTTGAAGAGTTTGCAGCCAACGACAGGATGATGACGACGCGTCGTTATAATAGCATCGTGCAGCAAATACTTGACATCATCTGGAGTTCCTTAGATCTGAACAATGCTTAAAAAGTAGATTTACTATGCCGTACTTTCCTTATGCGGCAGCTTCATGCAGAGAAGTAAACTTCCATAGGTCTGTGAAGTTTTTAACTAGCAACTCGGTTAGGTACTCCACAGTTCCCGTAAGAGCATTTGTTGTGCAGTGGAAATAGTCCCCCCTGATCTAGCGAATTCCACAACTGGAACTCGGTAGAGGCCTAGCAACATGCAGGAGTGTCGAATGTCAGCCATCCAAATTACAAGTTCTGTGTGCGGGTTCACGAGGATGATTCTTCAACAGTGTCTTAATCTTCAGTTTTTGCGGCTTCCAGCAAATGAGGAGAAAAGGCGCAGGAAATATTATCACGGTCTGAATTGAAATTGGTTTCTATTACCCCGAAAAATGTCTTAGAATGCGGCACGAATATATTTTTTCTTACTCCTCAATTAAAATTAATAATAAACAAAAAAATTAAATCAAACAACGAGGCAGATTTGTAGAAATGCAGACGCATCAAAATAAAATAAAAAAAAATTGAACTGTCAGAAGCAGAACAAATCAAACTCACCGCATTAAATTGTTGTTGCAATTCACATCTATTCATCGACACGAAGTGAAATTACAAAAACAACAATGTAAACAAATGGGTTTTGGGGGGTGAAACGTACGAAGGTTTCCCATCTTTATTTGTTTATCTATGCTTATTACATTCTGATCCATTGGTTGTATAATTATTGTTGCATTTGGAGGCATGAACATTGTGCGAATGCAGCCATCATCGCTTTGAAGCTCATTTTCAAGTTGATGACTTGGGGCGTTATCAAGAATAAGCAATGCCTTTTTGGAAAGGTTTTTCTTCTTCATAAACTCCAGTACCTTTAAAAGAGTTCTACACACATAACGCAAACTTAGTTTTTAAATCATAACTACCTGTGGAACAAATCCTTCTAAATGAAACAAATTTTTAAAAATTTCTTTTGTCATCCATGCAGTTTTTGAGTTGGTGTATGTCATTGGAGATTTTTTGCCTTTCCAATGGTCAGAAATTTTAACTTATGTTCACCAGTGCTGTTCGTGCATACCAAAAATGTTAAACGATCATTGCAATTTTTCTTCCGGGAGCTGATCTTTCACCAGAGTGAACAAATGTTTTGCTTGGGATCATTCGCCAAAATAGGCCACTTTCATCTGCATTATACAATTCTTGTCGGCTGATACTGTAATCAGCCATAGTCTTCTTTAATTTCTGTTTAAAAGGCAGGACAGCGTCTTTATTAGCTCAGTTTTTCTCCACTGATTGCTAGAAACCGAACTCCAAATCTAGCCTTAAAATTATTAATCCATCCATTACTGCGTGTAATTTTTTGGCCTTGGTTTTCATCATTATCCCTGACACGGGAACATGTCGGTCTCGAAGCTTCAGGAACCATCTATATAATACCGCTTCCATTTTCGGCATTTCTGATTTATGCAATATTTTGCGTTTTTCGCTCCAGAAATTGATATTTTACACACTCTCGAAGTGATTGCCTTACCTTTTTTTAACCCAACAATCGTGGATATAGCGATTCCATATTTTGTTCGATAAGATATTCCATTTTGTATGTCATCTAACACAGCACACTTTTGTTTAAGGTTTAAAAACTTAACTCTACTTTTCACGGGAGGCATCTCCCCTCTTCAAAATTCACTTTTAACTGAAGAATTTACACAAACTGTGAGTAAACCACGCCCAGAAGAACCGTTACCAAAATTTAATACAGTTACTTAACAATACCCGTGTTTTTTTGGCATTCTATAAATAGTATAGTAGAAAATTCCCAAGAAAACCCATCGGTAGTAGCCAGATTTGTGTATTTAAAAATTGGTACAACTGAAAGAAGGCCTGTCAGAATATTAAAAAAAAAACACACATAGAAGAAAGTTTTGTGAAAATCAAAAGTTACAATTAACTTCAGCAAAAAAAACTAACTAAAACTAGTAAAATGGACAATTTTCAAGAAGATATGGTAAGAAAACATCTGGAAATCTGGCGGCCGATTTCAAAGTTTTAACCAAACAATTTGACATAAAATAAAAACTTCAAGAAGAGGGTTTGTTCGTAGACTACTACATTAACATGTGGTGTTGAAGCGAGCTTGAAGCTTGCCTCAATTCTTTGTATACCTGAATCGAGATGAAATGAGCTTGATTCGACTCGATTCCGGTCGGGGATCGGAGTACAGTCAAAATTTGTGAAGAAAAACCTGTGTGGAGGAGTTGGTTTTACAGATAAAGCATTATGGTCTGTTTATTTGCATGTTTGTGTACAAAAAATATAGTTTTGTTGTTATCAAATAAAAAAAAAAAATTGCACATGGAGTAGGTAGCATATTCTTATATGGTGCTGAACTATTCAGTTCTTCATTTTTGAACACGAATCAAACTATCTCACTTGCACTTCATAAGAGACATCGAAACACCATTTGCATTTTAGAAAGTGTTGTCAAACTTAATCATTTTGAAATCTTCTTGTGCGGTGGAAACACCAAAAAGATTTATTTAATCTAAACTGAGATAAACCTTTGGTGGAAACATAGCAAAACTTAGTTATCTTTTCTATTGTTTTCTCTTGCAAAATAAGACCAGTTAGTCCATTTTCATTAACAAAACTAAATAATATCAACAGTAACAGATTGATTTTTTTCCCCAATGGAAAACACATGATTCCAAATGCACAACTACTCAACGAACACAGCCATCGAGATACAAATGCAATATCAATCGTACCAACATTTGAGAACGAAAAAACATAAGATCCATTCGAGACTCGTATAAATGTCAAAAACCCATCCGTAGTAAGATTCTACTTTAACTTTTATCGGTAGTATTCATACTGGGGATATTGTTTTTCTTATTCGTGTAAAATCCTACTATACTATTGATAGATTTTCCAACAAAACACGGGTAATGTAACGCTGAAATAAAGGTGGAGAAGTAGAAAAAAATCGTATGAGAAAAAAAGCGTTCATCTTTTCGAGTACCCAGATTTCAACCCGTTCATCTTTTGGAACCCTGCAATGGTGAGAAAAAAAGCGTTCATCCTTCCGAACTGTTCATGTTATAGAACCGTTCATGTTTTCGAGATTCGGCTGTATTCTTTTAGGTTCAGAAGTGTAGGGCCGTATCTATGAAGAAATTTTAAAAGGCTTTTTAATTTTTAACACCTTTAAAAAAAAGTTGAATTGAAATTGAAAAAAAAACGCCATCTACTGCAAGACTATTTTGCACATATTAAAACTGATTTGAATCATATTGAGTGGTACCAAATACATAGTATGACTTCTGTTGATGACCAAGTGCTATTTCTTCAAACTAATATTGATTACCTCTTTAACCTCCATGTTCCACTTGTTACAAAGCAAGCTAGTGAGAAAGACCAGTCTATATTAAGGGTTAAATAAGGGAACGCAATTTTGCATATAAGCGATGGAAGGTCTTCAGGCTTGAAACATTGCATAATGAATACAAAATTTTTAGAAACAGAGTTATACAGTAGGGAGCAAAAATGAGTACATGTTCGTAACTCACGCACTTATTAATGCATAACAACAGAAATAATAAAGCAAATTGAAAAATTTTTGTTTGCTCTGTATTTTGTGTTCAATTCTCAACAAAACGGTATATAATACATTACGGAAAGGAGCAAGTTCTAAGAAAAAAACAAATAAAACAAAAATAAGTCGCATGTACTCAATTTTGCACCAAGCGTTAATCAGCAAAAATATCGAAGTTTGCTGTTAGATTTGCAAGTTTTTGGTTTGTTTATGACTTCCTTTATCTTTTGTAGTTTAAGATATGTTTAATTGCGTATGGTTAGCGTATTTTAATAAATTAAATAAATATTTATAAAAATTTCATTGTGCGGAAACGACAGATTGAGGACAGTATTGTAGTCATGACAAAGAGTGGCTTCTCGACGCAAATGATAGCTAAAAAGTTTAAAATAAGCCAATCGGTGGTCATAAAAGTCCAGAAAAGGCGAGTTAATGTTCCTAAAGCACAAGTCAAAGGCCGCAAACAATTTTTGACGGATGCGGACGGCCCTCGCAGGGTATTAGAAATTAAAAGGAACAAGTGTTTAACACCAAATCATGCTTCTTTACCAATAAATAAGCCCGTTAGCCGATGTACTGCAAGAAGAACCCTCGACGACATTGGTTATATCTAAGCGGTTAAAAAATTAAAAGCCTGCATTGTTGGAAAAAAAGCTAAGGTATGGTAAAGTTCGACAGAGAACACAGAAATTGGACACCAAGTAATTGGAAACGTGTAGTGAGGTCATATGTCCAATTTCTGTGTTCTCTGTCGAACTTTAACCACACCTTAGCATTTTTTCCGACAATGCAGGCTTTTAATTTTTTAACGGTCATATAATGAAATGATGTACTCAAAATAACCTTTTCAACGATATATGACACATTCGTATTGAGAAATGGACCATTTCCCATACATTTTTGCCCATTCTCCCTTACATTTTAGTTATGTCATAAATGGAAGGCCTAAAATTAACTGAAGATTTCTCCGAGAAGAAAAGAGGTATCGGGAAGATTTAAACTGATTTTAAAAGAAGAAAATTAGTTCTTTTAGGAGCCATTAAAGATTTTGTTGAAACAATTTACTTCACGTTACAATACAACTTTGAAAACAGCAAAAAAACGGTTCTTTCGATTTTGAAACGGGAATATCTCAAAAACGTGGCCCGATAGAATTTTTCTGACTTCAGATTCAAATTCAGCACACCAAAAACCTACGGAAAAGTATATTTTGGTTTCTGTAACAAAAAATAATTAAATTTTGTTGACCAGTGTTATCGACCCATAGCTGTATTACCTTTTCTTTCGTAGGTTTTGGAGAAACTGATAAATCACCAAATAAGAATTTTTCTCACAAGCCATAAATTGTTGTGTATCAATCAATCAGGCTCTCGCCCCAAGCACAGCTGTACTACAGCTTTAATTGACGTCGTTGAAAATATCAGAAATGAATTAGATAATGATAAAGTGACTATATTAACGCTCCTTGACTTTTCAAAGGCATTTGATACCGTCAACCGTTTTATACTTTGTGAAAAACTTAAGGATCAATTTCATTTTTCGTTTCAATCTGTTAAGCTAATTCTTTCCTACTTAACCGGTAGATCTCAGGCAGTTTTTGCTAACAATGTTATGTCTACTTTCCTTCCTATGCAGAGAGGTGTCCCTCAGGGCTCTATTTTGGGCCCTTTACTGTTCTCGATGTACATCAATGATCTTCCGTCATGCTCACTGAACTCTTCAGTGCACATGTATGCAGATGCCGTTCAATTATACAACAGTTCTCAACTAGGTATGCTTGAGAATGGTGTGCATGAAGTCAATGAGGACTTCAATTCAATTGTTATGTGGTCCCGCAAAAACGATCTTTGTTTAAATCCGAAAAAAACTAAATGCTTGGTCATCGCTAGGACTATAACTGATACCTCATATTTTCCTGAGATATATTTAAACAACTGTGCTATCGAATTCGTCGATTCCGCCAAAAATCTTGGGCTTATCTATGGGTGATATGAATAAAACGGAGCACCTGTTCAAAACTCGACTTTTCGAAGCAGGTGCTTCATTTGGTATGAATAAAATACTCGAGAAGGTGCTCAACGATTGAGCATCTCTATGTTTGATGAGAACCTCCTCAGGGTAAGCACTAGCTCAATTGTAAGGTATGAATAAACTGAAGCACGTGCTCCATCGAGAGAAGCACCTGCTACTCATTTGTAAGTTAGCTCAGTTGGTTGCTCAACGTTGAAGTTAGTAGCGTTCAATACCTTTTTCTTCGTAAATGCCGGAGCTTATGCCAATTTTTTATAACAAGGTTAAATTTAATGCGAGTAGATTTGAAAAAATAATATCAAATTCTATATGAATGCAGCACAGAAAATGTGGATTTTTTAACGAACTATTTCCTTGGAATGGTGCCCTAACAAATAAAAGCAAATTCGAGTATGGAACGCAAAATACCATTTTCGTTGAGCAATAGGTGCAATTGATTGCATTCACGTTCCTTTAGTGTAACCAGCTGAGTACAGCCACAAATGTTTAGCCAACATGCAATATTAGAGAGGAATTAAAAAGTGTTGAGCTTTCTTGCCCAGGATCAGTGCATGATTTACGAATCTGTAAAGAAATTCTTATAAAGATGTTCAATAAGTGTTTAACTTGAGAATGCGTTATTGTTCATGTGTTGAAGAATTAAATCGAAGTTTTCCCATCTTTCACATTAAATTCTAGCCAAAACAGATAAAGTTCCTTCTTTTACACTCGGATTTCGCTTCTAAATTGCTCAAAGTAGTTCTAAATGTCAAAAAAAAATATATAATTTTGTTTGAGGAATGAGAGCAGCTACTTCGTTTGAAAGAGGAGGTGCTCTCTATTTTGTTTATAGTTTTATTCATACGAAACGCAAGCAGGTACTTTGTTACTGAGTCCCTCCTCTGATTCTCATGGAGCAGCTGCTCTGAGTACGTGCTCCGTTTTATTCATATATCTATATCTATATCTATACTATATTATAAAGAGGAAACATTTATTTGTTTGTTTGCTATGTAGGAGGAAATCTCTGGAATTATTCAACCAATCCTTAAAATTCTTCAATAAATGGAAAGATATAATGTCACTGAGTAACATAAGCTAAATTTTATTTGGATACAAATGTTTGTTGTTTTTTTGGGTATTTGTGAGTTTTTGATTTTTATATTTCAAAATTTCATTTTGAGTTTGAAATGTTATTTTAAGGGGAAAATTTAAAAAAAAATTAAATTTGTAGGGAGAAATGGGGTAAAACAAAAAATTGGTATTAGATTACAAAAATTATTTTTCTGTTTGAGAGAGTTTACTAAGAGGATGTACTTAGACAATGGGTTAAAGGCTTGATATATTTCGAGATTAATCTCCATATCTATAGGGTGAAATTGGGAAAAAAAAACAAAAAAGTATCCGGCTGGAATTTCTTTTTGTGTCGTTAAATAATATTTCTAGAATGGATTTACTCCATAATATTTTTAAGATTCATTTTTAGGGTGAAACTGGGTGTAAATAAGAAGAATCATTCCAAAAATTGTTTATTATAGGGTGAAATGGGGTAAACAATACAGTATCACATTTTGAAAATACTTTTTGCGCTTGGAAAATTATATTTAGAGTAAATACTTCGAAATTATTGGCTTGATATACATTCGGCTCCCTTTAAGTTGAATTTTCACTGGATATCGAAAATTAATTCGAGTTAGAGAGAGTTTTGGGAAAATTAGAGTTAGAGTTATCTATATCTATAAAGAGAAAACATTTATTTGTTTGTTTCTTTGTACCTATGTAGGGGGTTATCCTTGGAATTATTCAACCAATCCTTAAAATTCTTCAATAAATGGAAAGATATAATGTCCCTGAGTAACATAGGCTAAATTTTATTTGGATACAAATTGATTGTGACGTTAAAATCTAAACGTTTGTTTTTTTTTTTGGGGTATTTGTAGGTTTTGGAATTTTTTTTTCAAAATTTCTTTTTGAGTTTGAAATGTTATTTTAAGGGGAATGCATTACGGTTAAAAATTTGTAAAAAAAAATAAATTTGTAGGAAGAAATGGGGTAAAACAAAAAAATGGTATTAGATTACAAAAATTATTTTTCTGTTTGAGAGAGTTTACTAAGAGGATGTACTTAGAGAATGGGTTAAAGGCTTGATATATTTCGAGATTAATCTCCATATCTATAGGGTGAAATTGGGGGAAAAAAACAAAAAAGTATCCGGCTAGAATTTCTTTTTGTGTCGTTAAATAATATTTCTAGAATGGATTTACTCCATAATATTTTTAAAATAAAGATTCATTCTTAGGGTGAAGCTGGGTGTAAATAGAAAGAATCATTCCAAAAATTGTTTATTATAGGGTGAAATGGGGTAAACAAAACAGTATCATATTTAAAAAATACTTTTTGCGCTTGGAAAATCATATTTAGGGTAAATACTTTGAAGTTACTGGCTTGATATACAGTCGGCTCCCTTTAAGTCGAATTTTCACTGGATATCGAAAATTAATTCGAGTTAGAGAGAGCTTTGGGAACATTAGAGTTAGAGTAAGTTTGAATAAAGTTAATAAAAATGTTGATCACACCGTTAATTTTATGTTTTGTATGCCATCTAGCATAAAGAGATGAATAGTGAGTCAGAGTATGCGAGTGCATGTATGTATGTATTAGAATACAGGTTGCGATAGGGTAATTTTTTTTGTATTGTTCACTTGAATCATTATAATTTTCTAAAAATATAAGCCTTGTTACATTATCATTCATTTCATACCTCAAAAAAGAATTACTGAAGTGTGGGAAACCTAACCATCTTCAAATTTCAACTTTAGTCTCGAATATGAATACCAATCATTTTATCTCTGACCTCTGTACATTACTATTTGAGGGATAGTCAAATAGTAATGACAATTGTAGAACCTACGATATTCGTTATTCTCTTAGTCTGAACCCAACTATACTTTTTCTCTTATCTATTTCACTTACGTTTAAAAATTACTTTTTATTATTCTTTTTTTTAATTCTTCGTATTGCCGAACTGCAAAATGATCTTGCATCTTACTATCATTTAATTGCTCTTCTTTCAAAACTCAAAGCTTCGAGCTTTGACCCAAACAATAAACCTGATCTACTCAATGATAGATCAATAAGTTTGAGAAGCTGTGGTTTTATTAAATAATATTTTAAATTGAGTATAAAAACAATCTTGAGTGAGCATGGGCGCCCGTAGGGGGGGTCAGAGGGGGCATTCGCCCCCCCCCCCCCCCCCCCCAGAATGTCAAGCCTTTACTTTTGTACTGTACATTCATTTTATTTTAATTTCCAGGACTACGATCTGGTTTAATTTTTAGAATAAGAAAAGGATATAGAAAGTATGTAAGTATACCAACCTACCACTAATGTAATTCAATTTTTGGCACTCAATAATTGAATATCCAACAAAAAAATGTTTTTCTGCCTCTCATGAAATTATTATGTTATCGGTTATCTATTCAAGCCGCAAGAGCATTTGAAAAAAGTGTGCTGGACAGATTTTCTAGGGAAGCACCAAGAAGGCTTCAACTTCTCTTGTGAGAAAAAGAATAAATCCAATATTTCATCCAAGGTCTTATTTTGTAAGTCTATTTTATAAGTTTTTGTCGGGTTACGTACGAATGAGCGACAAAAACAAAAAAATCGACTTTTCTGTAAGTTGAAACACCGACTTTGCTTTCACCGACTTATTAAAATATAAACCAGTTTGAAATCTCACTGTTGAAGTCTCGATTCAATTAATCTCGATCACTGTCGACATTTTGAAAAATCGACATTTTAAAAAGTCGGTCAAATTTGTGTCTATATTTTGATCTATCGGTCTTTTAACCAAAAAATAATTTTTGTCGAGATTTTAAAAGTCGATATTACGGAGTCGATATTTAAAAAGTCGACATATCGTACCCAATCCATTTTGCCTTATTAATTAACCCTTAACTGCAGACGTGAAAATTATGTTCACTTCTATAGTCGTGGGTCCACTGGACCCAGCTATGTTAATAAAAATTAAAATATGATTATTTAGTTTTTTTTCTGCCGAACTTTAAGAATGATCACGATTATTGTTTCAAGAAAAAACAACAATAGTGCATTTTTATATTCGCTTACTAATAAGTAGCATGTTAAATAAAGGGTCCGCAAAATAACTTTTTTTTTTTGAAAATGCTATAAAAAAAACTACTGAATATTTTCTCAAATTTCTTTTTTTATTTGAAAGTACAATCCTTCCGGTTAATAATGGAAAATAATTTCATTCAAATGGCTGCCTCGCCTGGCCATGCAGTAGCCTACACGATCGGTCCAATTTTTAAGCACATTATCGATTGTGTGCAGCTGTATTTCACCAATGGCTTCACGAATATTGTCCTTTAAAGCGTTAATTGTCTCTGGCTTGTCGGCGTAACACTTATCTTTTACGGCACCCCACCAATAATAGTCCAACGGTGTCAAATCGCAGCTCCGAGGTGGTGGCCAAACGACATCAGCTCTGCGGCTGATAATGCGATCTTCAAAAACAGGGCGCAAAACATCGAGTGTAGCTTCGGCTGTGTGGCACTCAGCGCCGTCCTGTTGAAACCAAATGTTGCCAATATCCTCCTCTTCAATTTTTGTGAACAAAAATTCGTTCAACATGGCCCGATAGCGATCGCCATTGACTGTAACGGCCACTCCTTGCTCATTTTCGAAGAAAAATGGCCCAATTATGCCTCTGGACCAAAATCCGCACCAAACAGTAACTCGTTTTGGGTGTATCGGCTTTTCAATGTATGCGTGCGGGTTTTCTGTGCCCCAAATGCGACAATTTTGCTTGTTTACATACCCGCCAAGATCAAAATGAGTTTCATCTGAAAAGATGATTTTTTTGGAAAAATTGGCATCTTCTCTAAGTCGATCGCAGGCCCACTTAGCGAAGCGAAAACGCATTGGATGGTCAGTTGGCTTCAACTCCTGAACCAATTGGACTTTGTATGGCGTCATACCAAGGTCTTTATGCAAAATTCGTCTCAATGATGTCTCCGAAATGTTCAATTGTTGAGAACGACGGTGAATTGATGTTGATGGCACTTCACGCACACTTTCTGCCACAGCACCAATTTTCTCGGGTGTACGCACTGTTTTTGGCTTTTCACGCTTTGGTTTATCGATGAGGATGCCAGTTTCTTTCACTTTTTTCACAAGATAACGAACATACGGAGCTGACGGTGCTTCTCTTCTTCCAAAATCCGTACGCAATTTTCGCACACATTCTACAACATTACCATGATTTTCAAAGTAATGTCGCAATATTTCCCAGCGTTGTTCAAGCGTATACACAACCATATTCGTTCAGCGGAATGATAAAACTAATTATCTGTCAAATCAGACATGAGCTGAGTGTTACCATTCACGAAATAAGCACTAGTTGAAAAAAAAACGTTAGATGGCGGACCCTTTACAACAACAATTTGGTATAACTCCGTATTGTTGTTGTATTTAACATGCAACTTTTTTTTTTAAGCGAAGATAAAAATGCACTAAAAAACAGGGCTAATAAGAGCTTGCATTATTTTTAATTTGCAATGAAAACAATAAGTCGCAATTCGCCTGTCCTAAAAACATATCATCTAAAAAATATATGTAAAATAGTAAACAAACTAAAATCTTAAGATACATTTTTCCTAGACTTTTAAACATCCTCTTTAGAATTCCTGAAACAAAAACTTAAAATGTTTTATTGTAAAAAACTTTGACATTATTCAAATTACGTGAAAGTAATAGCATATAAAACACACTGGCGCAGAGCAAATCATACTTTTTGCACTTGCCATTTAATTAAAATTTGAATGTACGCTATTTTTCATCGTCGACTTTTTAGCACTTACATAGGTATTGCTCCATCATATCGTCTCTATTCCCTGAATGACTAATTTAATTTTTCATTTCACAAATTTCAATTACAACTCAAAAACTAAATTAGTAACAGGAACAAATATATCACAAACCCATGCGTATGTTGAAAGTGAAACTGACCTATGGGAGCAGCGAGCGGAACACGTCCGTCACTCTGCACTCACTTCGGCTTATTATATGATGGTACTAAGAAGCTGAGGTAACCGCGACGTTTTTTACACTCGTTTAAAGGTTGAGTTTGAGTATAGGTCTAAGGTTTAAAAAAAAATATTTAGGTAAATAAATAATATTTTTATATATCTAACGGGTGCCTGTTAATTATATGCCATTAATTTTTTTGCAACAATGACTTATTTAGAATTTCAATTTTTTAAAGGTAGGTACATTTTACTTCTGGCCCCCCCTAGCAAAAATCCTACGGGCAACCATGTGAGTGAGTGTAATTTTATGAATATACGATATTGAATATTTTAAAGATCGCTCTTAGCCAAACGGTTGTCGGTGGGACTATGCTAGTAATAATGGCCTAAAACACATTAAATAACATTTTTTTACGATATGTAACCATAATAAAGACCCAAATTTTTATTTGAAATTTGATAAATTATATTTTAATTAAAAAATCCAACACTAAACAATCTACAAGAAATATTTGGATAAACTGCTGACAGAAAAAAAAAATAATATCTATGTAAAAAAAAAAAAAAGCGTACGACAGGAATCGAACCGTTGAACTTCCATAAGTTCGGCCCCCGGTTTACCCATCAGTCTATTACTAGATATAATCTTGATGAGCTGTAGGAAGGTATATACAAAACAAAATAAAAAAGACAATTTTCAAGGCCATAGTTTTCGAGAATCGTTTCGAAAACTTACACCAATACTTATATAACAATACATGTGGACGATTTCCGAAATTGTAAATCTCATTGGATTTTAACTAAAAAAATCAGTTTTGGATACACTTATATATTCAAAATTCAAATTTAATTTTTAAGTTAAGTTCCAGATTTTTAAAAATAAAATTCGCATAACAAAGTATTTCACAGTATACTTGTGAGATTTTTGAGAATGTGTTCGTGATTCCGAAGGCTTGGTAATTGAGTCTATAAATACCCCTACCAAACACAATCTCTTTCTTTTTTTTTGTGTTATTTTTTCCGGAAAATAAGACGTGACCACCGAACTTTACAAACAAAAAAATAGTTTAAAGTTTTAAATTTGTTTACAAACTTATTTTTTTGGTGCACATGCAAACATTAAAAATTGAATTTAGTATTACTTCTGGCTTACAGATCCTTATGTTCCTGAATGCACATAAAACGAATTATTTCATTCTTTTCCCGACATTTCGTTGGGTCTTTTCCAACTTCTTCAGGGTTATTTTATTTTTTCTAGGTATCTTTAACTGAATTATTATAAGAATACAAAGTTTTTGAAATAATATTAATAAAATGACAATTTTTTTTTTTTCTTTTAGTAATTAAAATTTAACTTACATGATTACATTTAATTTAAGCACTTGTTGATGGAAAATAAAAAGTTGACACTTAAAAATAAATAAATAAATACAACTCACAAACTTTGGACACTACTGTCGACTAAAATAAGAACCTTAACTCTATATCACAGATTTTTTATTGCCACACTATAGTTGTTAGTTGTTGTTGATATTGCCTTTGTCTTCTTTGGTATTCATCGCTCTTGTCAGCTTTTGTTGGATTCTTAAGCTTTCTAATGTATACCTCGTGTTCTCCTTGTCTAGAATTTTGATGTTTTCAAAGTCAGCTGTGTGTTTTGTGTCGTCTATGTGTTGTGCTAGTCCAGTGCCGAGATTCAGCTAATTCGAAGCCGCAGGGAGTGAGTGAGATGAGCCACTTTTCGTCGAAAATCGATTCAGTTAGCAAAAGGGAGTGAGTGAGCGAGTGAAATGAAATGTCAGATTACTCGCCAGATATTTCCGCAGTGACTTGGTGTATGTGTTGGTAAATTTCCAGTTTTGGATAGGTATGTGTGCTTTTCACAAGAATTCCTATTCATGGATAGGAAACGAAATAAAAAACAACAACGTAGATAAAAACAACTACCCTTTTATTGATTCTTTAATTTTATTTTATTATCATATGCACATATATATATTAAATAAATTTATATTCTATTCACTTTCAACACTTTTAAACTTTTTATTTCTCAAGGGTGAAACTCACATTAAACTTTAATTATGACAAAAAAAATAATTGAAACAAAAGATACTCCAAACTCCATTATTAAAGATTCCAATGTTTACATTGTTGTATTTTTTGTTTCATTTCGTTTTGCGTAACGAGTGTGACAAGGAGGTAGAATTAAGCTCTTTTATATTTATTCTTTGTCTCATGTTCGAAACTAGATTCGAACTTACTCATTTCACTTAAATAGCTGAATCGCTTTTGCGAGTGAAGTGAGATGAGTCGGCGAGTAAGGCGAGTCATCTCATCTCACTCGCTAAAATAGCTGAATCTCGGCACAGTTGTCGTCTTTCCCTTTCGTACGTCTGCCTGATGTTCAGCTATTCGAACTTCTAAAGCTCTTTTTGTTGTTCCTATGTAGACCTGTTCACATTTTATTTGTCCATCCCCCTTACACCCAAAGAAGACAAAGACAATATCAACAACAACTATAAAAAATCTGTGATATAGAGTTAAGGTTCTTATTTTAGTCGACAGTAGTGTCCAAAGTTTGTGAGTTGTATTTATTTATTTATTTATTAGTGTCAATAATTATACAAAACAGTTTAACCTTATTGATTACACTAATATATCGATACAAATAAACAAAACGTAACGAAAACTACATTTATTTATTTCTAACGAATTACCTCACGAACGCGTTTCGATAGATCTTGTCTATCATCATCAGCGCACACGACTGATGATAAAAATGTCATCCTCATCTTGCAGCATCATTGGTCCAATGGTCGTTAGTCAGTACATGATTCGCTAAAGCGGAAGGTCTACATAAGGACAAACAATTGTAGACCTTCCGCTTTAGCGAATCATGTACTGACTAACGACCATTTCAACGTCTCGAAAAATAATTTGAAATTGGTACGACAAGTGAATGATCCTAGACGTCTAGATGCTTATGAAAGCTTTTTTATCCAAAAAGACGAGAGATCGATGAATGCTGACAATGGGAATATCAATTCTTGTCTGTTCCGTTTAGTTTGAAATTGTTTTTTATCTTCTGACAAGTACACCACCCACAGTGATGCATAGGCTAACTTTCTTTCTCTTTTGTTGTGCTCTATTGTTCATAATTAACTTCGCTCATCACCTTCTAATCTCACGTTATGTTCCCAAAACGATGATTTGCACTTTGGACCAATGATGCTGCAAGATGAGGATGACATTTTTATCATCAGTCGTGTGCGCTGATGATGATAGACAAGATCTATCGAAACGCGTTCGTGAGGTAATTCGTTAGAAATAAATAAATGTAGTTTTCGTTACGTTTTGTTTATTTGTATCGATATATTAGTGTAATCAATAAGGTTAAACTGTTTTGTATAATTATTGATTAAGATTACACAACGTTTACTTTGTAATAATATTATTAGTGTCAACTTTTAACTTATATATTGCGCCATTGGCACAATGGCCATCAGACTAGGTGTATTTGCACCCGATTTCTGCAGGAGCTGTCAAGACGTAGAGGAAATAGAAACCATTAAACACCTGCTCTGTGATTGTCCAAACCTCCAAACAAATCGACTCCGTTATTTTGGAAACAGGTTTTTTGAAGAACTGGAAGATCTAGCGCAGGTCTCAATGGCAAACATGAGAAAATTCATAGAAAGCACAGGCTGGTTCGCAAACGATCCAGTCTATGTGAACCATTAGTTTGGGTGCATCTCTGCCTTCTTTTATAAGGGGATCACAATGGACCAATAGGCCCCCGTGTACGCAACAGCCTCTGTGCTGTGCACGCCCCTCTTAACTTAACCTAACCTAACCTAGTGTCAACTTTTGATTTTCCATTAACAAGTGTTTAAATTAAATGTAATCATGTAATTTAAATTTTAATTACTAAAAGAAAAAAAAAAAAAAATTCAAAGGGTAGACACGGTGCATTCAAGAGGACACAAGCGTCCACTAGCTTTTTTTCAAAGCCAACCTGTGTCTATCAACCCCTACTCTCACCTCTCCGCGGTGGACATCGGGTGCCTAGTACCTTTAACTGAAGATGGGGTTCCAATCCCTGTGGACGGTTTTAGGGGACAGCAAACGAGAGAGGGGGGGAGGAGTGTTCCCACTAAGTCACTTCTCCTTCATCCAGGCGGCAGCGGAAGAATTCTCAAGATGGAACCAACGGTGGCGTCTACAGTTCCAGTTAGGCTGAACTACTTAGTGAACACCTTATACGGGCTACTACGACATATTCGGAGCTCAGGCCTATAAGGAGCGGTTAATCCAGCTCCCCGCCCTTGGAGTTATATATATAGGGTCTGGTCCTCCAGGTTGGGGGTCGTGCCGTCGGGTGACTTCCCGGCCACGTAAAGTTATTTAGTTGCGAAGCAACAACAAGCCGGACGGATTTACTGTTGACGAACCTAGCAAACGAAATAAGGACAACGAACTTCGGATCTGCACGTGGAATGTTCTGTCTCTCTATAGACCACGATCAGCCGAACATTTAGCGGAGGCCCTAGACTGCTACAAAGCAGACATCACCGCCATCCAAGAAGTGCGATGGGTTGGGCCGGGCAGAAGAAAACTGATAAACTGCGATATCTACTACGGTGACTGTTACCGACCACAAGGGCAGCGTCTTTTTGGATGTGGATTTGTTGTTAGAGGCAGACTTAGGCAAGAAGTCTTGAGTTTCAATTATGTGAACGAACGCCTCACGACGATTCACATCAAGTCTAAGTTCGCCAACATCAGCCTGATATGCGCGCATGCCCCCACAGAAGAGAAAGATGACGACACCAAGGAAGAGTTCTACGAGCTCCTAGACAAGACATATGAGCAATGCCCTAGCTATGACATTAAAATTGTCTTGGGTGATTTTAATGCCAAACTAGGAAGAGAAGACGTCTTTGGTGGCACAATCGGAAGATACAGCCTGCACGACACCACCTCCGATAACGGACTCAGGCTAATCGACTTTGCGGCGGGGCGAAACGTTGTGGTAGCCAGTACGCAGTTCCCGCATCTCGATATACATAAGGGGACATGGCGAATTCCTGGTCAATCAACCGCCAACCAAATTGACCACATTGCGATCGACGCAAGGCACTCCTCCAGTATCAAGGATGTCCGAACGTTCCGAGGAGCCAACGTTGACTCGGACCACTACCTCGTTGTAGCCAAGATAATGCTACGGATATCCAGACCAAAGCCAAAACAGGGAAATACTGTGAGGAAGTTCGACGTCAGACGGCTGCAGTCGCAAGAAATCGCCAGGTCCTTCTCTGATCGAGTCTCTCGCGCCCTCTTAACTAGTCCTTTGCCGCCAACTGCAAACATCGAGAACCAGTGGAAAAACTGCCAGGAAGCCATCAGAGATGCCGCCTCTGACGTGCTGGGCTTTGCACGACCATCACAGCGAAACCCCTGGTTCGACGAAGAATGTCGGCAAGTACATGCAGCCAAACAACAGGCATACAAAGCGGCGCTGCATAGAAGGACCAGAGCTGCTCGCGAGCTCTACGAGCGGAAGAGGAGAGAGGAACACAAGCTTCTTAGAAGGAAGAAGAAAGAGCATGAGAAGCGCGCGATCGAGGAATTAGAGGGATGCCACTGCAGGAATGAAGTTCGGAAGTTTTACCAAAAAGTAAAAAGAACCTCCCAAGGTTACAAGGCCCGAACCGAAGCCTGCAGGGACGATGAGGGGAACATCGTGGTGGAATCGCAGTCGGTGCTGAGAATATGGAAATTCATTTCTGCAAATTGTATAACGGCGATGACGAACCGAATTCCGCTAACATGCAAAGTGCACCATTCAACTTGGACGACGTAGGCCAACAATTCCGTCCACCCGATCTTGACGAAGTGAGGATAGCCCTATCTAAACTTAAGTCCAATAAAGCTGCTGGAGCTGATGGCCTTGCGGCTGAGCTATTCAAAGCGGCTGGCGATGAATTGGTTAGGAGTATGCACCAGCTCATCTGTAAAATATGGTCGGAGGAAAGCATACCTGATGAATGGAACCTCAGCATTGTTAGCCCGATCCTCAAGAAAGGCGATCCTCTGGACTGCACCAACTACAGAGGCATCAGTCTTCTTAATATCGCCCACAAGATCTTCTCTGCCGTACTTTGTGAACGCCTGAAGCCATTCGTCAACAACCTGATAGGTCCATATCAGTGTGGCTTTAGGCCAGGGAAGTCCACCATCGACCAAATATCCGCACTACGGCAGATCTTGGAGAAAACCCAGGAGTTTCAAATCGATACCCACCACCTTTTTATCGATTTCAAGGCCGCGTATGACAGCATCTATAGAGACGAGCTATATAGAGCAATGTCTAGTTTTGGCATCCCTGCCAAACTCGTCCGTTTGTGCAGGATGACGATGGAGAATGCACGCTGCTCCATCAAGGTCGGCAAAGACTTCACCGACACCTTTGATGTCAAAAAAGGTTTTAGGCAAGGCGACGCGCTGTCAGGCGACTTCTTCAACATCGTTCTTGAAAGAATAGTGCAAAACTCTCACGTCAACACTAGAGGCACAATCTTTCAAAAGTCCGTCCAATTACTCGCATACGCTGACGACATTGACATAGTCGGACGAACAAAGCATGATGTCAGTGGTGCTTTTGTGAGCATTGAGAAGGAAGCCAAGAAGATGGGTCTAACGGTGAATGAAAGCAAAACAAAATATATGCTGTCAACAAGAAAGGACACCCAACACCGACGTCTCGGACAGAACGTCACTATAGACAGCTATAATTTTGAGGTGGTCAGAGACTTTGTCAACCTAGGATCCGCTATTAACTCAGCGAAGGATACCAGTGATGAGATCAAACGAAGAATTTCTCTTGCCAATCGCTGTTTCTTTGGGCTAAGATGGCAATTGAGAAGCAAAGCCCCATCTCGAGTAACTAAACTGTCCCTGTATAAGACGCTTATCATCCCGGTCCTGATGTATGGTGCAGAGGCATGGACACTGCTAACGGTGGATGAGAAGGCGTTAGGCTGTTTTGAGAGAAAAATTCTCCGGGTGATTTTTGGTCCCGTCTGCATAGATGGGGAATGCAGAAGAAGATACAACCACGAACTGTATGGGCTGTACAGCGACACCAACCTAGCCACAAAAGTGAAAAGCCAACGACTAAGATGGCTGGGTCACCTAGAGCAAATGGACAGGACACCAATGCTCCGGCCCGGAAAGTCTTTGAATCCAACCCCGTGGGACAACGCAGTAGAGGTGGACAGCGCAAAAGGTGGCGCACGCAAGTGGAAGAGGACCTCAACCAACTTGGCGTGCGAAACTGGAGACAGCTAGCTAGAAACCGAGCCGGCTGGAAGAAGCTTGTTGGTTGAGGCCCTGGTCCACGCCGGACTGTAGCGCCACCTTAAGTAAGTAAGTAAGTAAATTAAATGTAATCATTTAAGTTAAATTTTAATTACTAAAAGAAAAAAAAAATTGTCATTTTATTAATATCATTTCAAAAATTTTGTATTCTTATAATAATTCAGTTAACGATACCTAGAAAAAATAAAATAACCCTGAAGAAGTTCGAAAAGACCCAAAGAAACGTCGGGAAAAGAATGAAATAATTCGCTTTATTTGCATTCAGGAACATAAGGATCTGTAAGCCAGAAATAATACTAAATTCAAAAATTTTGTATTCAGATCTCCAATAAATTAATCAAAAACTAAAAATTATTAAACACAACCAAAAATATAAGAAGTTTAAAAGTGTTGAAGTTCGAAAGTGATTTGCACAAAGTCTGTAAAAATACCAAGCACCCAATCTTTATCTGCAACTAATGCAACCCATTTGTATCTTTGGGCAGTTGGCACGAGGAATCTTCTACTTCCAATACACATGTCCAAGTCACCTTCTTTCAAGCATCAACATAGCCCAGTCGGAATAGCATTTTAAATGCAAAAAATTAGATAGGGGGGTTTTTTGATTGTAATCGTTAGAGGGGTTCATTTAGAGTCTAAAAAAAAGTTTTCGACTTCCTAGCACCATTGCGTTAGCCGCCATCTTGAATTTAACGAAAATCGGTTTTTGTAAAATAACTCACCTATTTTCAACTTTTGAACAAAAATGTACCTAACAAAATTATGTACGCTAATTGGGCTTACTGATCCATGTTTTGTATGCAATTAAAACAACTTTTATCCATTTTTAAAATTATTCCCGACGTTTCGTTGGGTGTTTTCCAACTTTATCAAGGGTTATTTTTATTGGACCTATAACAATACAATTTTTGGATTTTGTTTAATTATACTTTGTAAAAATCTAGTTCCACTTACTATTGTCAGTTACATTTTATTTTATTTTATTCTTGAGAATTTTTGAATTTACTTTACTTTAAACATTATATTGCACTTTTAGTTTATGATGGATGGAAAACTAAATAAATAAATAAATTAAAAACCAAGACAAAACAAAAAAAAATAAATTAAACTATCACCTAATATCACAGAATTCTTTACTTTATGACTGCACTGTAGCTTGCACTTAAATTGTCTTTGTCTTTTTGAAAATTCATTGCTCTTTTGATATTTTGTTGTATTCTTAAGCTCTCCAGTGTGAATCTCTTATTCATGTTTTTTTCCCTGTCAAGAATTCTTACGTCATCAAAGTCAGCGGTGTGTCCCTTTTCCGTCATATGGTGTGAGAGTCCAGTCGATGCTCTATTTTTCCTAACGTCAGCTTGGTGTTCTGCTATTCTCGTAGCCAGTGTGCGTTTTGTTGCTCCAATATAAACAAGATCACACTCTTCGTTTGTTTTGCCTTTACATCTTATTTCGTATACCACGTCATGTTGTTGTTCTCTCTGTAATGGTGGTTTGGTTCGTTCGTACCTAACAAAAGTTGTTCAAAATTTAATTATCTACAACTTTGGTCATAATCCTTTTTTGTCTACGATTGATATTTTTCGACTTAATAAAAAAAAAAACCTATTTTAAATTTTTTTCTCGTTTAAAACGCATAATATACATTTTTCAAGTTATTTTTTTCGACTCATTAGAAGATTTTCTTTAAAAACAAGATGGCAGCCAACCTAAAAGGGGTGGATGGTCGAAAACTTGTTTTCAAACTCCTTGTGTCATCCTCTTCAAATGAGTCGAAAAAAATAAATAACTATTATTTTACTTGAAAAATGTTTATAATGCATTTTAAACGAGAAAAAAACTTTAAAACTTTAAAATAGGTTTTTTTTTTATTTAGTTGCAAAATATTAATCGTAGACAAAAAAGGTTATGACCAAAGTTGTAGATCTACATTTTGAACAACTTTTGTTAAGTAAATTTTTGCTCAAAAGTTGAAAATAGGTGAGTTATTTCACAAAACCCGATTTTCGTTAAATTCAAAATGGCGGCTAACGCAATGGTGCTTGGAAGTCGAAAATTTTTCTTTAGACTCTGAATGAACCCCTCAACCGATTAAAATCAAAAAAAGCTCCTATCTAATTTTTTGCATTTCAGCTCATTTTTTTGTCTATTCCGACTGGGCTAACAAAGCTTGAGATCATTCACAACTAGATCTGGAGATTTGTGCATTGAAAACGACAAAAGTCGAAGTCCACAAGTAAAAGTCAAGTGATCCAAAGCGTACAAGTGGATATAAGTAGTTCACACGCATTAAAAATTTGCGTTTAAATTGACAGTGAGTCACCAATCCTAAGTGCTAGCATTGTATATAAATCTAATAGTAGTATTACTTGAGGAAAAAGATACTAGCGCTACAGACGACTGAAGCATGAAGTGTATTATTCCCTCATCATAGCTTCACACCCAACTCACAGCAGATGAAAGATAAAAAAATACATTATTTCCTCACAACATGAGAGAAGGCAATTATCTTCCTTCTCCTCACGTCACAGCAGTGCCAATATACGAGAGTGAGAAGGGAACAAAAACAAACTGCCGAAAAAAAAATAAAGAATGAATTGGTATGTATGTATGTACATACATACATACTTAGGTACAGACATTGAGGAGAAGAGGAAACAAAAAAAGAGGATCAAAACAAGTTTTTATCGTTACATAAAGGTTCAATACACATCGCATATTTTCTAAACAGAAACAAATTCTTTTGTTCTCGATGACTGTCGTTTGCCAAGATAAAGCTAGCCCTAAACGACGAACATGCTCGCCGAACTTGTTCGTGCTCGCTATATATTCGTCGTGTAGGGGATGGTTCGCGAACGGCTCGCTGTTGGCGAAAAATTTCGATTTTGTCGTGTTTGTTGGCTTCGATGTTCGCCATGTAGGGCCATGTTCGCGAGCAAACCTCATTTTTGCTGTGAAATTACAACAACGCAACGACTTGCGCTTCTTTATCGCACATGCTTACGCTTTGAAGAATCAACACGAAATGAATGTTCGCCAAATGTGTTCGTCGTGTAGGGGATAACGCAAAAGAACAAGTTCGGCGAGCATGTTCGTCGTTTAGCGCTACCTTAAGGCACATAAAATGCTTTCCGTGTCGGGAGCCTTTAAAATAGATTGGAATGAAAATTAGAAACTGATGTCTATTTGCGTAGGTATTCGTTCTTATTTTCTTGTATGTAGGTGGAAACAGGTTTTTTATTTTTTTTATCGCTTTCGAAGTGGTTTTTTGATGTGGAGCGTCGAGTTTCTCAGATTTAATTCAAAGCAATATGAGGCCGTGAGTGCAAAAGTGGTGTAACCCATTTTTGGCATTGTTGATATAACTATTTGCCTCGTATTTTTACATTTATGCATCAAAAGTCATCAAAGCTAAAATTTTAATTTCTAAAAGCTTTCCAAAAATGTGACGTATACTATTTGAATCTCAATAAAAAGATTATTAAAAATCTATTCAAAACGAAAAACATGATCAAAAAAAAAGTGGGTTAAACCGCTTTTGCACTCACAGCCTCATATATGATTGTATGAAAAAAAAACTTAAAATCGTTGGAGCGGTTTTTAAAAAAAAATAATTTTTATATATTAAATTCTTACAACATTTGAAAGGAAAAATGTTGACATGCAAATCTTAAGTATTTATTTATGTACATATAAAAATTAAATTTCAAAAAAAAATTTTGAACCCGTTTTCAAGACATCAAATTTTCAAAACAATAATTTGAAACTTTTTTAAAAGTCCAGAAACTAGTTTTTGAAAATTTTGATGTGCAATATTATTTGAACTTATTTGAAATATGTATATGGGTGATTCTCTGCAAACTCTGATTCTTTTTTTAGATTATTTTCAAAAATTTAAACTTCTTGGAAACAATTTTTGTTTTGTGTTTGTGGCTTCATTTAGTCAGAGTATCATATCCGTAAAAGCATTTTGCTACAACTTTTAAAGAAATAAAAAATATAGTGAAATGTACTAAAACTAGTATAGACGATAAATGAAACTCTTTTTCTTTTTTTTCTTTTTAGTTCTCCCTCTTTTTGACCATATTTTTGTTGAGATTCTTGATTGTCTAATATACGTTTTGTACTCTTGACATTTCAACTTCCCTTTTTTTTCTTTAAAAACTTATCTCTTTTTCGTTTTTGAAGTCTGTTTTTCTGAATCGCAACCCTTTTCCTTGTGTTGGGTTATTACTTAGTTTTTATTGCACGGAATGATTTTGTTTGGCTCGTCCGCTACCGTTCTTACAAGGAAAATTGGTAGAAAAAAGTATTATTGCAAAAAATAAGTTAATTATATTTAATTAAAGTTCAAAAAGTATTGAAATGCCACGGTACTGACATCCACAGTACTGTCATTTAGACAGTTTATGTGACCTAACTTCTCTATGCTAACGAGAAAAATAATTTCCAGGACAATTTTAACTTATGCCGTTAAAAGGAACACAAAATTGTGATAATCAGCCAAAAACATGTTATAACATGCTTTAAAAATACTACCACGGTACTGATAAATAAATTTGTGACATACTTTCATCCCATGAAAACATATCACTCTTAAAGTACAACAACTTTCAAAAATTAAAATGACTGTTGTTAACTATACATAACTAGTTAATCTTTTAGAAAACCACAATACATACGTGTTAAAGCTAAAACAAAATGGCGGTTGAGCGGGAAATCTTTTTAATTCAAAAATAGAACCAAAACCTCGGACAACATTCATTCGTGATTATTTTATTCAGCAATAAGTACTTTGACTTAATTTTTGCATTATTTTGTCAAGCAAGTATTGCACTCAAACTTTTCTTAGGACAACATTTCAATTCAATGAAGTATTTCATTAGAAAGTAGCAATGAATATGATGATATCGAATGTAGATTGTAGTAAATAGCCATTTACACAATTTAAACCAAAAATATATACGAACATTTTACATTAAATAACAAAAAAAGCACTGGACACAAAGAATCACAGTTGAGACGGAATCACCCATATGGAGGGCTCACAGCTGTACCGAACCAAGTCATAAAAATTTTTTTTTTTCTAAAATTACTGCTATGCTCTGCTCAAACCTAAACTCTTTTCATGTCTGTAATGAACTAAGTCAGAAAGTGTTTAGTTCCTAAGTTAACGGTAAAAAAACTAAGTCAGTAATTTGCATTTTCGATTTCTTTCGAAGCAAAAACGAACCAAGTCAATGATATGCAGTATTTGTATTTTTTGCAGTTTTCAGCTAATACCAATTTTTTTGGGAATGTGTCAGTGATGTATGCAGTGTTTGTAAGTTTTAAGGTAGAAGTATAATCAGTGGCGTGGTAAGGATTTTGTTCTGGGGGAAGCAGACTAATGTTTTTAGGTGGAAAAAAAAAATATTAAACTAAACGGTGTCCGGTAGCTCGTCAATATTTTATTTTAGGGCATGATTCTTGGGTATATTCATTCTGTTATACCGTTGTTACTCACATTGACTCAATCAACCTGTGTATAATGTACCAACAAAAACAAATTTAAAGGAGCAAGGAGAATCAGGGCGGTAAATGAGTACGGGCTAGAGGCTAGCTATTAGGTACAATGTGGAGGAGTTTTATTTTAAGTTTATGATTAGGTAGTGTCATATTTGCAGCTCTATTCTTTTAAAATTTGCATAAGGAACATTTTGTAAAGATAAGCTTTTTATCAAACATTTTAATTTGTTTTTGTATGGTCTGGGGGCGATTGCCCCCTTTTACCACCCCGTAGTTACGCTACTGACTATAATTGTCGGAAATCCACTGAAGCTAATGTCAAAAACCAACAAAAAGTAGCGAAGACGATGAAACTGACGAAGTTTTGTATGTCTAATATATGATTTTTTTTTCAAAAAAAATTTCCATAATATTACAATAAAGGGTGTTTTTTTCTAGACGTGTGGATTTCAATCTGTTTTCAATGAGTTGGTCTTTTTGACAGCTGTCACTTGATTTATTCTCAGTTTTGTTTGTCATTTCATATGAATAGACTTACTCCTGAACAACGTTTGCAAATCGTGCAAATTTATTACCAAAATAATAGTTCGGTTCGCGCCCTACGGTCAATGGGGAACGCTATAGAGCCATGATTAATGACTTTTTCGTGACTGAATTCGAGGATGTTGACGACCTTTGATTCCAACAAGACGGTGCTACATGCCATACAGCCAACGAAACAATCAACAACGCGTTATTGCTGACATACGGCCCCAATTGCCGCAAAAAGTGGTCGAAAATTGGGCCTATCGGCTGAAATTTATTCGAGCTAGCCGTGGCGGCCACTTGCCGCAAATCATTTTTAAAACATAATGGAAAACGCTTATCTTTATAATATAGCTAAATTCTTGCCCATAATATTAAATTATATGCATTTTATTTCTTCTTGAAAACCACACGTCTAAAAAACACCCTTTACTTCTTTTGAAATAAATTAACTTATTGCTTTGTTATTTTTTTCAAAAAATATTCTGGTTTTTATTATCTTGAATGACAATTTTTCGAAATTTTTCGAGGCTTAAATGAACCAAGTCACAAATTTTGTTTTCTTTCCTAATTTTTGTGATCATTTTTCAACTCTAGCTTTTCCATTTTTAAATAAGAAGATAATTTGGAGAATAAACTTTAGAATTTTCCTTATTAAGAGTAAAATATTAATTTTAGTAATTAATGGCAGTTTATTTACTAAACCTCTTATTATCTTCGAATTCATTTTTTGTGACTTGGTTCGGTACAGCTGTGAGCCCTCCATATATAAAAATTAATCTAAATCCGTTCTGCTGATAATAAGAAAATTCAAAATATAAAAAACCATTGTATGAGAGGTACTACTAATAGTTGCTAATGTCGTTTTCGATTGGATTTTCTGACTGTTCTACTCCTTTTTGATTCCAATAGAATATGAAACATCATGTTGTCAAATTTACACACACACTACTAAATGACACCATATTATAAAATGGCTTCTTCAAGCATTCATCACTTTTGACAAGTAGTGCGACGAAAAACTATGTGTATGCGTGTGTTCCAAATCTACACCTTCTTCAAATCGGGAACAGAAAAATACTCCGAAAACAGTACTCCGAACAGCCAATCGAAGGTTTTTGGAGTAGATGGAGTGAAAATGGAGTAGAAAAGGCGTACTCCGAACGTCCAGTCGAAAACGACATAAGATTAAAATTTTATAATTTTTGATAGTTTAAGCATACGGAAAAAGTTTAATTAAAATCGTAGGAATCATTTTTGAGAAAAAAATATTTTCGTTAACCGTTTTTTAACTTTTGTATGTATGGTACCGTTGTTTTTTCATAAAAGTAAAATGTTTTCTTAAAATATTTTGGAAAGTATTAAAAAACTCTTGAGTATCAAGTTTTAAAAATATCGATGATGTCGTTTTCGAAATATTTGATTTAAAAAAAAAAAATGAAAACATTTTTTTTAAATCAAAAAAAAAATTGTTTTGAAAATTTTGGTATACAATACTGTTTTATTTTTTGGAAGCTTCTGTATTAAAAAAAAAATATTGAAATCATAGTCATACAGTTTTGACAAAAATGTTCAATTAGAATGAAGTTCAACTTTGGATGCTCTGCCAGTCAATTTTAGTCGTGTTGATAGAAGCTTAAGAGACTAGAAATTGTATAATTCTTTACGAAGCCTATAAATTATATAAATAAAATAAAATTAAATTAAATTAAATTAAATAAAACATTTTGAATATTGGTTCGAAAGTTCTATCGATAATCTTTGAACCGTTGTATATAAAATTGGAATAAAGCGTGGGAAGTTCAAAATTTACAAGAAAAATAGTTTTTTGTCTTAGATTTGTGTCTACAAAAATAGATATACATAGGAATACTTAATTTATTTTTTTTTGTTACCTTTCATAATGCAACGTTTGTATTGATATTTTGGAGCTCCCTCTTATTTTAACTTGATCGTTAAAGACGAGAAACACAGGAATAGGTATCTACCTAATTAACTATACAAAAACTATAACAACCTTGCAAGAAAAAAAAAAATAGAAGTCACGAAGATTTAAATTTGTAAATATTAAATAACTCTAAACCCCGACAATTTTAAGATGAAATAAATTCTTGGTTCATGTTTTCAACGAAAAATAACTGTCCACCCACTTCCATAGCTAAAAATTATAGATCTTAATTGACATCACATTTCTGCAAGGAAATCACTCAGAACTCCAATTAGGCAGGCAGATACCTAACTCCTTTTAGAGTGCATGAAAAATAGCTTGAAATATTGAAAATAAATTAATTGAAAAACTTCTGGCACAAGAAAACCAAACTCAAACTACCTTCGAATGAGTTTCTCTATCTCAATTTTTTTTAAGTATACTTTTTCTTACTTCAAAATAAACTACCAGAGTTCAGACAAGAGAGACCAAACAAATCGAACCCGAAACCACAAATAAGTTTTTTTCTCTGTCATTTTTTGTGTGCTCTGCTCATACTTACAGTTTTTTTACATTGACTTCTAAAAAAAAAAACTTATCGTAGCCGCAAGTAGATATACCCACATGCTACATGCTACAATGCTCCTATCGAAAAATCGAAAAAGTAACCAGTTTTTCTTGTTTTTGTCTGTCGTTTTTTGTTGTTTGGAACCAGTTTTTCTTGTTTTTATCTGCCATTTGTTATGGGCTCTTGTGCTGTTTGCTCAGTTGTTTTTTTTGCCTCAGTAAGGGAATTTTTAATTTCCCTTTCTGTGAGAAGCGATCATACGACATCTGGTTTGTGAAGGAGTCGAGAAAAAATTTCGTCTGATGATAATACTATTAGATTCATATACAATGGTGCTAGTCTTAGTCCGAGTCGAGGTCATCTTTGGTCTCCATGACACATATACTCCCTCGGCACAAAAAAAAAACACCTATTACAGTAAATATAGTCAGAAAGAATATGAAAACATAAATATAATATCAAAAGAACTACACAAATACCGGATGCGACTTACAAATATGTAACAACAAAACAAAAAAACTACGCATAAAAAGAAACAATTATATACAAAATATCGCCCGACAAATCTCAAAATCGATGCCTCAATTTCATCAACTTTTGACGGGCGTTATTGATGCACCTGATTTATTATCTTTTACTAGCCTTAACTACCGTGGGGGAGGTCACAACACTCGTAGTCTAGAACTAATGCATTTATATCTCAACACCGTTTATTATGGAATGCATGAGCCTTTTTCCCGCATGTGATACATTCTGAATTTGAACTCTAGTTTTTTTTATTTTAATATAAGTAAGAATAGACTCAAAGCTTCATTTAAGACCGGTGTACCACGCTCTTAAATGTTTTTAAGTGTTAAAAAAAAAAAATAAGATCACCAGTGGACTTTTTGCTACGAAACCCGTATTGACGATCATTTAGAAGTTTCCGATCTTCAAGATATTTCATGATTTGGCGATTTATTAATATTTCCATGACTATAGAAAGCATTGATATTAGTGCAATTGGTCGATAATGACAGGGGGAAGATGATTCGCCTTTTTTATGGACGGGCTGAACTTATGTAATTTTCCATTCGCTCGGGAAGAGACCAGAAGAATAGGACAGATAAAAAAGATTACGTAGTGGTTTTGCCAATGTGAAAGAACACCTCTTCAAAACTATAGGGTACTTTAAGTACTTCTTCCACTGTGCGAGTGCCGCAGAAAATTTGTATTCTTGAACTGTTCGGGACGCTCTCAGTCACACGTGGTACCATGTTGCTTTCTGGCAAGGTGAAGTTTGCCGCAAATTGTGCTGCAAGAAAGTTCGCTTTTTCTACAGACTTTACAACTGGAACATCGTTGAAAATGAGTGTTGGTATAGATGACTTGGTGGAGTTCCTAATATTTGTTGGCAAAAGCCCAAAAATGCTTGCTGCCTTTTGGACATTTCAATATTTGTTGCCCTATTTTCTTGTCTTGTTGTTCACGTGAAACTCATAATAAGGCTGATTATTTTATAGTTCCAGAGCAGTTTGCGATTTGAGCATCGAAGATTTCACGATTGAACGATTGTAACTTGATATTACGCAATTTATTTCTGGCTCTTTTTTAATGCCCTCTTGAATAGAAGAAAACGACTTGCCGTTGGCATTCACCCACTCAACGAAAATTCAACGTTGCACACAACTGGAAAATGGGTCATGAATCTATAAAATTCTTGAACGTCAATCATTTATGTCGAATTCCTTACAACCATCTCAAATCGATTTTTTTTTGTTGTAAGGAACACACAAAAAATCAAATTTTTCGTGTGGGATTATGTGTGTGTCATTTGACAGTAGCTTTGAGGCAAACAGTAAACAAACTATGCGCATACAAATTTGTTACAAATATTCAAAAGTGCATTCATTGTAATAATTGTGTGGCCATTAAAGCATAATTTACAGTTCCCATGCGAAAAAAAATCAAAATTTTCAAAACGATTTTCCACCTGTTCTGTGCATCAAATTGAAAAGAGTTCAAGGCGAAAGCGTTTGCCTTGGCCTAAGCCACCCATTGAGGAATTTATTTACTCTTAATTAATAAACAATAGGCCTAAAAGTTGAAAATAATTATTTTTGGATGCGAAAACCATTTGTATGCAAATAATGTCTAGAGGTGAATATACTATTTTTTTTTAAGTGTAAACCCACCATCCAAAAAAATATATTTTATTCACCACACTTTTCGCACGCAAAACAATTGCCGGTCCATTGTTTTGCATGACATTCCATGACAGCAATGGTTTTTTATTTTGCATGAAACTGTAAACCAATCATGCAAACAATTAATTTTGCATTTCACCTCAATTATTTTTGACATGCGAAAATATTTGCATAGATTTTTATTTGCGCACGGGAACTGTAAACTAGGCTTAAAGTAAAAAAAAAAACCCAAATTCATCCAAGAAACACATCATTCGAGAAACACATCGGCGAGCGTTTTAAGGATTTATTTACTTTTAATCTATTTTAATGACCGACGAACACTTTAGAATATTTGTTAAGAATGCCGCAAAATACCTTCAACTCCAGAGAAATGTCAAATCTTGTTAGTGTGTGTGAAATCGATTTGAAATCTTGCTGAAAGTGCAAGATTTGTTTTGACAGAATAAAATCGATTTTGTTTAAGCTAAGTATACAGTTCTTTTGAGTAAAAAAATTCTTCAAGGTGAGAAAAAAAAATATTTGGTGTAAATTTTGTTTTTATTCGTCGTGAGTTTACAGTTTCCAAAAGAAATCTCAATGACACTGATCTATGAAAAAGCAAACACAAATGCCAAACGCAATTTTTTTCGGAAAAAGAATGTCAGTGACATTGTTTTGTACGAAAAAAAATCGTGGTGAATATAAAATTTGTTTTCTTTGGGTAGTGCACAGTTCGATAAAAAAAATTGAAACGTCAAAAAACTTTTTTCGCAAAAAGCGCTCCCATAAGAAAAACATGTAGTTTTTTTTCTTCAAGGAACTGTATACTTAGCTTTAGAAAAAAATCGATTCTGTTTAGAAAAAAAAAAGTGTGTGTGTCAGCTCCGACGCACGACTGTAGTTTCCTCCTTCAGATCGATTTTCTAAATAGGCACAGAAAAGGTTTACTAAAGGCCTGGTCAAACAGAACGCGATCCGGCGATGCGATCAATACTTCACTGTGTAAAAAAGATCGCGGCGATCAAATTTTGTTTGTAATTTCTCACAAAGATCGCCGGATCGCGTTCTGTTTGACCAGGCCTCAAACCTACATATTTTATACAGTAATACATACATATGTAGGTATACATATCATAATCAGAGAATAGCCCTGTTTTTTAGTGCATTTTTATCTTCGCTTAGAAAAAAGTAGCGTGTTAATTGCAACAACAAAGTGGTATAATTCCGTAGTGTTGTTGTATTTAACATGCTAATTTTTTCTAAGCGAAGATAAAAATGCACTAAAAAACAGGGCTAATATCAAATAAAGAGACCAATCCTTTGTACGTTTCACCCATGGTATAAAAATACAAGGTATGTTGTATATGAGATGAAGGGTCGCCAGATTTTGTTTTGTGTGACGTCATAGCGAGTGCTCAACAATACATAGCTTTAAAAAATAAATTATTTACTGTTTTACTTGAAATTTAGGCAAGAGTACGATAACTTAGGCACCAAGAAATAATAACGGTTTTTTGTAGAACAGTTCAATACAAGCATTTTTTTCTATGGGAGGGGGGGGTCTATCTCACCCCGTTTGGGTGGGAGGAGCAATTTCATAAAAACAGTACCAAAAATGTAAAAAAATATTAAAAAATAACGGTAATACTTACAACAAAGTATGATATCTTTATTTAAAGCCAATACTTTGTTCTATTAGCCAGTTTTTGAATCAAGTGAAATCTATGTATGGTTTTTGAAAAAATGAATTTTATACTCAAAATTTCCGAGAAAAAAGCATAAAAAAAAGGTTTAAAGTGTAATTTATTAAAACTGTAAAATTATATATAATTTTTTTTTTCTTTCTGAAATTCGTTGCTCTAATTAATTCTAAATCAAAAACTGAAAACTAGATGATTCTATGTCTTCTAGTTTTTGAAAAAATCGATGATTACTATAACTACTTTTGTATGGGATGTTTGTTTTTTGCTTGCTTACGTATTACGGCTGGCGTATAAACAGTGAGGTATGTATGGGGGGCATGCTTCCCCCCTGCAACCCCCCTGCTTGGGCACATTATAGGATTTGGGGTAGGTGCGAGGTTGGGTGTATGCAAAGTTTCTTTTGCATTTAGAGAATCTGGATTAAGCAAATATATACAAAGCAGTTGAAATGTTCAAAGTATGCATACCCACTTAGATCATAAAAAAAACGAGCAAACATTCGAGTTTTGTACGGTAGTAGTTTTAGTAATTTTCAATTTTCTCAAAAACTAGAAGACATAGAATCATCTAGTTTTCAGTTTTTGATTAAGAAATAATTAGAGCAACGAATTTCAGAAAAAAAAATGATATATAATCTTACAGTTTTGAGAAATTACACTTTAAACCTATTTTGTATGCTTTTTTCTCGCAAATTTTGAGTTTAAAATTCATTTTTTCAAAAACCATGCATAGATTTCACTTGATTTAAAAATTAGCAAATAGAACGGAGTATTGGCTTTAAAAAAAAGTATAAAACTTACCTGTAAGTATTACCGTTATTTTTGTATATTTTTTTTATTCTTTAAGTACTTTTTTTATGAAAATGCCCCTACTGACCAAACGGGGGGAGATAGACCCCCCCTCCCATAGAAAAAAATTCTTGTATTGAACTGTTCTACTAAAAACCGTTATCATTTCTTGGCGCCTAAGTTATCGTACATTGGGTGTTGGTTTGCTTCAGAGGTTTATCCTCAAGAGTTTTGCACATTTTGCTTCGGTTAAAATAATTCCACACGTATTTACTAATATGTACATTGATTTTTTTTTTTAAATTCAGAAAATAAAAATATATGAAAATGACAACAAAATAGCTGTCACAAGGAGAAGTCACGAAAATATTATTGTCACAGGAGACAATCACCTTACAGACCGAATTTGTTTACTGTGACAGTCAACTATCACAAATTACCTGAACCCATTCCACCCCAGATTTTTGTCCACTCTCCCATACAAACCAAAGTCTCAAATTTTAGAAAAATTTCAATACCTTTTTTTCTAATTAATTTTTCTTCACCAAATTTTGACAAAATATTAATAAGACTAATTCAAACATATGTACTAAATTTTATCAAAATGCGTGCAGTAGTTCAGATTTCACATGCTTTTTTCCGCTCTTCTATACAAACCAAACCGCTGCTGTGGGCCGCTGCCAGTTTGATACCATTAAGTTTGCACTGATGAAAATAGGACGCCCACAAAATTTGGAGCGTTCACCAGTCTATTAGCTTTCAAAGAAGCTTTACCTTTTGTTGATTTTTAATATTTTTTTTTTTGGAACTTAATGTCAATTTTTAAGAAACTGCCCCTGCCGCCAGCGCCACAGGGATGGGGGGAATTAGAGTTTTCCCCTTATACTATTTTTTCTTAGAAAATACCCAAGAATCAAGCCCTATAATAATATTTTATTGACAAATTACCGGGCACCCTGTATAAGAACTTTTTACATTCAATTTAACAATAACTATTTTGGAAGCTCAAAATATTTGTTGCCTATTTGATTTGTATTTTGATAAAATGATGGGGTCTTCCATTGGTAAAAAAAATCTAATTATTTTTGATTTGGATCTGCCAAAATCAGCTTTTCTCTCAGATCCAAATTTATTTTTGCGTTCCACTGGGCGAACAAATTGATTAATTTTTTGATTTAAAATCAATTTTGCAGATCTAAATTTTTCGGCAGATTCCTCCCTGTACCAATACCTAAACAATTTTGAGCTGTATGTTTGCGAATGTAGTTTTTGATTTGTTTATTTTATTTCGGTTTAAGAAATTGTTCTCAAAATATGAAGACAATAATGTTTAATAGAAAAAGGAAGCTGTTTTAAATGAATCGGTACATTCATGAAGCTAAATATTATCTACGAAAAGTGAACCAAGGGATGCATTATTGTTAGGATTAATGAGATCCATTTGGAATTACACAAATAAATAAGCTGCATTTAACTATCCACGTGATCTTATCCGGATCAGATCATGATCCTAGTGACAGGAGTGTTATAAACCCGTCTCCTTTTACTTTACCGTTCTATATTTTAAATGCATCTGTTCCCTCTTTTCCATGTACTACTGAGATAATTCACAATAGCAATTTTTGGATCATTGAAATAGATCCAGATAAAAAGCAAGATCCCATTTTGTTTTTGCAATCACGTGTTAAAAATTAATTTGGATCAGATCATGTGATAAAATGCGGCTATTGGCAATAAAAATCAATTTGAAATCGCATTCCATTGGCAACGAAAAAATCAATTTTTAGATTGAAATCTGAATTTCCCAATTACTTGTTAATGCTTTTGCCATTAGAATTGAACTGACTGTCAGTGTAAGCAAAGCGTTTCTATTCTTATCTTATATCAGAGTAAGGCCTTTTTCACACGAAACGTCGCGTTATAGACGTGCACTGCACAAAATTCATCATGCAACGGCGACTTCTCCCCCCCCCCCATGGTTTTCACCTTGATGTGGTGGGGGGGCTTACGTTCGATCATCCAGCAATCCAGCTGCAGGATCGAACAACTAAGAAAAACCAAACAGAGATGTTTATCTAATAAAGAACCATTATAGGTGTTAAATATGGATACAACTAAAAATATGAATAAAAATCGAGTGGGGATATACACTTAAGTGTCGGCAGAAGTCACGACTGCCGGCGAGGGCTTGGCTTCGAATGAGGCTAAGTCGCCAGTGACACAAATAATAAAAACAACAACAACAACCGCAACAACATCAAAAGCAGTAGAATGCACTCCTGCCTTCAGCAGCGGTCATGCCGGTAAAATCCATGAGGTATTTTCTGAATATCTCATGGATTTTGCTGACTCTGAGGACGGTGCTGTTGGAACTGACGATGGAACGATGGCGTCTGATGATGAAAATCGTATCCTCAATGACAACGACTTTTAATCCATCGCCAGTTCGGACAGCTCGGACGCAGACGTCACTGTGGCCGAGAACCCTGTGAAAGGTTGGAGACAGGAACCCCCTCAAAGAGAGTCTGTGGCAAAAATCTTGGCGCAGCCGGGAGCCAAGACTACTTCGACTCCCTTTAAAGGGTCTGGTGCAAGTGAACCAACCGAAGTCTGCGCGGATGGCCCAGGGTCCTCCAAGACCGTGAAGGTAACCGTTTCTAATGATCGCTGCCCGTCAATCGATGGGCCAAAATCGATCCAGGAAAGCAAGGTGTATCCAAGGAAGCAGAACAAGGGAGGGGATCTGAGTCCGGACCTAAAAAGGATAGAAAACGCCAAGAGGGCCGTACGTAGATATGGCAAGGGTGATCCGAAACTGCTCAGTCTTAGGGACTGGAAGCGCTTGAGCTGGGCTCAAAAGCTTCTTGCCAAGACGGGCTCCAACAGCAAGACACCGGCTGACTCTTAAAAGATCGACAAAGTAAAAGAAAAAAGTGATCAGGATGTCTCTTCTCCCAAGCTGGCTGTCAGTAGCCCTAAAGTGAGACCGATAAGAGGTGCAAGGCACTCGAGGGTCGAACACACTGGCAGTCTAAGGAAGAGGATGAGACTTAATGACTCGACACCCCCTACAACGTCTGCCAATAAAAGACACAAGAAGGCACACAGCGCTAGGGCAGGCACGCTAGCAGACGTAGTGATACAAAGCCTTCAGGTGGCTGTCATCAATGAAGGGAGCTCCGATAGGCTGCTAACCAGTGAGCAGTGGGTTCAGGTAGAGATAAAGATCCTTGACTTTATAAACGATGAAATTCTCGCTTCCACTGGTTTTGTGCCGAAATTCGGGCCACTGTCGACCGTCAAAGGTTTCAAAATCCTGACATGTAGGGACGAACCCACACTAAAATGGCTCCAAGCAAGGATCAAGGAGATGAAAGGTTTACTCGAAGGGGTAACTCTTAATGTTGCCTCTAAAAGTGACCTCCCAACCAAACCCAAAGTCCGCATTCATGTGCCGGGCCCTCGTGTCTCTATGGAACTTCTAGAGAACCTCCTCCGAGGTCAAAACTCAAGCTTCCCGAGTAGCGATTGGAAGGTTCTGGACATTGAAGCTCCCACGAAAACAAGACAGGAAGCCATTGTCATGTTGAACCATGCTACAATGGCAATGCTTCCGTCTAAAGGTTTCAAGTTGATGGTTGGTATCAGTGAGGTCAGGGTGCGCCCTATGTCGGCAGCCAACCTAAAAAACAAGCAAAATAAAAATGATGATGAAGGTGCTATAGATAAACCTCCAGCACAGTAAGTTGGCCTCAGCCACCCTGACCTCATTGCTGTCAAAAGATAACATTGATACCGCCCTTATTCAGGAGCCTTGGATCAACAGCGGCAGGATCTGCGGATTAATGTCCAAAGATTATTTATATCCTCTACTTCAATAAAGGGCCTACAGAAGGTATTTATCGGACATGTTTAGTGGCGAAAAAATCTTTAAATCTTTTCCTCTTATCTTCCCACAGTAGTGCAGACATGACGACGGTGAAGTGCGAAAGAAAAGGAGCCCCGCCCCTGATCCTAACCTCCGTCTACATGCCAGGTGATTCACCGGCGCCTCCGCCGTCAGCTGCTCTTGATGACCTAGTTTCAACGACAGGTAAGAACGGTTGGGACCTCCTGGTTTGTTGTGACGCAAACGCTCATCATCTACAGTGGGAGAGCTCTGATACAATTAAAAGAGGTGAGTCACTTTTTGAATTTATTATTAAGAAAAATTTGTTGATTTTAAATAAAGGTAACGAACAAACCTTCGTTACCAGGAACAGAAAAGAAGTGCTCGATGTGACGCTTTCCAATAACTCCGACTCTATCGTAGTCAGTGATTGGAAAGTCTCAAGTAATGTAACATTTTCTGACCATAGAATGATAACATTCCAAATTGAACACAATATAGAAAATCCGAAACCCTATAGAAACCCCAGGAAGACAAACTGGGATGCCTTTCATATAAGACTGGCCTCATCTTTGGGTAATTATGAAAATCAGCCCTTGACAAACTGCTCAGAGATTGAAAAACAAATCAATGAACTAACATTAGCCATCAATAATGCTTATGAAAGTTCTTGCCCCATTACTAAAGGAAAAGGTCTGTCTGTCCTTAGGAAAAACTCAAGGAGGCTTTTCAATAGAGCAAAACACAGTAATGAACCTGCTGACTGGGATCTTTTCAAGATCGATCAGCAAAAATATGTACAAAAACAGGACAACCTATGCAAAAAGAGCAGCCTGGAAAAAATTTTGCACAGACATTGAGTCAACAAATGACGCTGCTAGGCTAAGGAAAGTCATATCTAAGGCTTACACTCCTCCGGGCTTTTTAAAAAGACCTGATAAAACCTGGACTGACTCCTGCTCCGAGACTTTAGAGTCACTTTTGAGCACTCACTTCCCAGGATGTTCAACTGATACATCTCCTGCGGACAGAGGCCTTAACTTAAGTGTAATCTCTAACATAGGTAACCAAATTGTAGATAAAAGGAAGGTAGCTTGGGCCATTAACTCCTTCTCAGCATACAAGTCTGCAGGGCCTGATGGAATAATTCCAATTATGCTCCAAAGCTCTAAAGACATAATTGTTCCAATTCTAGTGGACATTTTTAGGGGTTGTCTTAACATCACCTTTGTTCCTTCTAGTTGGAGAGAGGTCAATGTCATCTTCATTCCGAAAGCTGGCAGGCCCACCCACACCGAACCGAAAGACTTTAGGCCTATAAGCCTATTTTATCCTCTTTTCTTCTCAAGACTTTAGAAAGACTAGTGGAGACACATGTTCGCCTAAAACTGAATGATGGTGTTCTCTCACTGGCCCAACATGCATACATGTTACTGATAAACTGGATTGACTCCATGCTTCAGTCAAGACTTATAAATGTAGAAATGGGTAACACCAAGAAAAAAGTTAAAACATGCAGAGGAACTCCACAGGGTGGAGTCCTATCTCCTCTGCTTTGGCTCCTATAGTTAACCAGATATTAGTTGAACTAAGTATGAGTGGCATCAAGGTCGTTGCATACGCCGATGACATTGTGTTAATGGCCTCGCGCAAATTTGTCCCAACTCTATGCGATCTCCTACAAACAGCCCTCGACAAGCTCAGTAATAGGGCCAATAGTTGTGGACTTAACGTTAACCCACTTAAGACAGAATTGGTGTTGTTTACAAGGAAAAATAATATTCCCAACATAAACCAGCCAACCATTAACGGAACTCCGCTTCAAATCTCGGATACCGCCAAATATCTTGGTGTTGTACTGGACCGTAAACTGAACTGGAAAGAGAATATAAAAGAGAGAGAAAAAAGTATCAATTACATTTTACACTTGCAGTCGAATTTTTGGTAAAAGATGGGGCCCCAGCCCTAGAACCATTCATTGGATGTACACAGTCATAATAAGGCCAATCCTAACGTACGCATGTTTGGTCTGGTGACCAGCCTTGGAAAAGGAAACCAATCTAAAAACCATGACTAAAATTCAAAGACTTGCATGTATTGTCACAACCAGTGCGATTAGAACCACACCAACGGCAGCCCTAGAAACATTCCTTTCACTACCCCCGCTCGATCTGTTTACGAAAGAGCTAGCGGCCAAAAGTGCTTTAACACTTCAGCAGTGTAATAATTGGAAAAGGGGCCACTACGGTCATAGAACTATAGTGAAGTTCACTGACATAGACATTCAAACAGACTACGTTAAACCGCACATTGATTTCAACCCAGTTGCCATAACAGATATTCCAACCAGGGAACTCTGGAATGAAAACCGGGTCATAAATGAAAACCATGTTTCGGTCTTTACTGACGGCTCCAAGACCTTAGAGTCCAACATGCAGATTCTGCTGCGCACAGGAGGAAACACCAGACCATATATTGGGAAAATGTGACGCAATCATGCATCAAAGGAAAAAACACCTGGGACACTACCAGGTGGAAGAGGGCGAACTTTCCTCTCTAAAAGTCCTCCAAATACTCAAATTTCTGAGAGAAATTAAGGTGGAGGAAGAACTGTAAGATGAGCAATCTCATCCAGTTTTTAGGTGGGGGCACAATAGATCTTAAGGTCGCAGTGCGACAACCCCAATATTTCATTCATTCATTCAAGACCTTAGAGGGGGTTGGGTCAGGTATCTACTCAGATAACCTACCTATTAGTAGATCTATAAAGCTTCCAGGCGGTAGTACTTGCAGTTTGTGAAGCCGCAAAGCATCTCTCCTCACGCGAAGTAATAAACAAAAATATTGACATCTTTGTAGACAGCCAGGCGGCAATCAAAGCCATTTCCTCAATCACTATAAAATCAAAGCTGATAAAACGTTGCCGGTATATGTTAACTTTACTTTACTAGGTGCAACGAACACAGTCACCCATAGATGGGTCCCAGGACATTGTGATACATATGGGAATGAAATGGCGGCTGAGCTGGCCAAAAACGGATCGTCTCTTGATCCGAACCAAACCGACTTCTCGGTGCTTATGCCACTGGAGCAAGAAAAAAGTTGAATACACCAGAGTTTCTTAGAAGCTGCAAATGTCAGATGGTTATCCATCGACACTTGTCGGGTTTCTAGGAATCTATGGCCAAATATTTCAAAGAAAAAAACTGATTACTTACTCAAGCTAAGCAGGCCTCAATTATCTCTCATGGTTGGTGTCCTTAAGGGCAATGGGAGCCCACATGAACAGAATGGGTATCAGCTCATAGGACTTATGTAGAGGGTGTCATGATGAAGAGGCAGAGGAGGGCTCCCCTCACTTCCTTTGCAAATGCCCCAGCCTAGCTAGAACCAGAAAAGAGGCCCTTGGAGAATACTTCTTCGACGAACTGGGCGACATCTCTGTCTTGCCACTAAAAAACATCCTGAAATTCATTCAGAACTCAGGATGGTTCAAGGAGGCCCCCCACACCTAAAACTTCTTATTAACTCCCTTCCTTTCCCTCCTCACTAACCACCTATACCCCGGTGAGCGCAACGGATCCACTGAGATCCGAGTGAGATGGTGCGGCTTGCCGTATTATCACCCCTTCCAACCGAACCTAACCTAACGGCGACTTCTCTACGACCAACCTTCTGCACACGAAGCGTATTGTCCTCGTCGAACAATATATGCAAAAATCGATTCGATTTTGAATTTTAGGATAGTTTTATCAAAGATATCAATTAATGCGGACGTGCTTGTTGCAAATGTAAAAAGCTCAAGTGATGAAGAAGATTTACTACAGTTATCTGTGTATCCGAAAAAAAGATGAACCAGAGAACTTTGGGTGCATACGTTAATCCAAGAAAATACAAAGAGAAGTTTATTCATTGCAACCAACAAATTATCGGGAGACGATTATAATAGGTTCCATACATTTTAGAAGGTCTAAGGAAAAATTTTAGGGATTTCTTGTTGATTATGAGTTAAAACACGAATTTTTTCAAATAAATTCGATATTTCAACCCAATGTTCCATACATCCACACTGCTGTACGCCAGGCGATTTGCTGCTTTTATGCTGTTACGAATACGTGTTGCTTACGCCTCGTGCGCACTTATTCATTGAAATCAATGTGCGCTGCATGCAATCTACACGGAAGTGTAGGGCTCTGAACCGCTCAGCTATGTCGGCATTTACATTGCCCGATTTTTGTTTTTTGTTGGTGAAGGGAATAAGAGGCAATTAAAATGAGCGGAAACCATAAAATATAGCCTTAAAATGTTTTTAAGAGGGAAAATATTGGAGCATTTATTGAATTTTTTTAATTAAATGTGACGTTCCATAATTCTTCAAATTCCAATTCTTATCTGATCATTTTTTTATTACTAGGCGTTCTCCATTCATCATCTAGGTAGACTGTAATTTTTTTTCAACCCAATTTGGAAACAATTGCATGAGTGGGGTAAGACTTGGAAATTTGTTTGTAGATCTATTATTTATGAAAAAAGAATAAGAAAAAGCAATACAAAAGGGCAATAATGAAAGCAAAATGCAGTACAAAACAGAGGTGAGCAGTACGGCAGCACGAATAGCTTGAAAGCAATACAAGTATTGCAATTGCAGAACGTTCGACAGCACTGCCATGGGTCATATGAATAATAGATATTGTATGGACGTGTGGGGAGATAGATGCATTGAGGTGGGGAAGTATACCTTCCAATACGCGTGCATAAGTGGCCGTTTTTTTAATTTGTTTACTGTAACTTTTGACCCCCATTATTTTTTTTTCGCCATGTTAATTGCGGGCTATCCAACTACATGGGTCTCGTTCGTGGTGGATATTTGGACCAACAATCCCATTCTCCTTTATGTTAATGTTATTTTTTCTACTGAGTTTTGTGCATTACCTTAACATATGGATCACTTTTACATCTTTTTGAAGAAGACGATGCCAGATCTTTACATTGGACAACATGTATTTCTAAGGCATTTATTTTATAGTTGTATTGCATACCAAACTCTATCTGTCCGTTCACTTTCACATTCTCAAAGCAATAATCAGAACACACACTTGTTAAAGATTCAGAGCGCCCCTTAAGGAAATCATTATTTTTTTTAATTGAATTGTTAGAACATATTTAGTAGTTAGTTACTCTGAAATTAGTCGTGTTCCGTTTGTATAGGGATTTCCTTTGAAATACTGGTGAATTATTTACATTAATGTTTAACTCCGACGAAGAAAAGTCACCTGTAAAAGAGGAAATATAATTTTTATTAGTGACAATATTTTGACTGTTACAAGTTAAGAATACAAGGTTATTGATGTATCAATGATTAGGGGACTTTCCCTTTAATTCGAGCGTAATTAAATAAAAAAACTTAGGTAGAACAAAACAACACTTTTATAATTACAGTATTCTTTTAGAATATGAAGAAAATTTGAAAAAAAATTCTTGTGTTTAAGTGGAGTGACTGAATATTTATAATTCAAGTTAAAAGTTCAAGAGAGCTCAACTCCATAATTGTGTTTCGCCCAGGTACGATAGTTGGGCTCATCAGTTAGTTAGTTGCGTCTTTGAAGGGTACGATAGCCATCTTACTGATGAGCCCAACTTTACCGACTAATATAAAAATTTGTATATTGGTCGGTAAACATCGATACAAAATTGCGTCTTAGAAGCGTATGATAGTCATCTAACTGATGAGCCCAACTATCGTACCTGCGCGAAACGCAATTTGGAGTTGAGCTCACTTGAACTTTTAACTTGAATTATAAATATTCTTTTAGGTCAGAAATCTACAGCCATATCTATGAAGAAATTTTAAAAGGCTTCTTAACTTTTAAACATCTTTAAAAAAAAAGTTGAATTGAAATTGTGAAAACGCCCGCCATCTACTGCAAGGCCATTTTGCACATACACTAGTCAACGAAATTAAAGGAACAAATATTTTTTTCAATTTTTGTTAGCGTTTTTTGAAGAGCTGTATCTTTGTGACGAGTGGTCGTATTGAGTTGAAATAAAAAGCATTTTACAGCTTTATTTTTTTTTTGTTTCGAGATTTGTTTGCAAACAATTTTTTTTGAAGTACCGTTATTGCGTAATGGCAAAAAATAAGACGAGACAACAAATTTTTTTTTTTTTATTTTCCTTGAAGGTCCTCATTTTTATGGATAAATTTTTTTAAGTCAATTAAATGTCATGATCAGATACCTTGTTTATTCAGCTTTAATTCAGTTTTTTTGCTGTTGTCGTACGATTTTTTTTGACATGATTTTTTTTACCGTTCACCGTTAGTTTAAAAAAAAGTACTAAAAACCGACGTTTTGTGGTCTTTTTGTAAATCTTTTTTTTTCTTTGCAAATATTGATTGCATGGCTTGCATTGGTATGCAAATTTATAGACTTTTAAATCATCAATATTCTTGAAAATTTTCAAATTGATTCATCGAACCGTTTTTCCTCACCAAAACTTCAAAATCTTACAAACCAGGTAAAGGAACAATTGTGTTGTTCCTAAACAATGCGTAGTCGTCATCAAAATGACAAGAAAACCGTAATTTCAGTGGATTTTTTTCACAGTTTTGCATTAGTTAGATACTTTTTTGAATTGAAATGAAATAAAAAGTACATTTTTCCAAAAAAAAAATCAAGTTTTTTTGTTTGAAAAGTTTTTGAAATAAATTTTTTTTTTGGAAAAATGTACTTTTTATTTCATTTCAATTCAAAAAAGTATCTAACTAATGCAAAACTGTGAAAAAAATCCACTGAAATTACGGTTTTCTTGTCATTTTGATGTCAAACAAAATCGTACGACAACAGCAAAAAAACTGAATTAAAGCTGAATAAACAAGGTATCTGATCATGACATTTAATTGACTTAAAAAAATTTATCCATAAAATGAGGACCTTCAAGGAAAATAAAAAAAAAAATTTGTTGTCTCGTCTTATTTTTTGCCATTACGCAATAACGGTACTTCAAAAAATTTGTTTGCAAACAAATCTCGAAACAAAAAAAAATAAAGCTGTAAAATGCTTTTTATTTCAACTCAATACGACCACTCGTCACAAAGATACAGCTCTTCAAAAAACGCTAACAAAAACTGAAAAAATATTTGTTCCTTTAATTTCGTTGACTAGTGTATAAAAGTTATATGCTCACAAAATTTGGAGCGGTATGAAACACTTTAACTTCGCTCATTTTTTTACACTTTGAGAGTGCATTTTGGTGGTCAAAGTTCCACACAGTGGTTTGAGCGCGAAAAAAGGTCTTTGGAGAAAGGCGTTTGTAGAATTTTTAGTTTTATGTCAAAAGCTGTGCATACTTGTGAATCATGTCGTGAATCCATACAAAATTTGCATTTTTGTTCACCCGTGAACGTGCTCGTGAAGCTGTATGGAGAGTTTTCGTTCACGAGCAATTCCCTTGCAAAATGTATGGGCACTCTTGGTGAACAGTTGACAGTTCGATTACAAAAGGAAAATGTCTCACAAGTCTGTACGAGTGAGCAATGTCAAAAACTCACTTTATCCACATTGTTCACTTAACGAAAAAGTATGTACTAGGCTTAAGTACTCTTAGATAGTCTGAGCGTATGATTTCAAAGTATTTTTAATATATATAGACCTAGAGCCCACAGCAGATTTTAGGTGTGAACGATAGCAAAAAAAGAAGTGTAGGCGTCGAAAGCTTCATTAAAGACTATTAAAAAAATCAAAGTCTTGCAGTCCACAACTGGGGCCTTTGCGAGAAACGTGCATCGAAAAAAAAAATATAAATGCAACTTCGAGGAAAATCATGTTAGCCGAAATTGGTTTTCACACCTCCCTAGATAAGCTCCGCGGATCCCCTATCACGGAATTTGAGATTATTTGAGTGTTTAATTCGCCCTGCCAGACTGTTTAAAAGAACCGTTTTTCACTTAGAATTTTGAATTTTTCAAACGGTCCGGTAGAGCGAACTATACACTCAAATGATCTCAGATTCCATGATATGTGATCCGAGGAGCTTCTCAAGGGAGCAGTGAAAACCAATTTCGGCTAACACGATTATCCTCGAAGTTGCATTCATATTTTTTTTTCGATGCACTGTTTCTCGCAAAGGCCCAAGTTGTGGACTGCAAGACTTTGATTTTTTTAATAGTCTTTAATGAAGCTTTCAACGCCTATACTTCTTTTTGTTGCTATCGTTCACACCCAAAATCTGCTGTGGGCTCTTAGTCTAATACATTTTATGTACTTATTTACAAGCCCTCAAAGTTTAAAAAAATGTATTCAAGTAGCAAACCATATTTTCAACAAATTTGTAGGTGTCCAAATCCCTTAAAATAAATGCTGTAACTTTATACATCATTTTGTTGTACTAAAATTTAAAAAATATAATAATTTGTAAAAGAAGCCTTCTATAAGTAGCATCAAACATTGGTACTAAAAAAATGGTTTTTCTGAAAACTTCTTGAGTTTCAAATTTAGCAACACTCGCCTACAAGTAGTGACATATATCAACGTGTGCTCCATACTTTGAAGCTTCAACACAAGAAAATCAAATGCAGCAACCTGCAACCTTCGGAGTTAAATCCTTCGGTAAAAACTGTCAGAATAAACTGGTTAAGCCCAGATTTTGGTTCACTCTCCCATACAAAACAAATTCTAAAAATGTTTAGAAAAATTTCAATAAATTTTTTAAATTATTTTTTCTGAACCAAATTTTGACCGAGTATGTATCAGACTCAGAATTCAAACATATGTGCCAAATTTCATCAAAATCCGTTTAAAAGTTCAGGGATTTTTTCGACTAAGGTGATGGGTGATTGTCACATTTATGATATTCAAATGTGATCATAATTATTTTGCAGTCTGTGTAATATGACCACCAAAAATTATTAACAGATTGGCATATCACTTTGAGAGACCAGCACTGGGATTAATTAATTGTATTTGAATAAGAAAAAATATTCAAAGTTAATTAATTTTGTGTTCAATTTGAATGAACTTAAAGAAATGTGAGATTGAATTGAAGTGAAATAAGGAAAGCGTTTTATATTTTTTAAGTTTTCACACTCAATTTACTCTTCTGCAACTACAAGACTATTGCAGGCTTAAGCCTAGTTTGCAGATTGAGCAAAAATTTCACTCCCATACAAAATTCTCCAAAATTAAGCCATGCTAAAATTAAGCTAAGCATTTTAGTCGAGAGGTATGCAGCTCCAGCTTAAATGTCAAATTTTGACATTTCGATTTCAATTTAGGTATATAGCAGAGAACTACAGCAAGTAGCTCGTCTTACGCACAGTATACACATATTATTAATATGTGTACTGTGCGTCTTACGAGCCACTCACAAAATTCATTGCCTTACACAGTATTCAGACACATTCATATTAATTTCGAATCTACACTTACATACATTGTATTGCTTTTCTGAAACGAATATGAATGGAGCTCACATTCGTTTGAGAACATGATTCACTTCAACATGATTGTAGATTTTATGAATGCATTGTAAGCTGCTGCAAAACCTGTTTTCATTCGAATGTGAATGTGTCTGAATACTGAACAAGACAATTAATGTTTGGAGCTTCATCAACAATTATTTCTGTTTCATTCTGTCACCAACCAAAAAGGAAGCGACAGATGGTTTGTGATCAGTTCAATACGTAAACGTTGTTAACTTTAAAACTTCGTAATTCTGTCAACTTTACAACGTTTACGATGAGTTAATTAATTAATTGTTAAGGATATTCATGCAACAGGCATGAATACCTTTAATAATTAATTAATCAAACGATTGATTTTAAAGGAGCAATTAAATTACTTTATTTGTTTGATATTCTCCGAACAAAATCAGACATGATTATGACGTCGCACGTGCGTCGTGACAAAATCAAAAGCAAAAAACCAGTGAGTTTTGGCTTAAAAAAGAGAAAGAGAAGCAACTGGATGCAGCATAATTATGAAAAATGGAGGGGTAGGCATAGTTGAATTGTAATAAATATGAAACAAGACTCCATTTTGGTCTGTGGTGGTTTTATTTTGTTAGTGCAGAAATTCGTTTGTTTGATTAATATCCATGCCTTCGGGGTATTAAGAATCATTTTACAACTCCATTTAAAAAATCACAAATCTTTAATTCAAACTAAGGTAATTTAAGAATATTTTTTGTTTTTATTTTTATAAACTTGATAAACCTTTTGTTTTTATTAACTTTTATTTTTTTGAGTTGTTATTCTTAAAAATGTTGATTGAGATTTATGACTAATGTACGGCAACTTTAGCCGAGTATGTCGTTTGACGTTTAGTCCGAATTAGTGCAAATTAGTGTCCAAGCCGTTCCACACATTTTGACAGTTTTTTTTTCTCTTTGAGAGAAGAACAGTGCGAAGAATCCAAGGAACAAACCTCTTGAAGCACTTGAAGCAACAGATGATTGTTCACATGCAGGTGGCATTGCAGGCGATAGACCCTGTTTAGATTTGTTGGTTCACTACGTAGCGAAAAGCCATGTCGTGTATACACTTTGTAGTTTTCACACAAATGTACTTCTTTTGCAATATTTGCAAATTGGAACATTTGATTTTGGTCACCGCATGAGTATTTCTGCTCTCGATCTCGTCCAACCACATATCTAGGTAGAAAATTAGGAACCTTGCTGTTGAACGCACAAGCAAAAATAAACAAAATGGAATGAAATGGACCATTATGGTTATGAAACGTGACTGCTCACTCAAATTTTTATATTTTCTTCTTGACTAACCCGAACCCCTCCCTTTTTACCTCACCGATTTCACCTACGAACTGTCGTCATGCTGTAGTGAAACCAACCAATCTAAACAGGGTCATAAGCAGGTACTTTCATGAAATGTAAAATTTAAGGGGTAAGTTACACAAACCATTCTTCATAGCGACACTGTGTGTTTTTCGGTAGGCATATAATATGTGAATTTTAAAAATTTTGGAATATTATGTTTTAATTTTAAGATATCAAATAAATGTTTAAAAAAAAATTTGTTCTAATGTTAACAAGTAGTTATAATTTTGCGAATTACCCAATAATTTTAATTACTTTTTCACAAATAATAATACAAATAGTGCACATCTTAATACTTTCAACAAAAAAAAAATCACTTGTTAAATGTTTGCAATTGTTAAAAGCAAACAAAACTGTTTTCATGTTTTTTATATACAAAAAAAAAACCTTTGTTAAATATTTTGAAAATTGTTATATATTTTTAAGACAAATTTTAAATAAATATTGTTCGATCTTTTTGATTGTCATCCGGCTGATTGTGAACCTTTCCCAGGTGGGAAGGTATGTTGTACTTCCTTTCGTGCCTATCAGAGGAAATCGTCGTGCGTTGAACTCAATGCACTTCAATGTGTTTTTGCTCATCGGTTGCCCAATCGGTATCACCTTATGGATGTTGTTTTGGGTCAATTGAGGTGAAATAACACATTATGCTGAATCTTCAATTGTATGGACGATTTCTACTGTTTCGATTGGGGCTCACGATCAGTGGAATGACAATCGGAAGTGGTCTGAAATTAAAACTTGAGTAGTGCGTTTCGTTGTCGTTTTTATTAAATAAAATATATGTATATAAATACATATATAACACATGCAATGTCGTTAGTTTACAAATTGTGTAAAATGATAACGTTTGCATGAACGACATTTTTATTTATTTGGTTAAATGCTGCGTAATTGAATCAAATATTCGATAAACGTCAAATATTAAATGTCAAAAACGTGTCAGATTAGACGTGTTCAGATTTCGAAGTTGTTTTTAAATGAAGAACTTCTCCTAAACCAACGCGAAATCGGAGTCTCGGAACGATAAATAAATGTGAAGGTAGTGCTTGTAGCAAGCTCTTTGAAGCTTAAGTCAAAAACCATCGAAAGTGTCTTTCCAAACAATCAAAATGAGGAGAGCTATATTCCACTTAAGTTAAATGAATCATCGCTCTCTTTTTTGTTCCTACTTCACAAAATGTCAGTTTCACTTCCGTGGGGTGCGCTCTAGATCGCTCTTCCTTCCAAAAGCAAAAGTTAACGAAATCTGATGAAAAGTAGCAAAACGCAATTATGAGAGTGCCATATGGTTTCCATGAATTCGCTCTTTTCCATGTGACCACATCAGTGAGTTATCGACATTATAGTTCAACCACGACAGTATAAACGACAGCTTCGATGATGAATACAATGACAATTGCCGCATTTTATTATTCTGATCCGGATCAGATCATGATAAATTAAACAGACAGGAACTTAGTTATATACCCGTCTCTTTTGCCTTATGTTTGTTTTTTTTTTCACGTGTTTGTTGCCTCTTTTCATGGCACTATTGAGACACATTCACAATAGTAATTTTTGGATCATTGAAATAAATCCAGATAAAAAGCAGGATCCGATGTTGTTTTTGTAATCACATGTTAGAAATTGATCCGGATCAGATCATGTGGATAATAAAATGAGGCTAATAACTATGTTGTCAATGAAAATAACACGTTGCTGGTGTACATAGTTTCGTCGTCATCAGCGAATGATTCGCGTTGGTTTGGGAGAGCCGAGAAGTAGCTTTCCTAGTCATTGAGTAAATGAAGACGTCCTAATTATTTTTTTTTTTTGTATACACTACGTTTTTATTCACAACTTTTATCGCCAACCAATCGCGATGCGACAGAACATGGTCAGATTCTTTTAAGTTCTCTGAGATATTTATTGTAATTTTAAGATTTTATTTGGCCTGAAAGTGCCATTTCATGTTATATGATTTGTTGTTTTACATTAATTAATAAAAATTTATCCGATTTGCCATTCCGGCATAGTTGAGGTACATTAGAAATGAAGAAGTCATTTATGTATTTTAAAACTTTGACTTAAGCCAATTTTATTGTTTTGGTAGGTATGCACAGTAAATATAAATATTACAATTCGGTATCAGTTTGTTTTCTTTTTATTTTTGCTTTAGGTACGTACATCTTCATCTTCTCTAAAACTTTGAACCTAAGGTTGTTTGTTTATTCCCTAGAGACGAAACAGGATATGCACTATTGACGTTCGTTCATGTTCGTTTACTCAAGTATTCAGGACACATATAGTTTTTTACTATATTCAAGTTAATGTCAATATACAGGGTGTCCCGGACCTGAGTGGAAGTATTTTAGCGTGTGATTCTTTGGGTTATTCTAAGAAAAAAATTGTATGGGGGGAAAGTTGTATCTCCCCTCCCTGAGGCAGGGGGGGGCAATTTCTGAAACATTGACTTAAAATGCAAAAAAAAACATTAAAAATCAACGAAAACATATCTAATAATGTGCTATAGTTTTTTCGAAAGTTAATATTCTATTCTTGCATTTAGTTTTTCAATCAAGTTGTTTAAGCGAAAAATTTTTGAGAAATTAAATTTCAAAGTCAAACTTAAAAAAAAAAAATGATGATTTTTTTTTTAAGTCGATTTTTTTCTAAATTTTACGTAATTAAGGGCTGTTTTTGTGTTCAATATTCAATGCCCTCATTATTTTTTAGTCCATTACCGGAAACCAAGTGTAAAAAGCTTTCTTAGTTTTTGAGAAATTAAGAAAAAACAAAAGGTACTTCTACCAAAAAAGCCCGAAAAAATGAATTATCCATAATTGAACCCTTTTTTGGGCTTTTTTGGTAAAAGTTCCTTTTGTTTTTTCTTAATTTCTCAAAAACTATGAAAGATTTTTACAGTTGGTTTTCGGTAATGGACTAAAAAATAATGAGGGCATTGAATATTGAACACAAAAACAGCACTTAATCACGTAAAATTTTGAAAAAAAATCGACTTAAGAAAAAAAAATCACAATTTTTTTTTTAAGTTTGACTTTGAAATTTAATTTCTCAAAAACTTTTCGCTTAAACAACTTGATTTAAAAACTTAATGTAAGAATGGAGTATTAGCTTTCAAAACTATAGCACATTATTAGATGTGTTTTCGTTGATTTTTAATGTTTTTTTTTTGCATTTAAAGTCAATGTTTCAGAAATTGCCCCCCCCCCCTGCCTCAGGGAGGGGAGATACAACTTTCCCCCCATACAATTTTTTTCTTAGAATAACCCAAAGAATCACACCCTAAAATACTTCCACTCAGGTTCGGGACACCCTGTATAGTCTTTGATTGATATGGTAATGACTTTCACATTTGAGCTATAACGTCTCACAATAGCCAACAAACGGACACAATAGAGCTTACGGTCGCAGTGGAAACATAAGGTTTGTTCCATGGATTCTTCGCACTGTTTTGGACTAAATGTCAAATTTTGACATTCTTCTCTCAGAGAGGAGAAAAACTGTCAAAATGTGTGGAACGGCTTGGGCACTAAGTGCCCTTTCACACGAGGAAACTGAGTTGCCAGCAACTTTTAGTTCCTGGGTGAGAAGGGCAGGAGGAAAGAGGGGCGAACGGAATCTCCCCGGTCGAGGATTTGAGGAGATTTTTTGACATTTCCTTTCACATCTAGGTTTAGGTGTGTTCAACCAATAGACATTCAAAGGAAATTTCAAAAATTGCCTGGAGATTTGTTTCCTCGTATGAAAGGTACAAGAGATTTTTAAGGAGATTAAAAGAAAACGTCAAAAAAATCTCCAGCAACTTGTTTCTTCGTGTGAAAGGGGACTAATTTGCACTAATTCGGACTAAACGTCAAACGACATACTCGGCTAGAGTTGCCGTACATTAATCATAAATCTCAATCATTTTCAAGAATAACAACTCAAAAAATAAAAGTTATTAAAAATATCAAGTTTATTAAAATAAGAAACAAAAAATATTCTTAAATTACCTTAGTTCGAAGGAAAAATTTGTGATTTTTGAATGGAGTTGTAATATGATTCATCAAAACCCCTGGCGTGGAAATTAATGAAACGAACAAATTTCTGCATTTAAAACATAAGAGCACCACAAACCAAAATGGAGTTTTGTTTTATACCTTTTACAATTAATTTATGCCTACCTTTTCATCTTTCATAATTATGCTGCATCAAGTTGCTTCGCTTTCTCTCTTTTAAGCAAACATTCAATGGTTTTTTTCTTTTGTCACGATGTGTGACGTCATAATCATCTCTGATTTTGTTCGGAAAATAGCAAAAAAATAAAGTAATTTGATTGCTCCTTTTCAACCAATCGTTTGATTAAAGTTGGTTAAAAAAGATTGTGACGTCACAAAACCCCAAGATGGTGAATTGAGTCTATAAAATGAGCATACTTACATTAGCCCTGTTTTTTAGTGCATTTTTATCTTCGCTTAAAAAAGTAGCGTGTTAAATACATACACGGTGGTAAATCATAATGCTTCAAACTCTTCTCTTTTTAAGAAATAATACTGAAATATACAAGAAATACTAAATTGCAAATAAATGCTGCAAATGTTTTCTTTCAAACAGTTATATACATACTTATTAATATTAAAATAATAATAGAAATAAAAGTTGCACTTGGGTAACCCTTAATAAAGGTTTGATTTTTTTAATTTGAATGCAACAAACGTCTAAATTACGTCAACTTGGCATATTTGACAGCTAGTACAAAACAGCCACCAGAAATTTCTCGAACCAAATCTGGTAAGGAGGGGAAATTTTATGACAGCTCTTTTTGGTCCGAAACAGTACAAATTTTCAAGTGTGGAACGACTTCGCACTAAATCTGGCGGTTTCAAACTGTTTGAAAGTCGGCATGGAACACACCTATACCCTTTAGCTATAATTATGGCGACACTCAATCGAAATAAGTGCCATCTGCCAGATTATAGCAGAAACCAGCTTTCAAATAAAAGCTTTTGGAAGGGAAATTATTGGGAAATTTCTCCTATGGAAAGCTCAGGAAGCAGAGACCAGAACCTTTTCCGTGGCCGAAGCTGACCTTCGACTAATCAGTAAGAAGGAAATCAGCGAACTCAGCAGGCCAAAGGCAGTGCTGACACTAAAAGGACCCGTGATACCAAGAGTCCCTGAACACCGAACAACTCAGCCAGAATTGGGAGGTTGTTCAGGTTAACGAACCAACCAAAGATGGCACCGAAGTGATTGTGAGTCTAATCAAAGATAATATAACAAGTAAAGATGTCGCACGTAAAACAAAAATCTGTGCCCAAAAATGTAATTCACCATGGGTCCACCAACATGTATCTAAGGTTTGAAAGCCATAAGCAACACTCAAAAGTTGCATACATCTGTTTTCTCTCATATTCTGTCTGGATTCTTTTGCTTTTTTGTTGCTGGACCTATGCCTACCAAAGGAAAAAAATTCATTTAATGTTCAGAGTTTGGCTTCTGTCAGTAGGAAGAAAAGAGATGGGTACCTGAGTATGGACTATTTTAGTTTGTTCATTTTTTCTTTCCTACAGACAGATCGAAAGAAAAATGTGTCGAGAGAATGAATTGCCTGTGTTTTGTTTTTGTTTGTTTTTTTTTTTCTTCGAGAGATTTAGATTTTTTTCTTGGTTGGGTTCTTCGACCTTGTGTATTGTTGTTGTATCTTGTGCTTGGCAAGTGCATTAAGAAAAAAAAGACAATGAATGAGAATGAAATATACCTACCTACCTGTTTACATACAATGTAGATTTTATTTTATTTTCTGGGGGGTCATTCCGTATTTCGATTATCGCCAGACGATATCGTTTAGACGATAGTCTTGCTTTCCGTAACTTTGAAAATGACTATCGTCTTGGCGATCTCGTTTTGGCGATGAAATATTTGCTCTACGTAAGTCAATAATCGTCAAAACGCTATCGTCAAAACGATAGAGCTTAGACGATAGCTAAAGAGGTATCGTCTTGTAATTATTTGAGTGTTTTAAGAGTGATAAATTCTTTTTCGTTGATTTTTAACCATTGTTTTTTTTCAATAATATGAAAACAAAACAATTATTGAATATTTACGGCATATACATACATATATCAGTTCATGGTTCGAGTTTTCACAAAAAATTTTACCAACTAATCATACTTGCCCAATAATCGAATTAACAAAAAGTATCTGCCCAGTGATTAAAATTCGACCATTTATACCAAAATAATCGTTTATCCATACAGGCGCCTATGTCAACAGGGCTCTCATCGCGTAAGACGATGATCGTCTGACGGTGTCTTTTTCACGTTTAGTTAAACGCGATAGATAAGGAGTGCCTACACTTTTTGGTTTTGAGAAAAAAAAGTTAAGAAGCAAAAAAGCATATCTTTTCTAGATATACATATATGTATGTATTTTATTCAATAATAAATAATTTTGATGCACATAATTCATTTTTTGACAATTTTGCACTTTTTAAATAACCAAAGAATTGGAAATCGTAGAGGATGAGAGAAGAGGCTATGTCAACCGTTAGAAACCTGCACCGTGATTAAAGGCATTGTCTTTTTTGTATTTTCATATTCGTTTTCAACACTGGGCTGCTTGTAGGCCAAAATCGTATTTTTAAAGGGACATTCTGATGACCAGCTGCTTTCAGGCTTTATTTCTTTAATGTTGCGCAACGTAAAGAATCAATTTATCCATGAACACAAACTTTAACGGACGATATTGCAATTAAATTTTTTAAATAACCTGACATTTCAAATAAAATTACAAGGATTTTTTGTTTTGGCAGCAAAATTTAATTTTCAAATTCATTTCATTCATTCAAAAAATAAACGATAGAAGAGACGATAGTGATTGAGTTACGTGAAGCAAATTATAGACGATATCGTTAAAGATAATCGTTTTGACGATTATCGTTTTAAAAATTACGGAATGACCCCCCTGGACTCTGAAGTTTTGTCGATCAGAATCAAAACGAAAGAAATTTAAGTTTGAAAATATTAGGGAACGGTAGGTATTTCAACTCTCATGTAAATTAGTGATTTCTTGTAATTTCATTGGTTTGATCAAAACTATGATTACGATGATCTTACAAATTATGTATTTTCGTAAGGTAGGTATTTATGTACACACTTATCTATATCGTCCTTCAATCTGTGAGGGGGTGGGTGTTATTGTGCGATTGTTTTCTCTAAGTACGTCGTGGAATCTCTATTTATATTTTGTTTGCAGTTTTGTATTTAGGATTTTTTTACTGACAATAGATTAGTTAGGTAGAATGTTTATTGTATGAAACTTGGGGACCTTTTACAGAAGATATATATTTTAATAAACAATAATGGTCGGTATGTTGTTTATATAATGTAGGCATAGGCAGGTAAATACATATATCTATGTATAGATTTTTGTTTTGTTGTTTTTGAAAACGGCTAGGTAACAAAACTAAATAAATTAAGTTCAGTCAAGGAACTATGATATTTTTGAGAAAAATTGTCGTTTTAGCACTTATTTTAAGAATACAAGTAGGAACATATTTGCAGATATAAAAATAATCTAAAAGAGAGAAATACTTACTAGTAGATACCTACGCAAGAAAACTGCTAAGTAGATTTTTGGTAAGATTTTTACATCAAAAAATCTAATTTACATACATATGGAGGGCTCAGAGCTGTACCGAACCAAGTCATGTTTTGTTTTTTATTTTGCAGATCTTTGTGGATACTTTTCAACATGGTGTTGATTCTTATTAAAAAAAAAAAGGTGGTTACATAGGTATCTACCTATGTACATCAAATGTCTGTTAAGATGATAATCTTGCAATTTATGAATTTGTTTTAAATTTGGAAGACATTTATGCTACTAGAAAATTATACTACACATATTATTATATATATTATAGATATACAGTGCCTTGCATAAGTTTAATCGCACCCTGTAAAAATTGATTTTATAAGAAACTGAACATGGAAATGACACCTAAATATTTGTTTGCTTAATGGCATCAGTTAACAAGTAAATTGGACAAAATAAAAAGTCCCGTTATTTTCTCTTCTGGCGTTAAGAAATTAAAAACAAATTTGTTTGTATTGCAAAAGTACAACCTCACAATGCAAATTTCTCTGAAGCTTCATTCAGTTATGTGCTTTGAAATGACAAACAACGATGCCGCGTGGTACACATTTAAGCGATACCGAAAAAGGAAAAATTCAAGCTTTTCGGTCAAGCTTTAGGGCTATTGCTAGGAAAATTTCGAGATCGGATCGTGTTGTCCGAAATTTCTTACAAGATCCAGAATCTTATGGAACCAAAGTAAGACCCGGTCGTCCGCAGATGCTGACACGTCACGATAAGAGGCGTATAATCAATGCTGCATCCGATTCGGTGCATTCTTTGCCGGAAATTCATGCCGAATTTGGGTTAAGCGTTTCAGTCTCGACAGTTTTTCGTGTCTTAAAGAAAAGTGAAGTGATTGTTCGGGGCAAAATGGTGCCAGCTCCAAATCTAACAACAGCCCACAAACAAAAAAGATTGGAATTCGCCCGTCAAAACATGGACCGCAATTGGAAAACCGTAAGTTACATTCCATTAATTTAAACTTAACTCTTATAATTCCAAATACCATAATCTAATGATTTTTTTTTTTTAGATTATCTTCGGTGACGAAAAGAAGTTTTATCTTGATGGACCAGATGGTTATAACGGATATTGGCACGATTTGAGAAAGGAAAAAAAGTTTTTTTCCAAGAGAAACTTCGGTGGTGGCAGTTGTATGGTTTGGGGGGCCTTCTGCGACCGTGGTAAGGTTGCACTTGCCTTCACCACTACAAGGATGAACAGCGCAGCTTACACCCAGGTGCTTCAAGACAATTTGGTACCCTACTTAAGACGATTTCGTCGAGTTCAGCATGTCTTTCTGCAAGATAATGCTCCAATTCACGTTAGTCGTCAAAGTTTGGAGTGGTTTCAATCAAAAAACATACATTTGATGGAGTGGCCGGCTTGTAACCCAATTGAAAATCTTTGGGGAATTCTGGCCCGCAAAATGTATGCCCATAATAGGCAATTTACCAGTGTTGCTGAGCTGCGAGAGGCAATAATGGAAGCATGGAACTCCTTAGACGATTCCATATTAAAAAACCTTGTGAACAGTATGCCCAAAAGAATTTTTAGTTTTGTTGAAAATAGGGGTAATAAGATCCCATGCTAATTTGTTTAGAAAATGTGCTTCAAAATAATAAAAAAATAAAAATAAATGTGCGGTTATACTTTTGCAATACAAAAAAATCTGTTTTTAATTTCTTAATACCAGAAGCGAAAATAACGGGGCTTTTTATTTTGTTCAATTTACTTGTTAACTGATGCCATTAAGCAAAAAAATAGAAAGGTGTCATTTCCATGTTCAGTTTCTTATAATGTCCATTTTTACAGGGTGCGGTTAAACTTATGCAAGGCATTGTATAAACTTACACGACAACTTTTTAAACTTATCTAAGACCAAAATAATAGTTTTTGGCCAAACTGCTTATATATTTTTACCTGGAACGTAAATTCAATTTTTCTGTAAACAGAGACGGTTTTGTTTGTACTATGGTAGGATTGTATGTAAATTTTATGGGATTTTTGTTTTAAACAATATTTAGGTATCTATTAAGGGTATTTCTTGTAGCGTTTTTTTTTTTAATTTTAGCATATGTACCTATATGTACGTACCTACATTAATTAGACTGTGTGAAAAAATCTTTTGTTTTTGATTTTCTTGCAAACAAGCTCAAAAGTTTTAGTTAAGCGAAAAAAGACATCTGTGAAAATTTGAGCTCTTAATAATCATGTTTAGACATTCCTCATCGCAGATTTCGGTTTTCCATACGATTAGATAGATTGATATTTATTGTAGCTAAATTCTTATAACCTTTCCATTAAAAACCTAGATTGCAGAATTTACAGAGATATGGTGTATTTATCCTACCTTGCTACTGATAATAATTACAATTTGTATTCAATAATATCACAGATAAAACATTCATTTAGAAGGAAAAGCTACTAAAAACCTTCTTTTGATAGACTTATTTTTTAATTTTCCATTGGAAGGGAGAAGTGAGGCGCGGAAGGCTCTCCTAAGATATTGTTTACATGTAAAATGCTTCAATGTCAGATGTAATCGCAGTAATAAATATAAGTATATAAATAAATAAAATAATAAATAAATGATTTAATTACAAAACAAGATAGTTAATAATATGAACATAATAAGATGATAAAATTAATAAATAAATACACGAATAAATAAAATATAAGAAATAAATAAATAATTGATAATTAATAATTAATAATAAATAAAACAAAATATTTTATAATCTCTTGTCAGTAAAAAAATCCTAAATGAAAAACTGCAAACAAAATACAGGGTGTCCCGGACCTGAGTGGAAGTATTTAAGGGGGTGGTTTTTGGGGTTATTTTAAGAAAAAAATTGTATGGGGGAAAGTTGTATCTCCCGTCCATGAGGCATGGAGGGGCAGTTTCTGAATCATTGACTTCAAATTCAAAAAAAAAAAAACATTAAAAATCAACGGAAATACATTTAATAATGTGCTATAATTTTTTTGAAAGCTAATACTACATTTTTGCATTTGGTTTTTAAATAAAGTTGTTTAAGCGAATAGTTTTTGAGAAATTAAATTTCAAAGTCAAAATTTAAAAAAAAAAATTGTGATTTTTTTTCTTAACTCGCTATTTTTCAAAATTTTACGTTGTTAAGGGCTTTTTTTGTGTTCAATATTCAATGCCCTCATTATTTTTAGTCCATTACCAAAAACCAAATGTTAAAATCTTTCTTAGCTTTTGAGAAATTAAGACAAAACAAAAGGTACTTTTCCCGAATAAGCCCGAAAAAATGAATTTATTCATGAATTATCCATAATTTAACCCTTTTTTCGGGCTTTTTTGGTTAGGCCGTGTGCCAATTGCGTTAAAATCCTGGTTAAATTTGATCCCATGGCTAAATTTTGACATTACCGAGGTGAATATAGACTTCAAAATTTAACCTGCTCAGGAGCTCGTTAAAATTTTAGTCCGTGGTTAATTTTTGACAAGTCTATGGGCGCGTTCGGCTGCGTATCTTAAGCGATCCGGATTTGTTTGTGTTGTTGTAAACCCTTATAAAAAAAACTGCTGAGGGAGATGAATGTAGATAAATATTTTATTTTGCTATCAAGAAGTCATGAATCCTATCGGGAAAGATGAAAAATGGAAAAAAAACTAAAATTAAATGAAAGGATTAAGAAATATAGACAAAGACCTTATAATAAATTTAAGTATGCACTCAAGAAGAAGTTTGAATAACTTGATATAAATCCTTGATAATGTAAAAGAATCAATAAAATTTATTGAAAATACTTTTTCAGATGATTCATTCATTTTGCAAACTGATATGTTTGCGAACTATCATTACTGAGAAAAATGCAACAACAAAACTAATGGGAAGTGAATATAAAAAAAAAAAATCCCATTTAATCCAATTGACACAGCAAAAACCTTAAATTTTACTCACCCCTATAAAAAGGGATAACATTTAACTGGGATCAAATTTAACCAGAATTTTAACGCAATTGGCACACGGCCTTAAAGTATCTTTTGTTTTTTCTTAATTTCTCAAAAACTAAGAAAGATTTTTACATTTGGTTTTCGGTAATGGACTAAAAAATAATGAAGGCATTGAATATTGAACACAAAAAAAGCACTTAATTACATAAAATTTTGAAAAATATCGACTTAAGAAAAAAAAATCACATTTTTTTTAAATTTATTTTGACTTTGAAATTTAATTTCTCCAAACCTATCCGCTTAAACAACTTGATTTAAAAACCAAATGCAAGAATGGAGTATTAGCTTTCAAAATTATAGTACATTATTAAATGTGTTTCCGTTGATTTTAAATGTTTGTTTTTGCATTTGAAGTCAATGTTTCAGAAACTGCCCCTCCCTGCCTCAGGGAGAGGAGATACAACTTTCCCCCCATACAATTTTTTCTTAGAATAACCCAAAGAACCATCCCCTTAAATACTTCCACTCAGGTCCGGGAAACTCTGTATAAATGGAGATTCCACGACGTACTTAGAGAAAACACCCACCCCCTCACAGATTGAAGGAATATATAGCTAAGTATGTACATAAATACCTACCTACCTTACGAAAATACATAATTTGTAAGATCATCGTAATAATAATTTTGATCAAACCAATGAAATTACAAGAAATCACTAGTTTACATGAGAGTTGAAATACTTACTTCGTTCCCTAATATTTTCAAACTTAAATTTCTTTCGTTTTGATTCTGATCGACAAAACTTCAGAGTCCAGAAAATAACAAATAAAATCTATATTGTATGTTGGTAGGTAGGTATATTTCATTCTCATTCATTATCTTTTTTTTCTTAATGCACTTGCCAAGCACAAGATACAAAAACAATACACAAGGACGAAGAACCAAACCAAGAAAAAAATCTAAATCTCTCGAAAAAAAAAACAAAACACAGGCAATTTATTCATTCTCTCTTACACATTTTTCTTTCGAACTCGGAACATAAAATGATTTTTTTTCCTTTGGTATAGGTCCAGCAACAAAATAGCAAAAGAATGCAGAGAGAATATGAGAGAAAACAGATGTAAGCAACTTTTGAGTGTTGCTTATGGCTTTCAAAGCTTAGATACATGTTGGTGGACCCATGGTGATTTAGATTTTTGGGCACAGATTTTTGTTCTACGTGCGACATCTTTACTTGTAATATTATCTTTGATAAAACTTTTTTAGTTGAAACCCAGAAAACTGGAAATAGATAGAAAAAAAAAATACAAACAGCATTAAATGAGAGCGTAACAATTTCAACAAAGCTGAATTGCCGAAATATTATGAGTTGGGCGAGTCGAGTAGTTTAGTATGACTCTTTATTTCATTAGATTAGTAACAACAGTATATATGTATGTATAATGTGTATAATATGAAAAAAACTTGATTATGCCTTTATGGTTTGGCCTATAGCCGTCTACCAGACTGACATTTTTGAGTTTATGTACATACAAAAAAAAATTTAAAATATTCATAGTTCATAAATACAGTTTCCAGTAACAAGTGCCTGTTTTACCTTAAGCCTAGTACGCAGCTGATGCGAAACGAAAAATCCCATACAAAAATGACACAACGAAATCATAAACTAAAAATTTAGTTCTTCTTTCCGTTCTGCAGTACGCTGATCGATGAGCGAAATCGATTATTGTAGCAGATTATTTGGAGATGTCTACACTATTTTTTCGCACTCAATTAATTACCCAGACCATTTATTGTGTGCGAAAAAATGACATTTGTGTTTTTTCGTGTTTATTTTTGTTGTTTCTTTCATTACAGCATGGCTGCTTGTGATTTTTTTGCATTTCCATTTGTTTTAATTTTTTGAATTTGTGCAACTGTCAATGAATATTTTCCGCTTCGTTTTCGTAAGCATTTCGTTGTCTTTTTGGAGACCAACTAAAAATTTCGTTTCGCATCAGCAGCGTACTAGGCTTTAAGTTTCTTAAAAATCTTCATTTATTATACAACTCCTATAACTTAGAGCAGCGACAATGTAATTATATAGAGCATTCCATAAAACATTTCTGTTTAATATATCGATAAATTCGACTTCATTAAGGCTTTGTTTGCCAAAATATCTCACCCTTAACTCTTTCTTATTGGACAGATAGCAATGAAATGACGAATGTCTTCACGGATGTTTAAATTGCATAGGCTGCATATTAAATGCAAATCAGGGCGGTGAGGCATGAAGTTTGTAACAACACACTAATTAAAATTACTAAATTTGCCTTTGACTATACACTTAAATCTCATAAACAACAGTCAGTTGACTTTTTGTATTATATAATATTTTTTGTTTGAAAGATTGAATTCAAATCGCCTTTGACGGTACTTTTTATTTTTGTTCACAAAATAATATTTTATTAAAAATCAAAGCCTACTAATTGTAAAATATTATACTCATTTTTGGCACTATAAAAGGAGAGCCAAAATCAGAATTAAGTCACTTTTAGTTTGACCAGGAAACTGGTAAGTAATACTTAAGAGGTATTCTCATACCGCTTTTTATTACTTTCCAACTTTTCTAAGGGTCTCATTGCTGATGTCTTTTTACTTCAGCAATTACTGCGGACTTCGGACCGCATAATCGCAAGGGGAAAAGGCCCATCATTGCAACTCCTATAAGAGTATTGCTGTCAGTAGTTTTCTTTAAATATTTCAATAAAACTAATTTTGTACGAAACAAATTTCCATTGTATAGAGTTTTTATTTGGAAGATCCCCGGAAACAATTTTGCTCTACCGAACTAAGATTCACGCTTCATTGGCACCCAACTAGAGGTCCATTTAAACATCTCGATACTTGGATTATTCCCATATCCCAACAGAACATCGAAGTCAACGCTAAACAACAATGGCTCATTTTTCAGACAACCAATTTAAAAAATTTATGGAAGCACTTCAAACCCAGAACCAGCCCAAAAAAGGAAGTTTCGCTAACTGTACGGCAAGATTTCAAGGTGAAAGAAATGCCGAGAAGGTGGAAGGCTTCATTGCAACAATTAACGTGTTCAAGGATATAGAGCGGATTGATGACAGAGACGCAGTTAAAGGTTTCCCGCTGCTACTAGAAGACAGTGCTGTTAATTGGTGGCAAGGTGTCCAAAAGGAGGCTTAAAACTGGAACGATGTCATAGCATTGATACGTAGTGCGTACGCTCCAGCTACACCGGCATATCGCATATATATGGAAGTTTTTGCAACAAAACAAAAACCTAAAGAGTCAACCGATGATTTCATTTGCAAAAAAAGGGCTTTATTGGCAAAATTGCCTGAACCAGCACCACGAGAACCTATGATGATTGACCTAGTATATGGTCTCCTCAGTCTTCACATCAGAGACGGTGTATCCCGAGAAAGCATCACAACCTTTAAGGACCTTTTATCTAAGTCAAGGGCGATTGAACTTTCACTCTTTGAAAAAGAAACTGAGCGTGAACTTGATCCTAAAGTCAAGTGATGCAATTTTTGTAAGTATACAGGTCACAACATCAACGAATGTCGGAAAAAGGAAAAGCATGATCATCTCTCGAAGAAATCAACTATTCCACCGACAATCAAATCCAATCTCCACTGTTATAAGTGGAAAGCACCTGGATTCATAAGATCTAACTGCCCCACTTGCAAAGATCTACCGAAAGGACCATCCACGGTATCTTTCAATTGCATAAAAACAACATTGGGAGCAGACCTGCCTACAATATCAATTACATCTCATGGTGAAACGGGTCTTGCATATATCGACACCGCTGCTAGAACAAGCGTCGCTGGAAGAGAACTGTTTTTGCATCTCCTCCGGAACGGTTCAAAGTTTCAGAAAGCCGATACAACTATTACTCTTGCCGACGGAGGGTCCTCCGCACAAGAAGTATATATTGCAGACACCAACATCATAATTGGGAATCGTCTACGTCGAATCAAGTTTATTGCTCTTCCTAAAGCGACAGACAACAGAACATTGATAGGAATAGACTTCCTTGAACAGAATGGATAATGGAATAGTCTTGGATCTAGGACAACGAATGTGGTGCTATGCTGACCAACCAGGAAAAGTGTTCGATTTTTACGACACTGTGAATACCAAAGCTACAAGAAAGTCCTCACGAGACGATTTGATTGAAAACTTAATGAAATCTGAAAATATCACACCAATATCACCACTCGCCAAAACTCCAGAGTTCCTCCTACGGAAGAGGAAATCTCCGAATACTCTTAATCATGCCAATACAATCACCGAGAAAAGCCATCAATCACCACCTAAATTGATGAAACAAACATCTGCTTTCTTATCTTGGTTTGAACCAGTTAAGCCTATTTCACCAATTCCTCCAACTCCAATCACAATTTTCAATTAGAACAAATACCACCTATGAAAAGATTGACCACATCAGCTACGAAGAATAACGACTACTATCCCGGATCGATTCAAAGTATATTTGATGGAACCTTGAGGAGCACTGACGTTACTCCAGATCGCAAACGTGCAAAAGAAGACCTGCTTCCCAGTTTAGTGCGCACTCAGGAAGATGTTGATCCCGATTCATACTTTTCAGAAATCCTTTCTATAGACATCAAATTTCGATCTGATAAACAATAATTGAGCTAAACGAAAGCAAAAGAGAAAAGCTAAACACCCTCATCGCACAACATAGCATTGTATTTGACACATTAGATAAACCAACCCCATTCCCAATGCATACATTTCTGATCAGCAATAACTATCCGATAGCTACAACACCCTGGACATATTCTCACCAACTATGGTATTGAAGTCAACCCAGACGAAATTTCTGCCATCCGAAACAGCCCAGAGCCCAAAAAAAAAAGCTAGTTATTTAATTTTGAAGACAGTTGCCAGCAACTACGCTATCGAGGCAGTTCTGGTCTAGGGGGAGATGTGTGATTAACATCAAATTAAAAATGCGTCGAGACTCCTAACAGCTAAAAGCCACAGAGTGCAAGACAAGAACAAAACCTACTGCAAACTGCTTTAGTAGGTGTCTAATTACTAATAATTTCCCACTTTCCTAGCAAAGCTTCAAAAAACCAAACCTCAACGGCATACCAGGTATGAAACTGAATGAATTCACAGTTCCATTGGGAACTTATCATCCATCAGCAATCACCAAGTACAAAAATCACCAACGAGGCTAGATGAAGAACCAGTAATGCCTCTTCGCCGACGAGGACGACTAGCAAAGTCAATCATAACATCCTGACGCATCATCGAGCCGATCTCAGCGTCAGAGGGGGAGATTGTAACAACACACTGATTAAAATTACTAAATTTGCCTTTGACTATACACTTAAATCTCATAAGCAACAGTCAGTTGATTTTTTGTATTATATAATATTTTTTTGTTTGAAAGATTGAATTCAAATCGCCTTTGACGATACTTTTTATTTTGGTTCAAAAAATAATATTTTATTAAAAATCAAAGCCTACTAATTGTAAAATATTATACTCATTTTTGGAACTATAAAAGGAGAGCCAAAATTAGAATTAAATCACTGTTAGTTTGACCAGGAAACTGGTAAGTAATACTTCAGAGGTATTCTCATACCGCTTTTTATTACTTTCCAACTTTTCTAAGGGTCTCTTTTCTTTATTTAAACACGTTAAATACTAGCAACCATTTTAAATTATAAATACTAAAATCTATTATATAAATTTAATTGTAGTGAATGAACATATTCTTAAAATTGTGTGATTTTACGTTATCATTAATTGAATTAATTAGAACATAGTTTTTATTGAAGACATTAATTAAGAGATTGAGAGGACTATTGGCTCCATAGTAAGATCTACTGAAAATATTATAAAGGGGCAATTGCCTTCTTAAGCTAGGACGGCTAAAACTAAAATTCAATCTACAAAGGACGGAGCTGTAATCGTTCCATTTATAATCCCTATTATAAAACAGAATTGCAAGTACTCTCGATGATTTGATAGAGATGGAAGAGTTATTAGCTGGAGTCTATGCGTGTATGGTGGCAAAATAAACCTACTAGACCAGGGAAGAAAACGTAAACAAAATCTCATAAATCTTCTTTGTACACACTCTATTCTGTTAACATGAACCGCGTAATATGGGGCCCATACAATGCAACCGTATTCCAGAATTGATCTTACAAAAGAAACATACAGAATTTTAAGGACATAAGGATCACGAAAGTCACGAGCAAACCTTTTAATGAAACCAAGCATCTTATTATCTTTTTTTTTTAAAGTAGTTGTAATGGTCAGTGAATGAGAGTTTTGAGTCCAAAACCACCCCAAGGTCAACAAAGGTTGACAATCTACATAAAAGTGACGTATTCAACAAATAATTAAATGTAAGGACGTTTTGTTTACGTGTAAAACGCATGATTTTACACTTGTCAATATTGAAAGACAGACGATTAGTATTGCACCATTCCCAGAACTTATGAAGATCATCTTATAAAAGCTTACAGTCAGCTACTGAGTCAATTTTTCGAAATATTTTCACGTCATCGGCATAGATTAAAGACATAGAGTTACGTAAAACAGAAGGAAGATCATTAATAAATAACACAAACAATAACGGACCAAGATGACTCCCTTGAGGAACACCTGAATTTACTACAAACCATCTAGAAACATTGAGTATATATACATAGAGGAATCACGAAATCTTGCGTGAAAGCCCCCGAAGGTGTCGCCACATACACTAAATTGAGAATTTAAAATTTTGTGGAACGCATTGATTGTAAAAAAAGTCAAGGGTAGCAAATGGCAGCTCAGCAAGGAGTGCCAGGACAAAGAGAGAAGGTGTACGAGGGATGTCTGTTTTTGTTATTTTGTGGCTTATGTATGTACGCAGACTTATACAATATCCTTTTTCACCTTTTTTGTGTGCAGGCGCAGGTGCTTGTGCATATTGGGACATCTATAGGTAGGTACATACAGTGAGCGTCAAAAAAAGTGTACAGCTGTGAACTGCGTTTTTGTAACTCTGTTTAAGAAAATAGATTCGATCTTTTAGGAAAATACTTATCTTATTTTTTAAAGCGGTTAATCTTCTATGAATTGGCATATAAAACAATGACAATACGATGAGGACTGAAGATTGCCTTAATATTTTAAGAGACAATTTGCCTTTTAGTGTAGCAAAACTGGGGTTAACTGATTCATGGGTGTTCCAACAAGACAACGACCTCAAGCATACATCGAAATTGGTCAAGGAATGGTTACTCCATGGTACTTCTTAGCAAGTAGAAGACCTTCCGTGATCCCCAGGCCTTGACCTCATTGAGCATTTGTGAGATTATTTGTACAAACAGATCCAAAAGAGGAAATTATTTAGCAAAAAGGCAGAAAATTCAATTTTGTTTGAAGAGTGGCAAAAAATCCCAGCTGAATTGACAGGGAAGCTAGTAGAGTCAATCCCCAGATGCATAGAAGCTGTCCTAAGGGCGAAAGGGAAGCAGACGAAGTATTGGTTTTAAGTTTTTCGCTTTGATTGAAAAGTGTACACTTTCTTTTGACGCCATAAAAATGAAGTATTTTTTGTTATTTTTTAATTGAATTTTTACTATGATATTTTTTGTTGAGTTTTATATGCCAATTCATAGAAGATTAACCGCTTTAAAAAATAAGATAAGTATTTTCCTAAAAGATCGAATCTATTTTCTTTAACAGAGTACACTTTTTTTTGACGCTCACTGTATATTATACAGGGTGCCCCGCACCTGAGTGGTAGTATCTTAGGGTGTGGTTCCTGGGTATATTCTAAGAAAAAAATTGAACGGGGGGAAAGTTTTATCTCCCCTCCCTGAGGCAGGGGGGGCAGTTTCTGAAAAATTGACTTAAAATGCCAAAAAAAAATATTAAAAATCAACGAAAACACATTTAATAATATGCTATAATTTTTTTGAAAGTTAATACTCCATTCTTGCACTTGGTTTTTAAATCAAGTTGTTCAAACGAATAGTTTTTGAGAAATTAAATTTCAAAGTCAAAGGAGAATAGGACAAAACGGTCTACAAGACCAATAACGACGAGACATATGTCGTTGGAAAGGTATTTTTATGTACTACAATAGTTACTATTGAAGCTTACTTCAAATCGCTGTGTGAAAAAAGTTATTCGCTAAACAGAATTGTGTTCTGGTGCATTCTAGTACGAATAAAATATATTTAGTATGGGCAAAGTTTATGAAAACTGATCTAACCAATACCGACAATATAAATGTCATTGGAAAGGTATTTGCATTACCAACAATATCTTCCATAGCAGTTCAATTCAAATCAATGTGTGAAGAAAGTTATTCGTAAACTAATGAAATAGTGTGGTTCGTTTTAGTGTGAAAAAACTGTTATTTTCTAGTATGGGCAAAAAAGCGTGAGTGCAACTTCCACCAATAACAACGGGACGCATGTCGTTGGAAAGGTAACTTTATGCACTACAATAGTCAGTGAGGCTGCTTTTTTCAAATCACTGTGTGAAAAAAGTTATTCGCTAATTATTACCCATGCTCCATTAATTTTATATGTACCAAAATTCTCTAAAACAGCGAATAACTTTTTCCACACAGTGATTTTATAAAAGTTGTTAGAGTAACTATTACTGTTCATGAAAATATCTTTTCAACGATATACATCTTATTGGTATTGGTTAGACCAGTTTGTATACATTTTTTCCACACTAAAATGCACTAAAACAAAACCTAGGTTAGCGAATAACTTTTTTCACACAGTGATTTGAAATGAGCTGCCATAGTGACTATTGTAGGGCATGAAAATACCTTTCCAACGACATACGTCTCGTTTTTATTGGTTCCTAGACCACCTACCATACATTTTTGCCGATTGTCCTTTGTTTAAAAAATTGTGATTTTTTTTTCTTAAGTCGATATTTTTCAAAATTTTACGTAATTAAGCCCTCTAAAAGTACTTGAGAGTGCTAGGACGCCATATGGCCCTAGGCTCAATGATAGGAAAATCCCTATGCACACCTCCGCGTGGTAGAGGGCGGGTAACGCTAACGTGCAGGGGGACCGAATGGATGCCGGGATAAGCAGACAACCCAGCTATGCTGGTCAGGGCACAAACTTGTCCTCGGGATGGTTAAAAGCCCCCTTAAGGCGGATGAACTGCAGGTGGCGGTCAACGGCATGATAGTCTGGTGGCGGAGGAGCTTTTTTTGGTAAAAGGCCAACGGCAGCAGCATGTAGCGTCTGTAACCCATATTGGGCGGCTACAAAAGGCGTCTGTTTTCCCACAGTGGGCGGCCTCGAGCAGTTATGTGTTTGACCATACAAAAGGCGGGTGTGCCTGTCAAATCTGAGCTTATGTATGTTATTAATCATATCTCGGAAAACACCATGGTGGAAGGATATATGCAAATACATGAATTATGACAACAAATGGAAATGAGTCCCCAAGAGGTAATCTTTTTATAGAAAATCCTTCTGTAGCTTCGGCTGCAGTAAACCGCACATCGGATTTGGGGGTGCGGCATCCTTCATGTACGAGCGTCAATCAAGACGCCATAATAATAAATGAATCGTTGACAAATAGAAGAAGTCTTTCAAGAAGCTCAAATGTTACTTTTGGCTACCGCATACGTACGAAAATCGGAGCATGGAACGTTCGATCCTTGTACAGCGATGGTAGATACGAGCAGGTTGAGCGTGAAATGCTTCGCCTAAAGATCAGTATCCTGGGCATAAGCGAAACTAAGTGGAGAGGAAGAGCTGAATACAGATCAGACACTGGACAGACGAGAATGCTGTATTCCGGCGAAGATGAAAGAGAGGGTGGCCAAAGACTGCATGGTGTCGGAATTATGTTGAACGAAGAAGCGAGGCGTAGTTTGATCTCATGGGCGCCCATTTCTGCGAGATTAATGACAGTAAGGTTTCGTTCAAAAATTCGTAACGTCACAGTTATTCAGTGCTACGCCCCCACAAATGAAGCGACCGAGGAAGACAAAACCGCGTTCTACACTCATCTTAACTCGGTTTACAGTAGTGTTCCGAGAGCCGACATCATAGTCGTTATGGGAGACCTTAATGCCCAAGTCGGTTCAGACAATTACGGACTGGAACGCGTGATGGGAAGAAATGGCGTGGGGTCACGGAATGAAAATGGTGACTTGCTTGTCGACTTTTGTAACGCGAATCGTCTTGTGATAGGTGGGACTGTATTTAAGCATAAGACGTGCAACAAAATTACCTGGGTGCATCCGGATGGTCAAACCGAAAACCAAATTGATCATATCATGATTCAGCAGCGATGGAGGAAGTCTATGTGTGATAGTATAGTGTGGAGTATAAGAAATGCCGATGTGGGAAGCGACCACCATTTGGTTCTGATGAGTCTCAAACTACGAACCGCTGCCGTACAAAAACCAGCGCAGGATGCAGCAAGGAGCACAAAATTCATTACTAATGCTTTAAATGACCCCAACATATGTCGAAACTATGTCACCACCCTTAACGACAGAGCCTCGTCATTAAATGGAATCCAGAATTCAACAATTTATGAGATGTGGGGTGAAATTAAAAGTGTTTTTATGGAGGCTGGATCCGAAACTGTACCCAAGCGAACGAGACGTAGAGACTCTTGGATATCCCAAGACACTTGGGATAAGATCGAACTTCGCAAATCGTTGAAAATCCAAATAAATGCCGAAGCTGATGTTCAACGAAAGGCTGACTTGCGAAGAGAGTACCGCATTGCACATAAGATGGTCTACCGCTGTGTGAGACGTGACAAGAGGGTGAAGTTGGATGGACTCGCAGATAATGCGGAAAGCGCTGCCAGAAGAGGAGATATCCGGGAATTGTACCAAATAGCCAAAGATGTTATCGGGAAAAAAAGCAACACCAATCATCCTGTAATGGATGTGGATGGCACACTTTTGGTATCAATTGAGGATCAGCTTCGTAGATGGAAGGACCATTTTTGTGCCCTGCTAAATGAGGATTCAGTTGAGCAGAGTGCTGAAGTGCCCCAACTAAACGAGATGCGCAGGTCCTATAGGGGTATTGACATCGAACCCCCGTCAGAATCGGAAATTCGTACATCAATAAATCTCCTCAAAAACAACAAGGCAGCTGGACTGGACGGAATACCAGCTGAATTCCTGAAAGCCGATCCCGTAGCAGCGGCTAGTATTTTACATCCGCTGATACAAAACATTTGGGAAAACGAAAGCTATCCCAGGGACTGGAAGGATGGTGTGATTGTTAAGTTGCCAAAGAAAGGTGACTTAAAGAATTGCAACAATTGGCGTGGTATCACCGTTTTGTCCGTTTTCCCAAAACTAATGGCAACAATCATACTCGAGCGAATAAAGGATAGAATCGAGTCTACACTCAAGAGGCATCAAGCTGGCTTCCGCAGTGGTCGATCGTGTGTCGACCATATCAACACCCTGCGTATCGTCCTCGAGCAGTCGATGGAATATCAATCACCGCTTTACCTCATGTTCGTGGATTTTGAAAAGGCCTTTGATCGAGTTAACCGAGAATGTATATGGAGATCGTTGCTTGGTAGAGGAATTCCACCAAAAATTGTTGCCATTATTAAAGAGTCCTACAACAACGCGAAGTGTTTTGTTTTGTACAATGGGCAGCTATCCGACTCCTTCGTAGTGCAACAGGGTGTGAGACAAGGGGATGTTCTATAGCCAATTCTCTTCCTGCTGGCGATGGACGACGTATTGATGGCCAGTGTTGGTACAGCTGAGCGACAGGGCATTCAATGGAGACCGTTCGAAAGGCTCAGTCATTTAGACTATGCCGATGACATATGTCTACTGGCAAATAACATCAGTGGGCTGAACGGGATGTGCCAAGCACTGCAAGTGAAGGGAGAGTCGAGTGGTCTAAGAATTAACAGCAAAAAGACAAAAATAATGCTCACAGGCCGCTCCACACAGCAGCGTATTATTTTACAGGAGACGCCAGTTGAAGTAGTGGAACAATTTAACTACCTTGGCAGTATTGTCTCTGCAAACGGTGGTACGGATCTGGACGTTAAAAGTAGAATAAATAAAGCTCGTGCTGCCTTCGGTACTCTGTCCCCAATTTGGAAATCCAGTCAAATCTCCTTACACACTAAGTTGAGATTCTTCGAATCCAATGTCAAATCCGTGCTGTTATATGCTTGTGAAACCTGGAAAGTCACGTCTACCATTTCGAAGAAATTGCAGGCTTTTGTGAATCGCTGTCTTCGCCACATCCTAAAGATTCGCTGGCCACAAATAATATCACATGAGGAATTGTGGCGCAGGACAAGTCAAGAGCGGCTGGACGTCGACATAAGAAAGCGTAAATGGCGATGGATTGGTCACACACTGAGGAAACCAAACGATGAAATTGCAAAGCAGTCCTTTGAATGGAATCCTCAGGGTGCACGGCGGGTTGGAAGACCAAGAACAACATGGAAATCAACTGTCTTAGCGGAAGCAGAATCCCAGAAAAAGACGTGGCCACAGCTAAAGTACCTTGCAGCAGACCGTGAAGGATGGAGACGTTTTGTTGACGCCCTATGCCCCAGCCGGGGATACAGGACACGATGATGACGTAATTAAGTGCTATTTTTCTGTTCAATATTCATTGCCCTCATTATTTTTTAGTCCATTACCGAAAACCAAATGTAAAAATCTAGCTTAGTTTTTGAGAAATTAATAAAAAACAAAAAGTACTTTTACCGAAAAAGCCCGAAAAAAGGGTTAAATCATGGATAATTCATGAATAAATTCATTTTGTCGGGCTTTCTTGGTAAAAGTTCCTTTTGTTTTTTATTAATTTCTCAAAAACTAAGAAAGATTTTAACATTTAGTTTTCGGTAATGGACTACAAAATAATGAGGGCAATGAATATTGAACACAAAAATAGCACTTAATTACGTAAAATTTTGAAAGATATCGACTTAAGAAAAAAAAATCACAATTTTTTTAAACAAATTTGACTTTGAAATTTAATTCCTCAAAAACTATTCGCTTGAACAACTTGATTTAAAAACCAAGTGCAAGAATGGAGTATTAACTTTTAAAAAATTATAGCATATTATTAAATGTGTTTTCGTTGATTTTTAATGTTTTTTTTGGCATTTTATGTCAATTTTTCAGAAACTGCCCCCCTGCCTCAGGGAGGGGAGATACAACTTTCCCCCCATACAATTTTTTTCTTAGAACAACCCAAAGAACCACCCCCTGAAATACTTAAACTCAGGTGCGGGACACCCTGTATATCTGTTTCATGTATGTAATTTGTGCGTTTGTTTGTCGATCGGTGATGGTCGTGTCAATTTAAAATTAAATGCAGGGAAATGTACATACATATTGTGCATTCATACGTAAATAGTTTAGGTCTTGATTTTATACTTTAAAGATATTTTTTATTTTGTTTCTATTTATTTGGAATCAGAAACTTTTTGGTAGTTACAAGACTGTGTTTCTATATGGTGTAAATAAATATTAACTGTGCACAGAGGTCGAAGATCTGTTTTCTAAACGAAAATTATAAATTTGTGCCTATCTAGGTACATAGGTACATACCTTCCTGGATAGAAAGTTTTTTTTTTCTATGCAATTTGATGAACTGTAGCCTGGCCCAGGAAAATCATACAAAAATGGCAAAACTACGAAAAAATCATGAGCTTTGTTTTGACTCTTAAAAATTTAAGTCGCCTAAATTTAGACAGGGTGAACATTTTTTAGAGGGTAAATGGGGATAAATTTCAGTTTTTCTTTCTCGAAAACTATCAAAAATATGTCAACAATTTGCAACTTCGTTGTTCCTTGAGTGATTTCAATGAAATTGACACAGGGATAGCTGAGATAGAGTTTCAATAGAAACAAATATTTTCAAAACAGGGTGTTTCAAAAATATGTCAACATTTTTCAACTTCGTTGTTCATTGAGCAATCTCAATGAAACTGTGAAAGCTGAGAATTTTAACAGACACAAATATTTTCAAAACAGGGTAGGTATTTCAAAAAAATTACAACATTTTGCAACTTCGTTGTTCCTTGGGCGATTTCAATGAAATTGACACAGTCGATAGCGATAATGTCCATAAATAAAAATTTAATAAAAAATAGGTTTGATAATTTGCATTTTTCTCGAAAACTAGTAGACTTAAAACCATCTGGTTTTCAGTATTCGATTAAAAATAAATAATAGTTTGAAATTAGTGTTTTCAAGAACTATTCATGGAAATCACTTGATTTAAAAACTAGATGACAGTATTATCATTGTATATAAATCTAATAGTAGTATTACTTGAGGAAAAAGATACTAGCGCTACGGACGAGTGGAGCAAGAAGTATATTATTCCCTCATCATTGCTTCACACCCAACTCACAGCAGACGAAAGATCAAAAAATACATTATTTCTTCACTTCATGAGAGAAGGCAATTATCTTCTTTCTCAACATGTCACAGCAGTGCTAATATACGAGAGTGAGAAGGGAACAAAAAAAAAGAGAACCAAAACAAACTGCCGAAAAAAAAATAAAGAATGAATTGGTGTGTATGTACATTAGGGTGGTCCTTATATTGGGTTTTTTTGAAAATCCAACTTGGATAGGCATCAAATGACTCTTAATAGAGAAAAAAAAATTTCCTAATTTTTTCGGATTTTTATTTCACCCCCCTGGTCTCCCTTTTTCCACTTCAAGGTACAAATAATGGAGTTAGGGTGATTCGTATAGCACGCGAAAAAGAAATCAGAACTTATAGATTAGATTGAGACGAAAAACAAATTGTATTGGAGGGGGGGTCTATTTCCCTCCGTTCAGGCGGGAGAGGCCATTTTCTAAAAATTTGACCCAAAATAGAAATAAAATTATTAAAAAACAACGGGACCACTTACAATCGCATGCTATAGCTTTTTTTAAGGCCATGAATCCAATCTCTAATATGTTTCTTAAATCAAGTTGTTATTATGAATATTTTCTGAAAAAATAATTTTCAAACGTAGGAACATTATTATTTTTATTTTATTTTTTGAGTTTGAAAATTATTTTTTCAAAAACTGTTAACAATAAAAACTTGATTTAAAAAAGATATTAGAGACTGTTTCCATGACTTTAAAAAAAGCTATAGCATGCCATTGTAAGTGGTTCCGTTATTTTTTAATAATTTTTTTTCTATTTCGGGTCAAATTTTTAGAAAATTACCCCTCCCACCTGAACGGGGGGAAATAGACCCCCCCTCCAATTCAATTTTTTTTTCGTCTCAATCTTATCTATAAGTTCTGATTTTTTTTCACGTGTTATAAGAATCACCCTAAATCCATTATTTGTACCTTGAAGTGAAAAAAGGGAGACCAGGGGGGTGAAATAAAAATCTGAAAAAATTAGGGAAATTGTTTTTCAATGTTTTGAATCGAATAAAGGCTATCCAAGACAATGTAAAATTTAAGGACCACCCTAATGTACATACATACATTCGTAGGTACAGACATTGAGTAGAAGAGGAAACAGAAAAAAAGAGGAACAAAACAAGTTTTTATCGTTACATAAAGGTTCAATACACATCGCATATTTTCTAAACAGAAACAAATTCTTTTGTTCTCGATGACGCGTGCTTTGCCAAGAAAAAGGACCGAAAATGCTTTACGTGTAGGGAGCCTTTAAAATAGATTGGAATGAAAATTAGAAACTGATGTCTATTTGCGTAGGTATTCGTTCTTATTTTCTTGTATGTCGGTGGAAACAGGTTTTTATTTGTTTGTATCGCTTTCTATGTTGTTTTTTGATGTGGAGTGTCGAGTTTCTCAGATTTAATTCAAAGTAATATGAGGCCGTGAGTGCAAAAGTGGTGTACCCATTTTTTGGCATTGTTGATATTTTTGTATCGTATTTTTACATTTATGCATCAAAATCAAAAATCATCAAAGTTAAAATTTTAATTTATAAAATATCTAAGCTTTCCAAAAATGTGACGCAGGTAAACTCCTTGAATCTCAGTTAAAATAGTATTAAAAATCGATTCAAACGAAAAATATGATTAAAAAACAATGGGTTAAACCACTTTTGCACTCACAGCCTCATATAATGATTGTATGAAAAAAAACTTAAAATCGTTGAAGCGGGTTTTAAATAAGTTAATTTTTAATTATCAAATTCTTACAACATTTTAAATGAAAAATGTTGATATGCAAATCTTAAGTATTTATTTATGTGCATATAAAAATAATATTCCAAAAAATATTTTTTGAACTCGTTTTTTAGATATCAAATTTTCAAAAATATAATTTGAAACTTTTTTTATAAGTCCAAAAATTAGTTTTTTGAAAATTTTTATGTGCAATATTATTTGAACTTATTTGAAATATGTATATAAATACAAATCAAAAATTAATCTTAATCCATTCTGCTGATAATGAGAAAATTCAAAATATAAAAAACCATTGTATGAGAGGTACTACTATTAGTTGCTAAGATTATAAAATTTTATAATTTTTGATAGTTTTAGCTAACGGAAAAACTATAATTGAAATCGTAGGAGTCATTTTTGAGAAAAAAATATTTTCTTTAACCGTTTTTTAACTTTTGTGTGTAAGGTACCGTTGTTTTTTCATAAAAGTAAAATGTTTTCTTAAAATATTTTAGAAAGTATTAAAAAACTCTTGAGTATCAAGTTTCAAAAATATCTACCATGTCGTTTTCGAAATATTTTATTTCCAAAAAAAATGGAATTTTTTTTTTAATTCAAAAAAAATTGTTTTGACAATTTTGGTATACAATACTGTTTTATTTTTTTGGAATCTTCTGTATAAAAAAATTATTGAAATCATAGTCAAAAATAAAACGAAGTTCAACTTTGGATGCTCTGCCAGTCAATTTAACTCGTGTTGGTAGAAGCTTAAGAGACAATAAATTGTATAATTCTCGACCGTTTCTTCAGAATTTTGAATAAAGTAAAAATATGCACAGAATTGTTATTTGTTACAGTTATACAAACTTTTTGTATTTTTCTCGGACGAAGTTGCGGGTTAAGGCTAGTAATAAATAATAATTGTGAAAAATGTAAAAAATAAAATATTTATTTTCTTGATTCCATATTCGTTTCTTATAATCGATCTATGCCATGAATATCGTATCTTTGGGTTTCGTACTTTCTGCCGTTCGTTTCGTAATTCATAATAGGGCCCCTGCTGAAAGTTTTTACTATGACAAAGGGCTTAGAATTTTAAGATGATAGGTACTTTTATCTATTTTATTTATCTAATTTTTGTTCATTCAAAAATCTTGTGGGGATGAACAAAATGCAAAAACTATCAATATGATTGCCTTACGAAGCCTATAAACTATATAAATAAAATAAAATTAAAGACACTAGTCAACAAAATATAAGGAACAATTTTTTTTTCAATTTTTTTTAGTGTTTTTAGAAGAGCTGTATCTTTGTGACGAGTGATCGTATTGGGTTAAAAAAAAGCATTCTACAGCTTTATGTTTTTTGTTTCGAGATTTGTTTCCAAACAATTTGTTTGAAGTTCCGTCATTACGTTATTGCAAGTAAAAACACGAGACAAACAAATATATTTTTTTAATTTTTTTTGAAGGCCCTCATTTCTATGGATAAATTTTTTTGAGTCAATCAAATGTAATGATCAGATACCTTGTTTATTCGGCTTTATTCTTGCCATCTGCAATCCAATTTTGATTTGTGAATTGTTTGTGCAATTTCGGTGGATCCGATTATTAGTTTGTGTTTTTCCAAGAAGTAGAACCTATCCAACAAAATCTCTGCAGCTTATCACCATCGACCCCAAAAGAAGGTCCAACAAAGCCAGTTGTCGGTGCAATTGATTTGGTTGCAATTGATGTCAGTGGCATTTGAAAAGAACAACGCCCCATGTCGAGCTAAGTCTATGCAAGAGATTCAAGTACATGTTGCATTTAACATTGCTATAGCTGATCTCTGGCGGGCGAATGTTATATAAACCATATAGAATGCAGTGATGCAAAGAATCGACTTGCAAAAATGGAAATATTCGTAAATCGATTGAGAAACTACAAAAATCGTCTTCTGGAGGATATACCTACCAAAAATCACTGCAGGGAAAAGCGAACAAATTAAGTCTCATAATGCAAAGGCGATATCTTGAAACAAAAATTTGCATCCATTTACCACAAGTCATATCATTGCCAAAGAATGATGTCGAACAATTGGATAAGGCATTTTTTTGCGTTTGTCAATTGCCTACTTAAAAATGTAAGTATACAAAATTATTTCACTTTTGCTTGCCATTTACATCAACTTTTTTACTACATAGGTATATTCTCTTTTCGTTTATTATTCCAGATGAAAAAAAAAGAAGAGATTTCCACTTTAGCAAGCTGAGAAATATCAACTTATATAGATAGATTACAAGTGCCTTATGTGCTGGCCATGTTTCCATAAATTGATTCAAATTGAATAGTCGCGCAACTACCTTCTTCCTATAAAACTATCAAGCTCTCCACGAAATAGAAAACGAAATCATAAACATGAAAATCAGAAAACAACAACTCACAATTAAAACACCCCAAAAAGTGCAAAACCGAACTTAGCCCTTCCTCCAATTCAAAACAAAAAAATCCATTAATATTGTGAACAAATGTATAGAGTGTTGTTTCTTTGGTTTTTGTTAACATAAAAATGTTTTTAAAAATTAAGTTTTGTGAATCCTTGTCAAGAAATTGCATTTTATTAAAAACCAAATAAATCTAATTCTTAAGTATAACCCCATCATTTTCTTCCTGTTAAAAAAGTAAAAGAATGTTATAGTTGCATATTTAATATATGCATGTACCTACGAAAAGTTAATTATAGGTAATTTCCGGTGACAGAATTATAATAAATAATATGAAAGAAAAACGCATTTGAAAAACATTTTTTTATTTCATTAAATAGGGTTTGTGCTGATCATTTATCAACTCAGTTTCTCCTTGTACTTATGAGTAAGTTAGTATAGTTCTTTTTTATATCTAGAAAAATAAAAGTCATAGAACCATCTGGTGTTTCGTGTTTGAACAAAAATTTACAAAAAAAAAAATTGAATATTAAAGACAAAATAGTATACTTTAAACATGAAAAAAAAAATCAGTTTGGACAACTTTTTTTTATTATGTTTTCAAAATTTGAATTTTTGCAGATTAATTTTTCAATAACTATTAATTTAAAAAGAAAACTAAAGGATGGCTTTCTGGCTTTAAAAATAACTATGTGATGATGTTGTTTTTTTCCTTCTTTCGATGCAACCTGCACCCTCTTGCAAATTATTTTATGTACTCGTATGAAAAACGCCTTTTATATGCATAAATGCATTGAAATTTAAGCCATTGTTAGAATGTGGTTTATTTATGATATACCGTTATCGTTCAATATGAAAGCTCCCTAAGTAAATTTTTTACTTGCGATATAGAGGTACTATACGTAGGGCAAGTTTTGGACTCGTGCAAAAAAAAAAATTCGAGATAACAGTCAAAAATGGCATTACGATGATAGGAACACGAAAAGAATGGGTGGCACAATTATGTCTGTCTGTGCCTGTTCGTCTACAGCTTAAACGGTGAGATCGAATTTCCTTAAACTTGGTACATAGTGGTAGTAGTTTTTGAAGATTCTGCCCACAGGTTTTTGTTCATCTTTTTAGAACAAAAAATAAAGGTACCTGCCACACAATTTTTTTAGCAATTTTCCATAATCGTTTTACATTTAAGGAGTTTTCTTTCAAAGAAATAAAAAAAAAAATACGGAGTACATAATTATGTTAAGATAAATTAGAATTGTGCAAGAATGTACTTACAGCCCACAGTACACATATTGAAGGTAATATCATTAGCGTTTTCATTTTTGTTCAGTTCTGCGCATCCATCAAAATCAGTGAAAAATGGCGACTCTACGTGACCCCGACTAGTTAAACATCAAAATTTGTTGTGTGTTATGTGTTCATTTGTTACTTATTTAAATACAAATACAATTATTTCAAGCTTTTTAGTCTTTATAAAAATTTTTTTAGTGCTATTTAAATTATCCTTTTGTTTGTTTTCTTCGTTGTTGTTGTAATACAGTGGAAGAGGTCACGTAAGGCTGCCATCTTGAATTTCTTTGACAGTTCTCATTTCGGACCACATGCGCAAGATAATACCTTAGATATGTGTACTGTGCTTACAGCCCTACTATTGACACGATTCAAAACTAGTTTTAATGTAAAACTACTATATGGGTTTTGAGTCTCAGGTTTTAAACATATTGGTATTATTCAAACAAAAATTGACATCTAAAACTCGAAATCAGAGTTTTAGATGCCAATTTTTGTTTGAATAATACCAATATGTTCAAAACCTAAAACTCGAAACCCATATAGAACTAGTTTTACATTAAAACTAGTTTTGAATCGTGTCAATAATAGCAATTAGCCTTCGTCTAACATTTCGAGTCTTTCGATTCGATGTCGCTCACTGGGCGTGATGCTAGACTTGAACCATATCCCAGGCACGGCTAAAAGTCCAGCCACAGTCTATGAATCGTGATGTTTGTGTCTAGTGAGAGGAATGATTCAACACCGGCAAGACTACAGCCGCGAGCACGTAAATTGATAACCATTACATCGCTATATCTGTCGTTCATATTGACCTCGTAAAATATTAAAAAAAGGAACCCTTTATTTCGAATTGTAGCAATTTATTTTGCAGGCACAGAATAGACCTTTGACATTAGATTATAAAACTAGAGTTTCGCATGATATCATACAAAATTTTCTTTAGATTTTTTTTTCAAGTTAGCTTCTTCCTACAAAACAAAAGAAATATTCTACTAACATGCTCATAGTTGACCAGAATAGCAGTTTGAAATTTTTTGGCAATCCACTTAAGCAGATTCCTGCAATTCTGTGCCTCGTTATACACAAGGACGCATTCGGCAAGGAAAATTGTTGGCAATGTGTAATCGATTTCGGTTTGCTGCAATTTATGATCGACCTCATCGATGTTCCTCAGATCGACACCCATCAGATGATAGCTAGGCCCATGCAAATCTGTCGGACTTAACTTGACATCGCCATCCTCGTCGTGGATCTTCGATAAGAGAACCTTGTTGCGCTTAATGGTGTAGCACTTCCTGGCAGTGACAGTGGGAAAGTCCAGTTCAATGAAATTCTTCACCTGATGCGCAGTGTCCCGCAGACGCCAGTTCATTGTGTCGAAGCCACAACCAAGATTTATTATCTGGAAATTACCGTTTGTTTTCTAGAAATAGAATCAGAGTGAGAGAGAGGGGTGGGCAATAAAAAGAATGATAGAAGGAAAAGTTCAAGGACTTTGGACTTCTGCTATTCAACAAACACGCAACAGTCGTATTGCTTGCTAAAAAAAACTGACCTTGAGGAACTTTTCTACACACATTTCGACGCCCTTGACCCGCGCAAAATAGCCCCGATTGATTTCCGGGGCTTTGCGCTCCTGATTTCGAACGAAAAAGCCAATGTATTCGTCCTTCCAATACCTTAATCGGACGTTCTTTCGGGGGTTCCAAGGATTTTAACTCCCTTCTTGGGTCCTCTGTCTCGATCAAGGGTATGTTAAGTCGCCAGCAGGCGCTTATGTGCTATTTCAATAGCATAAAAATGAAAACTTTTAAAATTATTTACTAAAAAAATTTCAGTTCAACTTTAAATGTCAACAAAAAAAATATAAATGAAAAGTGACGTTTTGGAATTCACCTCGGAACTTAGGGATGCGTTTGAAATGTTGTCCCTAGTGGTGAGGTCACACTTTTTAATATTTCTGTTCTTATATCCTGCATTGACTGTATTATGATTATGTTAAAAAAGCACGGCTATTAATTAGTAAAAGTTTTAATATGCATTACATTAATAGGCATGTTTTATTATTATTTCTGCTAACACAGTAAAATTTCCTTTGGTAAATAACAAACAAACCCAAAAGTATCGATAAATAATAAATTATAATTATTAACACTGAAATTGAAAAGACCCGAACTGGCAGTATTTTTTTTGTATTGATTTTTCACAAACAGCTGATATTTGCTAAGAGATGTGCAAGTAAAATGTAATAGATTTTCCTTTTTTGGTACTTTATTTGACACAAGCGTTGCATAACTATAGTGGGTAGGAAAATGTTTTATGAATTAAAATTGGTGTAACACTGAATAGTGGCTATATAAGTCCTTATTCAATGCATAACTATTCATCTGTTTAGTGGAATCTAATGAATAAGGCTGCTTGTCCTAAGTAAATTATCTATTGACAATCTCTTTGAACCCTGAAAAAAATTTACCTTAGCGGATTTAAAAATTCCATTAAGAGGAAATTTACAGCCCTGAGTAAAAGAACTCGCTTTTCAATATGGTGGACAAATGGTGAGGCTTTCACCACCTAAAATCGAGTTTTATACTTGCACTGAACCCCCTTACACATCAAAATAGAAAATCTTTGTCCAACCCAAATTGGGAGGTTATTTTAACATTTTAATAGACATTTTGCCAAAATTTTAAAAGCTGCTTTATCAGATGATTGACAAATTTTCTTGGTTATTTTGTTAATACACAAGCATGTGTTATACCATTTTGGAAAGTGCATTAAATGGACAACTTTTTTAAGTAATTGGCCATTCATGTTCTCATACAATTTTAATTTATTAGAGGTGGTCAAACTTTTTTGAAAATAAATGTTTGTACTGACAAAAATATTTTAGAAAATTATAATAAAACAAATGCAATAACTTCTATTAAATTTTACCACCTATCTATTACAACAGTTATTCTAGAATATTACAAAAATAAAAATATATTAAAAATTGTTCATCCATGGTCGTAGCGTTCACGTATTTGAGGAAAGTAGTACTTGTTAACAACTTTTGGAAAAAACATCATAACAAAGTAACCACTGGGAAAATATTTTTTTTATATTTTTTTCTGGAAAGGTCATAAGGCCTGCTATAACCAGTTGCAAGGTTATCCATTATTTACAGGACACCCTGTATATTTAAGTTTTAAACGTATAAAATATTTTTTCTCAAAAGGAGACAACTAAAAAATTAAGTCTTGCTTTTACCGTTTCTTATAAATTGTGTCCTCTCTGCTTCTTTCTTATTCTTTTTGTCTCTTTTTATATCTTTCGTTTTCGTTGTATGCTTGATGGTTCTGTCGGATTGAATTTTAAATAAAGGCGCGTTCAGTAGTGAATGTATTTAGCGAAGAATCTTGTATCTGGTTGACGTGTTGACGTTTGTGTTGTGTAGTCGGTGGTAAAAATAAAACAAAATAAAAAGAATAGTTGGATTTTCGGTTTAATTCTCGCGCATTTCAAAAGAACAAGACTTCTTTACTACCCAATTTTATTATTCCTTCATTTTTATTTGCAGACACATGCAATGCAGCACACTCGCAGCCAATTTATACAATTTTAAGTAAAATTACTGTCAATTTTCATTGATACGTGTGGTGGCAATATTGCATCAATGTTTTTTGACAGATAATGTCTTCAATAATTATTGTCAATGAATATTGATCGTAATATGTAGAGCTGCCAGTTAGAGCGTTTCTAACTTTTACTAGCTGGCAGTTAGAGCGTTTCTAACTTTTACTTTAGCAGAAAAGTGAAACACAACTACATCTAAATAAACAGTTAAGAAACTGACCCATAGATGTCCCTCACATCGATAATAGTTGCTGAACTAGCATATTCCGTGTTTGAATGCATTCAGCTCAACTCAAATTTCATACTCTTTTTCGCAGGAAGGTGTCGCTAGCATATATTTGTATTTTTCACTTTTGCACTTTTGTACAAAAGTGAAATGAATGTAGTTAGGCCTTAAATTTACATTTATGTGTTATTCACTATGATTTTCTGGCAAATAAAGTAAATCAAAAGCAGATTCGCGACAAAATTGGCGCGGATATAAAATTGGAAAGTTTGTATGGATAGCGAATGGTTTGCGGTTGCACTAATATCAAATTTGTTGAACAAAATGTCGGTGGCAGATAATGTTACCGACAGTCGTTCAATTTTCTATCTCGAATTCACTAATAGCTAAAATCTCGAAAATGAGTTGGATCGTGGCAAAAGCTCATTCGCCGAATTCACTAATAGTGGTAATTATTACTTTCTTCTTCTTCTATCCAATACCTTCGCTCTTCAAAAAAAAATATGGATGAAGAAACAAAACTATTTTCAATAAATTGAATTATAATCACAGTCTGGATGTAAAAATAGAAAGAAAGTATTCCAAATGTTGCGGAATGACTAAATAAACAATAGAATGGTTTATGCAGAACATTCCGTTGAATGAAAAAAACACTTAATGAGTTTTCCAAATAAATAAATAAACACACTCATAAGGCCCGGTAAGCACTTGATAATTTCTCCCTTTTAATACTTTTTGAACAAGTCCATGAGATTTTGAAAATAACTGATAATTTTCAAAAATAACTGACATATTCGTGGTGGATTTAGCCCAACTGTCTATGTGTGCGAATAAATGAGTGGTGGATTTAGCCCAGCTGTCGATGTGTGCAAAAACCTAGTGGTGGATTTAGCCCAACTGTCTATGTGTGCGTGTTTCAGGTTTTAGGCAAAGCCGGATGACAGCCGAGGATTGGCTTCTTGGTAATTCATATTCTCTGTATAGTGAAGACAGCGACGATGACGTTGGATACAAAGAGATACCAAATGACAGTTCCGCTTGCGATAAAGCAAGCGATGAATAGCTTGCGTGAAAGCATACTATCTATCGCATACTATGAAAATGTAGCTGCGATATTGGTCTCCACTTGCTATAATGAAAGCATGCTTTAAAGCATGCTATGAATTTATCGCTAGAGGAGACCGCATGTAAGAAAAAGTATAAATGCATAAGAAAAAGATCAAAATAGAGATAGAGAAACTTATTCGTAGGTAGTTTGAGTTTGGTTTTCTTTTACCAGAAGTTTTTCAATTAATTTGTTTTCAATATTTCAAGCTATTTTGCATGAACTCTAAGGGCCAGTTTGTTCACACCTTGTCAACTTAAATCAATGATTATTCTAGTTGGTTATCATTGAATGCGTTTGTTCAGCAAAATTTTAAACAGAGAATCCATGATTTGAGCACTTAATTGGAGAAATCACTAATTCGCCGATTCTGTCTGATTAGCATGATTTAATCAAAGATTTTCTGGAATTTCGTTTGTTCATCATTGGTTATTTCCTAAGCGTAGGTATAAAAAAGAGAAACAAAATCTATTAAATTCCTTCGAACAAAGAACATAACTGAAGAGAAACCAAGCATCGTCCATCTTGCAAGAAAAAAATAAACAATTTGTACAGATTTTACTACAAATTGTAGTTATTTTATTTACTATCGAAAAATAAAGTGCTTTTTTGCAAGGCCTAATATAAAATATGCATAGAAAAACTACAACTGGGAAAAAATCCCATCACTAGGTTTCACAAAATGCCAGCACTACCTACACACTTCAACTATATATTTGGAAAAAAAAAATCAATTAGCCGCATTAAAATAAATACAAATTTCACGTGTGTAGCTATTCTGTATAGTAATTTAACAGGAAATAATCTTAAATTGAACACAACATTATATTTCAAGCACTGATTTTCCGTGTTTTTTTGCACAAAAAATGTTTTTTTCGAAAGCTCACTCACACTGAAATAAGTTAATGACGGAATATGTCTGACAATTGATTGACAGATAGACTGGAAAATGGAAAGATTATTGGAAAAACTATGATTTATTAATCAAACTGAAAATTGAGTGAACAAACACTCTCTGATTATCACAGATTCATAACTATGGGTTTAACAGAATCAGTGATAATCTAATTGCTGATTTAACCCACTGTGAACAAACTGGCCCTAAAAGGAGTTAGGTAGGTATCTGCCTGCCTAATTGGAAGTGATTTCTTTGCCGAAATGTGATGTCAATTAATATGTATGATTTTTAGCTATTGATGTGGGTGGAAAGTTATTTTCGCTGAAAACATGAACCAAGAATTTATTTCATCTTTTGTCGGGGTTTAGAGTAATTTAATATTTACAAATTTAAATCTTCGTTTGGGTCACTTTTTTTTACAAGGTTGTTACAGTTTTTTTGTAGGTAGTTAGGTAGGTACCTACTCTGTTTCTCGTCTTAAACGATCAAGTTAAAATAAGAGGGAACTCCAAAATATCAATACAAACGTTGCATTATGAAAGTTAAGAAAAAAGAATTAAGAATACCTACATATGTATTTCTATTTTTGTAGACACAAATCTAACAGCCCTATTCTGGCGTTGTGAGGGCTCACAAGTCACAAGCCCTTGTGAGGTATTCCTTGTGAGTTTTGTTGTGATTCAATAACATTTCCGGTATTTTGGGAAAATCCTCACAAGAAACCTCACAAGAAACTCACCACACAGAGTGGGCACGCTCAACCATGTAGATTTTCTTGATTTCTAGATTTCTTTGGCTCTGATTGGCCGACTGTCATACGAAGATAGATGACTAAACTTTCATAATGTTCTAGATTTATGTTGAACGCACCTATTTATTATGAAGAAAGAAACATGATTTGTTTTTCTAATAAATTAGCATAATTATGCAAGAATATTTATTTTTCATTCATTTATTTTAGTTAAGAAGAAAGCAATTAAGAAAAAAACAAAAACAAACATGTAAATGTCGTAGTTTTCGAAATCACAAGTGTTACTTTTTAGTTGTGACCTCCTCCGAAGGAGATCACAGTTTCGATAGTTTTGTAAGGATCACAAGTTGTGAGGTTGCTGCCAGAATACGAAAACCTCACAAAATCAAATTAACCTCATCTTGTGAGGTTGTTGTGACCTGTGAGGTACCTTCAAGCAAAGGAGTCCGTTTTGGATCCGCAAACGTAGTAAACAACGTATGAACGACTACGTTTTCGGATCCAAATGTGGATCCTCAAAACTGCGTTTTACATGCTGGCTCCACCTGCCATGAACGATGTCAAGACTATGAACATGTCTAATAAAAATCCAATGGAGCCTGAAAAAATCCATGTCTTGTCGACGACATGTCGAAGAAAACAAACTTTTGAACAAGACATGAACGCTGTTCAAAGCCTGCCATGAGATTTGTCGTTTCACGTGTGTGTGAGTTTTTTTCTGGTTTTCCTTGTATCTAGAGGTAGCTGGATATTAAAAAAGGTCTTTCTACTTTTATCTGGAGTCTAAAGGCCGTTTATTATTGCAAAAAGTAGAAGTAGTGGTGAGAGGGAAATGAAACGACATGACATGAATTGCCCAGCGAGAAAAAATCTGCTGTTTGTTGATTGGATTGTGGTTGCGATGTTGGGCATCTGAATGCCCTGTGGAGTCGGGGTGTTACGGCTCGGATTAGTATGGAAATTAGAATCACCGCGGACCCACATGCGCATGCGTTGTGAGATACAAAATTCACCATACTTAGCAAGTACCGAAACCAAGAGGTATGAAGAGAAAATTCCCATATCCAGTTCTAAATTTCCTACAAACAACAACCACAGACAGAGGACAAACGAAGAACAAGAAGAATGTTTTTCTTCCAAGGCACATTTATTTGGAATTTATACAAATATTTACAAAAACACACTTATTTGCACTAACTAGCAAATATTAAACAAATTACCATTGTATTTAGCTTGTATTGTTGACCGAAATTTTGTTAAAGTCTTCACATCAAAACGAATTAAAACGAGAAATGACCCCCACCGCACGACTTGCAAAAATAAACTAAAAAAAATAAGTGGGGGAAAAAAATAAAGTCCCCGTGATTTTTTAAGGATCCAAGCAGTACCGACAAAGTTGGGTCAGTGAATTTGCTTGAAGGGGTATCAGTGAGGTTTGCCAGAATAGGGCTGTAAGACAAAAAACTAACGAAATTAAAGGAACAATTTTTTTTTCAATTTTTGTTAGTGTTTTTTGAAGAGCTGTATCTCTGTCACTAGTGGTCGTATTGAGTTGACACAAAAAGCATTCTACAGCTTTATGTTTTTTGTTTCGAGATTTGTTTCGAAAATTTTTTGAAGTACCGTTATTGCGTTATTACCAGAAATGACACGAGACAAACATTTTTGTTTTAAGTTTTTTTGAAGGTCCTCATTTCTATGGATACATTTTTTTAAGCCAATCAAATGTAATGATCAGACACCTTGTTAATTCAGCTTCAATTCCATTTTTTTTTTGTTGTTGTACAATTTTTGTTTGCGTGGTTTATCTGACTTTGAATGCAAAAAGATACTTTTAGTTTTGATTACCAATATTTCAGCAAATAATGACATTATAAAAATTTAAATTCAAAATAGCTTTTTATGGCCTTTAGTCCTACAAATTGGCGTTTCGTTCCGCTTACTCACTTGAACTCATCAGTGACATAGTGAGGGCTTTGTCAGACGCAATTTGTTCTAAGTTCAGTTCAACTTACATGAATTTTTCAACGAAAATCCACTGTAAACTATATCCAACAAGATTAGAATTCCTAATCATTAAGCTGGAAGTTTTTTTGCCCGGGGCCAGGCATAGTTTCTATATAAGAAGGTTTTATAATACAAATTCTATATACTACTGAAATAAATCAGCCAAGTAGAAGACTTAGCATTAAGGATTGGACTTGTTGAATTATTGATTCAAAATAGCTTTTTATGGCCTTTAGTTCATAAATACAGTTTAAATACAGTTTTGAAAATTTGAGAGTGTTTTCCAACATTTTTTTAAGGTTTTGTAGAAATAATTTTTTGTTACCGTTCACCGTCAGTTTAAGAAAAGTACTAAAAACCGACTTTTTGTGGTCTTTTTGTAATTTGTTTTTTCTTTGCAAATATTGATTCCATGGCTTGCGTTGGTATGCAAATTTGTAGACTTTTAAAGCACCAATATTCTTGAAAATTTTCAAATTGATTCATCGAACCGTTTTTCTTCACAAAAATTTCAAAGGCTCACAACAACCCAGATAAGAAAACAAAAAAATTGTGTTGTCCAATGCGTAATCGTCATCAAAATGACAAGAAAACCACAAATTCTGTACATAGTTTTGCATTAGTTAGATACTTTTTTGACTTGAAATGAAATAAAAAGTACCTACATTTAACAAAAAAAAAAATTATTTCAAAAAAATTTCAAACAAAAAAAACTTGAATTTTTTTTTTTGGAAAAAGTACATTTGAATTCCATTTCAAGTCAAAAACGTATCTAACTAATGTAAAACTGTGAAGAAAATCTACAGGAATTGTGGTTTTCATGTCATTGTGATGACGACTACGCATTGTTTAGGAACAACATAATTTGTTCCTTCATCTGGTTTGCAAGACTTTGAAATTTTGGTGAAGGAAAACGGTTCGATGAATCAATTTGAAAATTTTCAGGAATATTGGTGCTTTAAAAATCTACAAATTTGCATACCAACGTAAGCCATGGAATCAATATTTGCAAAGAAAAAAAAGATTTACGAAAATACCACAAAAAGTTGGCTTTTAATGCTTTTTTAAAACTAACGGTGAACGGTAAAAAAAAATAATTTCTACAAAACCTTAAAAATATCTTGTAAAACGCTTTCTCAAATTTCCAAAACTGTATTTAAATTTGTATAACGTCATTATTTGCTGAAATATTGGTAGTCAAAGCTAAAAGTATTTTTTTTCATTCAAAGTCAGATAAACCATGCAAGCGAAAATTGTACGACAAAAAAAAAATGAATTGAAGCCGAATAAACAAGGTATCTGATCATTACATTTGATTGACTCAAAAAAATTTATTCATAGAAATGAGGGCCTTCAAAAAAAAATAAAAAAAAAAATATTTGTTTGTCTCGTGTTTTTACTTGCAATAACGTAATGACGGAACTTCAAACAAATTGTTTGGAAACAAATCTCGAAACAAAAAACATAAAGCTGTAGAATGCTTTTTTTTAACTCAATACGATCACTCGTCACAAAGATACAGCTCTTCTAAAAACACTAAAAAAAATTGAAAAAAAAAATTGTTCCTTTAATTTTGTTGACTAGTGTATTTAATTTTATTTTATTTATATAGTTTATAGGCTTCGAAAAGCAATCATATTGATAGTTTTTGCATTCTGTTCATCCCCACAAGATTTTTGAATGAACAAAAATTATATAAATAAAATAGATAAAAGTACCTATCATCTTAAAATTCTAAGCACTTTGTCATAGTAAAAACTTTCAGCAGGGGCCCTATTATGAATTACGAAACGAACGGCAGAAAGTACGAAACCCAAAGATACGATATTCATGGCATAGATCGATTATAAGAAACGAATATGGAATCAAGAAAATAAATATTTTATTTTTTACATTTATTATTTATTACTAGCCTTAACCCGCAACTTCGTCCGAAAAAAATACAAAAAGTTTGTATAACTGTAACAAATAACAATTATTCCCTGTGCATATTTTTACTTTATTCAAAATTCTGAAGAAACGGTCGAGAATTATACAATTTATTGTCTCTTAAGCTTCTACCAACACGAGTTAAATTGACTGGCAGAGCATCCAAAGTTGAACTTCATTTTATTTTTGACTATGATTTCAATAATTTTTTTATACAGAAGATTCAAAAAAAAATAAAACAGTATTGTATACCAAAATTGTCAAAACAATTTTTTTTTAATTTTTTTTTTGGAAATCAAATATTTCGAAAACGACATGATAGATATTTTTGAAACTTGATACTCAAGAGTTTTTTAATACTTTCTAAAATATTTTAAGAAAACATTTTACTTTTATGAAAAAACAACGGTACCTTACATACAAAAGTTAAAAAACGGTTAAAGAAAATATTTTTTTCTCAAAAATGACTCCTACGATTTCAATTATAGTTTTTCCGTTAGCTAAAACTATCAAAAATTATAAAATTTTATAATCTTAGCAACTAATAGTAGTACCTCTCATACAATGGTTTTTTATATATGTTGAATTTTCTCATTATCAGCAGAATGGATTAAGATTAATTTTTGTATTTGTATTTATATACATATTTCAAATAAGTTCAAATAATATTGCACATAAAAATTTTCAAAAAACTAATTTTTGGACTTATAAAAAAAGTTTCAAATTATATTTTTGAAAATTTGATATCTAAAAAACGAGTTCAAAAAATTTTTTTTGAAATATTATTTTTATATGCACATAAATAAATACTTAAGATTTGCATATCAACATTTTTCCTTTAAAATGTTGTAAGAATTTGATAATTAAAAATTAACTTATTTAAAACCCGCTTCAACGATTTTAAGTTTTTTTTCATACAATCATTATATGAGGCTGTGAGTGCAAAAGTGGTTTAACCCATTATTTTTTAATCATATTTTTCGTTTGAATCGATTTTTAATACTATTTTAACTGAGATTCAAGGAGGTTACCTACGTCACATTTTTGGAAAGCTTAGATATTTTATAAATTAAAATTTTAACTTTGATGATTTTTGATTTTGATGCATAAATGTAAAAATACGATACAAAAATATCAACAATGCCAAAAAATGGGTACACCACTTTTGCACTCACGGCCTCATATTACTTTGAATTAAATCTGAGAAACTCGACACTCCACATCAAAAAACAACATAGAAAGCGATACAAACAAATAAAAACCTGTTTCCACCGACATACAAGAAAATAAGAACGAATACCTACGCAAATAGACATCAGTTTCTAATTTTCATTCCAATCTATTTTAAAGGCTCCCTATACGTAAAGCATTTTCGGTCCTTTTTCTTGGCAAAGCACGCGTCATCGAGAACAAAAGAATTTGTTTCTGTTTAGAAAATATGCGATGTGTATTGAACCTTTATGTAACGATAAAAACTTGTTTTGTTCCTCTTTTTTTTTGTTTCCTCTTCTACTCAATGTCTGTACCTACGAATGTATGTATGTACATACACACCAATTCATTCTTTATTTTTTTTCGGCAGTTTGTTTTGGTTCTCTTTTTTTTTGTTCCCTTCTCACTCTCGTACATTGGCACTGCTGTGACGTGTTGAGAAAGAAGATAATTGCCTTCTCTCATGAAGTGAGGAAATAATGTATTTTTTGATTTTTCGTCTGCTGTGAGTTGGGTGTGAAGCAATGATGAGGGAATAATATACTTCTTGCTCCACTCGTCCGTAGCGCTAGTATCTTTTTCCTCAAGTAATACTAATATTAGATTTATATGTAATATGTATCCTTAATTTGTGGTTCATTCTATGGACGTATTTATTTTGTTTAATAGAACCCAAATCCAAGTATAAGCCACAGTAAGAATTGAATGAGGCAGAGGCAGCAGAAGTCTCGCAAATTTTTGCAAGTCAAACAGACGACTTTGAAACCATCAGAAATATTATAGAGTGAATTGTGATTGTTGTGTGTATTTTAAAAAATTCCTGTCTTTTTTCTTATTAAGATTTTATTTGACGAAAAAAGAACGGTATTTTCAAATCTATTTCTATTAAATTCACCTGCCTATTTCAGTGTGATCCAATATCTACTGTACTGAAAGAAAAATTTGTCTGTTTCTTCGAGTTAAGCCTGCCGATGTGGATGGAGTGGATTGAAGTGGAGAATGTTTTTCATTCGGGTAGGGGCACTACTATGTAACTTTGGCCTACTTTCGAATCCGTTCGAAAGTTGTTTCCAATAATTATTAAAGTGGTAATATGTAATTTTAGGGCTTCCGACTTTTTGGCATAGAATCTTTATTTAGCGCTATTCTATTTCCGTTTATTTGCGCTTGTTAAAAAATAACCGAGCTGAGATTTTGGGAATTCGAACGTTTTGATTGTAGAATCCTGCTCTTCCAAGCGAAAAGGTTGTATGTATCTCAAAAAAAAAAAAAATGGGTAGAAGCTTTTTGTAAATGTACAAACGGTGGAAGCTTTGAGTTTTAAGTATTTTTCTATACAAAATAAATAAATAATAATGAGAATAATATTTAATTATTGAATTGAACTGAGATATACCTATAACAGATTCGGTTTCACAAAAATGGTTAATAATATTAGTGCCAGGAAAATGAGATCTCAGATGGCTCAGTGTCAAAAACTGAGCAAGCCGATCCAATATTTTCTTTCTGAGGAATCCTTTTCAAGAGACTGAGATTGCTGAGGGCTCTGAGATCTCATTTTCGAGAACACGCCTATTGTGTTCCTTTTACCCCATTTTAATTTTGTGTCTATTTTGAAAGATGCCAATCGTCTGTCAAAAAGAAAAAAAAAATTTAAATCAAATATAATATTTTGGTTTAACCCCATTTCCACCTTCAAATAGCAAAATATTTTATAAAAAACTCAATGTGGCTGATGTGGATTTTAGTGAAGAATGTTTTTCATGCGGATAGATATATATTTTTGTTTTAACCCCATTTCACCCAATAAATAACTTAATTTAAAATTTTGTAAACAGAAACCTTACTGGGAGGTTAATAAAAAAACCTTCCAGGGGATATGCATACCAGCTTTCAAACACGAAAAGAATTTTTTTTTTAAATTGTTTAGTAAAACATTTTTTTGTATTTACCCCATTTCACCTTAAAAATACCCAAACTTTCAAATTTTTTATACACACACCTTTATGAGAAGATGCAGACCACCATTCGAACAGAAAAACAAAATTTTAAATCAAATACCATTTTACCATTTTTACCCCATTTCACCCTATATATATTTTGGGAAATGTATCGCATAAAGTGATGCTCAAAATAGATTCTCTGAATAAAACCTTCCAAACACACAAATCATTTCTTAAATCAGATATAATTTTTGGATTTTTACCCCCATTTCACCCTATAGATAACTTAATTTAAAAAAAATATGGACCTTAGGTGACGCTTAGTCATTTCTGTAAATATTATTTTTAATACGATTTTTTTTTTTGAAAATGCCTTCAATTTTTTGTGGTTACCCCATTTCACCCTATAAATAGCTAGGTTTCTAATTTTTTTAATTGACAGAAGCAATCTGCAAAAGATTCTGATCCTAACTGTGAAAACCGCATTCAAATCCATTCGGTCGTTTTCACGCCAAGTTAGCCCCAAGGAATAGACATACGAAATTATCGACTTTACTTTATACTATGTATAGATATGCCTAGCTACTTGAATGCACTTGTTTTAGCGCTTTTGAAAGGGTAAAATTAATTGAATTGTTTTGAATATTTACAAAGGCAGTTTTGAGAAGACTTTACAGGTAACTCATCAGCTTGGATGCTGTGGCCACATCATCCTTAGCTAGATGCTAAAACACCAAAAAGGGTGAGTCACCATTTTACCTGCTCTTATTAACTTTAGCTTGTAAATATATAGCCCGGGAGCCTGTGACATCAAAAGTCCCTTCATCGCGGAAATGGACATAATATATATCATTGGAAAGGGAATTTTATGTACTTTCAGAAAAACTCGGTATGACAGGCCCTAGCCTGCCGAAAGTATCAGTCATACCTGTTTGAACGATGCGACCTCTGTTTTTTATAAAATTCATTGCGCGTTTGTATGTATGCTATTGATTTCGAAACTACTGAATAGATTGAGCTCAAATTTGCAGGGAATATTTTGTATATACCTTTAACTATTTCTGCAAAGTTTGGTTAAAATCAGTTTACTGGTTTTTTGAGGAGGGGCAGAAATGCACGCCGGGTACCCAATAAAAATGAAGCGTTTTTGAGATAAAACTTTGCTTTTAATTTTACTATTGTTTATTGAACCGTGATTACTAAAAAAATTGACTATTACAGCCTACAAGCCTCCAAAAATAAGATCTGAGAAAAAAACTGACCTGGTAGTACAGTCAAACCCACTTATTTTGAATTCTTAAAATCGTATTTTTTTTATTAATCTTATAACTATTCATAAAAAAGTTTGATTATATAAACAGAAAAATTTTGTGTGTGTGTTAGTATTAATGTACATAAAGTTAGGGGTCCGATTAGGTGAGAAAAATATACCTATGTACCTAAATCGGCTGATTTTACTTACAAACATGAAATAATCAAAATTTGTGAGTTAAAACGTTTTTTAAATAATTTTATTATTGTGTATTGAAACGTGATTGAATATAACTGCCTTAGAAGAAAAAATCCCGACGTGATGGAACAGTCAAACCCGTTTATTACGACTTTTTTCAAATCTGATTTTTTTTTAATTTTTTTTTTCTAACTGTACATATTCATAAATACACTTCGGTTACATAAGCATACATTTTTTGCGCTTATACATAGCTATAAATGTTCATTAAAAGGTTTGGAGTTCACTGAAAACATATACAAATCTACATGTACTACCTGCAGTGTACCTTAGTATACATATCTATTTAACTTACAAACATGAAAGAATCATAATTTATTCGTTCAATGAAGGGTGATTAAGAAAAAAAAGTATCAAAGGGCACGGTAGTGCCCAGCCAAGTTCGCGGCACTACACCCTTTTTACAGGAACAAACTGAGGCGATTTTCAACCCCCCTCTAACTTCAGTACCAATAGTCAGAATCTTCAAATTTGCAGTATTTGCTGAGCTGATCAAACACAGGCTGCTCACCAAATTTCAACTCCTTAGCATTAGTTGTTCCCGAGATATAGGACTTCAAAAATCGCAAAAACCGTAACTGACTGACTCACTGACTCACTGACTCACTGACTGACTGACTCACTGACAGATCATCAAAATTATGGAGCACTTCCCGACATCGTGGAAGCTTGAAATTTCGCACAACGGTAGGCCTTGTGGTGCATACAAAGGAAAAAATCGAAAATCTGCAATTTTCTATTCAGGGGGCGTGGCATCCACCCACTCTCTTACAAATTCTTATAAATTATATGGAGAACTTCTGATTGTTGTAGAACGATGAAAATTTGTAGGTCGGTAGGGCTTGAAGGACTTAGAAAGGAAAAAATCGAAAATCTGCAATTTTCTATTCAGGGGGCGTGGCATCCACCCACTTTCTTAAAAATTCTTATAAATTATATGGAGCACTTCAGATTGTTGTAGAACGATGAAAATTGATAGGTTGGTAGGGCTTGAAGTACTTAGAAAGAAAAAAATTGAAAAATTGGAATTTTCCATTCAGGGGGCGTGGCATCTACCCACATTCTTAAAAATTCTTATAAATTATATGGAGCACTTTCGATTGCTGTAGAACGATGATAATTAAAAGGTCGGTAGGGCTTGAAGTACTTAGAAAGGAAAAAATTGAAAAATTGGAATTTTCCATTCAGGGGGAGTGGCATCCACCCACATTCTTAAAAATTATTATAAATTATATGGAGCACTTTCGATTGTTGTAGAACGATGAAAATTGGTAGGTCGGTAGGGCTTGAAGTACTTAGAAAGAAAAAAAATCGAAAAATGGGAAGTTTCAGTTCAGGGGGCGTGGCATCCACCCACATTCTCAAAAATTCTTATAAACTATATGAAGCACTTCTGATTGTTGAAGAACGATAGAAAATGGTAGAGTGGTAGGGCTTGAAGTACTTAGAAAGAAAAAAATTGAAAAATTGGAATTTTCTATTCAGGGGCGTGGCATCCACCCACATTCTTAAAAATTCAAATAAATTACATGGAGCACTTCCGATTGTTGTAGAACGATGCAAATTGGTAGGTCAGTAGGGATTAATATTCATCTGGCAAAATAAATCTTTGCAAAAAGGAGTGAAATTACAACAAAAACATAAATGTTAAAAATAGAGCCAAGTTCTTATATGTACAAGAAAACTGTGCGTAAAAAGTCAGCCAAAAAAAAGTAATAAGATCTAAAATATATGCCAAGTTTTAAGTTCACGAAGTTAAATATCAAATATCTTAAGTAGAGTAATATCGAAACAATTCCAAGTTATGAAAGAAATTTGGTATTTAATGATTACTGATTAAAATTTGGTGGATTTACTTGGCAAGTTTTCTCTTAAATACTAACTTAATCACAAATTTAATATGTATGAAAACTTGACCAGTGAACCCACCAAATTTTAATCAGTAATCATTAAATACCAAATTTCTTGCATAATTTGGAATTGTTTCGATATTACTCTACTTAAGATATTTGATATTTAACTTCATGAACTTAAAACTTGGCATATATTTTAGATCTCATTACTTTTTTTTGGCTGACTTTTCACGCACAGTTTTCTTGTACATATAAGAACTTGGCTCTGTTTTTAACATTTATGTTTTTGTTGTGATTTAATCCTCCCAAAAATATACGATTTACGGATTATACAGTCAAACCTACTTATTTGAAATCTATTCCGTGTTTTTCAGCTCCTTAATTTATACCAATCCATTTTAGGAATAAAAATAGTGTTACAGCCTCCCAAAAAATACATGATTTACCGATTATACAGTCAAACCCGCTTATTTGAAATCCATTCTGTGTTTTTCAGTTCCTTAATTTACACCAATCGATTTTAGGAAAAAAAAAATAAAAAAAATATACTGTCATAATTTTGAAGATTATTATTTTTGTATAGTCCCCTACATTATGTACACAGGTGAATATATAAAAATATAATCATCTACATAGGGAGAATACATATCAAAATAAAATCTTAAAAAATTTTGACAGTATATTTTTTCTCTAGCTCTCTTAAATCGATTGGTGTAAATTAAGGAGCTGAAAAACACGGAATGGATTTCAAATAAGCGGCTTTGACTGTATAATCGGTAAATCATGTATTTTTTGGGAGGCTGTAACACAATTTTTTAAATTCCTTAAATGGATTGGTATAAATAAAGGAGCTGAAAAACACGGAATGGATTTCAAATAACTGGGTTTGACTGTATAATCCGTAAGTCATATATTTTTGGGAGGATTAAATACTATTTTTCTTAATCACCCTTCATTGAACGAACATTTATAGCTATGTATAAACGCAAAAAATGTATGCTTATGTAACCGAAGTGTATTTATGAATATGTACAGTTAGAAAAAAAATTTAAAAAAATCAGATTTGAAAAAAATCGTAATAAACGGGTTTGACTGTACCATCACGTCGGGATTTTTTCTTCTAAGGCAGTTATATTCAATCACGTTTCAATACACAATAATAAAATTATTTAAAAAACGTTTTAACTCACAAATTTTGATTATTTCATGTTTGTAAGTAAAATCAGCCGACTTAGGTACATAGGAATATTTTTCTCACCTAATCGGACCTCTTACTTTATGTACATTAGTACTAATACACACACAAAAATTTTCTGTTTATATAATCAAACTTTTTTATGAATACATAGTTATAAAATTAATAAAAAAAATACAACTTTAAGAATTCAAAATAAGTGGGTTTGACTGTACTACCAGGTCAGTTTTTTTTCTCAGATCTTATTTTTGGAGGTTTGTAGGCTGTAATAGTCAATTTTTTTTAGTAATCACGGTTCAATAAACAATAATAAAATTAAAAACAAAGTTTTATCTCAAAAACGCTTCATTTTTATTGGGTACCCGGCGTGCATTTCTGCCCCTCCTCAAAAAACCAGTAAACTGATTTTAACCAAACTTTGCAGAAATAGTTAAAGGTATATACAAAATATTCCCTGCAAATTTGAGCTCAATCTATTCAGTAGTTTCGAAATCAATAGCATACATACAAACGCGCAATGAATTTTATAAAAAACAGAGGTCGCATCGTTCAAACAGGTATGCTTGTCATACCGAGTTTTTCTGAAAGTACATAAAATTACCTTTCCAATGATATATATTATGTTCATTTCGTCGATGACGGGACTTTTGATGTCACCGGCTACCTGCCTAATAGGACAGGATTCAAAGGGAGGGGGACTATTATAGCATATCGGTAATAATAAGTGCTGGTGCATTCAATCGCACTTATTCTTCGCAGATAGATGTATAGATATAAATACGCGGTGTACTTAAGAGCTATCTTTGCCAATACGTTTAAATTAATTGTTTTTTTTTATTTGTTTTGGTCAAACAATAGTGGACCATTTTTTAACTTTTGCTTGGAAAAATTAGCGTAATTGTTTTGTTATATTTATTTTGATTTTTGTTTAATTTATTTTATCTTTATTTAAAATGGGCAATCGAAATATAATTTAAAACGTTTGAACATGGAAACATAGTATAGAAATGGGTGTTTAAATTTATAAGGATAAAGGATGAGGATCGATGATGATGGAAGGGGTGGGATGAGGGAATGAAAGATGGCGACTTAAGCTAGAACTATAATGCTCGGAGGGGCACTTAAGTGGTCGGAAGAAAACAAGCGAATACACGGAAAGCATTTGACGCGACTATAATTGCGAAGTGGAGCGTTTCGTCAAGTTTCGTTCAACTTTGGTTACGGAAGTGAGCGCACCTCACTTAAGTAAAACTGACATTTGGTGAAATAGGAATGCCAAAAAGAGAAAGATGATAGTTACATTATGGGTGTGTTCCCCTTTTTTCGGTACGGAAAGCTACTTTTCGTTGGTTTTTGACATTAGCTTCAGTGGCCTTCCGACTATTATAGTTCTACCTTTAAGGGGTTGCTTAGGCGGGGTGGGTAATGACTAGTGTTTCTCGCAACGTCATCTCACCTCGACGTTAAGCCTGGCATGATTTTTGTCTGCGCGGTTCCGATAGGGGTCAAGAACCAACACCCTCCGACGAGCGTGAGGCCGGTCAAGCATGCCAGCACTGACCCCGACGGCAAGAAAGGAGCCCGCAACAGTGTATCTCAGAATTATAACTATACTAGCCTACCCGTGCGAGACCTCTCGCAATAAAAATAAAACGTGCTCATAAAGTTTTGTATTTATATAGAATTAATTCAGTTATAATTTTGAGATAATTTTGAAAATTAAATTGCAAGAAGCATTTGGTTTGTTTTCTTTTCCATAATTTGTTTAATAGCTGCGTTTTATTATCTCCGGGTCTGGGTCGAGGCTATGGCCGTTTTCGAAAACGTCAAATCACAGTCAATTTGATCGTCACATGATCTTCATTTTTTGACGCAGATCGTTATATGCCATCGTCCTGTCCTGCACAAAATCGGATTTATGAACGTTATTGAACGTTATTCAATTTACTCGCAAACGCATTTTATATTTACGAACACGCTCTCTGGTTTCTCAATTTTTTTGTCGTCAACTCGATTTTTTTACTGCGCAGCTGCACCGCAGATGTATTCGAACATGTGACTTTAGCAGTTTGCGTTAAAGAACATTCTGCAAATGCATTTTTGACGCAGATGACGTTTTCAAAAACGGTCTTTCTCTTACTTATACTTATTTCAAAAACAACATGGGATCTAGGCTTCTATCGAAGTTTTCACTTTGACCAGCAGGTGGCTATTTACCATTGTTAATCATGTAAATGAGAAATAAGTAAACAAAAGATGAAAAGAGATGGATATATAGCACTGTTTTCCCACTAACCCACATCGTTTTATTTTCACGAGGACGATTGTTGATTTACATAGATGTGTGTTGAATTTACATGCTTCTGCATCTGCAGACTTGAAGAAAAGTGGAGTTTGACAAACCACAATGCGAAAAAATGAATCCATTAAAAATATATTGGTGCGTGTCTATACTTTCATTTTACTGAAAGTCCCGTGCCTACACTATGCAGAAAAAATGCTTTCAGTTCGAGAATATCCTTCCCTTTCTCACGCAATACATACACCTGTCACTTGCACAATACAAAATTCATCTTGCCCGACGCTCATGCCAGAGATTTATTGTTGAAAGTGGTGCATCAGTGGATTTTGGAGGAAATCTTCTTTCTCTTTCTTTCACACATCACGTCTACGTTTCTCACTGGATGCGCCTTTCACAAAAACAACCATTTATAGAAACACTTATGAAGATGAACATGTTCGTTTGCGTTCGTTTTGCTCCGTCAGTAATTTGACAGCAAAACTGAAAAATTTTGTTGAGGTCTCCGAGATCTCATTTTTCTGAGCATGCCTAATGTGTTCGTTTTAGAGCACATTATTTGAACAGACCTGGAATGGAATGGAATCGAAAATAAATTGCCAAAATTAACACTTCCACTTTCCAATCGTTTTGGACTATTTATGGGAAATTAGGTCTGTTCTGTTAGCCTGAATAGATGGATGAAAATAAAGCTAAGACTGCACTTGACATTGGAGGAACTACAAAATGCAAATGATAAATGTCTGATCTTCATGAATGCTAAATGCAAATATTTTGAGCGTAAATGTATAAATGCAAAATACCAAAACTCACTTCCATTGTAAATTACTTTAATAAAGAAGGAGGTAGATACAATGCAAACGATAATATTTCTTGACAGTCTTGACGATGATGAAAATCAGAAAAAGTTTTCACAAATGCAGTGTAATGATGTTAATATGTATAACCATTGTATATGAATCTAATAGTATTATCATCAGACGAAATTTTTTCTCGACTCCTTTACAAACCAGATGTCGTATGATCGCTTCTCACAGAAAGGGAAATTAAAAATTCCCTTACTGAGGCAAAAAAACAACTGAGCAAACAGCACAAGAGTCCATAACAAATGGCAGATAAAAACAAGAAAAACTGGTTCCAAACAACAACAAATGACAGACAAAAACAAGAAAAACTGGTTACTTTTTCGATTTTCTTGTGTTTAGGAATAAGGGAGAGGAATAGGATAGGAACATTGTAGCATGTAGCATGTGGGTATATCTACTTGCGGCTACGATAAGTTTTTTTTTTTAGAAGTCAATGTAAAAAAAACTGTAAGTATGAGCAGAGCACACAAAAAATGACAGAGAAAAAAACTTGTTTGTGGTTTCGGGTTCGATTTGTTTGGTCTCTCTTGTCTGAACTCTGGTAGTTTATTTTGAAGTAAGAAAATGTATACTTAAAAAAAAATGAGATAGAGAAACTCATTCGAAGATAGTTTGAGTTTGGTTTTCTTGTACCATAAGTTTTTCAATTAATTTATTTTCAATATTTCAAGCTATTTTTCATGCACTCTAAAAGGATTTAGGTATCTGCCTGCCTAATTGGAGTTCTGAGTGATTTCTTTGCAGAAATGTGAAGTCAATTAAGATCTATAATTTTTAGCTTTGGGAGTGGGTGGACAGTTATTTTTCGTTGAAAACATGAACCAAGAATTTATTTCATCTTAAAATTGTCGGGGCTTAGAGTTATTTAATATTTACAAATTTAAATCTTCGTGGCCACTATTTTTTTTTTTCTTGCAAGGTTGTTATAGTTTTTTTTATAGTTAATTAGGTAGGTACCTACTCCTGTGTTTCTCGTCTTAAACGATCAAGTTAAAATAAGAGGAAGCTCCAAAATATCAATACAAACGTTGCATTATGAAAGTTAACAAAAAAAAAAAAAAAAATTAAGTATTCCTATGTATATCTATTTTTGTAGACACAAATCTAAGACAAAAAACTATTTTTCTTGTAAATTTTGAGCTTCCCACACTTTATTTCAATTTTATTTACAACGGTTCAAAGATTATCGATAGAACTTTCGAACCAATGTTCAAAGTGTTTTATTTAATTTAATTTTATTTTATTTTATTTTATTTTATTTATATAATTTATAGGCAACAACACGACTAAAATTGACTGGCAGAGCATCCAAAGTTGAACTGCATTCTAATTGAACATTTTTGTCAAAACTGTATGACTATGATTTCAATATTTTTTTTTTAATACAGAAGCTTCCAAAAAATAAAACAGTATTGTATACCAAAATTTTCAAAACAATTTTTTTTTTTTGATTTAAAAAAAATGTTTCCATTTTTTTTTTTTTAAATCAAATATTTCGAAAACGACATCATCGATATTTTTGAAACTTGATACTCAAGAGTTTTTTAATACTTTCCAAAATATTTTAAGAAAACATTTAACGAAAATATTTTTTTCTCAAAAATTACTCCTACGATTTTAATTAAACTTTTTCCGTATGCTTAGCTTAAACTATCAAAAATTATAAAATTTTAATCTTAGCAACTATTAGTAGTACCTCTCATACAATGGTTTTTTATATTTTGAATTTTCTTATTATCAGCAGAACGGATTTATATTAATTTTTATATATGGGTGATTCCGTCTCAACTGTGATTCTTTGTGTCCAGTGCTTTTTTTTGTTATTTAATGTAAAATGTTCGTATATATTTTTGGTTTAAATTGTGCAAATGGCTATTTACTACAATCTACATTCGATATCATGACCCAATTTGCTACTTTCTAATGAAATACTTCATTGAATTGAAATGTTGTCCGAAGAAAAGTTTGAGTGCAATACTTGCTTGACAAAATAATGCAAAAATTAAGTCAAAATACTTATTGCTGAATAAAATAATCACGAATGAATGTTGTCCGAGGTTTTGGTTCTATTTTTGAATTAAAAAGATTTCCCGCTCAACCGCCATTTTATTTTAGCTTTAACACGTATGTATTGTGGTTTTCTAAAAGATAAACTAGTTATGTATAGTTAACAACAGTCATTTTAATTTTTGAACGTTGTTGTACTTTAAAAGTGATATGTTTTCATGGGATGAAAGTATGTCACAAATTTATTTGTCAGTACCGTGGTAGTATTTTTAAAGCATGTTATAACATGTTTTTGGCTGGTTATCACAATTTTGTGTTCCTTTTAACGGCATAAGTTAAAATTGTCCTGGAAATTATTTTTCTCGTTAGCATAGAGAAGTTAGGTCACATAAACTGTCTAAATGTCAGTACTGTGGATGTCAGTACCGTGGCATTTCAATACTTTTTGAACTTTAATTAAATATAATTAACTTATTTCTTGCAATTATACAATTATACTTTTTTCTACCAATTTTCTTTGTAAGAACGGTAGCGGACGGTAGTTTTAAGAAGTTTTAATTTTTGAAAATATTCTAAAAAAGGATCACAGTTGGCAGAGAATCACCCATATACATATTTCAAATAAGTTCAAATAATATTGCACATCAAAATTTTCAAAAAACTAATTTCTGGACTTCTAAAAAAGTTTCAAATTATTGTTTTGAAAATTTGATATCTTGAAAACGGGTTCAAAATTTTTTTTTTATTTAATTTTTATATGTACATAAATAAATACTTAAGATTTGCATGTCAAGATTTTTCCTTTAAAATGTTGTAAGAATTTGATATATAAAAATAATTTTTTTTAAAAACCACTCCAACGATTTTAAGTTTTTTTTCATACAATCATATATGAGGCTGTGAGTGCAAAAGCGGTTAAACCCACTTTTTTTTTTGATCATGTTTTTCGTTTTGAATCGATTTTTAATAATTTTTTTATTGAGATTCAAATAGTATACGTCACATTTTTGGAAAGCTTTAAGAAATTAAAATTTTACATTTGATGACTTTTGATGCATAAATGTAAAAATACGAGGCAAATATATCAACAATGCCAAAAAATGGGTTACACCACTTTTGCACTCACGGCCTCATATTGCTTTGAATTAAATCTGAGAAACTCGACGCTCCACATCAAAAAACCACTTAGAAAGCGATAAAAAAAATAAAAAACCTGTTTCCACCTACATACAAGAAAATAAGAACGAATACCTACGCAAATGGACATCAGTTTCTAATTTTCATTCCAAACTATTTTAAAGGCTCCCGACATGGAAAGCATTTTGTGTGCCTTATCTTGGCAAAGAACAGTCATCGAGAACAAAAGAATTTGTTTCTGTGTAGAAAATATGCGATGTGTATTGAACCTTTATGTAACGATAAAAACTTGTTTTGATCCTCTTTTTTTGTTTCCTCTTCTCCTCAATGTACCTACGTATGTATGTATGTACATACATACATACCAATTCATTCTTTATTTTTTTTCGGCAGTTTGTTTTTGTTCCCTTCTCACTCTCGTATATTGGCACTGCTGTGACGTGAGGAGAAGGAAGATAATTGCCTTCTCTCATGTAGTGAGGAAATAATGTATTTTTTTAATCTTTCATCTGCTGTGAGTTGGGTGTGAAGCTATGATGAGGGAATAAAACACTTCATGCTTCAGTCGTCTGTAGCGCTAGTATCTTTTTCCTCAAGTAATACTACTATTAGATTTATATACAATGGTATAACTCAACATTTCAAAACGCTAAAAAAAGTTTGTACCATGTTCTTTGTTTTTGATAGAAGTCATGGATTTGAAAAGTGATTAATATGTAGTTAAATAAGAATTTGGAAAGTTTTTGTCAGATGACAGTCATGATATTAAAACTATTTCATTCACAATTCCCGTTTTTAAAAGAGTTTGTCGGTACATAATAGTACGGTTTTTGTACGAATTTCGTGTGGAGGGAATAGGACCGAATTCAAAATGAAGGAGAGCAATTTATTACAACAATAAAAAGATTGTATTTGGAAAAACAGATCAATGTAAATGCCAACAGTGTTGTAAAGTTTGTTTGTTCTTTGATTCTGACGTCCGGGGGAAATTCTAAATTGCAAATTACCGCATCAACAACAAAGCAACCATGCATTTTTAACTACGTTAACATAGGGTATTGGAGTGAGATTGAAGCTCACTTCGACTCTTTGTAAACCTGGGCCCGTATTGCGTAAGACCAAAGTGATCGCTAAAATAAATGACTGTCGCTTTGACCATTACTCTCTTTATATTTTCCTATAGTTATGAGAGATAGCTATCGTCAGCTTAGCCGATTTCACCCCTGAATAGATATGAAATGGGTTTGTTTCGACTCATTCACGCTCGAGGAGTGAAGTCACATCGAAATTTGTGACGAATAACCTGGATCGAAGAGTTGGTTTTACAGATAATGCATTATGAACAAATAGTACCTCGTGGCATGATGGTTAGTGCGTAGGACTGTCATGCCAAAGGTGTGGGTTCGATTTCCAGCCGTGCCACCTAAAAACAGAAATGTTTTATTCGAGGTACTGCCTCTTGCGAGGAACTGACAAATCCTCCAAGAGTATACTTGTCATGAATAAGTGCTTCTCATTTAGCCGTTCGGACTCGGCAAAAAACTGTAGGTCCCCTCCAATCCTGCCAACAACACGCACACAGGAATGGTTGAGAGTTGTAAGTCACTAGGCCCAGGTTCTCCACGAGCTGTTGCGCCACCCAATTTATTATTTATTTTTTTTATCATGAACAAATGTGATTTAGTTTCAATAGATACTCGTGTTTATTCAATTTTAATTATTTTGCACTGAAATTATAACCTAAATGCCATTAATTTTTTCTGTAATTTTAAAATATCGCCGTGCAAACAAAACTCCTTAACTCCATTTTTTCAGCACTGAGATACCTCTCGTAAATACGATATATTTAGTAAAACATAGAACTTTTAGTTCTGCAAAAGATATCTCTAAATCTTATGTTGGTCTATTTCTAAAGGAAAAAATTACCCCAATTCAAACATTCTCAAATTCTGGTCAGTAAAAATCGATAAAAAGTACAGATATCTCAAAATAAATCAAAATGGACTAAGGGAGTTTTCATTGAACGACGACGACACATAAATATATATATGTATGTTAAAATTCTATATATATGTATATTAGGGTGGTCCTTATTTGTATGGAGGAAAACAAAAATTGTTTGTTTTTACTGAGCACCATTTTTTTCTGTTCTTCTACATTAAAAACATGTACCAAAAAAATTTCATGCTAATCGGATTGTATTCACGTGCCGCAATGAGTTTGAAAATTTGAATTTTCATAAAACCGACCAAAACCGGGTGCTATTAAAAATTTGATTTGCTAAATTAATAAAACGCACTTTCAAATCTGTTACCTACTCTTGCTTCCAAATAAAAAAAAATAAAAGGCACGACTGGGTCGCACGTTCTTGTTCAAAAAGTTCAATTTGCTGGGAAATAAAGAATTTTTAAAAGTATTCGAGTAACTATACAAACATTTTTAAAATTATTATCGAAATTTTTTGAGCTGTTTTTAAGATAAATAAGGTTTTTCATAACGGTTGTATAGCAAGTACCGTTATTTTTGGAGCTAAAACAGTATTTAAATAATCCCTAACTCTCACAGGGGCATCAACTTGAATCTCAATGCGGCACGTGTTAATAGTCCAGTAACTATATACATTAGACCTTGCGTCAGGTCCGGTAGTTCTGATTTTTTGCTGAGTTGTTTATGATGTTGGCCTAGTATTAAATCTGATTTTTCGACCTCGAGCGCCGAACGCAACATAGGTAAAAATCCAAAAAACCGCGAATTTTTCGCGGTTTTTTCACTTATTGGCTATTTTAACCATTACGCCTTAACATACGAATAAAACATTGCTCTACGATTTCAACTTTATTAAATTTGCTTCAATTTGAGTCCAAAGCCGGTTGTGTAGACATAACGGTTTCCAAGGGACGGCATTTCAAAATATAGCGATAAAAAATTTAAAACAACAAGTAGTATATAAAACAGTATAATAACAAACTTCAAATAGAAAAATAACCATAAAAATACAATGGTAATATCTGGACGAAAATCCATTCCTCATCTCAAAGCCAGAAATGCATTCTTTAATTTTTTTTTAAATAAAGTTTTTTTTAGCTGAAAGTTTTTGAAAAATTTACTTTCAAACTTAAAATTTTGAGAAAAAGACGATTTTTGTTTGTTGCTCTATGTTAAAAACTGAAAACCAAATGCTAAAATGACTTCTAGCTTTTGAGAAAACTGAAATTAACATGATCAACTTCACTGTTTTCAGTCTAGTATCCTTTTTCTTCGGGGTGGGAGGGCTCTGCCTCAGATGCGGTAGTTCTGATTTTTAGATGAGTTGTTTATGATGTTGGCCTTAGCAATAATCCAAGTTTTCGACCCCGAGCGCCGAACGCAACTTTGTGAAATACGCAAAAAACCGAGAACTTTTCGCGGTTTTTTCCAGTTATTGGCTATTTTAGCTTTTAAGGCCTGCTTTTCGATTATAACTTTGCTCTACCATTTCAAAATAATTAAATGGGCTTCAATTTGAGCTAAAAATCAATTCAAATTGTGAATTTTTTCATCAACTTTTGAATTTAGAATGCTGCAAATCGAATTGAAGGGGGCTTATTCACCCCTTGTGTGAAATCGTTTGCCCCTTTTCAATGATTTTTGTATACTGTGTAGCGTGTCATGTTGGCTTTATTTTAAGATCTTAATCATGAACATCGGCTGAGTAGAAACGGAGTTGATTTTTTAAAGTCAACCATATAAAACTGGAACTAAAACAGTACTCAGTTCAGCACCCACCAGTGAGTTATCTGAAGCGAATGTTTTAGTTCGAGTTTTATATGGTTGACTTTAAAAAATCATAACTCCGTTTCTACTCAGCCGATGTTCATGATTAAGATCTTAAAATAAAGCCAACATGACACGCTACACAGTATACAAAAATCATTGAAAAGGGGCAAACGATTTCACACAAGGGGTGAATAAGCCCCCTTCAATTCGATTTGCAGCATTCTAGATTCAAAAGTTGATGAAAAAATTCACAATTTGAATTGATTTTTAGCTCAAATTGAAGCCCATTTAATTATTTTGAAATGGTAGAGCAAAGTTATAATCGAAAACCAGGCCTTAAAGGCTAAAATAGCCAATAACTGAAAAAACCGCGAAAAGTTCTCGGTTTTTTGCGTATTTCACAAAGTTGCGTTCGGCGCTCGGGGTCAAAAACTTGGATTATTGCTAAGGCCAACATCATAAACAACTCATCTAAAAATCAGAACTACCGCATCTGAGGCAGAGCCCTCCCACCCCGAAGAAAAAGGATACTAGACTGAAAACAGTGAAGTTGATCATGTTAATTTCAGTTTTCTCAAAAGCTAGAAGTCATTTTAGCATTTGGTTTTCAGTTTTTAACTAAGAATTAATAAGGGCATTGAAAATCAAAATCAAAAATAGTACTTAATACCATAAAATAAAAAAAAAAAATAGAGTAACAAAAAAAAAATCGTCTTTTTCTCAATATTTTGAGTTTGAAAGTAAATTTTTCAAAAACCTTCAGCTAAAAAAAACTTTATTTAAAAAAAATTAAAGAATGGATTTCTGGCTTTGAGATGAGGAATGGATTTTCGTCCAGATGTTACCATTGTATTTTTATGGTTATTTTTCTATTTGAAGTCAACTTTTCTTAAAATTGCCCCTCCCGCCTAAACGGGGGCATATATACACCCCATCCTGGACTATTGTTTTCTTCTTTTGGCCCAATCTACACGCTCTAATGCTTTGATGCAGCATATGTCAAAGACCATGTTTTTGTTATTATACTGTTTTATATACTACTTGTTGTTTTAAATTTTTTATCGCTATATTTTGAAATGCCGTCCCTTGGAAACCGTTATGTCTACACAACCGGCTTTGGACTCAAATTGAAGCAAATTTAATAAAGTTGAAATCGTAGAGCAATGTTTTATTCGTTTGTTAAGGCGTAATGGTTAAAATAGCCAATAAGTGAAAAAACCGCGAAAAATTCGCGGTTTTTTGGATTTTTACCAATGTTGCGTTCGGCGCTCGAGGTCGAAAAATCAGATTTAATACTAGGCCAACATCATAAATAACTCAGCAAAAAATCAGAACTAACGGACCTGACGCAAGGTCTCAGTACTATGAAACTACAAGGTTACTGGACTATAACGTGATTTAAAAAAAAAAAGATAGGGTAGTGTTTTAAGATGTCAATGAACAAAAAAAAGGGTGCTCAAAAGTTTTTAAAATAAGGACCACCCTAATGTATATAAACAAATTTTTATACTGAAGTGTAGTTCCGTCAACGTCAAGTGCTTTTTAACCTTTATTTTCATGCACCTCATATATCGAACAGACCTAATTTCCCAATACGATTGGAAAGTGAAGTGTTTGTTATAAAAATTCATTTTCATTGGAATTTGAAGTGTTAATTTTCATTGGAATAATATTGAATTTTTGAATCGAGTTTTTGATAAAATTATAAATATTTATAAAATAAATAATTCGCTTGATCCTCGGGAAATTTCGAATCTTTTGACACCTCATTCATTAAAATCGGTTCAGTGTGTGAGCTTATAAAGGGAGACATACTACAGAAATAATATATATCGTCGGCTTAGAGTGTAAACCTACTAACTCCATAAATGGAAATTTTACAGGAGAAAGAAAAAACTTCGCAAAAACTTTTATCGTTGCTAGAAAATAAAATCCAAAACATGGATTGTGTGTTAGTTGGTACTCTTCCTTTCTAAACATAAAACAACTCAAGCAGGATCTTAGTTTTGTACTTATTTGCATCTTTGTAAGTTAGCCGGTTTTCTTTTTTTGGTAATGTAAAAAAATAATGGACTTAGCCGTTTTTCCAGAACAATCAAAAATAGAGTAGGATTTTTGCTAATCGATAGCTTTATTGAGTATAAATAATGTTAAAATAAAATATATAGCATTCGAAAATTAAATTAACCAAATCGCAAATAGGTTTAACCCAGTGGCGTAGCTAGGGGGGGGGGGCGAAGGGGGCAGCTGCCCCGGGCACCAGGAGTTAGGGACGGCAAAATTAACTTCGTTGTGCGTTGGAAGTTGTAAGCCAATTAGGTAAACAAATTTTTTAATTGGAAATTTAACTAAATCTATATTAGAAAATAAAATTTTTACTGTAAGTAATCTTTTGTAGCTTATATTTTGTATATGTAAATTTCAGCTCAGAGCTCAGAGGGGTTAACACTTCTCAGAAATCAGAAATTTTTTCGCAGTAGACATGTAAAAAAAAGTAAAAAAAAATGCTGTAACCTGAATATTTTTGCAGAAGATTTGTTGTTTCGTTTTTTTTTTTCAAGAAAAAATATAATTATTTTTAACAAAATTGATAAATGAATAAAAAAAAATAAACCTACCGTTGCTTTTTTTCAAAACATAAAAAAATAAAACGAAAAAACTATTAGTTCATAGGAACGGCTTAATGTTAGTCAAAATTTTGTCTGCTACTTTAAGTATGAAGGTACCCATAACTTAACTAAATAGCTTAAAAAATAGTTTGACAAAATTTTGTTTGATTATGGTTAGACCGAAGGGGCTGCAAATTATTGTTTTGCCCCAGGCGGCAAATGTCCTAGCTACGCCACTGGTTTAACCTACACACAAATAAGTTTCACCCAAGTGCAAATAGATTTAACCCAAACGCAAATAAAGGGTCCGCCAAATAACCTTTTTTTTTTTGAAAATGCTACTACTACATGGAGTGTAGCTTCGGCTGTGTGGCACGTAGCGCCGTCCTGTTGAAACCAAATGTTGTCAATATCCTCCTCTTCAATTTTTGTGAACAAAAATTCGTTCAACATTGTCCGATAACGATCGCCATTGACTGTAACGGCCAATCGAAGAAAAATGGCCCAATTATGCCTCTGGACCAAAATTCGCACCAAACAGTGACTCGTTTTGGGTGTATCGGCTTTTCAATGTATGCGTGCGGGTTTTTTGTGCCCCAAATGCGAAAATTTTGCTTGTTTACATACCCGCCAAGATCAAAATGAGCTTCATCTGAAAAGATGATTTTTTTGGCAAAATCGGCATCTTCTCTAAGTCGATCGCAGGCTGACTTAGCGAAGCAGCCATTTGAATGAAATTATTTTTCATTATTAACCGGAAAGATTGTACTTTCAAATAAAAAAAGAAATTTGAGAAAATATTCAGTAGTTTTTTTTATAGCATTTTCAAACAAAAAAATAAGTTATTTGGCGGACCCTTTAGAACTAACCCCATTCGATTTAAGCAAAACGCAAATATAGTTAAACTATACGCAAATAATTTAAACAATTTACAAATAATTTTAACCAAAAAGTAAATTGAATTAATCTAACCTGGAATTATTGATCCAGTTGTACTTTTTGGGTCTAATGGATTTTGGAATTATCCACAATTGTTAAAAAGCTATTATTAGGGGATTGGCCTTTTATTTGTTCGGAAAGTTCTTGGAAAAACGCGCAGAACTAGTAGAATTTACAATACTGTTAAGCCTTCCATTTCTTCACCACACAGCTGGAACAATAAGTTGAGTCTGGGTTAAACCAATTTGCGTCTTGCTTAAAATGATTTGTTAATAGTTTAAATTATTTGCGTATAGTTTTGTTTAAATCGAATTGTGATTGGGTTAGTTCTATTTGCGTTTGGGTTTTGGGTTAAATCTATTTGCGCTTGGGTGAAACTTATTTGAGTTTAGGTTAAACCTATTTGCGATTTTGTTAATTTAGTTTACGAATGCTATATATAGGGGTTCATTTCAAAAGGTAGTGTTTTCGCTAACACAAAGGTTCATTGGTAGTGTCTACCTTGAGATTTAATAAACACAATGTTAATGTACATTTCGAAACAAAGTATGTGGGTACTAACGGAGGTACTATTTTTGTACTTTATTTTAAATTATTTTATAGAATACCTATCATGATAATAAACTGTATTATTTCTTAAAAATCAGGTTCCCCCCTCTCTGTCCTGTTATTCGAATTTTATATGGTATTTTTAATTGTTATGGAGTTAGCAGGTGAATTTGGATGTTATGGACTTTGCTGTTTTACTCATCAAGCGTTTTGGCCAGCTAAGAAGCCGAATTTAACAAAAATAATTATGTCAGACGATGCGTCTTCGTTCGATCTTTCAAACTGTATACTTATCTCACATTTGACAAAAATTGGATTTAGCAGGTTTACACTCTAAGCCGACGATATGATTGCACTTTTATTATTAAACACCAACATTTCATCTCGACAGATATTCCACCTGTGTGGCTTGATTCACTAAAACAATTGATGAGCAAATAACCATCCAACTTTAAACTAGCAATGTTATGATTTAACGTTAAGTGTGTTTCTGTTAATATGAAAACATCTTTATCAACATCATCTACAAAGCACTGTATTTCCGAAAAATTATTTGCCAAACCTTGAATATTTAAGAAAATGCAACTTATATTGCTTAATTGCTAGCATATCATATCATATTTCTGAACACGCCTAGTTCTAAAAGTCACAATGATGTTGGATAAGTTTATCCAAATATATTTGGTTAGTTTTACACAGCAAAATCCTTGGTTAATTTTAACCAAATTGTGTAATGTGTAAGCCATTTCCCATACAAAGTTTCACAGTTAATTAACCAAATCGTAGACTTATCTAATGTTTACGCAGTTGCATGAATACTCTTAATGTAAGTTTAAAATTCAACCCTCAACTACATCTTTTGATACACATTTTACCCTAACTTTCCTTTTTGTAATATTTAAAGGTGGATTATCTTCGCACTACTATTTTTTTGACCGCTGTATTTCAAAAGTTCTTCAGTAAATTTGAAAATATCGGATCAAATATTATATTTGAAATATTTTCATTTTCCGAAAATAAATTTGAAGTTCACATGGTTATTAATTTGTTAAAAATTAAGGGATCAACTTTTTTTCAATTTTGATTTTTTTTGATAAGGAGTACAATAGGGGTGATTCCATAGAAAACGACCCTTTACGAAAAAACACAAAATATGACTTCGAATTGAAAAAAGTACCGTTAGACGGTTTTGAAAGATTGCATGTTTCATTTTAAAAGTGAAATTATCAATAATTTTTTTTATCGCCGCTTATTTAGCAGCTCCAACCACTTAGCACAATCACCCTTATTACGATAGTCGTTTTACTTAAACGCCAGTAAAACGAAAGGGCTCCAAAAGCGGCATTTGGCGTTTCAGTAAAACAACTACAGTATAAGTGGTAAGAATAGTGAAGAGCGGAGAGATCGCTTAACTTTTAGTTTCATTCAAACACCAATTGTCGTTTCTGGAGCCTTGTCGTTTTTCTGGCGTTTCAGTTAAACGACTATCGTTATAAGGGTGAATAGCTCTCCAAAAGTCACTTGTTGTTATCACAAGCTCAAAACCCTATTTTCAATAATTAATTGTTCCACAATTTGAGAACCGGTGGTTATTTGCTCTTATCACAACTCTAAGCACGTTTTCGTGTCATTTAATTATTTAATAGTAAATACAATTTTAATTTTTAGTCAGTTAATCCAGTATATTTAGTCATAGCTCCTATGGGAATTTTATAAAACGTTGGGGAAGACTTTTTTTTCTTGTTATCGTTAGAGTACTTTATAAAAAGCTTAAATCCAAGTTTTCGACCATCAACCCTTTGCAGGGTTTCCGCCATCTTGGTTTAAGGAGTAAACTCGGTTTTGGCTATTTTCTAAACGGGGAGAGGTAGAAAGATCGTTTTTTTCTGTATTCGATAGGTTATGCAATTACAAGAAAGTCGAAGGTGTAATGAAAAATTCGGAGAATTAAAGGAATGGAGATATGAACGCTTAAAAGTCAAAAACGGGAAAGTAGATGGCTAAGAATTAATTTGCAATAAATCAGAATGACATTTGTTTTTAGAAAATTTTAAATTTTTGGAAAAGTAAGAAAAAATTATTTTACCCATGTTTGAGGAATTTTCGATTAATGTGTTAGTTTTTGGATCATTTTTTTTTTTTGAAAATCGCAATTTTTCGTGATCAATTTTTTCAAGTACCTATTTGATTTTTATATTTTTAACGCATGAGTTTAAAAATCGGAAATCATTAGAAATGATGTGGACTATCAATATTTATTTTTGATCAATTGATTCATCACATAATATTGAGCGCAGAGAAGTTACATTAAATTTTTTTAGATGGCAGCTTATAAGAGTTAAGTGAGAGCATAGCTTTCACTATCTTGGAGTGAAAGAGTAAATTCTGTTTTCGCAACTAACAACCAAGGCTTGCTATTGATTCAAAACAAGAAATTTAGGAAGGTAAAATTTTGCTGGCAATATTTTAAGTGTGATGCTGCGTTTGGAAGCCATTCAGGTGCTACAGCAAGTAAACAACTGTTTGGACTAAAAAATATTCAGCCATATTATGAGTTTCACCCGGAAAATATTTCACCCGAAAAATGTTTGTTCCCCTGGAATTTTAAAACCTATTATGAGTTTCGCCCGAACTTCACTTGACTTAAAATAAATAAAAAACGTGCGCAAAGGGCACCAGCACCACCTGTTTATCTTTTGTTTACCTTCAAAAAATAAGTGATAGTTAAAGATCTAAAAAAAAAAAGGAATTTTTATTTTTCGGGTGAAAATCACAATAGGCGAAAAGTGAAATGTCAATTTTTCCGGGTGAAATGTTGTTCACGAGAAGCTCATAATAATGCTGATTAAGATAAAACTCCATTATTTGTTTATAGCTCATTAAATACACAAAACATGAAAAAAATACCACATAACAAGTTTGTAGAACTTATTCTTCTTGTCAGGAAAGCATTTTTTTTTATAAAACTAAAAATACAGATTTATTTTGTGTCGAGTCCGTTCCTTAATTGAAGATAGCGGCAACCCTGTTATGGATTGATTGTCGAAAATTTCGATTTAAGAGTGCTCCGCCAAAACTTCCCCCAAACTACACCAAAAACACCATTGACAACCGGGAATGAACACCCTGAGGACGATTAAGTCAGCCGACTTTTAATTTAATTTTTTTGTAATTTATGTATCTATAATTTGTTAAACTTAAGACATTGTGTAACGTTATGCCCCATATGTGCCAACAAATGTAAATTTATCATAGTATCATATTAGTTATAAGCCAGATTGTATATATTATGTTCAATAAAAGAAATTGAATTGAATTGAAAATTAAGAGTGTTCCGAACTGAACAAAACCAGTCATTTGCTAACTTTTTTTTGCATACATAAGACCGGTTTTTTCACTTTCATCAGATACTTTGTTTTATAAAACTTTGTATTTTTACTAATTGGTCACTAGTATTCGTATTATTGTACTAAAGAAACCATTTTGTAAAAGTAACTGATTTTAACTTCCAAATTTACATAAATTTTCTGTCAAAAAGTGCCTTTTAAGAATTAAAAATTTCAATATCAAATGGTACAACTATGTTCATATAATGAATGAAAATCGTGAAAATTAAATTGAATTTATATTCACTAAAAAAAAATTGTCAAAAAATACATTTAGGTATACAAAATTGGCTTTTTATTTTGTATTATTAAAATGTTTATTAGGCACAAAATTAAAAAAAAATTTCGATAGTGCCCTAATAAAAATTTTCTCTTTTTCTTAGAGGCTTTTACCAAGAACTAGAGCACAAAATTAATTTTTTTACAATGATGTCTTAAAAAACAAGTTTATCTGTCCATAGACACCTTAATCGGTTTGATCCGGCAAGTACACGCTTCACAATCTTTTTCATGAAATTACCATTTCAGTCAGGATTCAGGAACACTCTTAAACTTAAGCTTTCTTTATAGAACTTTATCGAACTCACAAATAATAAATGTCTTCCCCGTTTCCATATTGAGAAAAACCCACTCATACTTTTAAAGCACTTAATTGTAATGATATGCGGATACCTTTTAGGCAATCGAGTTAGAAAACAATTACTTATAAACAGAAAATGGGAAGGACAAAACTGTAGAATATAGTGATTACTATAGTCTGTCCAGCAAAAATTGTCAGTACAGGGCGTATGGGCGAGCTTTTTTCAAAACATTGGTGCCTGTGTATACCATCGCAACGCTCAAATAACAAATCTGGCACTGAAAAAGATACTAAAGCGCTGATTAACATACAGGAATTGTTGTTGTAATTCTTTGAAACATTTCGTACGCTCCAACATGACCGTCGTCTTTCAATGCCAAAAGTATTCTGATCGTATACTCGCTTTCCGTTTTACGCTGTGTGAAATAAAACAAAAAATTCACATTCCAACAGAGTTGCCTGTGCCAAGTCGCAACAATACAACAGAGCTTTTTCAGTGGTTTTTATGAAAGAACTTTCTGTTTTGAAGCTTTTGAGAAGAAAATTTGTAAAGGTGAGAGCCAAAAGTGTTGTCGTTTTGATTGTCTCCTTATTATTTGTTTGTATTTCTGAATAAACCTATAAAATGCAGTTAAAATTTCTACGATTTTAGTCTTTAAGAAGAAAAAAGTTATTTGTGCTAAGTTTTGAGACATTCACAAACCTGTGAGAGCTTTAACTTGAGACAGATGTATTCAAGCCAATGCAACCAGACTGAGAGGCAAACGTCCTATCTTCCCTGTACTGACAATTTTTGTTGGATAGAGTAGAACTTTTGAAAAAAATTTTACGTAATACTGAAAAAAAAATTGGACTAAAAAGTGTGAAACTTTTTTGTTTGCTTTTACTTGGCTATAACTCGTTAAAAACACAAAATATGAAAAAATACAACATATTCAAATTTGTAGAACTTACGCTTTTTATTAGGAATGCATTTTTATTTTTTCGATAAATTTAAAACTACGGATATTATTCGTTAAAAACGAATTCAATCTTTAAATCAATATAGCGGCAACCCTGCAAGGGGTTGATGGTCGAAAATTTGGACTTAAGCTTTCTGTATTGTACCTACTTTAACGAAATCAAGAAAAAAAATTGCTTCCCCAATCTTTTGTTAAAAAAGTCTAAATTGACTGGACTAAGTTGATTCATAAAGTGGTTTGTGTCACGCCCGTAACAAAAAAAATTATGTATTAATGTAGTCAAGTAAATCTATGGTTTGACCCAAGACAAATTGTAACAAAAGAAAATTTTGTGCGAATTGACTCAGACCACTGGTAATTAAGACATATCCAAAATTAGTCAAAACTAACATTGGTATTTAGCCGTTTCCAATATCGCATATGAAAAAATGAATTCAGTTATAAAGCAGACTTGTGATACATCTGTTTATAGTGATTTCTCACGCTGATTCGAACTTGATATCAGTTTTTACCAAAATGAATCTTCAAATAAATAAGGAAAAAATCAGTAATTATATCTCAGATCCTTACTTATGAGTAGGATCTTTAAATAGAGTTTTTTCGTCATTTCATCAACTTAGTTTTTCCTTGTTTTTATGAGTAGGTACTAGGTTGGTTTAATTATTTGTTTATATCTTGAAGAATAAAAGTCACCGACTAACCTTCGAACCGCAAGCATCGTTCGTAGTCTCTTGTGTGATTTTTTACTTTGTGCTGCTTCGCGCAAACCGATATCTCCCGTTATACCATATTTTTCTTATCTAATCAATTTTTTTTGCGACCTGTTTTTTTTTTGCTAAATAAGAATACTCTTGAGTGCAACTTTACGTGTTGAAAATGGCCCACGGGCTGGGTGGATCCCGTTTCAGGCTGTTACCGCTTGACGTGGATTCATCTTTATCTCAACCTAATAAAAAACATAAACCTAACCTTACTCCTTTGTGCAATTGATTTTCCAACAAAAACAAACTCTAAAAATCGCAAGTTCATAGTGATCTCTCCTAAATCCAATGATAAGCCCATATCGTCTCTCAGTCCCTTTTTACTAAAAAAATCGATTGATAATATCAGTAAAGAATATGAGCAAATATCTCAATTGCGTGATGGAAACCTTCTTATTTTGGTTAAATCACAAAAAGCCGTTGAAAATTCCTTAAAGTGAACAATCTTGTAAACTCTTGTCCAGTTGTTGTCAAGGTTAGGTTTAGGTTAGGTTGAAGTGGCTGTCCGTCATGAAAACTGACACACTTAGACCATAAGTTGGCCCATTGTGATACCACAAGAATCTGGGAAGCCTTTTTCCCTACTCGATGAACCATTTGGAGATTCTTATGAAGCGTAACAGACAACCTATGTCAACATTTACTAAATCACTAGGATCATTGAAGTAGAAATCTCCAAGATGGAGTCTTCGCCTATGAGATAGAGCAGGACAAGTGCATAGAAGATGAGGAATCGATTCTACCTCTTCCTCGTCCATACAGCTTCTGCAAAAATCGTTAGAAAATACGCCAAGACGCGTTGCGTGCTTGCCTATAAGACAGTGTCCGGTTATGACACCTATCATGGAGCTAATGTGCAATCTGCTTAGAGATATCAAACATTTAGACCGCTTAAAATCCATTACTGGCCAGATTTGTTTTGTTGCCCAGCAAGTGGTGATATTGTTCCACCTAACGTTTGTTTTCTCTAAAGCATCTTGCTTCAGCATAAGTTTACATGTAGCGATGGGAATACCAATATCTGCCTTACTAGGTAGAAGAGGTAGAGTTGTTCCATATTTAGCGAGTTCGTCGGCCTTACAATTACCTGGAATGTCTCTATGCCCCGGCACCCAACACAGGTGAATGTTAAACTGCTGCGCCATCTCCAGCAGAGATGAACGACAATTTAGGGCTGTTAAAGAGTTGGTAGAGACCGATTCCAGAGATTTGATAGCTGCTTGACTATCCGAGAAGATGCGGATATCTGTAGTTGATAACACGTTTTCTTTCAGCCAAGATAAGGCTTCTTTGATCGCCATAAGTTCCGCCTGGAACACGCTACAATGATTAGGAAGACGGAAGGAGAGACTTAATTTTAGTCTTTCTGAGTACACACCACCACCCACCCCATCATCAGTTTTCGATCCGTCGGTGTAAATATGGATTGATTCATCTTCCAAGAGAGCCGTATCCTCCCAGAGAACTCTAGAAGGAATGCTGACTTGAAAGTTTTTGCCAAACTGAAGTTTTGGAATGGTGTAATCAGTGCGACTTGTGATTGATCCGAATGAATTCTGAATGATGGAATGGCCAAAGTTGTTGTTGGTCCATTGTGAGGAAGCTTTAAGGCGAATGGCTGTATTTGCAGCCACTTGTTTGCTGAAAATATTGAGGGGTGTCAGATGGAGCAGAACGTCTAGAGCAGCGGAAGGTGTCGTACGAAGTGCTCCACTTATGCACAAACAAGCAGAGCGTTGGACTTTGCTCAATTTGTCGCAATTTACCGCTTTATCCAGAGCAGTCCACCATACTGTCACTCCGTAAGTGAGGATCGGTCTAATCACCGAAGTATATAGCCAGTGAGTGATTCGAGGTTGAAGGCCCCATTTGTTCCTAACGGCTTTTTTGCAAGAGAAAAGTGCCACTGTGGCTTTTTTGACTCTTTCTTGTATATTAGGTTTCCAGTTTAACTTTTTGTCCAAAATAAGACCCAAATATTTTGCTTGATCAGTGAATGTTAGTGGAGTACCTTTGATAGAAGGAGGATCAATATGAGGGATTTTATATTTCCTTGAGAATAGAACAAGTTCTGTTTTATGAGGGTTGACACCCAGACCACACCGTTCAAACTTCATGAGAAATTAAATGAGTCCAAGGAATTAGCTTATGCCCCTTGTTTGATAAACGTCTCTGAGGCTGAAATTATAGCAGAAATGAAATCTCAATATGTGACTGATATTTATAAATTCACAAAAACTGAAGATGGTAAGCAAAGAGCAACTGGTCTAATGCTTTTTACCTTTGACTCATACCATATCCCAAAATCGGTAGACATTGGTTTTTATAAAGCCAAATCCAATGCGCTGTCGAAATTGCCAACTCCTCGGCCACACAAGCAAATGATGAATGGGAGACACTAAATGCGATTCCTGCAGCTTCTTCCCCCCACACTCCTAAGCCGTGTGACAGAATTATGTGTGCGAATTGCTCACTTGCCCATCCCTCTTCTTCTAAATCTTGCCCTGCCTATAAAGAAGCCAAAGAAGTTCTGACAATAAAAACACACAAAAAATGCACAATGGCCGAAGCTAAGAGAATTTATAAAGAGCAAAATAATATCCCTTCTCATTTCTCATCTTCGTCAGTTTCATTTGCAGAAAAAACAAAACAGATTTCAAATACTATAACCTCAATTGTACAACATTCCAAAAATGATAAAATGCAAAGTTCTACAATTAACAACACAGAAAAACAAACCTCAAACATAATAAAAATGCCTAAAATAAGTAATGCAAACACAATAACTCTAAATTCTTCCCGAAATAAATCTCAAAACACTCCTATATATACAGACACACATGCTCTTCCTTCAAAATCTTCCGATCCAAAATATATAAAAAATTCAGCTCCAATTATAGCCCCACAATCAAAACTGCCCCAACAACTTACCTCATCAAACTCTTCAAAAATTTCACAAATCATTCCAAACAACTTAGCTACCACACAACCTACTTCATGTGAAGAAGACAACACCAACTCTACCAAAAACAAACGCAATCTCCTCTATCAAAAGTAACACAAGATTTACTTGATAATAATTCTTACTATATACAAAATTCAAATCCGCACGATGTTGACATGCAATAAAGATACAAACATCAACCTACTACTTGGCTCCGCTGATCGGGAATTGAGTCGGCCGAGCTCTTTAGAGAGCGTGGTCGCTTCAACGTCCGACCCGCGGAGTCAAGCCTTTGATCACCCTAACCATGACAACTCCATCTTTCTAAAAAATAGCTCAAAGTCCACTTACATAACAAAAGAAAAAACTAAAATCTTACAATGGAATATTAAAGGTTTTATTAATAACTATAATGAATTGAGTATTCTTATTAAAGAATATCTCCCAAGTATTATCTGCCTTCAAGAAACACATTGTACTGCTCAGTTCAAACCGAATATACCTAAAATGTATATAGGTTTTTTTCACAATCTAGCTGAAAACGTTACAGGTAAACAAGGAGTAGCTATTTTAGTAAAAAAAGGGATACCGCATAAACAAAAGGTCATTAACTCGCATATTCTCTCCCTGGCAGTTGAAATTCAACTGGCGGATAAATTTATTGTTATATCGTTATACATACACCCTAATCAATCGTTTTCAATTAACGATCTTCTAAGTATAATTGATCAAATATATACTCCAATTATCATAGCCGGTGATGTCAACTCCTGAAGTGTTTTGTGGGGCTCCCCTGTAACTAATGGTAGAGGTGCAATTTTGGAAAGGTTTTTATCAAACTCTAACCTCATAATTCTCAAATGATGGCTCCCATACACATTTTTCCACGCATCAAAGCTTCACGCACATAGACATTACAAACTGTTCTCCTGAATTGTATCCAAAAATCAGAACCATGATCGAAACCTCCTTAGGAGCAATACTCGACGAACGCCTAAGAAGCCTGCCAACAAAGTCTGACTTGGTCGAAATTGCGACGAAAATGCAGTCGTTGCAACAGAATAACGTGGCGCTTCAATCAAAAATACAGCAAATGGAGGAGAGATGCTTTTCACTTGAACGACAAGTCGAGTATCTTGAGAGAAAATCCAACGAAAGAAACTTGGTATTGCATATACCATCGCGAGATGATGATCAACAAGTGATAGAGGAAGCTAAGAAATTATGCTTGGATCTGCTGCAAACAAACAATCCGGGACGTATAAAGCGAACACGATTAATTCGCTCCAGAGACAACAGAATGGCCAATGTGATCGTTGAAATGCAGGAAACTGATGATGTACCAAGCATACTCAAGTCTGCCATCAAGCTACGCAACACTGGGATTTCCATACACCGAGATTACACCAAAGCAGCAAGAGACAAACGAAGGCGACTATCACAAATAAAAACAGATATTAACACAAAAAACAAAAGCATCAAAGTTTTTATTCGTGGGCAAACACTACACATAGACGGTGTCCACATTGGGTATGAAAAAGTGGATTTTTAATGAATTTTCAGTATTCATATCTCGCTCCCACTCCTTCATTGAAGTGAGATGTGAATACTGAAAAGTCATTAAAAATCCACTTTTTCATACCCAATGTGGACACCGTCATAGAGTAATATTACAAGGGTAATATTAAATACTAAAATATTTGGGCGCGTTCAACTCAACCCAAGTGACAAAAAACCTGGAGCTCCCGAACCAACGTGAAGTCGGAAACTCGGAAGGATAAAACAAAATGTAAAGCTAGAACTATTAAGGCTTTCTCAAACCAATGCGAAATATTTGGAATGACAACGAAACTTTTGCCTGTCAAAATCAATGGGTTAAAAACCCACGAAAAGTTGCTTTCCAAACAGTCAAAAGAAGAAGTGAGGAATATGCCACTTAAGTAAAATGAATCATCCCTCTCTTTTTTTCGTTCCAACTTCATCAAATGTCAGTTTCACTCCCGTGAGATGAGTATGGTTTTCATGTATTCGCTCATTTTCAACCGCCCACTTCAGTAAACTATCAAATATTATTATAGTTCCATCTTAATATACATGACAATAGTCGCGCTGTAAGGTAGAAATATATTATTCGCAAGCTCACGGCAGTGGTCGGATGAAAATTAGCAAAAACAAACAAAGCATATGTCACGCACATAATGTACTTTTCTTCATTTTCGTTAACTTTTGCTTTCGGGAGTGAATAGAAACTGAAATTTGTTGAGGTAGAAACGAAAAAAAGAGAAAAAGTGAATTATGGCTTAGTTCTGATTTTGACAGTTCAGAAGGATAGGTTAGGTTAGGTAGAAGGGCTGACACAGTTCAGAAGGATACTTTGCATTGGCTAATGACATCTGTTTCTAACAGCTTCCAACTATTTAGAATCTTCCAAACCAGTGGGAATCATTCGTTGACCACAACAAAAACATTAATAACAACACGTTGTTGTAAATGAAAACAACACGTTCGTCGTCGTCAACGAAATATTCGCATTGGTTTGGGTGAGAATTTATAGTTCTACCTTAATAATTTACGAAAAGTAGCTTTCCTAAAGGCTCTCCCAAACCAACACGAAATTAAAGTGAATGATTTCAATACTAAAAACAACAAAAAACTGTCTTTGTGAATCATCATCATCATCAAGTCCTGTAACCCCGGTTGGGGCATAGGGCGCCAACAAATCGTTTCCATCCTTCTCGGTCTGCAGATAGATATTTTAACTGTGGCCACGTCTTTCTCTGGGAGTCTGCTTCTGCTAGAACTGTTGATTTCCATGTTGTTCTTGGTCTTCCAACCCGCCGTGCACCCTGAGGATTCCATTCAAATGACTGCTTTGCAATTTCATCGTTTGGTTTCCTCAGTGTGTGACCAATCCATTGCCATTTACGCTTTCTTATGTCAACGTCCAGCCGCTCCTGGCTTGTCCTGCGCCAAAATTCCTCGTTTGATATAATTTGTGGCCAGCGAATTTTTAGAATATGGCGTATTTATTCTACTTTGAACGTCCAGATCAGTACCACCATTTGCTGAAACAATACTTCCAAGGTAGTTAAATTGTTCAACCTCTTCAACTGGCGTCTCCTGTATTAAAATACGCTGATGTGTGGAGCGGCCTGTGAGCATTATTTTTGTCTTTTTGCTATTTATTTTAAGACCACTCGCCTCTCCTTTTACCTTCAGAGCTTGACACATCCCGTTCAGCCCGCTGATGTTATTTGCCAAGAGACATATATCATCGGCATAGTCTAAGTGGCTAAGCCTTTCAAACGGTCTCCATTGAATGCCCTGCCTCTCTGATGTTCCAACGCTGGCCGTCAAGACATCGTCAATCGCCAGTAGAAAGAGAATTGGCGATAGAACATCTCCCTGTCTCACACCCTGCCGCACTTCGAAAGAGTCGGATAGCTGCCCATTGTGTAAAACAAAGCATCTTGCGTTATTATAGGACTCTCTTATAATGGCAACAATTTTTGGGGGAATTCCTCTACCAAGAAGTGATCTCCATATACATTCACGGTTGACTCGGTCAAAGGCCTTCTCAAAATCCACAAACATGAGGTAAAGCGGTGATTGAAACTCCGCAGACTGCTCAAGAACGATACGCAGAGTGTTGATATGGTCGACACAAGACCGCCCACTGCGGAAACCAGCTTGATGCCTCTTGAGTGTAGACTCGATTCTAACCTTTATCCGCTCCAGCATGATGGTTGCCATTAATTTTGGAAAAACGGACAAAACTGTAATACCTCGCCAATTGTTGCAATTCTTAAGATCACCTTTCTTTGGCAACTTAACAATTACACCATCCTTCCAGTCGCTGGGATAGATTTCATTTTCCCACACAGCTTGTATCAACGGGTGTAGAATACTAGCCGTTCTGACAGGGTCAGCTTTCAGGAACTCGGCTGGTATACCATCAAGTCCAGCTGCTTTGTTGTTTTTGAGAAGATTTATCGAAGATTGAATTTCCAGTACTGTAGGGGGCTCGATGTCAATACCCCTATATGATCTACGCATCTCGTTAAGCTGGGGCACTTCAGCACTCTGCTCGACAGAATTTTCACTAAGCAAGGCACAAAAGTGCTCCTTCCACCTGCGCAGCTGATCCTCGATTGATACCAAAAGTGTACTATCCACATCCATTACAGGATGATTGGTGTTGGTTTTCTTCCCGACAACTTCCTTGGATATTTGGTACAATTCCCTCATGTCTCCTCTTCTTGCAGCGTTTTCCGCATTTTCTGCGAGACCGTCTAACCTCACCCTCTTGTCTCGTCTCACACAGCAATAGACCATCTTATGTGCTAAGCGATACTCTCTTCGCAATTCAGCCTTTCGTTGAGCATCTGCTTCGGCATTTATTTGCATCTTCAACGATTTGCGAAGCTCGATTTTATCCCAGGTGTCTTGGGATATCCAAGAGTCTCTAACTCTCGACTGCTTGGGTACAGTTTCGGATCCAGCATCCATAAAAACACTTTTTATATCACCCCACATCTCATCAATTGTTGAATGTTGTATTCCGTTTAATGACGAAGCTCTGTCGTTAAGGTTGGTGACATAGTTACGACATATGTTGGGATCACTTAAAGCATTTGTATTGAACTTCGAATTCCTTGCTGCACCCTGTGATTGACGTTGTACAGCTGCCGTTCGTAGCTTGAGACTCATGAGAACCAAATGATGGTCGCTTCCAATGTCGGCATTTCTTATGCTCCGAACATCGCACATTGACTTCCTCCATCGCTGCTGAATCATGATGTGGTCAATTTGGTTTTCAGTTTGACCATCCGGATGTACCCAGGTGATTTTGTTGCAAGTCTTATGTTTAAACACAGTTCCACCCAGTACAAGACGATTAGCGTTACAAAAATCGACCAGCAAATCGCCATTTTCATTTCGTGACCCCAAGCCATTTTTCCCCATGACGCGTTCCAGACCGTAGTTGTCTGATCCGACTTGGGCATTGAGATCTCCCATGACAATTATGATGTCGGCTCTTGGAACACCACTGTCTTTGTGAATGCTTCGCTATAATTTCGCGTTGGTTGGGCAGAGCATTTAATCGTTGAGTAAATGTAGACCTTCTAATTTTTTTTTTTTTTGTGTAAACTACGTTTTAATTCACAACTCTTATCACCAACTAATTGCAATGCAATAATTACAGAACACATTCAGAGCTTTTTTAGTTCTCCGAGATATCATTTATATCATGTTTCTAAACATGCCTGATTCTAAAAGTCACAAACACGCCTAATTCAATCTCTAAAAGTCACAATGACGTTTGGATAAGTTTAACCAAATATTTGGTTAATTTTCCGCAGCTAAATCCTTGGATAAAATTAACCAAATTGTGTAAACCATTTCCCATACAAAATTTGACAGTTCATTAACCAAAAGATAAAATTAACCAAATCGTAAACTTATCTAGTGTTTTACGCAGTTGCATGAATACCCCTAATAAAACATTTTATTTGGATCGAAATAATAATTTAAGATGCGATGAAGAAGATGGGATGCGGTGGCTTGAGCATATTATGTTGGATGTAAGTGACAGTGACAGACCAATTATGACACAAGAGAACCGAGAGAAGTCACATTCTTCTTATGATCTTAACACAATGCCAGGGCCCAGTGCTGTCGAAAGTAGTGTAAATTATTGTATTTAGTACAAATGCCGTCTGCCAAAGAAAAAATATTTTAAGAACAAATGATTTTAACTATAAGCAAGATAATTATAAGATTTTATCGTACAATGTATCTGGTTTGATGAACAAATCACTTTTTATTGACTTCTTTAAATTTGTGAATACTTTTGAATTAATATTTTTATATGAAACGTTTGTAACTGAAAATAACTTTGAAAATATCGAAAATAAGATGGTAGATTATATTTTTAAGTTAATACCAGCGACGAGAACACATTTGAGAGGAAGAGCAAGCGGAGGTTGTTACTTCGGATTCAAGAAAAACCTAGGAAGTATTAAATGCGAATTTCGTTCATATAATATGTTATCATACTTGGAAGTGCGAATCGATAATAAATGTCTATGGATACTACCTTTATATTTAAACTGCAACAACTGGGAGACTGACTTCGAAAAAATGAACGAGTTGCTTAACTGCAAAAGTGCATCGAATGTCTTGTTGATTGGGGATCTGAATGAGAGGGTGGGTCAGGAAGGAGGAATGCTGAATGGAGTTAATGGAGTCAATAGGCACTCTAAGGACAATACATGCAATTTAAGAGGAAGAAAACTGATAGAACTTTGTGATTCATTTGGCCTTCGAATTCAAAATGGAACCAGTTTAAGTGACGTGGCTGGTAATTTTACATTTGTTGGTGGACAAGGATCATCAGTGATAGATTATAGTCTCATAGGTGAGGATTGGGAACCATACATTTCAGACTTCGAGGTTAAGGAAGTACCATACTCAGACCACTTTCCGTTAGTTGTCACTTTTTACCACCAAAATTATGTACCACACGAAGAAGTTACAAACATGCGATTACTTCCTAAACTAAAATGGAACGTTTCTAGGGCTCCAGCTTACAGACTTCTACTAGATTCGAAACTTCAACCACAGCAAGAGATGGACTTCGGAAAGTTGGAAGATATAATAAAAGCTTCGTATCCACAACAGAAATTCAACGGAAAAGATAGAGAAGCTGCAATCGAACCTTGGTTTGACGAAGAATGTCAACATGCTCGCAGTTTATCTTTTACATGGCTAAAAATATTTCGAAATTCCAGTGAAGGTTTATTCAGACAAAACTACATCGAGGCCAATAAGAAATATAAGGAGCTATGTAGAAACAAAAAGAAGAGCTATGGTGAAGTGGAAGCGATGAGATTGGCAAAATGTAAAGATTCTTCGGAAATTTGGAAACTTGCATGGAAATTAAATGGCAAACAATTTAAAATCAACACAAACCTCTGCAAAAACACTCTTCGGGAATATTTTAAAGAATTACTTAATCCAATTGCAAGTAGCATCAAGTGGCAATACGCAGTTCCTAGATACAATAATGAAATTTTAGACTCTGAAATCACTTGCCAAGAACTGGACCTAGTGATAGGTGGTATGAAAGATAGAAAGGCGCCTGGAGCAAATGGAATACCAGTCGAATTTTATAAATATGGATCTTATAGTCTAAAAAGAAGTTTGACAAAACTCCTTAATAAGGTAATGGATGGGGATCTTACGCCTAAGGAATTCCAGGAATCAGTGATATTCCCCATTCACAAAAAAGGTTGTTTATCGGATCCTTCAAATTACCGAGGAATTTCATTTCAGAATGCCACATACAAAGTATTCACATCAGTACTACAAAAGCGCCTTACAGCATGGATTGAATCTCAAGACCTGTTAAAAGAGTTTCAAGCTGGCTTCAGATCAGGGTTCTCAACAATAGACAATATTTTTGTTTTGAGGAGCTTAGCGGAAAACTTTATTTTGCAGGGAAAGAAACTCTACGCGTTTTTTATTGATTTCAAGGCTGCATTCGACACGATTGACCGATCTGCCTTATTTTACAAACTATACGGATTGGGTTTATCGCATAAGTTTGGACGTGTTCTTGGAGAGCTGTATAAAGGAACACAAGCTGCAGTTTGGAACGGAGAAGAACTTTCGGAGTGGTTCGAAACTGAATCTGGAGTAAGACAGGGATGCTCATTAAGCCCTACATTGTTCGCACTTTTCATTGACGATTTGGTAGATTATCTTCCTGGTGGAGTGGACTTTGCAGGCGAGCGTATTAAGGCATTGCTCTTTGCAGATGATGTTGTCATGTTTGCGTACTCTCCCGAAACTTTACAACTTATGATCAACAAGGTTTATGACTACTGTCGATTATGGAACCTCATAGTAAACATAGAAAAATCCAAGGTAATGATTTTTAAGAGAGGCGGTGGAAGAAATGCATCAAATGAAAAATGGGTTTTTAATGGAGAACGTTTAGAATGTGTCAACGAATTCAAGTACTTGGGTGTTTATTTTACGAAAAACTTGAGTATGGAGAGGCACTTTAAAGAAAAATTGCTAAAAGCCAAAACCGCAATCAATGTTTCCTGGAAAAGATGTTTTATGAACAAAGATATAGCGCATAGCAGCAAATATAAGGTATTTGAAGCAGTTTCGGAAACGATTCTTTTATATGGTTCACAGATTTGGGGATGTAAGAAGTTCGACACAGTGGAGAATCTCTTAAGACACTATGTGAAGAGAATCTTTCATCTACCGGCGAACACGCCAAACTACGTAATTATGCTGGAAACGGGGCTATCGCCTCTCTTCATTAAAACGCTAAGCTACAAGCCGATTATTTGCTAAAAGTCTTTGGGATGCCGGAAACCCGGCTTACCAGAAAAACATTCTTCAAAGCTATTCAGGACAAAAACAGTTGGTATGGAGATTGGATGGAACTAGCCCAAGGATGTGGTATGATTTTGAGCATTAACGTTGCAGATATAATGGGTAGTAAAAGTCATCTTTACGAAATCATAGAAAAAGTGGATGAGCAGTGTAGAGTGCAATATATAGCTGAAGCTTCTGGCTCACTGTACAGATCAATCTACAGCAGACTCAATCATAATCTATTGTACAAAAATTATTTTCAAGATACAAATAGTGTTCACGTGATTGCTACAATGGTTAGGCTTAGAAGCGAGTTGCTCAGCTTGAACTTTATTCCTCACAGACCTGATTTACCACTGCACTGCAGTATATGCAACTTAGCGGAACGGGAAGACATCATTCATTTCGTCGGAAGGTGCCCAACTCTCAGAGAAACCAGGAGATGTATTTTTGGATGTGATTTCTTATCAGAGGAGCAAGTGCTTATGAAGCTTAATGAGATGGATGTTCCTAAATTGTATGAGTACTGCAAAATTGCACTGAAGTATAGGGAGCGAATACTCAATGATGACTTCTGATAATTCACAAATTAAAAATATTCAAAGGATTGTTTAAAATAATTTTGTAAAAGTTATGTAAATTCAAATTATTAGGATAGCTTTTTGCAAATATGTAAAAGAAAATATTCTTGTTGTCAATCTGGCAGACGGCATCTTGCCATGCTATAAAGATTTTAGTATAAATTATAAGAATTGTATATATTTAAATGATTAATTAAATAAAATCAATCTAATCTAATCTAATCTAATCTATCCAAAAATCGAGTGGATTGCCCTTGATGATCTTTACAACAGCGATCATTTCCCTATTATTACGACAGTAACATCTAGTCAAACCCTCCAAAAACACCGCACTACTCCAAAGTTCAAAACTGACCTAGCAAACTGGACTCTGTTTCAAGACCACATTACACAAAATTTGTTGTCCACAAATATCTCATCAAACATAAATCAAGGCAGCTCGTCTTACCAAAGCGATCAGACACGCAGCCAACCATTCGATACCTCAAAGTTCTCCAAAAGCTCAAATCGCACAGTGTCTTGGTGGAATTCAGAACTTCACAATTTGCGGAAAGAAAAAAATAGAGCATGGAAACTTTTTAAAAAATATCCGAACCAGCCAAATTTGATCGCATTCAAAAAATCAAACGCCAAATTTCGTAGGGAAGTGAAAATTTCTAAAACAAATAAATTCAATGAAATCACATCTTCCATAAGCCCCACATCTTCTCCTTCGAAAATATGGCAAGAAATCCGTTGCCTTACAGGAACCTATCAGATCCAATCGATGATTTGCATCGCAGACCAAGATCAACAATTCACCACACCTTACGAAATAAGCAACCATTTTGCTAAAACATGGTCAGATTGTTCCAAAGATGAAAACTTCTCTGCCACTTTCAAAATGAATAAAACTACATCTCTAAGTTTACCTTTCAATAGTAACTTGTTATCATGTCAATCCATGCATATCGAAAAACCCATTTCAAAAATTGAATTTGAAAGCTGTCTCTCCACGTTAAGCGGCAAAGCATCCAGTAGGGACCGTATTTCATACCCCATTTTCAAAAACCTTCCAACATCAACTAAATCTAGACTTGTTCAACTTTATAACAATATTCTAGATACAGGCATCATTCCACAAAGCTGGAAACTCACAACTATACTACCTTTACCTGAGCCAAAAAAAATTGAATACTAGTGTTAACGGATATCGCCCAATATCTCTTATTCCATGTGCTTTGAAAATATTGGAAAAATTGTTGCAAAAAGATTACTTTGGTTTTTAGAATCCAGAAACCTATTAAGCCCAAATCTAGTCGCTTTCAAACCAAACAAAGGCTGCGATGACGCTCTCCTGCACCTTGACCCTCTCGGCTCGAGACCATGTTACTATTTTGTCAATAGATTTTGAAAAGGCGTTCGATAGGATTGGCATTCATCAAATCTTAGACAAAATTATAGCCTGGGGCATTGGCCCGAAGATATTGCTTCTCAGATTATTATCCTCTTCACAATGGCATTCCGCAAGGATCCCCCTTGTCAGTAGTGCTATTTTTGATTGCCTTTGATGAAGTCAGTACTATAATTTCAATTCATTCGCAACTTGACCACTGTATTTATACAGACGACGTCTACATCTTATGCAGACACAATAACTTGGTAGAACACCAAAATCTTTTTTCAAAAGTCGTTTCGGATATTTTCAGATGGTCGGCTACCTCCGGTGCTAAACTATCTGTAGACAAATGCAAAACATTACATATATGCCGCAAAACTTCTTATACAAATTTCTCTTTTAGATTTAATAATATTAATATAGAAAATATAAATAAGTAAAGTATTTTAGGCATTATTTTTAGTGATAGATATAACTTTAAAAACCATTGTATTGAACTTAAAAAAAACTAGCTGCTAGGGCAAACATTGTTAACTACTTATCATGTAAAAAATCGAATGCTCACTTAAACACTTTATGTAAAATTACTAGATCTCTCATACTAAGTAAGATTGACTATGGTACCTTAATCTATGGTAACTCGCCTAAAACAACAATCAACATTATCAAGGCCCCATATCATCAAGCAGTGCGTAGGAGCCTAAACGCTTTTCCTACCAGTCCAATACGAAATATAATGGCTGAAGCTGGACTTCCTTTAGTGGATGACCGCATTCTTGAAAGCCGAGCCAAGCTTTACGCAAAAGTTTCGTTTATACAAGGCTCAATTATAAACGACGACATAAAGTCAATAGTGAAGTCAAAATCTCCCAAGCGCTTACCATCAGCTTTGTCAATCGCAATAACTACTGCTTATTTAATGGAGCTTCCTTAGGTAAAAAATAGTAAATACTTCCTGATATTCCCACCTTGGAGTATACAAAAAATCATCCTTTATAATGGATATGGCAGACCATATAAAGAGCAATACATCCAGTAGCATGTATCGGGCCCTATTTAATGACATGAAAACTGATCTGAGGTCCAACGATAAGAATTTCGTTTTTACCGATGGGTCTAAAAACCAGCACACCACCTCATTTGCATCAACTCACGAAGATGGTTCATTACTATCCGTAGGTCTATTGAACAATATTATAGCTTCAATTTTTATAGGCAAAGCAACAGCGATCCTAGAAACTGCAACATTAACCGCAAAGTTACCTGGTAATTTTGTAATATGTTCTGACAGTCAGGCAGCTCTTAACGCAATACAGAATACTAATAACACCACGGTTCTTATAAACAAAATAAGAGATCTCAGAACAATTATCAACACAAGTACAAATCCATCAACATCGATAAGACTAAAGCTTGCTACCCAATCACCACCTCCAAGCAGATGATTACTTTCATGGTCAGACTGCGCCTGGGACACACAGCACTCACCCACCAACATCTTCTAAAAAACACAAGCCCACAAACCTGCACTCACTGCCAATCACCAATAGACACAAAACACATCCTTGGAATAGGAGGATGCAAATCAATAACCTACAACTCACCCTCATCCATAGAAGTAATCTTAAGTAACTTAGACCCAGTGAATATTAAAAATATGTTAAATAAACAAATAAAAACACAAATAAATTGTTAGTTTTTTTTTTTATGTTTACAATTTTTAATGCAAATAATTTTCACAACTTTATAAAATTAAATTAGTATATATTATAATAAAATCAGCGACGCGTTTCACCTCCATCTTCGGGCGAATAACTCAATTCGCCCGAAATCATAACTTGGAGACGAAACAAAATTCAATTAAAAATATATTTAATTTTATAAAATTACACAATATTCAAATCTAATACTTATTACATACCTATGTAAATAATTTAAACTTTATACCAATTTACTTCATAAAAAATGTAAACCAAGTAATTTTTAACTTAAGAGTCAGAAGCTCTAAGCAGCTAGTGCTCATTATATTTACTTCATAAAAAATGTAAACCAAGAAATTTTTAACTTAAGAGTCAGACGCTCTAAGCAGCTAGTGCTCATTATATGTTAACATGTAAATTTTTAATTTAATGTTAATAAATTGTAATAATAATAATAATAAAATTCCTAGAACCATTTGGTTTCTTGTGTTTGACTAAAAATTGACAAAAGCATTGAATATTTAAGTCAAAAACTGTACTTAATAACATGAAATTAGGAAAAAAAATCAGTTTGAACGATTTATTTTGTATTATATTTTCAAAATTTTGAGTTTGAAGGTTAATTTTTCAAAAACTATTCACGTAAAAAACTTAATTTTAAAAAACATTAAAGAATGTATTTCCGGGTTTACAAAAAATTAAAGCATAATATTGTACGTAATGCTATTGGGTTCTAATATGGTTTTTAAGATTTAGGTAAAATTTTGTATCACTTAAGTTGGTTAAGGTCTTTGTTCATATCATGAAAAATAAAAGTCCCAGAACCATTTGGTCTGATGCGTTTGACTAAAAACTGACTAAAGCATTGAGTATTAAAGACAAAAATACTACTTAATAACATAAAATTTTGAAAAAGAAATCAGTTTGAAAAATTTGTTTTTAATTATGTTTCCAAAACTTTGAGTTTGAAGATTAATTTTTCAAAAACTATTCTCTTAAACAACTTAATTTAAAAATAAAATTAAGGACTGTATTTCTGGCTTTACAAAAACCTAAAGCATGATATTATAAGTGTTGCCATTGTTTTTTAATACGTTTTTTTCTAATTTTACTGATTTTTTTGTAAATTACCCCTCCCCCTCAAAGGGGGAGCAGTAAGACCACCCTTTAAAATGACATTTCTCTTTTTTTGGTACAACCTACATTCTCTCATCATTAATTGTATCGTATGCAAAACGATAATTTAATGATGAGACAATTTAAGCCATTTCTTGGTGGTGACTGTGGCTAATTTTGGATATGTTTTGACATGTGTCATTGAACCTAACTGCAAATGAATTTCTTTTGTTACAATTTGTCCGGGGGTAGTCCTATATTTTCCGTAGATTTACTTGACTAATGTGATAATTTGGGGAAAAAAGGAGAATACTATGATCTACTGTCAGACAAAATTTCAAGAATTTGAAATTAATCCTGACCCGTATTTAAAATTTTAAGTCTGTGTCATATCCGTAACAGGATGGCCTTTCAAATCATATTCTTTCTGTTTTTCAACTCAATTTTAGTTTTGTTGCTTTTAGATATGAAATTCATGACGTTGGGATATAATTCTAAGAAAAACTTTAAATACATATGTATAAATAAAACCTACCACAACCTACCAACTGTCAAGCTGTGAAGACGTGTTTAATTTGGCGTGCGATTAAATTTAATTTCATATACGGTTTAAAGTGAATTTTTTTTTTCAAAAAAAGTTTATAATATGGAAGAAAATTGTAAGAAGTGCGACGAACGTATAAAAAAATCGATCTGTAAGATTAAATGTGTCTGTTTCTGTGAAAAGTTTTTTCATGAAAAGTGTACGGGTCTCGCAGCTTATGATCTCAACTTAGTAAGATCAAACAATAACATTGCGTTTATTTGTGATGATTGTTTAGATACAAAAAATGCGATTCATAAGCGTTTGGAAGATATTTTAGAAGTAGTAAATGTGAATAAAGAAAGTGTTTTAAAGCAAGAGAAAGCAATAAATGAAATTTTAGAAAAAATTAATAAGAAAAAAAAACGTAAATAATTGAAAACTAATTATTTTTGTTTTTGTTTTTGTTTTTGTGGACTTCTTGAATATAAATTCAATTTTTAAAGTTTTTGTGACCTTTAGTCCATATGCGTTTCGCCCAGGTACAACAATTGGGCTCATCAGTTAGATGTTGTTGTACCCTTCTAAGACGCATAATTTTTAGTCGATGTATACCGACGTGTATTAAATAAACAGCACAAAAGCACTGTAAATTATAATAGGTTCTAGTGGAATTTGGTTTAATTCAGACGACTAGAAATAGATGATGGTAAAGCTCGTGGTCTGGCTGGTATTAAATAAGAAAAAAACGTAAATAATTGAAAATTAATTATTTTTGTTTTTGTTTATGTGGACTTCTTGAATATAAATTCAATTTTTAAAGTTTTTGTGACCTTTAGTCCATATGCGTTTCGCCCAGGTACAACAATTGGGCTCATCAGTTAGATGTTGTTGTACCCTTCTAAGACGCATAATTTTTAGTCGATGTATACCGACGTGTATTAAATAAACAGCACAAAAGCACTGTAAATTATAATAGGTTCTAGTGGAATTTGGTTAAATTCAGACGACTAGAAATAGATGATGGTAAAGCCCGTGGTCTGGCTGGTATTAAATAAGAAAAAACGTAAATAATTGAAAATTAATTTTTTTTTTTTGTTTTTGTGGACTTCATGAATATAAATTCAATTTTTAAAGTTTTTGTGACCTTTAGTCCATATGCGTTTCGCCCAGGTACAACAATTGGGCTCATCAGTTAGATGTAACACACGTCGGTATACATCGACTAAAAATTATGCGTCTTAGAAGGGTACAACAACATCTAACTGATGAGCCCAATTGTTGTACCTGGGCGAAACGCATATGGACTAAAGGTCACAAAAACTTTAAAAATTGAATTTATATTCAAGAAGTCCACAAAAACAAAAACAAAAATAATTAATTTTCAATTATTTACGTTTTTTCTTATTTAATACCAGCCAGACCACGGGCTTTACCATCATCTATTTCTAGTCGTCTGAATTTAACCAAATTCCACTAGAACCTATTATAATTTACAGTGCTTTTGTGCTGTTTATTTAATACACGTCGGTATACATCGACTAAAAATTAGGCGTCTTAGAAGGGTACAACAACATCTAACTGATGAGCCCAATTGTTGTACCTGGGCGAAACGCATATGGACTAAAGGTCACAAAAACTTTAAAAAAAGAAAAAATTAATATACATACAAAATCCGAAGTAAATAGTGCTAATAAAACGGGAGAAACAGAAAAACGGAAAGCGAATTTTAGTGTGGGTGAGAATTTAGTCGGCATTTGCATTACCCGATTTTTCCAGTACGATTTTTCCCAAAATCGTGTGAAATGTTTACATGAAACGATATGAAACGATTTTTCCAGTCCGATTTCTATTCCTGTCCTCTTCATACTTTATTGCTGTCTCTTTTATTTTGCATTCAGAGGTAGATGGCATATTAGGACCAGCGTTGCCTATTGCTTTTTTTTTTCGTAAAACACATCTACTGGCAATCAAATACTTTTTGGTTTTACGAAAAAAAAAATTAATTCAACAAAATTAAACCCACAAATAATTTCATCATCATTGTTGTTGTTTTTTCTCCTGAAACCCAAGCTTTAAGTGCCTTGCATATGAGCTGTGTAGCAAACTATGTATGTATTTTCAATCACATATATGTATTATTAATTTCTTCTTGGAAAATACAAATACAAATTTGGAAATGCATACCTACTGCGAAAAAAAAATAAATCTAGTTACTGCATTTTCTTTTTCGATCAGCTTCGGAAAATTCTCGGATTAGTGGCAACGCTGAACACACAAGACTCTGGGAAAAGTATAAAAGAGAACGCAAACATACTGGAAAAATCGTGTGAGTTTGCCAGGAACGGACGATTTGGTCCTTACCCCTCACTTTTTACTCCCTTCATCTATGAACAAAAGATCGTCTGAGGAAAAATCGGGTGGTGTAAATGCCGACTTACCTTCAACGTCTCGGTCAGAGAATATCAAATAAAGAAGCCAATCCTCAGCTGTCAAGTTGATTTGCCTACAAGCTGAAGCGAACAGCTGATGTATTAGATCTGCAAAGTATTAGTGAAAAGCAGTGACAAATTGGACACATAGAATCAACTCGTCCATTCAGCACATCATTCAGCACAGGTCTTGTTGTTGTTGCATTTCACATCTATTCATCGACACGAAATAAAATTACAAATACAACAATGTAAACAAATGGGTTTTGGGGGTTAAACGTACGAAGGATTGGCCTCTTTATTTGATATTCTCTGGTCTCGGTCATATGCAGATTTATTAAAGAGAAAGGAACCACCGCTTATTGTTAAACCAAAAAAATCGCAAGAGAACAAGATAATAAATGATGTAATTAAAGAGAAAATTGACCCTACGTCATTATCTGTTAAAGTAAATGGTGTGGTGAACAAAAAAGATGGTATGGTTGTTATAAATTGTGGTGACGTTGAGTCCAGGAATGTTATTGAGAAAGAAGCAAAAAATAAATTAGGAAATGAATATGATGTATTAGTGCCGGAATTAAAAAAACCATGCATATTAGTGTGTGGAATAAATAGTGAATGGGAAAATGAAAAATTGGAAGATGCTTTAAAAAGGCAAAATAAAATTAAAGGGTGGGTTAAATGTTTAAAACTTTTTAGTGCTATGAAAAAAAATAAGAATAATGAGAAATTATATAAAGCAATTGTGGAAATTGATAGTGGTGACTATAAGGAGATAATGGAAAGAGGAAACCTAAGCATTGGTTGGGATAGATGCTTTGTTTATGATTTTGTCCCAATAAGTCGTTGTTTTAACTGTTGGGGTTTTCACCATAAAGCCAAAGATTGCAAGAATGTCAAACAGCGTCGAAACAATTAAACAAGTTCTCAGGCATTCCCAAATTGTACTTTTTGCAGATGATGCACTTATTTTTATATCTGGAAATAATGCAGACGACTGCGTGAATTTTCTACAAGAAGACCTCATAAGAGTCGGCGAGTGGTTGAAAGCAAATAAATTAAAGCTGAACGTAGCTAAATCGAAGTGCATGGCCCTCAAACATAACATCAACTTGAATCTGCAGATGGAGAACCAAAAAATTGAACAAGTAGAAACTATTAAATATTTAGGTATCATTATTGATAGTAAATTAAAATTTAATTTGCATGTTGATTATTTAGTCAAAAAAATTTCTAAAAAAAATGGTTTCTTTAACAGAATAAGAAATAAACTGTCAGTAATGCGTGCAATTAACATTTATAATATCATGATAAAACCACACTGAGTTTTGTTCAACAATTTTATACATTTGTTCTAATACTGAATTGTTAAAACTACAACGTCTTCAAAATAAATCGATGCTTATTATACTGAAATGTAACCGTCTTACTCCAATAAGAACAATGCTAGACATGCTCTAATGGATGAATGTAAAACAAAGAATCTTCGTTAATGTATTATGTTTTGTTTTCAAAATTAAAAATAACTTATTACCTAAATATTTAAGTAAATATTTGAGATATGTGGGTGAATCACAGCCTTATAATCTACGAAATAGAGATGATTTAAGACTTCCTAACTACATTGCGAACTTTACTCAAAATAGTATATTATATAAAGGATGTAGACTTTTCAATTCACTTCCTTACGAAGCAAAAAATGAAACAAATCGAAAAACGTTTAAAAGATATGTAAATGAATTCATCAAATGTAGTTATCCTTTAGTATGTAAATATTGTATATACCTATATAATTTAAGTTTAAAAATTGTAAACAAAATTGAATTTTAATAGCAGAGTTCTGCTTAATAAACTATCTAAACTAAACTAAAGAAGAATATTGTGTGTGCAATGTGCGCTGAGCAACATGACACGAAAAGCTGTGATAAGAATATTTTAAAGTGCAATAATTGTGATATAGCAAATAAGAATTTAGGTTTTAATTTTGATGTTAATCATGACTGTAGAAGCTATGTATGTGAAGTATTAAGAAAAAGAATTGAAACACAAAGGGGCAGAACTGCCTATTAGCAATTAAATTCAACAATTTGCTATCTGAATATACAGTAGGGAGCAAAAATGAGTACATGTTTGTAACTCGCGCACTTATTGATGCATAACAACAGAAATAATAAAGCAAATTGAAAAATTTTTTTTGCTCTGTATTTTGTGTTCAATTCTCAACAAAATGGTATATAATACATAACGGAAAGGAGCGAGTTCTAAGAAAAAAACAAGTAAAACAAAAATAAATCGCATGTACTCAATTTTGCACCAAGCGTTAATCAGCAAAAATATCGAAGTTTACTGTTAGATTTGCAAGTTTTTGGTTTGTTTATGACTTCCTTTATCTTTTGTAGTTTGAGATATGTTTTATTGCGTATGGTTAGAACCTTCACCAGCGTATTTTAATAAATGAAATAAATATTTATAAAAATGTCATTGCTCTTAAAAATTATGAGGAAACTATCACGACAGATTGAGGACAGTATTGTAGTCATGACAAAGAGTGGCTTCTCGACGCAAATGATAGCTAAGCAGCTTAAAATAAGCCAATCGGTGGTCATAAAAGTCCAGAAAAGGCGAGTTATTGTTCCTAAAGCACAAGTCAAAGGCCGCAAAAATTTTTTGACGGATGCGGACGGCCCTCGCAGGATATTAGAAATGAAAAGGAACAAGTGTTGAACACCAAATCATGCTTCTTTAGCAATAAATAAGCCCCTTAGCCGATGGAGTGCAAGAAGAACCCTCAACGACATTGGTTATATCTCAGCGGTTAAAAGAACAAAAGCCTGAACTGTCGAAAAAAATGCTAAGGTGTGGTTAAAGTTCGACAGAGAACATAGAAATTGGACATATGACCACACTACACGTTTCCAAATACTTGCTGTCCAATTTCTGTGTTCTCTGTCGAACTTCAACCACACCTTAGCATTTTTTTCGACAGTTCAGGCTTTTGTTCTTTTAACCGCTGAGATATAACCAATGTCGTTGAGGGTTCTTCTTGCACTCCATCGGCTAAGGGGCTTATTTATTGCTAAAGAAGCATGATTTGGTGTTCAACACTTGTTCCTTTTCATTTCTAATATCCTGCGAGGGCCGTCCGCATCCGTCAAAAAATTTTTGCGGCCTTTGACTTGTGCTTTAGGAACAATAACTCGCCTTTTCTGGACTTTTATGACCACCGATTGGCTTATTTTAAGCTGCTTAGCTATCATTTGCGTCGAGAAGCCACTCTTTGTCATGACTACAATACTGTCCTCAATCTGTCGTGATAGTTTCCTCATAATTTTTAAGAGCAATGACATTTTTATAAATATTTATTTAATTTATTAAAATACGCTGGTGAAGGTTCTAACCATACGCAATTAAACATATCTCAAACTACAAAAGATAAAGGAAGTCATAAACAAACCAAAAACTTGCAAATCTAACAGTAAACTTCGATATTTTTGCTGATTAACGCTTGGTGCAAAATTGAGTACATGCGATTTATTTTTGTTTTACTTGTTTTTTTCTTAGAACTCGCTCCTTTCCGTTATGTATTATATACCATTTTGTTGAGAATTGAACACAAAATACAGAGCAAAAAAAATTTTTCAATTTGCTTTATTATTTCTGTTGTTATGCATCAATAAGTGCGCGAGTTACAAACATGTACTCATTTTTGCTCCCTACTGTATGCGGTTTAATAAATAATTTGGATGAGTTAAAAAATACAATTTTCGATAAAGACTTTGATATAATTGTTCTGTCAGAAACCCATGTAACTGAGAATATTTGTGACAGTGAAATACTTGCTGATAACTATAACTTAATAAGATGTGATACAATCTCTAGTCGAACCGGTGCGTGGTGTTGTGATATACATAAAAAAATATATTCAAGTAATAAATGTTAGTAATGCAGTGACTGAAAATGATATATGGTGGCTAAAATGCAATTTATCTTTCTGGAATTATAAATGTTTGATTGTTGCTTTATATAAATCACCACGTGTGTCTGATAGGCTGTTCTGTGATAAATTTGCAAATGTGATCGAAGAAATAAATGAAGAAAATGGAGATATTATAATAGTAGGTGATTTTAATATAGACTGGTTTGACGCTACAAATACATATAGAAAAAACATATATAAGACAATACCCGATAATTCTTTATGTCAATTGGTAAGTGAACCCACTAGAATAACAAAAAATTCAAAAACATTAATAGACTACGTTCTTACTAACAACAAAGATTTTGGGGCTAAAACAGTGAAAGAACTAAAAATAAGTGACCACGAGTCAATTACAATTAAAATAGCATCTAAAAACATAAAACAAGTAATTAGCCCACTAAAAACTAAGACTTTCGAATACAATAAAAATAACTTTAATCAAGAACTACTGAAAAGCCAAATTATTTCCATCGAAAACATTGTTGACAATAGCGTTGCGTCGAAGGTATTTGTCAATGAGTTATGCTTTATAGTATTGTGGCGTATAATGTTGGTGGATTTTGTAATAAGCTAGTTTTCCCTAGCTTTTTTAAATATTTGAATAGTTTTGATTTGATATTTTTGTTAGAGACACATATAATTGAAGAAAAGTGTAAGGACTTGGATCGATATTTCCCTTCTTTTGAATGTTGTTGGATTCCAGCTAAAAAGACATCAACTAGAGGAAGAGCAAGTGGAGGAACTATGAACTGATACAGAGGGATGAAATGGCCTATATTGCACTTAAAAAATCAAGATCTTTTTTTTACATAATTCCCATCATATATATTATTTCTGTAGTATGTCTCCCTTTATAAGCTCACACACTGAACCGATTTTAATGAATGAGGTGTCAAAAGATTCGAAATTTCCCGAGGATCAAGCGAATTATTTATTTTATAAATATTTATAATTTTATCAAAAACTCGATTCAAAAATTCAATATTATTCCAATGAAAATTAACACTTCAAATTCCAATGAAAATGAATTTTTATAACAAACACTTCACTTTCCAATCGTATTGGGAAATTAGGTCTGTTCGATATATGAGGTGCATGAAAATAAAGGTTAAAAAGCACTTGACGTTGACGGAACTACACTTCAGTATAAAAATTTGTTTATATACATTAGGGTGGTCCTTATTTTAAAAACTTTTGAGCACCCTTTTTTTTTGTTCATTGACATCTCAAAACACTACCCTATTTTTTTTTTTTTTTAAATCACGTTAACACGTGCCGCATTGAGATTCAAGTTGATGCCCCTGTGAGAGTTAGGGATTATTTAAATACTGTTTTAGCTCCAAAAATAACGGTACTTGCTATACAACCGTTATGAAAAACCTTATTTATCTTAAAAACAGCTCAAAAAATTTCGATAATAATTTTAAAAATGTTTGTATAGTTACTCGAATATTTTTAAAAATTCTTTATTTCCCAGCAAATTGAACTTTTTGTACAAGAACGTGCGACCCAGTCGTGCCTTTTATTTTTTTTATTTTGAAGCAAGAGTAGGTAACAGATTTGAAAGTGTGTTTTATTAATTTAGCAAATCAAATTTTTAATAGCACCCGGTTTTGGTCGGTTTTATGAAAATTCAAATTTTCAAACTCATTGCGGCACGTGAATACAATCCGATTAGCATGAAATTTTTTTGGTACACGTTTTTAATGTAGAAGAACAGAAAAAAATGGTGCTCAGTAAAAACGAACAATTTTTGTTTTCCTCCATACAAATAAGGACCACCCTAATATACATATATATAGAATTTTAACATACATATATATATTTATATGTCGTCGTCGTTCAATGAAAACTCCCTTAGTCCATTTTGATTTATTTTGAGATATCTGTACTTTTTATCGATTTTTACTGACCAGAATTTGAGAATGTTTGAATTGGGGTAATTTTTTCCTTTAGAAATAGACCAACATAAGATTTAGAGATATATTTTGCAGAACTAAAAGTTCTATGTTTTACTAAATATATCGTATTTACGAGAGGTATCTCAGTGCTGAAAAAATGGAGTTAAGGAGTTTTGTTTGCACGGCGATATTTTAAAATTACAGAAAAAATTAATGGCATTTAGGTTATAATTTTAGTGCAAAATAATTAAAATTGAATAAACACGAGTATCTATTGAAACTAAATCACATTTGTTCATAATAAAAAAAATAAATAATAAATTGGGTGGCGCAACAGCTCGTGGAGAACCTGGGCCTAGTGACTTACAACTCTCAACCATTCCTGTGTGCGTGTTGTTGGCAGGATTGGAGGGGAGCTACAGTTTTTTGCCGAGTCCGAACGGCTAAATTATTCATGACAAGTATACTCTTGGAGGATTTGTCAGTTCCTCGCAAGAGGCAGTACCTCGAATAAAACATTTCTGTTTTTAGGTGGCACGGCTGGGAATCGAACCCACACCTTTGGCATGACAGTCCTACGCACTAACCATCATGCCACGAGGTACTATTTGTTCATAATGCATTATCTGTAAAACCAACTCTTCGATCCAGGTTATTCGTCACAAATTTCGATGCGACTTCACTCCTCGAGCGTGAATGAGTCGAAACAAACCCATTTCATATCTATTCAGGGGTGAAATCGGCTAAGCTGACGATAGCTATCTCTCATAACTATAGGAAAATATAAAGAGAGTAATGGTCAAAGCGACAGTCATTTATTTTAGCGATCACTTTGGTCTTACGCAATACGGGCCCAGGTTTACAAAGAGTCGAAGTGAGCTTCAATCTCACTCCAATACCCTATGTTAACGTAGTTAAAAATGCATGGTTGCTTTGTTGTTGATGCGGTAATTTGCAATTTAGAATTTCCCCCGGACGTCAGAATCAAAGAACAAACAAACTTTACAACACTGTTGGCATTTACATTGATCTGTTTTTCCAAATACAATCTTTTTATTGTTGTAATAAATTGCTCTCCTTCATTTTGAATTCGGTCCTATTCCCTCCACACGAAATTCGTACAAAAACCGTACTATTATGTACCGACAAACTCTTTTAAAAACGGGAATTGTGAATGAAATAGTTTTAATATCATGACTGTCATCTGACAAAAACTTTCCAAATTCTTATTTAACTACATATTAATCACTTTTCAAATCCATGACTTCTATCAAAAACAAAGAACATGGTACAAACTTTTTTTAGCGTTTTGAAATGTTGAGTTATACCATTGTATATAAATCTAATAGTAGTATTACTTGAGGAAAAAGATACTAGCGCTACAGACGACTGAAGCATGAAGTGTTTTATTCCCTCATCATAGCTTCACACCCAACTCACAGCAGATGAAAGATTAAAAAAATACATTATTTCCTCACTACATGAGAGAAGGCAATTATCTTCCTTCTCCTCACGTCACAGCAGTGCCAATATACGAGAGTGAGAAGGGAACAAAAACAAACTGCCGAAAAAAAATAAAGAATGAATTGGTATGTATGTATGTACATACATACATACGTAGGTACATTGAGGAGAAGAGGAAACAAAAAAAGAGGATCAAAACAAGTTTTTATCGTTACATAAAGGTTCAATACACATCGCATATTTTCTACACAGAAACAAATTCTTTTGTTCTCGATGACTGTTCTTTGCCAAGATAAGGCACACAAAATGCTTTCCATGTCGGGAGCCTTTAAAATAGTTTGGAATGAAAATTAGAAACTGATGTCCATTTGCGTAGGTATTCGTTCTTATTTTCTTGTATGTAGGTGGAAACAGGTTTTTTATTTTTTTTATCGCTTTCTAAGTGGTTTTTTGATGTGGAGCGTCGAGTTTCTCAGATTTAATTCAAAGCAATATGAGGCCGTGAGTGCAAAAGTGGTGTAACCCATTTTTTGGCATTGTTGATATATTTGCCTCGTATTTTTACATTTATGCATCAAAAGTCATCAAATGTAAAATTTTAATTTCTTAAAGCTTTCCAAAAATGTGACGTATACTATTTGAATCTCAATAAAAAAATTATTAAAAATCGATTCAAAACGAAAAACATGATCAAAAAAAAAAGTGGGTTTAACCGCTTTTGCACTCACAGCCTCATATATGATTGTATGAAAAAAAAACTTAAAATCGTTGGAGTGGTTTTTAAAAAAAATTATTTTTATATATCAAATTCTTACAACATTTTAAAGGAAAAATCTTGACATGCAAATCTTAAGTATTTATTTATGTACATATAAAAATTAAATAAAAAAAAAATTTTGAACCCGTTTTCAAGATATCAAATTTTCAAAACAATAATTTGAAACTTTTTTAGAAGTCCAGAAATTAGTTTTTTGAAAATTTTGATGTGCAATATTATTTGAACTTATTTGAAATATGTATATGGGTGATTCTCTGCCAACTGTGATCCTTTTTTAGAATATTTTCAAAAATTAAAACTTCTTAAAACTACCGTCCGCTACCGTTCTTACAAAGAAAATTGGTAGAAAAAAGTATAATTGTATAATTGCAAGAAATAAGTTAATTATATCAGTGGTGTTTGGTAGAAACCTGATAACTCCATTTTAAAATTAGTGTCGTTACGCCCACTTTAAATCAAGCTAGAGTGTAAACGAGGCCACAGATTTTCTTCAAATTTGGAATACTTATTAACATAACCTTTGAAAAATTATGTTTCAAATTTGAAGAAAATCGGTTCACCCGTTTAGGTTGTAGGTCGATGTAAAGTGGACGCAAAGACGCAAATTTTAAAATGGAGTTATCATGTTTCTACCAAACACCACAGATATTTAATTAAAGTTCAAAAAGTATTGAAATGCCACGGTACTGACATCCACAGTACTGACATTTAGACAGTTTATGTGACCTAACTTCTCTATGCTAACGAGAAAAATAATTTCCAGGACAATTTTAACTTATGCCGTTAAAAGGAACACAAAATTGTGATAACCAGCCAAAAACATGTTATAACATGCTTTAAAAATACTACCACGGTACTGACAAATAAATTTGTGACATACTTTCATCCCATGAAAACATATCACTTTTAAAGTACAACAACGTTCAAAAATTAAAATGACTGTTGTTAACTATACATAACTAGTTTATCTTTTAGAAAACCACAATACATACGTGTTAAAGCTAAAATAAAATGGCGGTTGAGCGGGAAATCTTTTTAATTCAAAAATAGAACCAAAACCTCGGACAACATTCATTCGTGATTATTTTATTCAGCAATAAGTATTTTGACTTAATTTTTGCATTATTTTGTCAAGCAAGTATTGCACTCAAACTTTTCTTCGGACAACATTTCAATTCAATGAAGTATTTCATTAGAAAGTAGCAAATTGGGTCATGATATCGAATGTAGATTGTAGTAAATAGCCATTTGCACAATTTAAACCAAAAATATATACGAACATTTTACATTAAATAACAAAAAAAAGCACTGGACACAAAGAATCACAGTTGAGACGGAATCACCCATATATAAAAATTAATATAAATCCGTTCTGCTGATAATAAGAAAATTCAAAATATAAAAAACCATTGTATGAGAGGTACTACTAATAGTTGCTAAGATTAAAATTTTATAATTTTTGATAGTTTAAGCTAAGCATACGGAAAAAGTTTAATTAAAATCGTAGGAGTAATTTTTGAGAAAAAAATATTTTCGTTAAATGTTTTCTTAAAATATTTTGGAAAGTATTAAAAAACTCTTGAGTATCAAGTTTCAAAAATATCGATGATGTCGTTTTCGAAATATTTGATTTAAAAAAAAAAAAATGGAAACATTTTTTTTAAATCAAAAAAAAAAAATTGTTTTGAAAATTTTGGTATACAATACTGTTTTATTTTTTGGAAGCTTCTGTATTAAAAAAAAAATATTGAAATCATAGTCATACAGTTTTGACAAAAATGTTCAATTAGAATGCAGTTCAACTTTGGATGCTCTGCCAGTCAATTTTAGTCGTGTTGTTGCCTATAAATTATATAAATAAAATAAAATAAAATAAAATAAAATTAAATTAAATAAAACACTTTGAACATTGGTTCGAAAGTTCTATCGATAATCTTTGAACCGTTGTAAATAAAATTGAAATAAAGTGTGGGAAGCTCAAAATTTACAAGAAAAATAGTTTTTTGTCTTAGATTTGTGTCTACAAAAATAGATATACATAGGAATACTTAATTTTTTTTTTTTTTTTTGTTAACTTTCATAATGCAACGTTTGTATTGATATTTTGGAGCTTCCTCTTATTTTAACTTGATCGTTTAAGACGAGAAACACAGGAGTAGGTACCTACCTAATTAACTATAAAAAAAACTATAACAACCTTGCAAGAAAAAAAAAAATAGTGGCCACGAAGATTTAAATTTGTAAATATTAAATAACTCTAAGCCCCGACAATTTTAAGATGAAATAAATTCTTGGTTCATGTTTTCAACGAAAAATAACTGTCCACCCACTCCCAAAGCTAAAAATTATAGATCTTAATTGACTTCACATTTCTGCAAAGAAATCACTCAGAACTCCAATTAGGCAGGCAGATACCTAAATCCTTTTAGAGTGCATGAAAAATAGCTTGAAATATTGAAAATAAATTAATTGAAAAACTTATGGTACAAGAAAACCAAACTCAAACTATCTTCGAATGAGTTTCTCTATCTCATTTTTTTTTAAGTATACATTTTCTTACTTCAAAATAAACTACCAGAGTTCAGACAAGAGAGACCAAACAAATCGAACCCGAAACCACAAACAAGTTTTTTTCTCTGTCATTTTTTGTGTGCTCTGCTCATACTTACAGTTTTTTTTACATTGACTTCTAAAAAAAAAAACTTATCGTAGCCGCAAGTAGATATACCCACATGCTACATGCTACAATGTTCCTATCCTATTCCTCTCCCTTATTCCTTAACACAAGAAAATCGAAAAAGTAACCAGTTTTTCTTGTTTTTGTCTGTCATTTGTTGTTGTTTGGAACCAGTTTTTCTTGTTTTTATCTGCCATTTGTTATGGACTCTTGTGCTGTTTGCTCAGTTGTTTTTTTGCCTCAGTAAGGGAATTTTTAATTTCCCTTTCTGTGAGAAGCGATCATACGACATCTGGTTTGTAAAGGAGTCGAGAAAAAATTTCGTCTGATGATAATACTATTAGATTCATATACAATGGTTATACATATTAACATCATTACACTGCATTTGTGAAAACTTTTTCTGATTTTCATCATCGTCAAGACTGTCAAGAAATATTATCGTTTGCATTGTATCTACCTCCTTCTTTATTAAAGTAATTTACAATGGAAGTGAGTTTTGGTATTTTGCATTTATACATTTACGCTCAAAATATTTGCATTTAGCATTCATGAAGATCAGACATTTATCATTTGCATTTTGTAGTTCCTCCAATGTCAAGTGCAGTCTTAGCTTTATTTTCATCCATCTATTCAGGCTAACAGAACAGACCTAATTTCCCATAAATAGTCCAAAACGATTGGAAAGTGGAAGTGTTAATTTTGGCAATTTATTTTCGATTCCATTCCATTCCAGGTCTGTTCAAATAATGTGCTCTAAAACGAACACATTAGGCATGCTCAGAAAAATGAGATCTCGGAGACCTCAACAAAATTTTTCAGTTTTGCTGTCAAATTACTGACGGAGCAAAACGAACGCAAACGAACATGTTCATCTTCATAAGTGTTTCTATAAATGGTTGTTTTTGTGAAAGGCGCATCCAGTGAGAAACGTAGACGTTATGTGTGAAAGAAAGAGAAAGAAGATTTCCTCCAAAATCCACTGATGCACCACTTTCAACAATAAATCTCTGGCATGAGCGTCGGGCAAGATGAATTTTGTATTGTGCAAGTGACAGGTGTATGTATTGCGTGAGAAAGGGAAGGATATTCTCGAACTGAAAGCATTTTTTCTGCATAGTGTAGGCACGGGACTTTCAGTAAAATGAAAGTATAGACACGCACCAATATATTTTTAATGGATTCATTTTTTCGCATTGTGGTTTGTCAAACTCCACTTTTCTTCAAGTCTGCAGATGCAGAAGCATGTAAATTCAACACACATCTATGTAAATCAACAATCGTCCTCGTGAAAATAAAACGATGTGGGTTAGTGGGAAAACAGTGCTATATATCCATCTCTTTTCATCTTTTGTTTACTTATTTCTCATTTACATGATTAACAATGGTAAATAGCCACCTGCTGGTCAAAGTGAAAACTTCGATAGAAGCCTAGATCCCATGTTGTTTTTGAAATAAGTATAAGTAAGAGAAAGACCGTTTTTGAAAACGTCATCTGCGTCAAAAATGCATTTGCAGAATGTTCTTTAACGCAAACTGCTAAAGTCACATGTTCGAAAACATCTGCGGTGCAGCTGCGCAGTAAAAAAATCGAGTTGACGACAAAAAAATTGAGAAACCAGAGAGCGTGTTCGTAAATATAAAATGCGTTTGCGAGTAAATTGAATAACGTTCATAAAACCGATTTTGTGCAGGACAGGACGATGGCATATAACGATCTGCGTCAAAAAATGAAGATCATGTGACGATCAAATTGACTGTGATTTGACGTTTTCGAAAACGGCCATAGCCTCGACCCAGACCCGGAGATAATAAAACGCAGCTATTAAACAAATTATGGAAAAGAAAACAAACCAAATGCTTCTTGCAATTTAATTTTCAAAATTATCTCAAAATTATAACTGAATTAATTCTATATAAATACAAAACTTTATGAGCACGTTTTATTTTTATTGCGAGAGGTCTCGCACGGGTAGGCTAGTTTATCTTAATTGTAATAACTGGCAACAGGATTACGATAATCTGTATGACTTTTTATGCTCACTGAAATCTCATAACATAATGATTATGGGTGATCTTAATGCGAGAACAGGGGATTTGCAATCGGAGAGTGCATTTAATTTAAAGAAACGGAAAAGTAAAGATACTAAAATCAACACTGAGGGAAAGAAAGTAGTAGAGCTATGCAACGATTTTGGCTTGTGTATTTTAAACGGAAGCGTCATGGGAGACTTACCAGGAGAACTCACTTTTATTGGACAACAGGGAAGTTCTTTAATGGATTATTGTCTTATAGGTGGAGAGTGGCTCTCTATCTTGAAAAACTTTAATGTGGAAGGAGCTACTTATTCAGCCCATCTTCCAATAACGATAACCGTTGAAGAGGATGATGACAAAGATCTTGCGTTACAAGATAGAAAAGTCGAATATAACAAATTAAAATGGAGAGCCTCCACCAGGAATGAATTTAAAGAGAAAACAGATCAATTAACATCAATAAAGATGAATAAAGCAATGGCAAACTTCGTACCATTATGTGAACTGGAAGTTATTGTACAAGAGGCAGCAATTTGCATGAAAAAACCATCCTATTTACACCAAAAAAATTAATGGTATGACTACGCATGTGAAAAGTTACGAACGAAGTCTTTGGCGCTTCTAAATCTTTTAAGGAAGTATGATTTAGCTACTATTAAAGCAGAATACTTAGAAGTGCAGAAGGAATATAAGCGCGTCTGTAACGAAAAGAAGAGAGCTAGTGAAGAGAAAATGGCTATTGCCTTGACTCAGTGCAGAGACTCGGCGGAATTTTGGGAGTTGACGAAAAAGTTGAATGGTAATTGGAAAATGAAAGAAACTTCATATCTTACGGTTAACGAACTGCAAATCCACTTCTCCAGTCTTTTTCATTTTTCATCGGAACAGATATCATTGAGCTATGCTCAACCTTTTTGGAGTGATAATATGCTTGATTTTCCAATAACGGCGAATGAAGTAGAGGCTGTGCTGAGGACCTTAAAAGATGGAAAAGCGGCGGGCTCCAATGGTATACCGGCAGAATTCTATAAATACAGTGCAGACATTTTTAAGCAGAAATTAGCAGAAGCCTTAAATATAATCTTCAATTTTGGAACGGTTCCTGATCATTTTGGTGAGGCTTGGATAATGCCAATTTTTAAGAAAGGAGATCCAAAGGAACCATCTAATTATCGAGGAATTTCTTTTTTAAATGCAACTTTGAAAATTTATACGTCATTGCTTTATAGTAGACTCAACAAGTGGGTACAAGTAAATAAGAAATTAAGTGAATTTCAATCTGGACTCAGACAAGGGTACTCTACAATCGATAATCTTTTTGTACTCAAATCAGTTGCACAATGGAAACTTGACCAACATAAAAATCTATATGCGTTTTTTGTCGATTTTAGAGCAGCATTTGACACAATTAATAGAAATGCACTATTTTATAAGCTTCATAACCTTGGAATTTCGACCAAATTAATTCAAGCGATTAAAATGTTGTATTACAAGACAGAAGCTAGAATCTACAACGGAAATGATCTTTCGGATAAGTTTCAGATTCTACGTGGAGTGAGGCAGGGTTGCAACCTAAGCCCGTTGCTTTTTGCTCTCTTTCTAGACGATCTAGTTGATTGGCTTCCTTGCGGTGTTGAAATGGGTAATCTTCAAATTAAAACTATTATGTATGCGGATGACATAGTCATTTTAGCTGAGTCTCCATCATCACTACAATTAATGATCAACAAACTTCTTGACTACTGCAAACTTTGGGGATTGGAGGTGAACACCGACAAATCTAAAGTTATGATTTTTAAAAACGGATCAGGAAGGTTGGCATCAAATGAAAAATGGAAATACAACGGAAAAAGCCTGGAAGTGATAAAGAAGTATAATTACTTGGGAATGGAGATTACTTTCAATTTAAATATAGATACGCATCTTAAGACAAAACTGAATAAAGCGAAATCAGCACTTTGCTCAAATTGGAAAAGAATCTACAGTAATAAAATTTTATCAGTCCACACAAAATATAAGGTTTTTAATGCAACAGCACGATCGATTTTATTTTATGGTGCCCAAGTTTGGGGGACATATAAATCTGAAGCAGTAGAATATCTTCTGCGGTTTTTCTTAAGGAAAATTTTCTACCTACCAATCAATACACTCAAATATATGTACTACCTTGAAACAGGGCTCCCGACTCTCTTCATATCTACACTTAAGCTGAAAGCGGATTACTTGGTTGGAGTCTTAAAAATGGACGATTCTAGGCTCCCTAGGCGCATTCTTCAGTATGCAGTACTCAACAAGAAACTATTTTGTAAGGATTGGATAAATCTTGCCGCCAACTGTGGTATCACGCTGAATTTGGATGAAATGGACTATTTAAACTGGAAACGGTCACTGTACGAGGTGATTTCGATAACAGATGAAAACGAGAGATACTCTTTCATTGAAATGGCACGTTCTTCATCCGACAGAAAATTTTATTCCAAGAGCATATATAATATGAATGAACGTAACTACTTCAACAATTCCTACTCTTGTCTCATAATAGGCACAATTTTTAGAATCAGAGGAGAGTTGATAAAATTAAAGTACCTGCCCCATCAAACAGAAGGATCTGGAGCTTGTTGTATTTGTAATCTACGTGAGAAAGAAGATATTTTACATTTCATTGCGGTTTGCCCTGTACTTAAGGAGATAAGGCGATATCACTTTGGGAAAAATATGCTCACCGAAATGGAAATGTTCAACTATTTGAACGGTGCAAATTGGTTGCTGCTCTATAAATACTCCGTCGAAGCAATGAACTACAGGGAAAGAATAATCAGCGAAAACTTCTAAAAGAAACCAAATTGTCTACAATATTTTATTCGCTATTTGTTTTGATTAAATTAAAAATCCTAACATTCATCTTTGCATTTATTGATGTGAAACATCTAATGCGGCGGGTAAACTCGATTTTGGGCGTGGCTTAAAGCGTTACGAAAAAGGGGAAAGATTTTGTTTCTCTCTCATTTTTACTCGCACTCACAAAGTGGTCGTAATGGGGAAACTTGTTTGTTTACATTTTTCGGCAAGAAGAGTCCAAGTGGAAGAAATGTACACATATAAGGTTTGTTTGGTTACTTTTGTAGCACGATGTTCAAAAACTGTCAAATTATTGAAAGAAGGGGAAAATTCTTTCATAGAGGGGAAAACTTGCTACAAAGTTAACAAACGCGAAAAACCAATTTTGTATCACTTTTGTTACGAAACTTCAAACGTGACACACACTATCAAACACTACAGGCAAATCTTAAGACACACACAAACAAAAATACACACAGACGTGGATTTGACAGTTTTTTACTTCCTGGGGGGCTATTCTGGTTCTATGATAAACGCGATGAAAAGTTTTTTCAGTGATAAATCTCAATTTCCGATTCTGGTTCAGTGTAAACGTGAAAACGTCTGTCAAACTTTTATCATATGAAAAGGTATTTATCATCAAAAAAATTTGCCTGATAAAGCCTAATGATAAATTGAAAAGGTAAACAAAACCAGAAAGATGAATAAAATTTAAACAATGGACATCTTTATTGATTTTCTTTGTTGTAAATAATTTGGTTTTAGATCACAACACGTGAGTATTTTTGAATAAATTAATGTGGATGAACACACATAAAAGTTTTTATTGATTGACGCATTCATTGAAGGCGAGCAAATAAAAACCATGATCTTTTTGTCTTATTAGGCAGATGGATTGTTCATTGGGAGGACGAGTGTAGGAATCTTTATCAAAAACTAACTACAAATTGGTGTTAGATGTCCCACATATTAATTTCTTCGCAATATTTGTAGGTTTTCTTAAATAAAAAAAAGAATTATTGCAAAAATATAGTGTTCCTTAATAGATACTCACAAACCAGTATCTAATCTTCTTTTTTTCATAGTAGGAAGTAAGAAACACGGACAAAACATAGGTACGAGATTTTAAAGCTTCTTAAATGTACCGATTTCAAAATAATTATTTAATAAATTGACTTTATCTATTCAATTTTACTGAAAATAATCTTAAAAATCCACCAAATCATTCGTAAATATCGAAAAAAAAACTTCTTTAAAATAATTTTTGTTTTCATTCAGCATACATTCAGCACAAAATCAGCTGATTTTTTCACTGGTATAACGAGAATCAACATTTTGGGAAAAATGATATGATAAAATGAAAAAGTCGTATGAAAACTCTCGTGATAAAAAACTTATCATTTCATTTTATCATAGAACCGGAATAGGGGCCCTGCACACAGAAATTTGTGTAGCAGAAATTTGCAAGATTTTTGATGGAGGGGAAATTTCTTGCTCTCTCATTTTGCTTTCTCGTTGCTACACTTTGGAGTTAACAAACAGGAATTTGTGAAATGTAGTGCGACGTCGTACGAATTCGTACGAAATTTCAGTAACCAAACAGACCTATATACATGTCACTCGCCTCAACCTTGTTTTCTTTCATTCACAATGAAAAATCTAGTACAACAGATAAGGGTGGTTACACATGCGTTACTGGCGCTTCCTTTGACGGTGTTCAGACGTGAGGCGACTCATTTTGACATTTCTTTTTTTATCTGGAGTGAGGCGGAAGTTTTTAAATTTAAAGCCTAGTACGCAGCTGATGCGAAACGAAATATTTAGTTGGTCTCCAACAAGACAACGAAATGCTTACGAAAACGCAGCGAAAAAATATTCATTGACAGTTACGCCAATTCAAAAATTCAAAACCAATGCAACTGACAAAAAAAAGAACATAGACAGCCACGCTGTTATGAAAGAAACAACAAAAATACACACAAATGTCATTTTTCCGCACACAATAAATGGCCTGGGTAATTAATTGTGTGCGAAAAAAGAGTGTAGACTTCTCCAAAAAGTATGCAACAATTTTCAGTTTTGTTCATCGAACAGCGTACTGCAGAACGAAAAGTAGAACTAAATTTTTAGTTTATGATTTCGTTGTGTCATTTTTGTATGGGATTTTTCGTTTCGCATCAGCAGCGTACTAGGCTTAAGGTTAAGTTAGAACTATAACATGTGGAAAGATACAAATGTGGTCGTACGAAAGAGTTCATGTGACGCGACTGAAATTGCAATTTCGGTACTGTTCAACAATTCAAAAAACAATTTAGTACTTGCAAGCTTCTCAACTTTTGTTTCGTTTGCTGAATGAGAATAACGGTTCCCCCAAACCAACGTGAATTTGTCATATTTTGTACTATTGTGAATGATTCGCTACGAATTCGCGTGGTTTGGGAGAGAATTAAAGATAAAATTCACCCTTATTACGATAATCGTTTTACTAAAATAACACGTCTCTAGAGGCGACCCTTGGCGTTTTAATGAAAATAATAGCGTTAAGGTGGTGAGAATATTGAAGAGCGAAGAGAACGCTTAACTCTTAAGGCTCTCCAAAAACCAACGCGAAACATTCGTCTACGACGCGAAATCATTCACAATAATACAAAATATGAAAGATACACAACGCTAAACAACAAAAAAAAATAGCCTTTGCGAATGATTTGCTACGAATTCGCGTTGGCTTGGGAGAGCCTTTAGTTGCATTCAAAAACTGTCATTTCTAGTGCCTTGTCGTTTTACTTGTGTTTTACTAAGCGTAGGCGATTATATTAGGCGTGTTTTTGAAAGAGTGTATAGGCAGCTCAGCAAATTTTTACACACAAACAACAACACAATGAAGAGTGGATATAATTTTGGTCAGTAATCGAGTGCACATAATAGTGAATATAAATGTTGTAATCGTGAAATGAATGAGGGCGCTCAACTTGGTTGTACAGTAAATATTCCTATCCTAAAAGTAGGCAATACCAAAAATGGCGCTCAACTCGGTTGGTGAGTTAATATTCCTACACCAAAGGTAGGCTATACCATCCAAAAGGTAGGCAATTCCATCCAAAAGGTAGGCTATACTATCCAAATGGTAGGCTAAACCACCTAAAGGTAGCCTACACGAAAGCCGGCTATACTAACTCTGAAGTGTATACAAAAGTGCATAAAAGCGTTTTGTTCAGATTTTATTGCTGCGCTGCTCATCACTTTCACCAAAACACGGCTATTATTTTACAAATAACGTGACGTCCAATCATACAAATTTAATACATAATTAACTATATATCTATAATCAGATGACTTTTGATTATTTTCAGAAATTGTCTTATCAAAGAGAAATAATTATTCAGAATGCCCACAATGTCATTCGTCAGGCATAAAGCGTGGTACACATTATCAAACCTGAGTGTCAGCCATGTTGGATATCAAACAGAACTGATAATGTGTACATGCTGAATGATGTGCTGTCACTCACAACTGCTACTCACAAAATTTTTTGATTCTGCGTGACAACCCTCGGTTTGTTGGGTGGTTGATCGATGATGTGATTTCATTCATGAGCCGTCATTCACGGAACAAAAAACGAATTTTTATACCGAATTAGTGGAAAAAGTGCAAACAAAATAAGAAAAACCTCGTGTGAGACATGTAAAATAAGAAATAGCACGATTCGTGGTGGAAATAGCCTCAAAATAAAAAAGACACAATTTTCTGAGAGTAGTAGAATTTCTTTGCCTGACGCCTAACAGAACTGATAGTGTGCACGCAAAACTTTTCACGTAGGTTTGATAACCAACACGAGTGACACTCAGGTTTGATAATGTGTACCACGCTTAAGTGTCGTAAAATTCTTTCAATTTGAATTTGGCCGTCGCGTTCGCTTAACCTTCCCGCTTTCTATTTGATAAGACAACGCAATTCGTGACTTGCATTACGTCTATTGTATTCCTGGAGTAAACAGCACAAAGAACGCGTCGCGCGTGCAGATTTTTTGTCCGCATCAAGCCTATTCTCTGTTTGAACACGCCCTTTATTGTGACTTCCTTTTTCCCAGTATGTAATAGATTTTTCAAGTCACAATAGTACACAGTACACATATCTAAGGTATTATCTTGCGCATGTGGTCCGAAATGAGAACTGTCAAAGAAATTCAAGATGGCAGCCTTACGTGACCTCTTCCACTGTATTACAACAACAACGAAGAAAACAAACACAAAAGGATAATTTAAATAACACTAAAAAAATGTTAATAAACACTAAAAAGCTTGAAACAATTGTGTTTGTGAATAAATAAGTTACAAATGAACACATAACACACAACAAATTTGGATGTTTAACTAGTCGGGGTCACGTAGAGTCGCCATTTTTCACTGATTTTGATGGATGCGCAGAACTGAACAAAAATGTAAACGCTAATGATATTACCTTCAATATGTGTACTGTGACAATAGTAAACTGTATGCAAACAGCAAAAACAATGTAACTGTCTCCCTCGAATTAGAAACATACCATAGATTTTAATATATACCTAGATAACCAACTTCGCCTTCAAAAGTGAAGCTCGGCCACCATTTTATTGGAGGCATTTACAACAACAATTCTATTGTGTTTTGTGTTTTGTTTACTTTTTGCAGAGAAGATTTTTTCTAAAATAAAGTATTTGTATTTGTTTAATTGGTTTTTTTATTTATGAAACAAAACAAAAATACCTTTCATTTGATACAAAAATCATTTTATTACCTCTTCTAAATTCCAAGGTATGAACATTTATTTAGAGAAACCACTAAGGCATTTAATTCGATTGTTTTCGTTTTTTGCCTCCAACAAAATGGTCGCAAAGCTTCACTTTTTCTCTGTACAAAAGATCCTATGTTGGCCATCTAGGTATATATTAAAATCTATGAAACGTACAGAGCTTTCAGTATCTAACTAAACTTGTCATTTAATTTTAAAAACCATTTGTTTTTGTTTTGTTTTGTGTTTCACATCTGCCAGGCGTCCCGCGACGGCTCAATTTTTTTTTGTTTTAACTAAACTAAAAGTTCCTTACATATTTGCTAATTTGTTTTAACTTAACTAAAATTTCCATGAATATTTGCTTTTATTGTGTTTTAACTAAACTAAAAGTTCCTTGCAAATATATTTGCTATTTATTTTGTTTTAACTAAACTGAAAGTTCGTTGCACATTTGCTATTTTGTTTTAACTAATTTAAAAGTTCCATACTTACTTTTTATTGTATTTGAAATGAACCAAAAGTTATTATAAGAAAATTACTTACTTACTAGTAATGTAGATTTAAATCTCAATCTGTCAGTTTATCAAAATGTAAAATTAAATTGTCCGATGAATCAATATGTAAAAAATATTAGTATTTGCCATTCAGGCAGACGACAATGATGTCATGCCTTAATTTTATTCAATGATGTATGTATTATATTTTGTAAAAGATATCCGATGAATAAATTATCTATCTATCTATCTATCTAGTAGAAAAATTTACTAAAGAATTAAATTCTTATCCTAATAAAAATACGTGGTTCAATAATTACTTGCGCAATTTAAAGAAAGTCAAAATTAACTACCGAACAATAGCAATTTCACAAAGATGTTCAAAGGGTAGACATGTGCATTCAAGAGGACACAAGCGTCCACAAGCTTTGTTTCAAAGCGAACCTCTGTCTATCAACTCCTACTCTCACCTCCCCGCGGTGAACATCGGGTGCCTAGTACCTTTAACTGAAGATGGGGTTCCAATCCCTGTGGACGGTTTTAGGGGGCAGCAAACGAGAGAGGGGGGGAGGAGTGTTCCCACTAAGGCACTTCTCCTTCATCCAGGCGGCAGCGGAAGAATTCTCAAGATGGAATCAACGGTGGCGTCTACAGTTCCAGTTAGGCTGAACTACTTAGTGAACACCTTATACGGGCTACTACGACATATTCGGAGCTCAGGCCTATAAGGAACGGTTAATCCGGCTCCCCGCCCTTGGAGTTATATATATAGGGTCTGGTCCTCCAGGTTGGGGGTCGTGCCGTCGGGGTGACTTCCCGGCCACGTAAAGCTATTTTAGTTGCGAAGCATCAACAAGCCTCGGATACGGACGGATTTACTGTTGACGAACCTAGCAAACGAAATAAGGACAACGAACTTCGGATCTGCACGTGGAATGTTCTGTCTCTCTATAGACCACGTGCAGCCGAACATTTAGCGGAGGCCCTAGACTGCTACAAAGCAGACATCACCGCCATCCAAGAAGTGCGATGGGATGGGCCGGGCAAAAGAAAACTGAAAGACTGCGATGTATACTACGGTGACTGTTACCGACCACAAGGGCAGCGTCTTTTTGGATGTGGATTTGTTGTTAGAGGCAGACTGAGGCAAGAGGTCTTGAGTTTCAATTATGTGAACGAGCGCCTCACGACAATTCGCATCAAGGCTAAATTCGCCAACATCAGCCTGATATGCGCGCATGCCCCCACGGAGGAGAAAGATGACGACACCAAGGACGAGTTCTACGAGCTCCTGGACAAGACATATGAGCAATGCCCTAGCTATGACATTAAAATTGTCTTGGGTGATTTTAATGCCAAACTAGGAAGAGAAGACGTCTTTGGTGGCACAATCGGAAGATACAGCCTGCACGACACCACCTCCGATAACGGACTCAGGCTAATCGACTTTGCTGCGGGGCGAAACGTTGTGGTAGCTAGTACGCAGTTCCCGCATCTCGATATTCATAAGGGGACATGGCGAATTCCTGGTCAATCAACCGCCAACCAAATTGACCACATTGCGATCGACGCAAGGCACTCCTCCAGTATCAAGGATGTCCGAACGTTCCGAGGAGCCAACGTTGACTCGGACCACTACCTCGTTGTAGCAAAGGTAATGCTACGGATATCCAGACCAAAGCCAAAACAGGGAAATACTGTCAGGAAGTTCAACGTCGGACGGCTACAGTCGCAAGAAATCGCCAGGTCCTTTTCCGATCGAGTCTCTCGCGCCCTCTTAACTAGTCCTTTGCCGCCAACTGCAAACATCGAGAACCAGTGGAAAAACTGCCAGGAAGCCATCAGAGATGCCGCCTCTGACGTGCTGGGCTTCGCACGACCACCACAGCGAAACCCCTGGTTCGACGAGGAATGCCGGCAAGTACATGCAGCCAAACAACAGGCATACAAAGCGGCGCTGCATAGGAGGACCAGAGCTGCTCGCGAGCTCTACGAGCAGAAGAGGAAAGAGGAACACAAGCTTCTCAGAAAGAAAAAGAAAGAGCATGAGAAGCGCGCGATCGAGGAATTAGAGGGATGCCACTGCAGGAATGAAGTTCGGAAGTTTTACCAAAAAGTAAAAAGAACCTCCCAAGGTTACAAACCCCGAACCGAAGCCTGCAAGGACGATCAGGGGAACATCGTGGTGGAAACGCAGTCGGTGCTGAGGATATGGAAAAATCATTTCTGCAAATTGTATAACGGCGATGACGAACCGAATTCCGCTACCATGCAAATTGCACCATTCAACCTGGACGACGTAGGCCAACAATTCCGTCCACCCGATCTTGACGAAGTGAGGATAGCCATATCTAAGCTTAAGTCCAATAAAGCTGCTGGAGCTGATGGCCTTGCGGCTGAGCTATTCAAAGCGGCTGGCGATGAATTGGTTAGGAGTATGCACCAGCTCATCTGTAAAATATGGTCGGAAGAAAGCATGCCCGATGAATGGAACCTCAGTATTGTTTGCCCGATCCTCAAGAAAGGCGATCCTCTGGACTGCACCAACTACAGAGGCATCAGTCTTCTTAATATCGCCTACAAGATCTTCTCTGCCGTACTTTGTGAACGCCTGAAGCCATTCGTCAACAACCTGATAGGTCCATATCAGTGTGGCTTTAGGCCAGGGAAGTCCACCATCGACCAAATATTCGCACTACGGCAGATCTTGGAGAAAACCCAGGAGTTCCAAATCGATACCCACCACCTTTTTATCGATTTCAAGGCCGCGTATGACAGCATCTATAGAGACGAGCTATATAGAGCAATGTCTAGTTTTGGCATCCCTGCCAAACTCGTCCGTTTGTGCAGGATGACGATGGAGAATGCACGCTGCTCCATCAAGGTCGGCAAAGACCTCACCGACACCTTTGATGTCAAAAAAGGTTTTAGGCAAGGCGACGCGCTGTCATGCGACTTCTTCAACATCGTTCTTGAAAGAATAGTGCAAAACTCTCACGTCAACACCAGAGGCACAATCTTTCAAAAGTCCGTCCAATTACTCGCTTACGCTGACGACATTGACATAATCGGACGAACAAAGCGTGATGTCAGTGGTGCTTTTGTGAGCATTGAGAAGGAAGCCAAGAAGATGGGTTTAACGGTGAATGAAAGCAAAACAAAATATATGCTGTCCACAAGAAAGGACACCCAACACCGACGTCTCGGACAGAACGTCACTATAGACAGCTATAATTTTGAGGTAGTCAGAGACTTTGTCTACCTAGGATCCGCTATAAACTCAGCGAACGACACCAGCGCTGAGATCAAACGAAGAATTACTCTTGCCAATCGCTGTTTCTTTGGGCTAAGAAGGCAATTGAGAAGCAAAGCCCTCTCTCGAGCAACTAAACTGTCCCTGTATAAGACGCTTATCATCCCGGTCCTGATGTATGGTGCAGAGGCATGGACACTGCTAACAGTGGATGAGAACGCGTTAGGCTGTTTTGAGAGGAAAATTCTCCGGGTGATTTTTGGTCCCGTCTGCATAGATGGGGAATGGAGAAGAAGATACAACAACGAACTGTATGGGATGTACAGCGACACCGACCTAGCCACAAAAGTGAAAAGCCAACGACTGAGATGGCTGGGTCATCTAGAGCGAATGGACACCAATGCTCCGGCCCGGAAAGTCTTTGAATCCAACCCCGTGGGACAACGCAGTAGAGGTGGACAGCGTAAAAGGTGGCGCACGCAAGTGGAAGAGGACCTCAACCAACTTGGCGTGCGAAACTGGAGACAGCTAGCTAGAAACCGAGCCGGCTGGAAGAAGCTTGTTGGTTGAGGCCCTGGTCCACCCCGGACTGTAGCGCCACCTTAAGTAAGTAAGTAAGTAAGCAATTTCACAAATTTGGAAGACGACTGGAAAAACTACACAATGGCGAGAAATTTTTATAAAAAGGAAATTGTTAATTGCAAACGAAAACATGTGCAAGAAAAAGTTGATATTGCATCAAATCAAAAAGAAATGTGGCGGATCTTAAAAAAATATGTTTTAAAAAAAGAAGATTCGAAAATAGTTTGTGTCGAGTATAACAATGAAATAGTTACTGAAAATAAAGCAATTGCCAATAAATTTAATGATTTCTTTGTAGATAGTGTGATTAAAATCAACAACGCGATTCCTACGGTACAATATATAAATCTTATACCAGCCATAGACAGTACTTTCAAATTCAATTATGTTTCACTAAGCGACATTCGTTCATGGCTTTAAAAATAAAAAATAAAAAAGATTCAACTTTGTTGTGTCCAAAAATGTACTTAGACAATTTCGAGTTGATAGGACCAGCATTGCAATCAATAATTAATAAGTCTTTTCAAGAGGGTGTTTTCCCGGACTCTTGGAAGGAATCGACGGTTACCCCTATAGAAGAAGTGTCTAATACAAAACGATGTGATGAATTTCGACCCATTAATATTATGCCTTTATATGAAAAGATACTTGAAAAAGTCGCTTTCAAACAAATTGAACATTACTTTGAAAATAACAACTTAATAATAGAATCACAATCTGGTTTCAGAAAAGCCCACTCTTGTGAAAGTGCTTTAAATTTTATAATAACGAGCTGGAAGGAAAGTATTGGGGAGAAAAAATATGTGTAGTGTTTTTCTTGATATGAAACGTGCTTTGAAACCATAGATCGCTCAGTACTTCTAAATAAATTGGACAAATACGGCGTTAAAAGTTTTGAATTTTCATGGGTTAAGACGTACCTTCAAAATAGAAGCCAAAAAGATAAAGTTAATGGGTGTTTTTCGAATCCAAAATATGTTAATCTTGGAGTTCCACAAGGTTCTGTACTTGGAACTTTATGGTTTATCATCTACATCAATGACATGGAACGTGTTTTGCAGTATTGCAAGATTGCACTATTTGCTGATGATGCCCTGCTGTACTTTGCCGGATATAATATTGAAGAATGTCACAAAAAAGTTCAAAAAGACCTCAACAATATATATGACAGGTTATGCCAGAATAGACTTAAATTAAATGCAAAAAAAAAAACTAAAAGTATGATATTAACGAATAGACCTAGTCTCAATTTAAATTATAATCTTATAATTGAAAATGAAATAATTGAAAGAGTACATAACATAAAATACCTTGGTATTATAATAGATAGTGAACTTATTTTTGAGAGTAACGTTGTTTATATATGTAAAAAAGTTTCTAAAAAAATAGGTTATCTTAAAAGAATACGACGGGAGATGCTAACGGCAACAAATATTTATAATGTTATTATAAAACCTCACTTCGAATATTGTTCAACAATTTTGTTTTTATGTAGTGAAGGTTCTATCGCTAGACTACAATTATTACAAAATAAAGCAATGCGGACGATTTTGAAATGCAGTAGATATTCTTCAATAAATTTTATGTTAAATGCTCTTAAGTGGCTGTCTGTTAAACAGAGAATAATTATGAATATGTTAATGTTTGTATATAAAATTTAAAATAACTTATTGCCAAATTATTTAACGAAACATATTCGATATGTTAGTGAGGCTCAACCGTATTTACTAAGAAACATGAACGATTTAAAATTGCCAAATTTTTTAACTGCCAGAGCTCAAAATTCACTTATTTATAAAGGTTTTAATATCTTCAACAAATTGCCTAACCATGTTAAATGTGAAACAAATGTTAATTTCTTTAAAAAGTGTGTAGTTGAGTTTGTAAGACTGAAATATTGAATAAGTATAATTATAAGATAACAACATTGTTAATTGTAACATAAAGCCATAAAATGTGCTAATAAATAATATATCTATGTATATCTAAAAGAAAATGAAAAAAATCTTATTGAAGTAAGAAATCTGTTCACTTTTCAGTGAGAAAACTTCATTTTTCTAGAGAAAGTGTTTCTGACATCATGTGAGAAATGATTATACATCGATGACAAAAATTTCCCGTCAATATATAGTATATTATATTGTTTTCATGCATAAAATTCATACTCGGTCATACCCGTAACGATGACCTGTCACACCCGTAACGTTTTCAAATAAAAATTTTGTAAAGTTTTTCGTAGTATTGGTTCTCATTTCTTAACTAAAACTGAAGATCAACTATCTGGGTTAATATTTGCATACTTTTCATGCAATATTTTACACCACATGAAAATTAGATATCTTAATCGCATATCACCAGTTTTCTAAGGTCACACCCGTAACGCAACTAAATTGCATCCTATAACTGAAGCACTAATTTTTCCTTCATTTCTTCATCTAATTTTGTTCATATTCTTCCAGAAATCAGCAACTTCACCTGCACAATAGTACCCAGTGACTCGGACCATGAAGCTGTCCAACTAAGCATCAAACTTCAGCAACCCATCTTCCTAGTGACAGAACCAGTAGAAAACTACATCAACTACAGGAGACTGGATGTACACAGGCTACAAAGAGACGTTGAAGACACCTTAATGCTGCCACCCGAAAACAGGAATCTGGACAATATTGAAATTGACACAGCCATTGACTGCCTAGAACTGGCTGTTGCAAACGTATTGGATAACCAAAAGCAGCCAAAGACGTCAAAGGACAGATATCAGCACCTACCCCAGTATATCCAAAACCTATATGCCCACAGGTAACGACTTAGGAAACGTCTTCAAAGGATCCACCAGCGAGAACTCAACACAACTAACAGCTACTACCAGACAGTGTGGAGTGAACTTCAGATTCTCAACATTATGTTCCGGAATTCCATCCAACACCACAACAACAACCAGTTCCAGAAGAGACTGCATTCAATCAAACCTGGACCTGACGCCTTCAAGAATATCAACAGACTAATCGGCCAAAAATCACCAATGCCTGAGACGATCATCACCACCAATGGAGAAGCAACAACGATACAGGAAAAAGTTGAAGCCTTCGCTTCCCACTTCGAAGGAAGCTTCATGCCAAGTCCATCAGATGATCCAGTCTTTCTTGGCGAAATTGAGACATCCATCCAGCAGACAATTATGCCCACCTTGGACAGTCGACAGCCCAAACTTGAGCACCCCAGAGGAGATAGCTGAGATAATTCACAATTCCAAACCAAAGAAGTCAGCTGGACCGGATGGGGTATCCAGCTTTGTTCTAAAAAGGCTTCCACAAACGGTGATGGTGTTGTTAGCCATCATATTCAACAACTGCATCAACAACAGTTACTTTCCCCAGAAGTGGAAAACTGCTAAAATCGTGGCTATTCCCAAGAAAGGTGAAAGGAACATGATCACCAACTACAGGCCGATATCCCTCCTCAGCAATCTAAGTAAGCTCTTGGAAGAGCTGATACTCAGGAAGCTGAAGAAGTTCTGCAGTGAAAACATCATCCCAGACATGCAGTTCAGTTTCCGGGAAAAACATTCCACCCTGCATCCACTCCTGAAGTTTCGTCACGACATCACCACAGCCTTAAACAGCAATCAAGTTACTGTTGGATGCTTCCTGGATGTCGAGAAAGCATTCGACAGTGTATGGATTGAAGCCCTTATCCATAAACTCCACATACTAGGCTTTCCCTTAGCGCTAATCAAAAATGATATTTTCTTTTCTTTCTTCCAGGAACTTTTTCGTGCAACTGGAAACCTGCAAATCGACAGTGAAGAGCATCAGGGCTGGAGTTGCCCAAGGGTCGAAACTTGGACCACTTCTTTACAACATCATGACCTCTGACCAACCAATTTCAAGTGAATGCGAGAACCTTCTCTTTGCTGATGACTCACTTACATATTGCTCATCATTTTCTCCATTGATAGCTGTCAGAAAAGTCGAGGCACATATTCGCAAACTTTTCCAATTTTACACCACATGGGGTATCCGGATCAACTCATCCAAATCGGAGCTTGTCTGCTTCAGAAAACCAGGGGGTAGACGTGGTCGCTCAGCTGGAAGCTGTAGAAACATCACCCTAGCACTCCCAGACGGAACTAGATTAGCAGCCAAACGTAGCGCCAAATACCTAGGCATCAACTTCAACGAGCTGCTGAGATTCAACCCACATTCACCGACTGTCCTCAAAAAAGCCAATTTTGCTTTCCACCGCCTCTACCCGCTGATGAAGAAGAAAACTGGGCTAAGCCAACAGACAAAAGTTTTAATCTATAAGCAACTCCTGAGACCAGTCATCAGTTATAGCTTCCCAGTTTGGTTCACCATTTCCAAAACGGCTATTAGTCCAGTAACCTTGTAGTTTCATAGTACTGAGACCTTGCGTCAGGTCCGTTAGTTCTGATTTTTTGCTGAGTTATTTATGATGTTGGCCTAGTATTAAATCTGATTTTTCGACCTCGAGCGCCGAACGCAACATTGGTAAAAATCCAAAAAACCGCGGTTCTGTAGCGTGTCATGTTGGCTTTATTTTAAGATCTTAATCATGAAGATCGGATGAGTAGAAACGGAGTTATGATTTTTTAAAGTCAACCATTTAAACTCGAACTAAAACAGTACTCAGTTCAGTACCCACCAGTGAGTTATCTGAAGCGAATGTTTTAGTTCGAGTTTAAATGGTTGACTTTAAAAAATCATAACTCCGTTTCTACTCATCCGATCTTCATGATTAAGATCTTAAAATAAAGCCAACATGACACGCTACACAGTATACAAAAATTATTGAAAAGGGGCAAACGATTTCACACAAGGGGTGAATAAGCCCCCTTCAATTCGATTTGCAGCATTCTAAATTCAAAAGTTGATGAAAAAATTCACAATTTGAATTGATTTTTAGCTCAAATTGAAGCCCATTTAATTATTTTGAAATGGTAGAGCAAAGTTATAATCGAAAACCAGGCCTTAAAGGTTAAAATAGCCAATAACTGAAAAAACCGCGAAAATTTCTCGGTTTTTTGCGTATTTCACAAAGTTGCGTTCGGCGCTCGAGGTCGAAAACTTGGATTATTGCTAAGGCCAACATCATAAACAACTCATCTAAAAATTAGAACTACCGCATCTGAGGCAGAGCCCTCCCATCCTGAAGAAAAAGGATACTAGAATGAAAACAGTGAAGTTGATCATGTTAATTTCAGTTTTCTCAAAAACTAGAAGTAATTTTAGCATTTGGTTTTCAGTTTGTAACTAAGAATTAATAAGGGCATTGAAAATCAAAATCAAAAATAGTACTTAATACCATCAAATAAAAAAAAAAAAATAGATTAACAAAAAAAAACCGTCTTTTTCTCAAAATTTTGAGTTTGAAAGTAAATTTTTCAAAAACTATCAGCTAAAAAAACTTTATTTAAAAAAAAATTAAAGAATGGATTTCTGGCTTTGAGATGAGGAATGGATTTTCGTCCAGATATTACCATTGTACTTTTATGGTTATTTTTCTATTTGAAGTCAACTTTTCTTAAAATTGCCCCTCCTGCCTAAACGGGGGGATATATACCCCCCATCTGGTACTATTGTTTTCTTCTTTTGGCCTAATCTACACGCTCTATTGCTTTGATGCAGCATATGTCAAAGACCATGTTTTTGTTATTATACTGTTTTATATACTACTTGTTGTTTTAAATTTTTTATTGCTATATTTTGAAACGCCGTCCCTTGGAAACCGTTATGTCTACAGAACCGGCTTTGGACTCAAATTGAAGCAAATTTAGTAAGGTTGAAATCGTAGAGGAATGTTTTATTCGGAAGTTAAGCCGTAATGGTTAAAATAGCCAATAAATGAATAAACCGCGAAAAATTCGCGGTTTTTTGGATTTTTACCAATGTTGCGTTCGGCGCTCGAGGTCGAAAAATCAGATTTAATACTAGGCCAACATCATAAACAACTCAGCAAAAAATCAGAACTACCGGACCTGACGCAAGGTCTAATGTATATAGTTACTGGACTATATGAAGGAACTACAAATATTCGAGAGGAAAATCCTGAGGATCTGCACTGGACTGTACTTCGATCGTCAACGGCGTAAGCATTTCAAGAACGAGAAACTCTACTATGAGGCTAAGGTAGTCCCCCTGGACAAGTATTTATTGCTATCTGCCGACAAGCTGGTTAGAAACATCGCCAACCACCCTAATCAACTGATGAGAAGGATGACAAACCAACAACGACATCCAGCACCATAAGCGCTATGGAAATTATGGATATAGCTCCAACAACCAACGATGAAGCAGTACTCTTCTACTCTGACCCAGGGTCAGCACATTACCGTGGCTAACCCCAACTCTACCCCCACCCCAAATAAATATACCGCCACTGGACAACCGGGATTGAACAACTCGAGGACGACAAAGTCAAGCCGACTTTTATGTTAAGTTTTTACATATATTATAAATCTAATTTGTATTTTATATTGAATCAATGTATAGCGTTAGGCCCCTTATGTGCCAACAAAATCTTATTATTTGTCAATGTATATTATTATTATAAATTATCTTTTAAGCCAATTGTAAATAGAAATGTTCAATAAAACAAAAATTGAATTGAATTGCACTAATTTTTCATACTTTAATATACTAATTTTTTAAAAGGGCTTCAGGTGTCCTATAGAATAGTAAAGTTTTTATTTATAAATTGGGAATAGTATGTGAATAATTATTAAAATATGGAGTCTCACTGTCACACCCGTAACGATATAAGCACTCATAGGCTAATAGCGTTTTCATTTGGTATTCCGGAAGAAGCGTCCGGAACTCAGCGATCCAGAATGTCAAACGAACAAGTTGCAACCCTTTTCTTTATTCTGAAGTATGGGTTTGGTTGTATTTGTGCACTTGGTTGTAGCATTTGGGTGATAAGACATTCACACAGCTTTTTATCAGAATATTGATACTCCTCAATGACAGCAACGAATGTCGCTACCTTGGATGTTTACTTTGAGTAACATCCTTACCTAAACAAAATTCCACTCCACATCATGGTATAAAAATAACGATAATAGAGAGGATGAAATGTTTGGTCTATCCATTTCTTTTTTATAATTGAAAGTACAGTGGTGGTCCAGTATAACGAATGATATAGTGTCCAAGGTCCATTCGTTATATCGAAAATTCGTTATATTGAATACGTTTAATTAACAAAAAAGTAGCTTTTTTTTGTTTTTTAACACTTTATCTGGTATCATTTTCAAATACAACCGAGTTTTATCCCCAAATCCGTAACAAAAATTAAAATTTGAGCAATTTAGTGGTTCAAATAAGAAAAGATGAGAGAATAAATTGAGCACAGCAAACCAAAGCTCACATTTTAAGGATATACATAATATTAATTCATCCAAAATTAAGAGTTTATTTACTCAAATTCCTTCTCTGAATTCATGTCCGTAACAGAAAAATTAATTATTTTAAAACATTTTTGGTTTTATTTTGTGAAGTTCGTTATTTGTTCGTTATATAGAATACCTAATGGGCTGGAAAAAAGTGTTCGTAATATCGAGCATTCGTTATATCGGCATTCGTTATACTGGACCACCACTGTATAGGCATTAAAAGCTTCATTGAAAGCTATTCAAAAAATCAAAGTCTTGCAGTCCACAACCGGGGCTTTTGTGATTAAACAGTGCATCAAAAAAAAAATGAATGCCACAGCTTCGAGTGTAATCGTGTTGGCCGAAATTGGTTTTCACCCCTCCCTAGATAAGCTCCTCGGATCTCATATCATGGAATTTAAGATTATTTGAGTGTATAGTTCGTCCAGCAAGACCGTTTATAAAACAGCTTTTCACTTACAATTTTGAATTTTTTAGTCGGTTGGAGAGCGAACTATGCACTCAAATGGTCTCGGATTTCTTGATATGTGATCCCAGGAGCATATCAAGGGAGGGATGAAAACCAATTTCGGCTAACACGATTACCCTCGAATTTGCATTCCTATTTTTTTTTTCGATGCACTGTTTAATCACATAGGCCCCGGTTATGGACTGCAATACTTTGATTTCTTGAATAGCTTTAAATGAAGCTTTCAACGCCTACACTTCTTTGTTTGCTATCACTCACACCTAAAATCTGGTGTGGGCTCTCGGTCTACTACTATTATTTTGAATGCAGCTGTATGTCAAATCGTGTAGGATACGCTGTCAATTTGTGTGTGATGAAATTGCATATTTTGTTTCCAAACTAATATACATGATTTTCTTCAAACTTTTTTGACATGTGTTAATGTGGAAAAGCTATTAACGGTGAGTATGGGCTTTGGAAAATACTTGTTTTCATTTCAATCTCAATATTTTCCTTTGGTACCCGCGAAATAGCTATAACTTCAGCCTATAAACTTTGTGGCAACATACACAAGTTGTGGTTGTTCCAAAATTATTCAATATAAATTGATTTTTTTTCGCGCATGTACTGCATTTGTGTAGATTTTCATTGATACACAAAACCCCAGTTAATTTAAAACATTTTAAAAATGCTTCTTTTTAATTCGTAGTGGTATTTGAATTTTAAATAAGGTTTTTCTTCGATAACAAAAAAAAAAAAAAAAACTTACCAAGAGATAAACTGGATGTTATATTTTTGTGCGGAGAGTGTATATTGGGTATTTCCCCCCGTATTTGACTTTCATTTCTTTTTGCTGTGGAAGACGTGAGGTTTATGTTAGACTGCATAGCTGGCGAACGATATCGTGCACTTTTAGCAAAGGACTGTATATCACTCGGATCAAATTCTGAATTATCAGATATGTTTGCGGCATATTGGATCGATTGCAATCCGGGTAAAGAATTCGTGCATAAATTGTCATGTATTGTTCTGGTAAAAGACGTTTCCTCATCCGATTTATTTGACATATGCGAAGATAACCACATTTTTTTCACCTCGAGACATTTAATTTCGTCGTTTCCTAAAATACTTCCACAGCTTTGAACTCGATCCAAGTGTTTTCTATTTTCAACGTTTGTACACCATAAATTATCAACCGATCCTCTTTTTATTAGCGACCACTGTGATATACGAGAACCATTCTCACAACCACTAGTCAATAACTTATTTCTAGAATCTCCGGGTGCCAGTAACGCAGATTCAAAACTTCCACGCCATGAAAATCGATCACAATCACTCGTCTCGCCTGTGTTATCATTTACAGCACTGTTTGAATAAGAGTGCCAAGATCTGTGAGTTGTTCCCAATAAAATATCTTGAGATTTACTACGAGGTAAGAAAGCTTGTCGTTTGCTATCAAGTGCTAAACAACAATCAACATCATCTGGAAAATTCTCGATCTGGATTTCTTCTACATTTTTTAAGTGCGAAATTTCTGTATTAGGTGTTGTCATGCAATCAGTTCCAGTGCTATCTTCACGCATTAAATTAACCAATTTTTGTCCGATATGCTGCCAAATATTTACAAGCAATTGTTCAGTTTTGAGACTTTTGCACATGTGTCGCTTTTGATATTTATTACTATCTATTAATAATTCTTTTGGACATATTTTGGAATTTTTCACCATAAAAGATTCAAATAAATTTGTATAAATCGATGCCGTTTCTGTTCCTAAAAAACAGGATGTATTGTCGTTTGTTTCACGCTTATCGAAACGTTCGGGAGAATCTTTACTTCGATTTGCATTACAAACAACGTCGACGTTAGAAGCATGGAAGTCCGATGAATCGTTCGAGTCGGACCAGGTATCTTCGCTACTCAGATATTCTACAATTTCCCGTAGCTGTTGATTATTTATTCCAGGAACTGTTTTCATTAAGCGAATGAGTTCATTTTCAAAATATGGGAATTGAATGGCTTTAGTTTTACATAGAATTATTTGTTGCTCGGTTGGTACACAACAGCTGTTTGAGTTTGCATTACTCGTCTTAACAGCGACAAGAGCTTTGAAAAATTGTCTCATTTTTGACATCATAATATTAGTTTCCTCGTCAGAGCTCCAATTGTTAAAGCTATCAGTTCGACGGAGGGAAGTCTTGATTTTTGTGAATTGATTTCTATTTAAGTCATCGGCTTTGTTTTTATCGAGTGATACTTGGTCGCTTCCCAGGTCGTCTATAGAAGTACTTGGATTGTTTTGAATCAAAGATTTGCTACTCTTACCACATTCTAGAAAAGAACATGTTGTTTCGAATAATTCACGTTTTCTGTAATTTTTTTTTCGTTTTACAGCATTAATACTATCTAATTTATCACATGTAATCACTTCGTGTGGTAGTTTTTCGATGTCTGATTCAGAAGAGCCCAGGCTATCATTAGATTGTTCGACTGGTTCAGCAGTTTCAACAAGCAAGTTATCAAAAGAAGAATAATTTGACCTGGGCGTTCTTCTAGCTCTTAGTTTTTTCTTTCGCTGACTTGGAATTGGTTTTCCCTCACTGTCGCTGCCAACACTACTATCTGATTTGTTTTCGGCACTAAATCCCATAAATTCAGAAAGAAAATACTTTTCAAGTCTGGATGTAGAAAGATCAAATTGTTCCTGGCTATCATCGTTATTCTTTGTTACTGATAGTTCTAATTCAGCACTATCGCTCATGTCGCTAAATATTTCAGAGGAACTATCTTCGAGACAATTATTACTTATATCTCGGTCAAAACCAAAATCGAAGTATCGTTCCATATCTGTAGGGGAAACATAATTTTTTTGGCTTGCATCTCCATTAAATTTTTTATAACAAAATTCTAGATCACTATCTTCACAACTCTCTTCAACTATAGTGTGTAAAGTGAAGTCTAAAGCATGACAATTGTATCCACTTTTTTCTCTTGCATCATTACTACTAGTTGATATTGCTATAGTATGGTCATCATAGTCATCAACAAAGTCGTCGAATTCCTTTAAATCCTCTTCGCCTTGGCTTGTATTTTCCACCCATGAATCATTGTCAGCCAATTCATCGTTTAAGTAGTTTCTACAATCAAAATCCCCAAGTTGCTGATTCAATAAGGCAGCAGCGGCATCGTTAATTTTAGCCATGGATTTTTCTTTTACTATTTAATTCTAAAATGGTAAATAATTCACTTAATAAAGAAAACCTTTAATTAAAAATCAAATCTTATACATAACATTTAATACAAATATTACGGCCAGAGAATATGAAATAAAGAAGTCAATCCTCAGCTGTCAATTTGATTTGCCTACAAGCTGAAGCGAACAGCTGATGTATTAGATTTGCAAAGTATTAGTGAAAAGCAGTGCAAAACGCACACATAGAATCAACTAGTCATTCAGCACATCATTCAGCACAGGTCTTGTTGTTGTTGCAATTCACATCTATTTCTTCGACACGAAATTAAATTACAAATACAACAATGTAAACAAATGGGTTTTGGGGGGTGAAACGTACGAAGGATTGGCTTCTTTATTTGATATTCTCTGATTACGGCAAAGCATCAAGTCTGATTGGACGCATTCATAACAAAACTGAAAATTCAAAAATTTTATATGATTTTCCTTTCGACCAAAAAAGTCGATTTTTTTTAATTTTTCGACCTGAAGTGCTTTCTTTTTCTAACCAAATTTAACTATAGTTAAGTCGGCATTAACACCACCCGATTTTTCCACAGTGGTGCGTTCTTTTATGTTACTCTAGTTAACTATGGTTAATGTGTCAAAAAGAAGAGTTGCAATGTCATAGTTAAAAAAGTTACTCTGAGTTACTTTTCATTTAGGAACGACCAAAGTTAAAAATGGTTGATCTGTCAATCAAAATGGATGAAAAAAAAATCGAAATAGATTTGGAATTAAAAATCAAGAACAAATTGTGATTCCATGAGATTTATTGAAAAGAACTTTTATTAGCACTTTGAAAATACATATTTCTTTCAAATTAAATTTCATTTTACATCATTCAAGCACAAAATGGAATATTTTAGCAAAGTATTTGCAATTATTTGCAATATTTTTTTTTCATTCACTACTAGCACAAATTTCTTTATTATAAATCGATCAAATCGCATAAAAAATGTCGCAAAACGTAAAAAACTATTTCAAAACTCACTATCGACGATTAAATCAATTAAATTAAAAATATTTATTACAAAAATGAAATCAATTCCAAACCGAACGATCGAGAATCAAACAAAAAATAAATCAAAATGAAAACATTGTGATTTCAGCTGCTTTTGACAGATTAACCCTTTCAACTCATATCAAGGAGATGAGTTGGAAAAAAAGTTACTCAAAGTTACTTTTTGACACTTTAACTTTGAATTTAGGAACGACTCAATGACGTCATAGAGTTAAATAAAGTAACTTTTTTGAATTAAAGGAACGATGAAAGTTAACTATAGTTAAAGGTAGAACTAGAATAGTCGGAAGCCAACTAAAGTGGTCGTACGAAACCGAGCGAAAACAAGAAATTTATATGACGCACACATAATTGCGAAGTGGAACTTTTCGTTTAGTTTTCGTTAACTTTTGCCGTCGTACGTGAGAGCGCTCAACGACCGCTCTTTCGTAACTGGGCGAATGCAAAATCAAAATGGTGGAAGCAAACTACCAAGAACTTGGCGCTTGGTGCATAGTTTTCAACTTTTTATTTTCTGTTTGATGAATGAATGAGTGAAGTCAAATCAATTTTCTTTTAATTAATTTATATCACATCGAATTTTAGTGGTTTCGCAAAATAAATAAAGAAAAGCATATCACTTTGTGCTGTGAATAAGTATGAGAAAATAAATATTGAATAAACAATTATTTATTTATTTTTTTCACTTCCAACCACTGAAGTTCATTATGGGTCACTTGTGAAATTGACGTTTTGGAAAGCTACTTTTTGGTCGGTTTTGACATAAGCTTCCGACAGCTTCCGCCTATTCTAGTTCTACCTTAACTATGGTTAGAAAAAGAACGGACCACAGACGATCTTTTGAGGTAGAACTATAACCGCCATATTATTCACTCTGGATTTAAATTGGATTTAAGGAAGTTTTTAATCCAACAACTAAATCCGGATTTATTAAATCCAAAAATTTAAATCCATGTCCATATTATTCACTCTGAACATGCCTTAAATCCAATGGATTTAAAATGCCCTTAATCCAGATGTAAAATGTAATTAAATCCAGATTAAAATCGTTTAATCCAAATGTCAAATTAGTGAAAAGTCAAATTTCTCCCGTGGAACTTTTTGTTTACTTTAATTAATTTATTTCACTATGTTGGAGCCTGATTACACGATTCGTTTTTTCGTTCGTTTCGTCTTTTTGACAGGTACGTTCCTTCATGATTACACACAACGAAAAAAATCCATTCGTGACTTTGACGTTCAAAAAATTTGAGGTTCATTTATTGGAAAATAGGCAGTAATAATAATTAAAAATATTTTTACATCACTTCTTGTTCAAATTTATACCTATTTAATTTATTATAAGAAACAATTTTTAATTTAACTATTTAAATTTTTTTAAGAAGCTTGAAATGTCAAGAAAAAGTGAATTATATGAAATTGTGTTTTAATCTGGATTTAAGTACTTAAACTGACCTCCGGAGGGCAGTTTAAATCCAATTGGATTAATCGATATTGGATTTAAAAAATTGGATTTAAGTTTGGATTAAACGAATGAATAATATGGGATTGGATTTATTGTTTGGATTTAAAATACTTTTACGCCCATATTATTGACTCACTTAATCCAGATTAAAACTTAAATCCAGATTAAAAGTATTTTAAATCCAAACAATAAATCCAATCCCATATTATTCATTCGTTTAATCCAAACTTAAATCCAATTTTTAAAATCCAATATCGATTAATCCAATTGGATTTAAACTGCCCTCCGGAGGTCAGTTTAAGTACTTAAATCCAGATTAAAACACAATTTCATATAATTCACTTTTTCTTGACATTTCAAGCTTCTTAAAAAATTTAAATAGTTAAATTAAAAATTGTTTAAATTAAATAAGTATAAATTTGAACAAGAAGTGATGTACAAATATTTTTAATTATTATTACTGCCCATTTTCCAATAAATGAACCTCAAATTTTGTTGAACGTCAAAGTCACGAATTAATTTTTTTCGTTGTGTGTAATCATGAAGGAACGTACCTGTCAAAAAGACGAAACGAACGAAAAAACGAATCGTGTAATCAGGCTCCAACATAGTGAAATAAATTAATTAAAGTAAACAAAAAGTTCCACAGGAGAAATTTGACTTTTCGCAAATTTGACATTTGGATTAAACGATCTTAATCTGGATTTAATTACATTTTACATCTGGATTAAGGGCATTTTAAATCCATTGGATTTAAGGCATGTTCAGAGTGAAAAACTTCCTTAAATCCAATTTAAATCCAGAGTGAATAATATGGCGGTTAATCTGGATTTAAGTTTTAATCTGGATTAAGTGAGTCAATAATATGGGCGTAATAGACGGAAGGGCACTGAAGCTAATGGGCGCGTTCGGCGGCGTATCTTAAGCGATCCGGATTTGTTTGTGTTGTTGTAATCCCATAGGAAAAAACAGCTGATCAGTGAAGCAGCTGATGTGAGAAAGAAATCTCAAGCTATCCAAAAAATTTCGGGATACTCAACTATCCGATGGGAAATTTGAAGAACAGCTGACTTTGCTTAACAGCTGACCATTTATTTAAATTTGCGATTCCGCATCGAATTTTTGTTTGTTCGAGCAAAAACATTTCCAAATTATATCTAAATGCATATTAAAATCATTTGCAATGCAAATTAATAATACATTTTTGATACAGATGATATTTGGTATAAAATAATTTATTTAAGGACACAAAATCGTTGCTGAAAATTTCAATTTGTTTTTTCTTTTGTTAGCAGCTCTCACTCTTTTGACAGCAAATGTTACGTATCCGGTTTTGGTCGTCCGGCAACGTATCGGATTCTAAAGTATCTCAGATACCCTATCGCTTTACCAGCCGAACGCGACCAATGTCACCGTCAGAAGGGGAACACACCCATAATTATCATCTTTCTCTTTTTGGCATTCCTTTTTCAGCAAATGTCATAACCAAAGTTGAACGAAACGCTCCACATCGCAGTTATAGCTGCGTCAAATGCTTTCCGTGTATTCGCTTGTTTTCTTCCGACCACTTAAGTGCCCCTCCGAGCATTATAGTTCTACCTTTGTTCTTTTTTGAAGGGAATAGAAAATGAGGGGTAAGTCTGCATTTACACCACCCGATTTTTCTAGTACGATTTTTCCCAAAATCAGGTGAAATGTTTACATGAAACGATATGAAACGATCTTTCCAGTCAGATTTGTGTCCCGACCTCTTCATACTTTATTGCTGTCCCTTTCATTTTGTATTCAGAGGTAGATGGCATCTAAAAACCAGCGTTGCCTATTCCTTTTTTTTCGTAAAACAAATCTACTGCCAATCAAATACTTTTTAGTTTTAAGTGTAGTACGCAGATCGAGCTAAAATTCCGCTCCCACATTTCTCTCCAAACACCAGCTAAAATCCTAGCTAAATTTTGACACAAGATTTTTGTGGACAATACATTACAGAAAACAGCTGTTCTCTGAAAAGAAATTTTATGCAACAATTTCAAAGAATTTTCTTTCAATATTTCAAGTTAAAATAATCAAATAAAATAGATTTTTCCTTTTGGCATTGTTAAATCGTTTGTCCTTGAATATTTCTCGATCTCAATTTTCATTTTCGCAATGTAAAGCTCACATAATCTCACAAAAAAAATGTACCTGCCACAATTTAGCTCGAGAATTAATGTGCCGAACAATTATTTCACGCGCTAAATTTTGACAGATGAGCGCGTTCAGTAAGAAACGAAAATTTGATTTTTTAGCTGGAACTGCGTACCTCTCGGCTAAAATGTTTGGCTAAATTTTAGCTTGGCTAAATTTAGTAGAGAATTTTGTATGGGAGCGAAATTTTAGCTCGATCTGCGTACGAGGCTTTACGATAAAAAAAAATTCAAATTCAAAAAAATTAAAACCACAAATAATTTCATCATCATTGTTACTGTTATTTCTCCCGCAACCCACCCTTTTAGTACCTTGCTATGAGCCGTGTAGCACATTGAAATTTGAGCGAACTTTGTCATAATATGTGTTGCGAGGCAAGAGGATGTGAGGATGGTCGGAAATGGGGTAGGATCAGAAAAGGAGTAGGTAGGAAAATAGGAAAGGTAGAGTTTGGAAAAGGTTCGGAAAGCTAATTGGAATGGGAAAGGGAATGGAATGCCTAGTTCGGGGAACGCGGCCTGCTTGCGAAGCACGGCTTAGCTCGCCGGAATGGGGGGGGGGGGATCTTGTCCCCGAAACTAGACCTCACCCGCAAACAAAAAACATAAATCAGGCCTGGAAAAAAAAAGGAAAAATAACGGACGGACATTCACCACACTAGGGCGCTGCTGGTGTCATTGCAGCGTTGCCATAACCCACCCAACCTAGAAGTTCACTGGCCTTATTTGAACTTCCCCAAAAAGGAATAGTCACATACTATTCCGGTCACTCCATTACACTGGTCAGCTCAGGTTTCCATCCGCACCCCTGAAAATTAACTTCAAAACTTCATGTTTCGATTATTCAAAACAGTGAAACACGAAAAGCTTTCTAACACAAATGGCGTGAGCTGAAGTTTTATTAATAACAAAAAAAACAAAATGAAAAATGAAAGTTAAATAAAAACAAATGATTTTGAATTTCATTGAAAAATCAGAAAGTAGAAAAGTAATTTTTTATATAAAGTAGAAGGATAACTTTTTAACTTTAAATAATCTAAAAAAAACAACATGATACCAATTACTAAAACAAAAAAAATGTGTTTTGATCTGTTTCCCAACAGGTCTTTCACTGAGCTTTTAAATCGCTCTTTTAGGAATTTAGGACCATCTATCTATCACTGTTAATAATTTCCTACCTTCAGAGAGCTCTGTGAAGGGAATTCAAAATAAAGGCAGATCGAAGATCACATTCAACAACAACAAAAAAAAAAGAATAAATGAGAGACGGTGAAACACAACCTTTTCACTTACAATAAGCTGAAAATTAATTTTTAAAGAAAAATAATGGAAAATGAAAATTTAATAATACTATAACTAAGACAATTCAATAAGAACTTTAATAAAAAAAACTTCAACGCCAATATAATTTTACCATATAACTAATATGGCAACTTAAAACATGAATGTTTTCCAAAAAATCAGCTTGGGGATCCTCGTTCCGGACGTATATATATGCTTATACGTTTACACGTTCGTGCTGGCTACTTTGCCCTTCGATATTTTTAAGAAAGTTTTGGCAAAAGTAGGTCTCTTCTCTTCTCTCTTGATTTCTTTTATATTTCTTATATGCTTATATTTAAAATACCTGGGTTAAACTTCTTTATTTTCAGACTTCCCTGTCCCTGCTCTGCGATCTGGTTTTTCGGATCTGGCATCAAGTGGAGCTTCCAGAATGGGGTCGAAATCTGGAGGTTGTCAGAAGGCCTCTAATTGATTGAGGAGACATTTGTGGGGACCTGACAGAACTCCCAATCAAATCGCCTTCAAAGCAGGTCCTTCTTGATAATCAACAGCTTCCCAGTAATTTGTAATTTGGATTTCCAATCAGCAGGTTTAGAAAAGTTTGTCCAACGCTAACCTGTCTACCATAAACGATGACGGCAGCAAAATAGTGGTTGTTGGGTATGGATTTACCATCCAGTCAAAAAACGTGTGGCGGTCCAGAGCTCCGCTGACATCTGGGAGCCTGGGACCGCCTGAACTTCACCGATGATATATGAAATTAACCTGCGTGCATTTATATCATTACACACTGTACTTTTAATAAAACTTTTTTCACTAACTCACCCTTGGTATTATAACTCTATGCCTTAATTTTCTTTTTTTCGTATTGTTTCATTTATGATTCCTCCTGGTCGATCAAAGTGTAAGTATATCGAAATAAAACTAAAAATGGGAAAATGTAACTTTAGCAAATAAGAACTATTGCGTTTAATTTTACTCTACAAGTACATGACGATGCTCATATCTTTATTTCACACTCGCTTGCTCTTACTTTTTAATTTTGTTAAATTTAACACTTCGACACTAACACTAATTTTGATTTTGATTAAAGGCACACCGAGCTCGAGAACGTGGGTGGTTCAAACGTCAGAGGAATATTAATTGTACTTAACATACTGACATACCACTTTTTCCTTCTTGCAATTCCTCCTCACACACTGTTTGAGTCGTCCGACCACATTCAGCTGTCACTTTGTTTTTGTTACTCGAATGTCAAAGTATTGGTGCCTGGCGCCCACTAAGCAACTTTTAGTTCCAATCCATCCAATTACATTGGGTTAAATGGAAGAGCGCCCACTAGGCAGCTAAGTTGCCGGCAACTTTAAGTTGTTCGAAGTTGCTCGCGGAACTTTTTGCCGGCAACTTTAAGTTGCTTGCCCCCGCCCACTGAGCAACTTTGTTGCTGGCAACTTTATCTGTCAAAAATGGCCATGTTCAAAGATTAAATCATTTTATTGATTTTCAGATTTCTGAATTTTCTAATCCTCTGATTGGCCATCTGTCAGATATGTCATATATCTTTTTATGGAAGCTGGCCAGTAGAAATCATGGACAATTCATAAATCTGACTGAAATTGTATGCATACCAAAATGGCTTCCTGAAAGAATGAGACAAAGCCATTTTGGCATGCGCAAAATGAAATCACATGCTGTCTTCAAAAAGACTAAATTAAAAAAAAATGAATTTAAAATTCAAAGCGAACGGACCTCCTTATAAATTTTTTTTCTGTATATTTTCTAAATCAATTATAATTTTGTATTCTTTTGTTTTAGTATTTTAGAATGGACTCTATCCTGTTCTCAATCCATTAAGCAGTAAAATTTTTATGATCCGAGGATCTCTTTATATAAATAATAAATTAATCACCCCGATTACAGAATCCGATGAATGAGCTGCGGAGGGAATCTGACTCAATTTTGACATTTGGCTCATAGTAAAAATGTCAAAATTTAGTCTGATTCCCTCCGCAATTCATTCGTCGGATTCTGTAATCGGGGTGAATGTTTATATAAATATCTTAAATTTATATGTTAATACATTTCCATTCATTTATTTTGCTATTTATTGACGTCGAATTGGGGATCAGGCATTAAAAAAAAAGGAAAATGGTGGCAAAAGTCAACATTAAAAAAAAAAAAACATAAATGCCAAAAAGTTGCTCGGAAGTTGCCTAGTGGGCGATGGCCAGCAACTTTAGTTGCTCGGAATTGCCGGCAACTCCGAGCAACTAAAAGTTGCCGGCAACTTAGTTGCCTAGTGGGCGCCAGGCCTTAGCATTCTGACGGTTCTCAGAAAAAAGCTTAGGTATTGGTCGCATGGAAAATATAATTATATTAAGGGTATTCATGCAAAAGCGTAAACTCGTCGTAATCGTTGTAAAGTTTTAAACTTCGTAAATCTGTCAAATTTTCCATACAAATTGTGACAGAATTACGAAGTTTTAAACTTTACAACGATTACGACGAGTTTACGCTGTTGCATGAATACCCATATTGTAATGACTTTCCAAATTTGAACTATTACGACTCCAAAAAGAAAACAAACGGACACAGTGCAAACATACCCTTATTAGCTATAATTATAGCAACTCTCAAACGAAAGAAGCGCCATCTGCCGGATTATAGCAGATTTACCAGCTGTCAAATAAAAGCTTTTGGAAGGGAAATTATTGGGAAATTTCCCATATGGAAAGCTCTGGAAGCAGAGACCAGAACATTCAACTACTTTCCAGAAATTGGAAAACAAGTATAAAAGGCACATATTTGAACGGCAGCGACACAGTTTGTTTTTAATCGTCAATGAATAAAGTTGGTTGTAATAAAAGTGAAAAGTAAAGTTTGTGAATTAATTTCAGTGGTGCATAATAAATCGTTTTGTTTGTAGTAAGAAAAGTAAAGTGTTTCATTTTGCGAAATAAATAAGTGGACGTTTTGAATAAAGTAAATACGTTTTATTAACGAACCTGAGAAAATATTACATTGGTGTCAGTAGTTGGATAAAGCTTATTTCATCTGTGCACTCAGTAAATTTACTGGGTGAAAAGTGAAAAAAAAAACAATGGGTAAATCTTTGAATGATTTAAATTTAGTGGAACTTAAGGCAGAACTGAATAAGCGAGATCTTCCTACTGCTGGAACAAAGAATGATCTTATAATTCATCTGCAAGAAGATTTAAGAAGATGTGGAAAAAACCCGGACACGTTTATATTCGACATTGAAATGGAAGAACAGCAAGAACAAGTCGGGCATGACCAATATGCTGTCTCAGCTGCTCGCAAAATTTGAAGAACAAAAGAATCTTCTAGAACATCAAAGCCAAGAACAAAAGAATCTTCTAGAACAGCAAAGCCAAGAACAACGTAATGAACAAAAGAACCTTCTCGAACGATTCGAACAACAAAGCCAAGAACAAAAGAATCTTCTAGAACAACAAAGTCAAGAACAAAAAAACCTTCGAAATCTTTTCGAAGGTAATTTAGAGGCCTTTGACAACAGAATTATTGCCCTTGACGAGCGTGTCGATAAACAATTTTCGACTATCGATGAATAATTCTCGACTTTCGACAAACAATTATCGACAATAGAAGGAAAGTTCGAAGATAAAATCGAATCCATTACAAAGGAGTTAGATAAAGTAAGCAAAATGAAGGCTCGAGAAAGTTCTGGCGACTGTCCAAAGAAAAAGGAGATGCATCCACCAACCTTCGATGGGCAAACTTCTTGGTCAATCTACAAGAAGCAGTTTGAGGCAGCCGCAGCAGCAAATGGCTGGGATGAGGAAGAAAAATGCATAGCTCTAACGCTTGCCCTCAGAGGACCTGCTGCTGAACTGTTACAAAGCATACCAGCAGATAAAAATGACAACTTCAGTGCTCTCGGTCAGGCCATTGACAAACGTTTTGGAGATGGCCACATGCAAGAAGTCTTCCGCGTACAACTCAATTCCAGAGTCCAGAAAAGAAGAGAACTTTGCGACAATTCCAAGCAGACATCGAATGGTTGGCGCATCTGGCATCGGCTGCAGGGGACGAAATCATCAACCAATTCGCAACAGAAGCCTTTGTTCGTGCTGTATCTGATATTAACCTTCAGCGAGCAATTCGAACTGCTGGCAAACGCACGCTTCCTGAAGCACTAGCATTCGCACTCACTCACTCACTCACTCACTCACAAAGTTGGTTTCTGGTATTGATGGCCCCAGAACCACTATCCAGGTCTCACAGACGAAACGAAACAACAAAAGTCTGACTGTGGAAGCAACATTAAACGGCAAGAAGCAAGTGGCAACGATAGACACCGGTGCCACTTCCTCCATTGTTCGAAAGGACTTGGTGAAGATGACATGGCTGCATAACACCAACACTTACCGTCTGAAAACAACAACAGTGCCGAGATTCAGCTATTTCAGCGAGTGAAATGAGATGACTCGCCTTACTCGCCGACTCATCTCACTTCACTCGCAAAATTGATTCAGCTATTTAAGTGAAATGAGTAGGTTCGAATTTAGTTTCGAACATGAGACAAAGAATAAATATAAAAGAGCTAAACTCTACCTCCTTGTCACACTCGTTACGCAAAATGAAATGAAAAAATAATTCAACAATGTAAACATTGGAATCTTTATTAATGGAGTATCTCTTGTTTCAATCATTTTTTTTTGTCGTAATTAAAGTTTGATGTGAGTTTTCAACCTTGAGAAATAAATAGTTTAATAGTGTCGAAAGTGAATACAATATAATTTTACTCAATATACATACATATGTGCATATGATAATAAAATAAGATTTTAGAATCAATAAATAAAGGGTAGTTGTTTTTATCCACGTTGTTGTTTTTTATTTCGATTCCTATGCATGAATAGGAATTCCTGAGAAAAGCACACATACCTATCCAAAACTGGAAATTTACCAACACATACACCAAGTCACTGCGGAAATATCTGGCGAGTAATCTGACATTTCATTTCACTCGTTCACTCACTCACTTTTGCTAGCTGAATCGGTTTTGGACGAAAAGTGACTCATCTCACTCACTCCCTGCGGTTTCGAATTAGCTGAATCTCGGCACAGGATACCAAGCGGGAGACCTTCCCAAGGGGCACAGATTTGAATTTTGCAACAAGAAATTCAAAAATCTGTGTCGAGATTCAGCTATTTCAGCGAGTGAGATGAGATGACTCGCCTTACTCGCCGACTCATCTCACTTCACTCGCAAAAGCGATTCAGCTATTTAAGTGAAATGAGTAAGTTCGAATCTAGTTTCGAACATGAGACAAAGAATAAATATAAAAGAGCTTAATTCTACCTCCTTGTCACACTCGTTACGCAAAACGAAATGAAACAAAAAATACAACAATGTAAACATTGGAATCTTTAATAATGGAGTTTGGAGTATCTTTTGTTTCAATTATTTTTTTTTGTCATAATTAAAGTTTAATGTGAGTTTCACCCTTGAGAAATAAAAAGTTTAAAAATGTTGAAAGTGAATAGAATATAAATTTATTTAATATATATATGTGCATATGATAATAAAATAAAATTAAAGAATCAATAAAAGGGTAGTTGTTTTTATCTACGATGTTGTTTTTTATTTCGTTTCCTATCCATGAATAGGAATTCTTGTGAAAAGCACACATACCTATCCAAAACTGGAAATTTACCAACACATACACCAAGTCACTGCGGAAATATCTGGCGAGTAATCTGACATTTCATTTCACTCGCTCACTCACTCCCTTTTGCTAACTGAATCGATTTTCGACGAAAAGTGGCTCATCTCACTCACTCCCTGCGGCTTCGAATTAGCTGAATCTCGGCACTGGTTTCACAAGAATAACTCGGAAGTTTTTGTAGAGTTGTTGAATTCTCTCATTGTATTTTAAATTATTTGAGTTCCAACTTTGTTATATTCAGGTCACTGTTCTTATTTAGTGGGACTAAAAATAAATAGGCGTGGCTTAATAGTAACTGAGTAGTTATCCATTGTGTTTCAATGTAACCTAATTTTAATTAGCCGTTCTCAAAAACAAAATCGAAACTGTTTTGCGACTTTGATCTTTTGCTACTTCAAAGTAACTCTAAAGTGTCTAATCATTATGATTCAGTAAAACTAATATACAACACTTTTGTAACAAAGTGAAAAAGTGACAGAAATATTAAATAAAATCCTAAATGCAACTACATTGTAACTTGCTGTCAGATTCTTCAAAAATAACTACCATATATTAGGGTGTTTATTTCCCAACATATTTTTTTAATGACAGACATCTCCTTAGTAAAATATGAATGTCCTAAAAAAATACACTAGTCAACAATATTAAAGGAACACATTTTTTTTCAATTTTTGTAAGCGTTTTTTGAAGAGCAGTATCTTTGTGACGAGTGGTCGTATTGAGTTGAAATAAAAAGCATTTTACAGCTTTATGTTTTTTGTTTCGAGATTTGTTTGCAAACAAATTTTTTTGAAGTACCGTTATTGCGTTATTGCAAAAAATGAGACGAGACAACAAAATTATTTTGTTTTTATTTTTTTTGAAGGTCCTCATTTCTATGGATAAATTTTTTTGAGTCAATTAAATGTCATGATCAGATACCTTGTTTATTCAGCTTCAATTCAGTTTTTTTTGTTGTTTTCGTACGATTTTTTTTGACATGGTTTATCTGACTTTGAATGAAAAAAGATACTTTTAGCCTTGATTACCAATATCTCAGCAAGTAATGATGTTATAAAAATTTCAAAGACAGTTTTGGAAATTTGAAAAAGCGTTTTACAAGATTTTTTTATGATTTTGTAGAAATTATTTTTTTTTACCGTTCACCGTTAGTTTAAAAAAAGTACTAAAAACCGACGTTTTGTGGTCTTTTCGTAAATCTTTTTTTTTTCGTTGCAAATATTGATTGCATGGCTTGCGATGGTATGCAAATTTATAGACTTTTAAATCATCAATATTCTTGTAAATTTTCAAATTGATTCATCGAACCGTTTTTCCTCACCAAAACTTCAAAGTCTTACAAACCAGGTAAAGGAACAAATTGTGGTGTTCCTAAACAATGCGAAGTTGTCATCAAAATGACAAGAAAACCGCAATTCCAGTGGATTTTTTTCACAGTTTTGCATTAGTTAGATACTTTTTTGAATTGAAATGAAATAAAAAGGACATTAAACAAAAAAATAAAAAAAATTAATTTAAAAAAATTTTCAAACAAAAAAACTTGATTTTTTTAATTTTTTTTTTTTGAAAAATGTAATTTTTTTTTCATTTCCATTCAAAAAAGTATCTAACTAATGCAAAACTGTGAAAAAAATCCACTGGAATTGCGGTTTTCTTGTCATTTTGATGAAAACTTCGCATTGTTTAGGAACACCACAATTTGTTCCTTTACCTGGTTTGTAAGACTTTGAAGTTTTGGTGAGGAAAAGCGGTTCGATGAATCAATTTGAAAATTTACAAGAATATTGATGATTTAAAAATCTATAAATTTGCATACCAACGCAAGCCATGCAATCAATATTTGCAACGAAAAAAAAAAGATTTACGAAAAGACCACAAAACGTCGGTTTTTAGTACTTTTTTTAAACTAACGGTGAACGGTAAAAAAAAATAATTTCTACAAAATCATAAAAAAATCTTGTAAAACGCTTTTTCAAATTTCCAAAACTGTCTTTGAAATTTTTATAACATCATTACTTGCTGAGATATTGGTAATCAAGGCTAAAAGTATCTTTTTTCATTCAAATTTAGATAAACCATGTCAAAAAAAATCGTACGAAAACAACAAAAAAACTGAATTGAAGCTGAATAAACAAGGTATCTGATCATGACATTTAATTGATTCAAAAAAATTTATCCATAGAAATGAGGACCTTCAAAAAAAATAAAAACAAAATAATTTTGTTGTCTCGTCTCATTTTTTGCAATAACGCAATAACGGTACTTCAAAAAAATTTGTTTGCAGACAAATCTCGAAACAAAAAACATAAAGCTGTAAAATGCTTTTTATTTCAACTCAATACGACCACTCGTCACAAAGATACAGCTTTTCAAAAAACGCTAAAAAAAATTGAAAAAAAAATTGTTCCTTTAATATTGTTGACTAGTGTATTTTACCAAAAAATTGTGTCCGATTTGTCAATAACCCTTACAAATTTATATTTGTATAGGTATTGCTGTTTTCACATTTTATTTTTGTGATTACTGCAGCTATTCATTTTTTTTTGTTTCTATTTGTTCTTTAATCCTTTAAAAGCCCCCACTCAAAAACTTATAAACAATAATTTTATATAAAATATTATGACTTTTAATTATTTAATTAATAATATTATTACTTTTAATTCAATAAGGGTATTCATGCAACAGCGTAACCTCGTCGTTATCATCGTAAAGTTGTAAACATCGTAAATCTGTCAAATTTTCCATACAAATTGTGACAGAATTACGAAGTTTAAAAGTTTACAACGTTTACGACGACTTTACGCTGTTGTATGAATACCCAAAATGATAAGAAATAATTTGTTTGGTCAAATTTTTTTTGGTCACTAAATTTTATTTAACCTTTAATACATTATTTTGGAAAATTTATGACACCCTAATGTAGGTTCATGTTAAAAAAATGTTTGTTTGTTTGGCTTGAAAACAAAATGGCAGAAACAAACCTAAATGCAACAAGAAATACATGCAGACGGTCACAAAACTGTTTTGGATTTCTGGAGTTATTGAAGGACTTGTATGCAACTCTAGTATGACAACTGTGTCTGTCACTTTCGTTGTTATTGAACAGTCACTGAGGGAAAGCATGTTGTTTCAAAGGAGGTGCGTTCTTTTTCTTCATTAAATCGAACTTTTGTTAACGTTCATCGTTCATTTATTCCAAAATTTTATTGTTTTGTTTTATTGGATTCGGAATTTATTTGGAATTTTTATTTATGTATGTAGTTATTTTCAATTTAGTATTTTCTATTGTCGATTTTCATTTTTGATATTTTTTATTAAAATTTATATTTTATTAAAATTTATATTTATTTTTATCCATAATTAGTCCGACTTGGACAAATGTTATTATAATGGGAATTTTGCCCCTCCTTAAATGAAAAAGAGAGGTATTAGTAGGCTTAATGATTCAATTTCTTACAAAAATATTGATAAGGGGAATTTGATTTGTTAATTATATGAATATTTAAGTACTAATTGTATGAATATTTGAGTACTTAACTTTTTCCTAAACCAACTCGAAATCATAGCGAATCATTTGCAACGATACAAATAATGCAGATACACAACTCTTAATAACAAAGAAAAAATATTTTAAGTGAACAACAGGTTTTTTGTATGACAAATTAAAAATAGCTAAGATTTGTTAAGAAAAAGAACACTCTATTAATGTTGTGTTCGTAAATGTTTCAAAGAAGTTTCTGAAACTTCTTTAGAACTAAACTTTATGTTAGTTTCTTCACAGTTTCATTAGGATCATTGTAGGCAAAGAAAAAGAACGAGGGTGAGTGAGGCAGTAAGGAAAAAAAAACTAATAGAGATTGATGAAAAAATTTTGCACAGGGACGAATTAGTTTTTGTTGGTGATGGCAAGGCGTTCAAATCCATTTAGCAACCATAATGCAAAGTTTTTTCAACATTTTAAATAAAATATTTTTAGATGTCTTTCTGCTGTTGCCCCTTTCTATCTTGTCGGTTTTGTATCTTCGCCAAGAAGTGTTCAATAGTTTAAAAGTATTCTACGATAATTTATTTACCTAAAAACCATCACGTCGCATAACTTTATGAAAAATATGAGACAAAACTTACCTGTGAAATGAAAATTTTTTACACCGTATTATAGACGTGTTTACAGGATTTAATGCAGCATTGCATGTTCTTTTATATATATTTTTCAAATAAAGTATTGCATGTAACATACCTATTCACTATATTTACATTAATTTCACCCTTTTATTTAGTTAAGTAAGGTTTTTCACTAATTTAACGATTTTAAATTTCTGTACACTTTCATATATCTCGGCAAAATGACGGAAGCATCTCAATCATTTTTTATCTTGCTTCTTTTGGGCACCCCAGCAGATAAAAGCCTTTCCTTTAAGTGCATTTTTATCTTCGCTTTTTTCAAACGAACTATTCTAACTATTCACATTCATTAGTCCTGGAACAAAAATGATTATTTCGGGTCAAAAATTAATTAATAATGATACTATCTGCTGTCGTCATTGACATCAGTATCCTGAATTTCACTCATGTGAACCATTCCACTAAATCCGACCCTGAACTGAATTAAAAGATCAGTTGCTATAGGGTTATAGAAAGGAAACTTTCTATCAGCCATATTTTTTTTCTGAATAAAATGTTTCTGTCTTAAAAAAAAACAAGAAATTAGGTGTTTATAATTGTTTTTTTAATGTAATATATTTAAACCATGATTTTTCACTTTCAGAATTTATAAAATGTAATAATATTTTAATATTTGATAATAATTTCCACAAAAAAAATCTTTTAAAAAATAGAAGGGCACTAATTTTTTAACAAAAAAACTTTAAATTCAATAAATTTTACGAGCGCGCAAGTTTTGAGGGGGGGGGTAGCAATAAATATTAGTTGATTCAACTGCGAGCGTAGTGAAAATTAAATACTTACAACCTTGAAAATTAATTATTTAAGATAACCTATTTCAATTAATTGATAAAAGAGGAAAAAAAACAGTGGTCACATCACAAATGTCTGACTGCATTTTTAGTTACATATTTAAATAAGAAATACATTTCTGAAACTGAAAAATATTTATTTGAAACTAGTTATGTAGTTTATGTAGGTTTCAGTTTAGTGTTCATAAACTCCCCTAAGACAAATTGATCTGTTGCTATTAAGTCAATAAGAACTTGACTGAAACCTTTCAAACTTGTTGCAATCCAGTATAAAGAAACTTATTTTGAACGATTTACATTGATTACACAAGTGTTACGTGTAACTACAAAGTAACTTGAATTTAGTTGCACAATAGGACCACCCCTGCGCTTTTTTGGTTACAGTGGTGTTCCTGTGACTAGTTCTTTTCAATAAATGCGACCGTCACTATGTTACTCAGAAGTCACCACAACTTATCAAAAACTTAGCGTGCCCCTTGGGTTGTGTGGTTTTATAATCCCCACCGTCGAAAGGGACTTTCACCGAAGCTTCAACAAAATTGGGAAGGCCCTTACACTGTAGTAACACGAATAAACGATGTCGTCTACCGCACTCAGAAAGGATTAAGAGGCAAACTAAAAGTAGTTCACAGCGACCGTTTACATCGTTATAATGGTGAAGGAAGTGATGGATTTGCTCGGGACGATCAATCCTAAGAGGGGGCAGTGTAATGACTTTCCAAATTTGAACTATCACGACTCCGAAAAGCAAACAAACGGACACAGTGCAAACATACCCTTATTAGCTATAATTATAGCAGCTCCCAAACGAAAGAAGCGCCATCTGCCGGATTATAGCAGATTTACCAGCTGTCAAATAAAAGCTTTTGGAAGGGAAATTATTGGGAAATTTCCCATATGGAAAGCTCTGGAAGCAGAGACCAGAACATTCAACTACTTTCCAGAAATTGGAAAACAAGTATAAAAGGCACATATTTGAACGGCAGCGACACAGTTTGTTTTTAATCGTCAATGAATAAAGTTGGTTGTAATAAAAGTGAAAAGTAAAGTTTGTGAATTAATTTCAGTGGTGAATAGTAAATCGTTTTGTTTGTAGTAAGAAAAGTAAAGTGTTTCATTTTGCGAAATAAATAAGTGGACGTTTTGAATAAAGTAAATAAATTTTATTAACGAACCTGAGAAAATATTACAATATAATAATAATTTCACAATTTAAACAAATTCAAGGCCATGTTTTCTTTTTAAAATTGTTGATAGCATCGTTTATTTACTTTGTCGAAAATCATTAGCCAGAATAAGTTTATATATGCGGTTGGAATAGTCTTAACAAATTTATTCGCAGTCGCAGATCTAAGGTTATTTTTTAGGTATGTATTTTCAATCAATTATCTGTTAGTGCTCAATTACACGATGACTTAAGAGTCGTGACTTTTTTCGAAGTTAAATGAGAGCGAAGGTGAGATCAGTGTCGAGATTCAGCTATTTCAGCGAGTGAGATGAGATGACTCGCCTAACTCGCCGACTCATCTCACTTCACTCGCAAAAGTGATTCAGCTATTTAAGTCAAATGAGTAAGTTCGAATTTAGTTTCGAACATGAGACAAAGAATAAATATTAAAGAGACAAATTCAACCTCCTTGTCACACCCGTACGTTTGATATTCTGTTTCACATCACCACTAATGGACGCGAAATGAAATAACAAATACAACAATGTAAACATTGAAATATTAAAAATGGAGTATCTTTTGTATCAATTACTTTTTTTTGTCGTAATTAAAGTTGAATGTGAGTTTCACCCTTGATAAATAAAAGTTTAAAAGTGTCAAAAGTGAATAGCATAATTTTATTTAATACACAAATACATACATATTATGTGCATATGATAATAAAATAAGATTTTACAATCAATAAAAGGGTAGTTTTTTTTATCTACGTTGTTGTTTTTATTTCATTTCCCATCCATGAATAGGAATTCTTGAGAAAAGCACACATACCTATCCAAAATTGGAAATTTACCAACACATACATCAAGTCACCGCGGAAATATGTGGCGAGTAATCTGACATTTCATTTCACTCGCTCACTCACTCACTTTTGCTAACTGAATCGGTTTTCGACGAAAAGTGACTCATCTCACTCACTCCCTGCGGCTTCGAATTAGCTGAATCTCGGCACAGATGTTTTTTATCGTTCACACTCATTGAATTTCGAAAAAAGTAATCACTCAAAAGTTGTTGTCTAATAGCAAACTCATTATTAATTTCTTTTTCGAAAATAAAATACAAATTTGAAAATGCGTATCTACTGCGATAAAAAATAAATCTATTTACTTCTGCATTTTGTTTTTGGATAAACATCCAAAATTTTCCGACTAGTGGCAACGCTGGTCAATACTAAATACACAAAACTCTGGGAAAATTATAAAAGAGAACGAAAACTTACTGGAAAAATCGTGTGAAATTGCCAGGAACGAGCGATTTGGTCCTTACCCCTCACTTTATACTCCCTTCACCAATGAACAAAAGATCGTCTGAGGAAAAATCGGGTGGTGCAAATGCCGACTAAGTCAGCATTTACACCACCCGATTTTCCCAGTACGATTTTTCCCAAAATCGTGTGAAATGTTTACATGAAACGATATGAAACGATTTTTCCAGTCAGATTTCTATTCTTGTTCTCTTCATACTTTATTGCTGTCTCTTTCATTTTGCATTCAGAGGTAGATGGCATTTTGGACCAGCGTTGCCTATTGCATTTTTTTTCGTAAAACAGAACTACCGGCAATCAAATACTTTTTGGTTTTACGAAAAAAAAATATAATTCAACAAAATTAAAACCACAAATAATTTCATCATCATTGTTGTTGTTTTTTCTCTTGAAACCCAACCTTTAAGTGCCTTGCATATGAGCTGTGTACCAAACTATGTATGTATTTTCAATCACTTATATGTTATTATTATATTCCTCTTCGAAAATACAAATACAAATTTGAAAATATATATCTACTGCGAAAAAAAATAAATCTACTTACTGCATTTTGTTTTTGGATCAACTTCGGAAAATTCACTGACTAGTGGCAACGCTGAACACACAAGACTCTGGAAAAAGTATAAAAGAGAACGCAAACATACTGGAAAAATCGTGTGAGTTTGCCAGGAACGGGCGATTTGGTCCTTACCCCTCACTTTCTACTCCCTTCACCAATGAACAAAAGATCGTCTGAGGAAAAATCGGGAGGTGTAAATGCCGACTAACCACCAAATCGTCCGTTCCTGGCAATCATAGTCTGGTCATAAAAGTCCAGAAAAGGCGAGTTATTGTTCCTAAAGCACAAGTCAAAGGCCGCAAACAATTTTTGACGGATGCGGACGGCCCTCGCAGAATATTAGAAATGAAAAGGAACAAGTGTTTAACACCAAATCATGCTTCATTAGCAATAAATAACCCCGTTAGCCGATGAACTGCAAGAAGAACCCTCAACGACATTGGTAATATCTCAGCGGCTAAAAACCAAAAGCCTGCATTGTCGGAAAAAATGCTAAGGTGTGGTTAAAGTTCGACAGAGAACACAGAAATTGGACATCTGACCACACTAAACGTTTCCGATTACCTACTGTCCAATTTCTGTGTTTTCTGACGAACTTTAACCAAACCTTAGCATTTTTTCCGACAATGCAGGCTTTTGATTTTTAACAGCTGATATAATACCAATGTCGTTGAGGGTTCTTCTTGCAGTTCATCGGCTAACGGGGTTATTTATTGCTAATGAAGCATGATTTGGTGTTAAACACTTGTTCCTTTTCATTTCTAAGGCCGTGTGCCAATTGCGTTAAAATTCTGGTTAAATTTGATCCCAGTTAAATGTCATCCCTTTATCGTCAGCTAAACGATAGGCTATCCATAACCCAAAAAAATTTCAGATACCTTGAGTTGTTTTTGCATTAGCTGACATCAGTGCCGAGATTCAGCTATTTCAGCGAGTGAGATGAGATGGCTCGCCTTACTCGCCGACTCATCTCACTTCACTCGCAAAAGTGATTCAGCTATTTAAGTGAAATGAGTAAGTTCGAATTTAGTTTCGAACATGAGACAAAGAATAAATATAAAAGAGCTAAATTCTACCTCCTTGTCACACTCGTTACGCAAAACGAAATGAATCAACAAATACAACAATGTAAACATTGGAATCTTTAATAATGGAGTTCGGAGTATCTTTTGTTTCAATTATTTTTTTGTCATAATTAAAGTTTAATGTGAGTTTTACCCTTGAGAAATAAAAAGTTTAAAAGTGCTGAAAGTGAATAGAATATACATTTATATATGTGCATATGATAATAAAATAAAATTAAAGAATCAATAAAAGGGTAGTTGTTTTTATCTACGTTGTTGTTTTTTATTTCGTTTCCTATCCATGAATAGGAATTCTTGAGAAAAGCTCACATACCTATCCAAAACTAGAAATTTACCAACACATACACCAAGTCACTGCGGAAATATCTGGCGAGTAATCTGACATTTCATTTCACTCGCTCACTCACTCCCTTTTGCTAACTGAATCGATTTTCGACGAAAAGTGACTCATCTCACTCACTCCCTGCGGCTTCGAATTAGCTGAATCTCGGCACAGCTGATTTTTTACAAGGGATTACAACAACACAATAAAATCCGGATCGCTTAAGATACGCAGCCGAACGCACCCATAGACATGTCAAAAATTAACCACCGGCTAAAATTTTTAACGAGCTCCTGAGCAAGTTAAATTTTGACGTCTATATTCACCTCAGTAATGTCAAAATTTAGCCATGGGATCAAATTTAACCAGGATTTTAACGCAATTGGCACACGGCCTAATGTTCTGCGAGGGCCGTCCACATCCGTCAAAAATTGTTTGCGGCCTTTGACTTGTGCCTTAGGAACAATAACTCACCTTTTCTGGACTTTTATGACCACCGATTGGATTATTTTAAGCTTCATAGCTATCATTTGCGTCGACAAGCCACTCTTTGTAATGACTACAATACTGTTCTCAATCTGTCGTGATAGTTTCCTCATAATTTTAAAGAGCAATGAAATTTTTATAATTATTTATTTCACTTATTAAAATATGCTGGTAAAAGTTCTAACCATACGCAATTAAACATATCTCAAACTACAAAAGATAAAGGAAGCCATAAACAAACCAAAAACTTGCAAATCTAACAGCAAACTTATTTTTGCTGATTAACGCTTGGTGCAAAATTGAGTACATGCAATTTATTTTTGTTTTATTTGTTTTTTCTTACAGCTTGCTCCTTTCCATTATGTATTATAAACCGTTTTGTTGAGAATTGAACATGAAATACAGGGCAACAAAAATTTTTCAATTTGCTTCATTATTTCTGTTCTTATGTATCAATAAGTGCGTGAGTTACAAACATGTACTCATTTTTGCTCCCTACTGTAAGTGATTGAAAATACATACATAGTTTGCTACTCGGCTCATACGCAAGGCACTTAAAGGTTAGGTTTCAGGAGAAAAAACAACAACAATGATGATGAAATTATTTGTGGTTTAATTTTGTTGAATTATATTTTTTTTTTCGTAAAACCAAAAAGTATTTGATTGCCAGTAGATGTTTTTTACAAAAAAAAATTGCAATAGGTAACGCTGGTCCTAATATGCCATCTACCTCTGAATCATAGATTTTAATATATACCTAGATGGCCATCATAGGCAGCCGAATTTATTAGATTTTCTAAGATGGCTCTTAGAGGTCATTTAGTTAAGTTTGCTTAAATATTTAAGTTGCTTTTAAATTACGTTACTTAAATTCTCATCTATAATCAATTTTCTATTGCTACTTAACTAAACGATTGAAATGTAACGTAACGTGAGAAAACTCACAAATACATGTATATTTCAGCTGTTTTTTGACAGTTTGCAAACAAAAACGAGCGCATACTTATAAGACAGAAACAAAAGCAACTGGATGTAGCATCTTGGCATAGTCCAATAATTCAAAAGATATGAAACATGACTCCATTTTGGTTTCTGTTACTTTATTTTTGTGTCCAGAAATTCTTTTATTTAATTTATTAATTCACACTTTGGTCTTTTGATGGAAATATATGTTGATAAATCAATGAAACAATTTAGTTTCAACTTAATTTACTTAAGAAAATCACAAATCTTAAAACTTCAATTAGGTACCTACATCATTTAATATGGAAACTCTACCTACATATATACATACATACATAGACCATACCTATATTTTTGTAATAAAAATAATTCTTCTCGAATATCAAAATATGTTTAAGATGGATTTGAGTAGCCTTTAAACGTGGTGGATGGCGTTTTAGTTGAGATGCATTTAAGTTACGTTGCTTAAATGTGAAAATTGATTATAGATACCAATTTCGCACTTAAGAGCAATTTAAAGGCACCTTAAAGTTAAGATGCCTTTAAGTTTTCTTTATAAATACGACTGAGGATCTTTTGTACAGAGAAAAAGTGAAGCTTTGCGACCATTTTGTTGGAGGCAAAAAAATGTAAACAATCAAATTAATTGCCTTAGTGATTTCTCTAAATAAATGTTGGAGATGATTAATACTTTGTGCTTAATAACTGAATATGATCAATAGATCGATCAATTATACTTGTTTGAGGTGTCATCTAGAATTTGTATAAGAAAGGGAATCTGTTCCTCTGGAGTTCAGTATAATTTGAACTATGAAGGAGGTGAGCCAAAAGTGGCACAGAATCCTCTGTCATCAGAAGTGGGATTACCAAAAAAAAAAAAAAAAAAAAATACTAATGGATGGAAGAAAACTCAAATCACGATGGCGCGTGATGATCAATCTATCCAGGAAATACTTCAAGAAATTGTTCTAAGGCCGTGTGCCAATTGCGTTAAAATCCTGGTTAAATTTGATCCCATGGCTAAATTTTGACATTACTGAGGTGAATATAGACTTCAAAATTTAACCTGCTCAGGAGCTCGTTAAAATTTTAGTCGGTGGTTAATTTTTGACATGTATATGGGCGCGTTCGGCTGCGTATCTTAAGCGATCCGGATTTGTTTGTGTTGTTGTAAACCCTTATAAAAAAACAGCTGAGGGAGATGAATGTAGATAAATATTTTATTTTGCTATCAAGAAGTCATGAATCCTATCGGGAAAGATGAAAAATGGAAAAAAAACTAAAATTAAATGAAAGGATTAAGAAATATAGACAAAGACCTTATAATAAATTTAAGTATGTACTCAAGGAGAAGTTTGAATAACTTGAGATAAATCCTTGATAATGTAAAAGTCAATAAAATGTATTGAAATTTATTAATTAATTCATTTTGCAAACTGATATGTTTGCGAACTATCATTACTGAGAAAAATGCAACAACAAAACTAATTGGAAGTGAATGTAAAAAAAAAATCCCATTTAATCCAATTGACACAGCAAAAACCTTAAATTTTACTCACCCCTATAAAAAGGGATAACATTTAACTGGGATCAAATTTAACCAGAATTTTAACGCAATTGGCACACGGCCTAAGGGTGAAAAAAATTAAGACTGCTAAGGTTTGGTCGTATTTTAACTCGACTGAAAGGAAACAATATTAAAAGTTGACGTGCTGTGTTATCGAAAAGACTCTTCAGATTGCAAGAAAAGATGTGGAAATTTGTTAAAGAAATCTTCAGAAAGGAATGCCTGGCAAGTTTATCAGAAAGAAAAGAATTTCGATAGATGGTTCAATGACAATTCAATAATCAAATTCACAACTATTTATTGTGGAATGTTTTTGCTTTGGTTGTGAGAATGTCTGGAATCTTGACAAGCAAAGGTTTTTATGAACAGTTGAAAGCTATATCAAAATTTACAAGATTCACAGATAAGCTAAAAAATTTTACTATATTTTATTGTGTTTTTTAAATGTGACAAGGAGAAAGTGTTTACAACCTGGTGGATTAATTGGTTGCTAGAATAGAAAATTAAACCTATTAGAACTCTCAATTTCTTGCCCGCATTTTTCAAAATTGATTTGACAACATTTTTGAGATGATTGTTTTACGTGAAGTAAGAAGCATAGTCTTAAGGATTTTGATTTTGAAATCTCTGTATGAAAAAATATTAAATATTGGGTCTTTCTAGAAAAGTTTTTACCTTAGAGGACGGTTGGTTTATTTTGCTTATTACAAAATACAATGAGCAATTTTAAGTGTAAAACGTTTTGTTATTGATTACGTAACGAACCCTAGTTTTGGACAAACTTTCGTTATGTCCAACAACTCATTGATTGTTTATTCGTCTTAAATTGTTTAAATGTCCAGATTTGTTGAAAATTTTATTCAATTTGACCAAGAGGCATCTTGATTTCTTGAATAACGCTTTGAAGGACTTTTCTTATCTTAAGCGGAAGCAACTTAACGTCTTAAAGACAAAAGCTGATGTAATTATTATCACAACAAAAACATAAATGTTAAAAAAGGAGCCAAGTTCTTATGTGTACAAGAAACCTGTGCGTAAAAAGTCAGTCAAAAAAAGTAATGAGATCTAAAATATATGCCAAATTTTAAGTTCATGAAGTTTAATATCAAATATCTTAAGTAGAGTAATATCGAAACAATTCCAAATCATGACAGAAATTTGGTAATTAATGATTACTGATTAAAATTTGGTGGGTTCACTGGTCACGTTTTCATACATTTTAAATTTGTGATTAAGTAAGTATTTAAGAGAAAACTTGGCAAGTAAATCCACCAAATTTTAATCAGTAATCATTAATTACCAAATTTCTGTCATGATTTGGAATTGTTTCGATATTACTCTACTTAAGATATTTGATATTAAACTTCATGAACTTAAAACTTGGCATATATTTTAGATCTCATTACTTTTTTTGGCTGACTTTTTACGCACAGGTTTCTTGTACACATAAGAACTTGGCTCCTTTTTTAACATTTATGTTTTTGTTGTGATTTCACTCCTTTTTGCAAAGATTTATTTTGCTAGGTGAAAGTCAAGCCCTACCGCTCTACAAACTTTCATAATTCTACGACAACCGAAACTGCTCCATACAAATAATAGCAATTCCGATAAAGTGCGTGGATGGCAAACCGCCCCCCCCCCCTGAATGGACAATTCCAAATTTTCGATTTTTTTCTTTCTAAGTACTTCAAGTCCTACCGACCTACCAATTTTCATCGTTCTACAACAATCGGAAGTGCTCATATAACTATAAGAATTTTAAAGAATGTGGGTGGATGCCACGCCCCCTGAATGCCAAATTCCAATTTTCAATTTTTTCTTTCTAAGTACTTTGAGTCCTACCGACCTACCAATTTTCATCGTTCTACAACAATCGGAAGTGCTTCATATAGTTTATAAGAATTTTTAAGAATGTGGGTCGATGCCACGCCCCCTGAACTAAAACTCCCAATTTTTCGATTTTTTTTCTTCTAAGTACTTCAAGGCATACCGACCTACCAATTTTCATCGTTCTACAACAAAAGGAAGTGCTTCATATAATTTATAAGAATTTTTGAGAATGTGGGTGGATGCCACGCCCCCTGAACTGAAACTTCCAATTTTTCGATTTTTTTTCTTCTATGTACTTCAAGGCCTACCGACCTACCAATTTTCATCGTTCTACAACAATCGAAAGTGCTCCATATAATTTATAAGAATTTTTAAGAATGTGGGTGGATACCACGCCCCCTGAATGCAAAATTCCAATTTTTCAATTTTTTTCTTTCTAAGACCTACCACATTTTATCGTTCTACAACAATCGGAAATGCTCCATATGATTTATAAGAATTTTTAAGAATGTGGGTGGATGCCACGTCCCCTGCATGGAAAATTCCAATTTTTCAATTTTTTCTTTCTAAGTACCTCAAACCCTACCAACTTACCAATTTTCATTGTTCTACAACAATCGAAAAGGCTCCATATAATTTATAGAATATTTAAGAAAGTGGGTGGATGCCACGCCCCCTGAATAGAAAATTGCAGATTTTCGATTTTTTCCTTTGTATGTACCACAAGGCCTACCGCTGTGCGAAATTTCAAGTTTCTACGATGTCGGGAAGTGCTCCATAATTTTGATGATCAGTTACGGTTTTTGCGATTTTTGAAGTCCTATATCATGGGAACTACTAATGCTAAAGAGTTGAAATTTGGTGAGCCACCTGTGTTTGATCAGTTCAGCAAATACTCCGAATTTGAAGTTTCTGACCTTATTGGTACTAAAGTTGGGGGGGGGGGGGGTTGAAAATCGCCTGAGTTTGTTCCTGTAAAAAGGGTGTAGTGCCGCGAACTTGGCTGGGCACTACCGTGCCCTTTGATTTTAGAGTGGTCGATGTGTCTTAGTTCCAAAGCAATGTACAAATTGTACATACAAATATCTAAAAAATATGTAACCTTGAAGAGATGTTACTTTATTTTGATTATTATTTGATTATTATGAGACAAAAAGAGATAGTGCTTGTTATGTGGAGTGCTTAAAAATGTGGCAGCTGGTTTTGTTATTACTTGAAGAAAAGTATTGTTTAAATTTTCACTAATTGTAAGCATAATTGCTTCGCTTGTTTTTTTTGTTATTATTATTTGACCTTGATTGTTAAGGTTTTTAAGATTGTAAAAAGCTTTAATCCTTATGACCAGAAAATCTTTTTGTTAATAATGCTCTAAAAGTTTTTCCTTAAGCTGAAATTAGTTAGCGCCTCGAAAATAATAAATAGTAATAATAATAATAAAATGCAGCTATTATTACTCTTATAATAAGAATAAGAATTCAATTAAATTATGTTTGAAGTATACAGCATAGCATCTGTAGCGGGTTGCCTCGCTTTTGTTAGTGTTCACACCATCGTGTGAACGAGCCATACGGACTTCCATCCAACATGCTAGGAAAAAACATATTGGCACCACTTATCGTGATTGAGTTGAACACACCCTCGCAAAACTTTCGTGCACTGGACGAAAGTTCACAAAGGAAAAAACTGAACGAAGTTGAGGAAGCCGTTCGTTTCCCGAACGGAATCGTGTTCTTTTTTATCTCAACGTTCAAACCGACCAGCCACCCCGAACGATACGAAAAAAAGTAAAACTGAAGCGACCACCTCACTTTGTCGAATCGTTTGGTGGAAGAAAAATTCCCTTTTTTTTAATAAAAAGCATAGAAAAGGGTGGAAATAGTTCCACAACTATTAAGGACACGCTCAAATCTTGCCAGGTAAATATAATTTGTTCCAATTTAGCGAAGTAGATAGGACACGCCAAGTCACGTGCCCCGTCGACGCTAGCCATTCCTCCACAATTTTCTTTCAACCCCTAACATTTATCGACAGGAATCATCATCGGAGAACAATAATCCGTGGACCATCGTCATTCTCCACGGAGATTGCGAACTCCAAATCCTCCGATATTCCAAATTTTTTTCTTTGGGGTACCCAGTTGCCCAAAAAAACTGAACAAAGAAAGTGGTATTCCGTTCTACCGTGGTCGTCTGCTACGCTAACGGCGGCAAGTGAGAATAATTGCTACTCGGTGGTAGCTGGCGGTCCACCACGACAATCCCCCCCACCTGAGATCGCAATTTATAAGCGCCACAGTCGCCACCAGGCACGTTCATCATAGTCCTCATCGTCATCGTCACCTTCGTCTTCTTCGCCACGTCTTCGCCACCTCCATCACCAACTCATCATAGTTATTTTTTTTATTTTTTTTATTGAAAAAGAACAAAAAAAGTTTGCTATATGTTATAGTTTAAGCACCTACGTATTTGAGAAAAAAAAAAGTTTTGAAAGAAAAGAAAAAATACTTGCCGAACGTGTTTTCCCTACTTAATTCAGAATTACGCGATCGTATAAATAGAAAAAAAAAAGACAGTAATAAGTACCAAGTACTTTACTAGTTCTAAGTAATAACTTTTGTAAAGGCTTAAATCCGATCGGTATCGTAATTAAACAATTTTTTTTCCTTCGTGAAGTTAGTCGAGATATCGCGGTTAAATTAAATTAAGAAGTAAAATTTCAAAAAAAAAGTATTTAATAGTTCATTTCTACCAAAAAAAGTAAATCAAAAAGAATAAATCAAAAGAGTTTCAAAATCTGTAAGGAAAAAGAAAAATACCTAAAACAAAAAAAAAAACAAGAAAAATAGTTAGAGAAAATACCAGCAATATATATAAAACACAAAATTTACTTAAAAACCAGCCAACAGGGATCTTCGTGCGCACGGATCATCACCTAATAAAAAAAAAAGCTGTAAGTAATTAAACCTTTATCTATATTATTTTACTATCGTAATATCTTATATTTTGCTGGTACGTTCGTACCTACACTTAAAAAAAAAAAAAAAACAAAAAAAAAGAGAATTTACACTTAAAAAAAAAAAAAAGAGAAAACTTAAATGTTATAAAAAAAAAGAGAAAAGGGAATAGTTTTTATTCAAAACTCACAAATACATACCATCATATCTCGATTTTGTGCAATGAATACTCGGTGTAATAATTAGATTCTTTCACCTCGGATTTTCGCTTCGTTGATTTAAGTATAAGCTTTTTCACTTTTAAAAATTAAGTCCTTTTACTCGATTCACGATTTTCGAAATAGATAGATTTATTTCGTATACTTGGGATTCAAAATTTGAAATTATTTTTCAAAACTAAATATTCTTTCATTAAGCTTAAATTTCAATTTTGTAGTCCGCGGGATTATTGTATCCGTTGTCGACGATTAAAATCTAAATTATTTTTAAAGATTAACGAACCTTGCTTTAATCTTAAATTGAGATTTTAAAATCAAACAGATTTAGTGTATCCGTTTTAATGGTTAAATTATATTTCGAAAATAAATTATTTAAACAGTTCTAAGGCCTAAAATCTGAACTTATTTTTTGTTTAAATAAATACTTTATATATTACTAACGGACTTATTTTTCAAAAATAAATAAGTTATGAAATCGGTACCTGAAAATTTTTCACTTTTCGATAGTTTGAATTTAAAAATTGAGATGTCCTGGTAAGACAAAACTTCATGGGCGACGAAGAGGGAAGCGAGTCTGAAAGGGTGAGGTAAACTCAACAAAATTCGGCTTTTGACGGCCAAGGAGCCCTGACAATGTAGTCAGTGGTATAGGGTGGGTACTGCCCTGGGTCAATGTCATCCGACCCAGACTTCTCTTGCGTTCGTGTTCCCTTTTCCTTTCCTGTTTATCAACAGCTTGACTGTTTTACATCACTATGGTTAGCTTCCGGCAGAACTTCAGCCGTATCATGTTTGATGTTAGTTTATTTGAAAAAAAAAAAAATCGAAAATCATTAGAATCACATTGTGATATTGTCTTCCTTCCTCCTTTTCCCCGAGTTCCCTGAATCGGCATGAATTTATATTTTGTTTATGGAATAAAGGACAGCGGAAAAGAACCCCCCCCATCGACTGAGCTCTAGCTGCACAAAATGCCAGCATGCCGAAACCTCCGCTGGGTGAAAGAAATAGTTGGTTGTGTAAACAATCTTCTATTCCTTTTGTTTTCATCCTACCCATAGTCCACAGTTCTTACAAAATATTGGCGCCCAACTTAAGGGGCCCGACGTTGGTAACACCAACAGCCCCGTATTTGCAACTTATCCTCAGCTTTTTCATAATAAACTTTTTTTAGTTTAACTTTTAGGAGTTCAAGGATCCAAGGCTGTAGAGTCAAGTAAGTGTAACACTAAAAGTTTTTCTTTTCGAAATAAGCTTGAGTTTTGATAACCTTCGTAGCTACTATTTAACATCTCTTTTTTTTTAAAGTTGCAATTGTAAACGAACTGGCTATCATTTGCAAAGCTACATAATTCGATTTTTTTTTTTCAACAAAACTTTTCAAACAACTTTTATTATTCCCTCCAAGTTTATCAGTACCGATAATCAGTTGCAATCTCCTAGGAGTCCGTTCTGCTGTATAGTAGAAGCTGTTGCACTAGGGCTTGCAGATTAACAGTGAGTCGATGAATTTCGGAGTGGCTACATTTTTTTTTACATGAAGCTAACCTGTCGTTCGTCCTTTTAAAATTTTTCTCCCTCAATATTTTATGTAAACGCTGTATAACTTCAAACCTCTTTCACTTCTTCTTATCGAAATCGCCCAATTATTCATGAAAATACAACCTACAAAACAGAAATTTACTTTTCACAATCCGATATACCAATTCAAAAAATTCTTTTGAAATATTCTTTATCCTTTTTAGATACCGTCCTTAGTTTCTTGGTGAAAAACTATAAACCCTCGATATAAAAGTATACACAAATTATTACGTATTTTGAACATTTTGCTATTTTCTTACCGAATCATAAAACAATACAAAAAAAAAATATAATGAGTACAAACAAGAAATCCTCTAATGGGACTTTTCCCAAAACCAGTAGGCAATCGGCCTTTGACGCCAATCGAAATGGTGTAAGAACTCGAAACCACGGACCATGCGATAATTTGTCCCTTTCTAGAACTCAAGCTGGTTCCATTCCCCTCAGACATTCACCTCCTATAAGTGTTAACCAAACAGGAAGGAACGTAATACATTCCCCAAACTTTGACTTGGTTCACAATGGAAGTATCTACCAAATTCGTAATCAACAAATTACGGAGAGTTCGACTACGCATCCTTCCATACCCAACAATGGAATGTTTACCACAGTTACGTCCCAGTCCACAGTCACTACAACCACCACCACATCCTCGAGTCCGATTATGTCACTCTTCCCAAACGATCTTATGAATAGTGCGTCGGGTTTGAATATAAACGCATTAGTAAATCGTCCACCGCCCAATCAGTTTGTTCCACCGCCCAACAATCCTGTTGGAGAAACACTTTCAGATAATGACGACATTATCGATGGGGCACAAACAATCAATCTTAACAATTTTGGGTATAATGCTCAACCCAATCAAGCACATGTGACATCTGAATTCCAAATACCTTATCCATCTTCGAATCGGCTCCACAACCATATCAAGAGTGTGGTAGACGCAAGCTTGAAAGACCTTCAAAAGTCTCTCTTCAAAGACTTGCCTGGGCTTATCCAACGAAACGTTGAACAAAGTATGAAAAATTTGCTACCTCCAATAAACCCACTCAGTGGAGTCCATAAGGAACCAAACCCTTTACATGCTAACCGACCAGCAGTTAATGCCAATTTTTCGACGCATTCCAGCAATTTGTCAACTAGCTCTCGTGTTCGTGACTGCCCTGATGGCGGAAACAGACCTATCTACCACGCTAAGCATTTCCAAGATTTTTCGGAACGAAACCGGCGTGAATCTTTTCATCCTCAACCTAATTATAGGAATCGAAACCAAATCGATTACGGTCGAGAGGATCCATATCGTCGAGTCGATCCTCGTATACAATTTCTTCAATCCAACCCTAACCCTATGAATCGTTTTCCAACGGACTGCAATCCAAGCGACCCGTTTAGACTTGATCGTCCTAGAGTTGATTTTGCTCCGTTTGGTCACGATCCCGTAGATTTGAATAATTCATGTTATGATATGCGATATGCCCCGATTAATCATCGACAAGAGTTCGGATTACCTTATGACCGACCGTACTCACGTCGCTTCGAAACGTTGTGGAGTGTTCGCTTCGACGACACGTCCAAAGGTATGCCCATACGAGAATTTGTTTCACGTGTTGAAATTTTACAAGAGAAATATAACTGCCCTTGGGAAGAAGTACTCCGTAACTTTCACCATCTTTTAGTAGGTACGGCTTCCGACTGGTATTTCGAATACTTACGTGACCATCGCCGAGTCGATTGGCTTACGCTAAAAGACGCTCTTCTCAAGCAATTTCAGAGATACGAAAGTGACCTAGAAATCTTGAAAGCGATTATGGATCGCAAACAATCACCGCAAGAACCATTCGATGAATTTTATACTGCCATAATTCATCTCAAGAGACAATTACGTGAACCTATGAAAGATACCGACCTTGTACCTATTTTACGCAATAACATTAATGCTCGACTTATGGCTTTCGTTTATCCGATGAGTATATACTCCTTAGAACGTTTCAGAGACGAATGCCGACGAACAGAGAAAATGTTGCAAGCGCGTTATGCCCATCAAAATCGTACAAACTTCGTGAGAAACGTACATGAAGTGCATTGGCCTGCTGGAATGACAACCGCCGAAAACCTCTTCGAACCGGCTGACGAAAATCTTGCCGCTTTTTCATATAATCGTACCCAACCAGTTAGTCAAGACAAGAACCCTATGAGCACTATGAAGTGTTATACTTGTAAAGAAATAGGACACCTCTCGACTAATTGCCCTGCTAAAATGAGTAAACTCATCTACTGCTACCGTTGCGGTTCCGAAAATTTCACAGTTCGTGATTGTCCGAACTGTAATGCCACCAAGGGAAACTTCAAATCGAGCGTGATGCCGCCTGGGGAGTCACGTTCGACCCAAACAAACCCAGTTTAAACAAAAAAGATGCCTCGACAAATACTTTAACTTCATTAGATACTTGTCGAGATACACAATCAGTCTCAAAGTCCAACGAGACTGAATGTACACCTGAAAATGACCCAAAATTTACGAAATCTACCGATACTGACTCTTCAGTTTTATTAAATAAAATCGATTTTCAATTTGAACCCAAAACTGTACTGGTTTGTGAGCCCAAGAATGTCACAGAAGACACTCCACCGCTCCCTAAAAATAATCCCGACAAAAAAACTATACCCCTATATAAAAAGTCCTTCGAAGAAAGACTTCTAAATTACGAAAAGATACGAAATCGAATCTTCAACTTGGAAGAAATAAAACCCTCAGATATTCCATCCAAGTTATTAAAAACTCGACAGAGAAGTGCGAAAAGAACCGCTTTTCGAACCTTTTTAGAAGAAACCACTCTTGAAAGTACTCCGCTAGACATCAGACCATATGCCAAAATTTCCATTAAAGGACGAGGAATGGCTGGTTTGCTCGATAGTGGCGCTTCTATATCCTGTCTAGGTAAAGGTTGTATGGAATTCGTAAAATCCCTTGATATCCCCATTTTTAATTTTAACGCTGAAGTAAAAACCGCTGACGGTAAAGGTCAGAGAATTGTAGGACGCGTATCCGTACCAGTAGAGTACGATAAAGTAGTAAAACATCTTGACCTATACTTAGTACCCGATTTATTCCAACCCCTCTACCTTGGAGTGGACTTTTGGTCCAAATTCCAAATCGCTCCGCATATCATCAGCGAAGTTTTCGGTTTTTCAGCCGACCATGAGAAACTCGACCAAAAACCCTCCGAGCTTCAGGGCGCTTCAGCCTTTATCAGCGAGTTATTTTGTCCTCCAGGCAGCAACGAAACTGTCAAAGAAACAATCGATAAACCTAAACCTCCTATGCACGAGCTAACCTCGGAGCAACAAAATCGGCTAGAGTCAGTGATCTCCCTATTTCCTTCATTTGCAAAGCTTGGGTTGGGTAAAACCTCCCTTGAAGAGCACGTGATCGATACAGGAGACGCTAAACCGGTGAAGCAGCGACATTACCCCATGTCCCCAGTGAATCTGGAGATAATCAATAGGGAGCTGGATCGCATGCTTTCTTTGGGAGTAATTGAAGAGAGTCACAGTGCTTGGAGTTCACCCATAGTTCTTATCAGAAAACCTGGTAAGGATCGAGTATGTCTGGACTATCGCATGGTGAACTCTCTTACAAAGGGAGATGCGTACCCGCAACCTCTTCTGGAGAGTCTGCTCAGCCAACTTGGAGATACACATTACATGAGTAGTGTGGATCTCAAAGATGCGTTCTGGCAGATCCCTCTGGAGAAGAAGTCGAGAGAGAAGACCGCATTTACTGTGCCTGGTCGACCATTGCATCAATTCACCGTCATGCCATTTGGGTTGTGTAATGCACCCCAAAGGTTATGTCGGTTAATGGATAAAGTGATCCCCACGGCGCTTAGGGAATTCGTGTTTGTCTATCTTGACGATCTTCTGATTATCTCCCCGGATTTCGAATCCCATCTGGAAATTTTGACGTTGGTGGCGGAGCACTTAAAATCAGCTAACCTGACTATCAACGTCGAAAAGTCCTTCTTTTGTTTCAAAGAGTTAAGGTATCTGGGATACATTATTGGGCAAGGACACGTAAAAGCTGACCCTGAGAAGGTTTCAGCAATCAAAGAGTTTCCGCTACCAACGACTCAAAAACAGGTGAGGAGATTTCTTGGGATATGTGGGTGGTATCTATATTTTCTTACCGAATCATAAAACAATACAAAAAAAAAATATAATGAGTACAAACAAGAAATCCTCTAATGGGACTTTTCCCAAAACCAGTAGGCAATCGGCCTTTGACGCCAATCGAAATGGTGTAAGAACTCGAAACCACGGACCATGCGATAATTTGTCCCTTTCTAGAACTCAAGCTGGTTCCATTCCCCTCAGACATTCACCTCCTATAAGTGTTAACCAAACAGGAAGGAACGTAATACATTCCCCAAACTTTGACTTGGTTCACAATGGAAGTATCTACCAAATTCGTAATCAACAAATTACGGAGAGTTCGACTACGCATCCTTCCATACCCAACAATGGAATGTTTACCACAGTTACGTCCCAGTCCACAGTCACTACAACCACCACCACATCCTCGAGTCCGATTATGTCACTCTTCCCAAACGATCTTATGAATAGTGCGTCGGGTTTGAATATAAACGCATTAGTAAATCGTCCACCGCCCAATCAGTTTGTTCCACCGCCCAACAATCCTGTTGGAGAAACACTTTCAGATAATGACGACATTATCGATGGGGCACAAACAATCAATCTTAACAATTTTGGGTATAATGCTCAACCCAATCAAGCACATGTGACATCTGAATTCCAAATACCTTATCCATCTTCGAATCGGCTCCACAACCATATCAAGAGTGTGGTAGACGCAAGCTTGAAAGACCTTCAAAAGTCTCTCTTCAAAGACTTGCCTGGGCTTATCCAACGAAACGTTGAACAAAGTATGAAAAATTTGCTACCTCCAATAAACCCACTCAGTGGAGTCCATAAGGAACCAAACCCTTTACATGCTAACCGACCAGCAGTTAATGCCAATTTTTCGACGCATTCCAGCAATTTGTCAACTAGCTCTCGTGTTCGTGACTGCCCTGATGGCGGAAACAGACCTATCTACCACGCTAAGCATTTCCAAGATTTTTCGGAACGAAACCGGCGTGAATCTTTTCATCCTCAACCTAATTATAGGAATCGAAACCAAATCGATTACGGTCGAGAGGATCCATATCGTCGAGTCGATCCTCGTATACAATTTCTTCAATCCAACCCTAACCCTATGAATCGTTTTCCAACGGACTGCAATCCAAGCGACCCGTTTAGACTTGATCGTCCTAGAGTTGATTTTGCTCCGTTTGGTCACGATCCCGTAGATTTGAATAATTCATGTTATGATATGCGATATGCCCCGATTAATCATCGACAAGAGTTCGGATTACCTTATGACCGACCGTACTCACGTCGCTTCGAAACGTTGTGGAGTGTTCGCTTCGACGACACGTCCAAAGGTATGCCCATACGAGAATTTGTTTCACGTGTTGAAATTTTACAAGAGAAATATAACTGCCCTTGGGAAGAAGTACTCCGTAACTTTCACCATCTTTTAGTAGGTACGGCTTCCGACTGGTATTTCGAATACTTACGTGACCATCGCCGAGTCGATTGGCTTACGCTAAAAGACGCTCTTCTCAAGCAATTTCAGAGATACGAAAGTGACCTAGAAATCTTGAAAGCGATTATGGATCGCAAACAATCACCGCAAGAACCATTCGATGAATTTTATACTGCCATAATTCATCTCAAGAGACAATTACGTGAACCTATGAAAGATACCGACCTTGTACCTATTTTACGCAATAACATTAATGCTCGACTTATGGCTTTCGTTTATCCGATGAGTATATACTCCTTAGAACGTTTCAGAGACGAATGCCGACGAACAGAGAAAATGTTGCAAGCGCGTTATGCCCATCAAAATCGTACAAACTTCGTGAGAAACGTACATGAAGTGCATTGGCCTGCTGGAATGACAACCGCCGAAAACCTCTTCGAACCGGCTGACGAAAATCTTGCCGCTTTTTCATATAATCGTACCCAACCAGTTAGTCAAGACAAGAACCCTATGAGCACTATGAAGTGTTATACTTGTAAAGAAATAGGACACCTCTCGACTAATTGCCCTGCTAAAATGAGTAAACTCATCTACTGCTACCGTTGCGGTTCCGAAAATTTCACAGTTCGTGATTGTCCGAACTGTAATGCCACCAAGGGAAACTTCAAATCGAGCGTGATGCCGCCTGGGGAGTCACGTTCGACCCAAACAAACCCAGTTTAAACAAAAAAGATGCCTCGACAAATACTTTAACTTCATTAGATACTTGTCGAGATACACAATCAGTCTCAAAGTCCAACGAGACTGAATGTACACCTGAAAATGACCCAAAATTTACGAAATCTACCGATACTGACTCTTCAGTTTTATTAAATAAAATCGATTTTCAATTTGAACCCAAAACTGTACTGGTTTGTGAGCCCAAGAATGTCACAGAAGACACTCCACCGCTCCCTAAAAATAATCCCGACAAAAAAACTATACCCCTATATAAAAAGTCCTTCGAAGAAAGACTTCTAAATTACGAAAAGATACGAAATCGAATCTTCAACTTGGAAGAAATAAAACCCTCAGATATTCCATCCAAGTTATTAAAAACTCGACAGAGAAGTGCGAAAAGAACCGCTTTTCGAACCTTTTTAGAAGAAACCACTCTTGAAAGTACTCCGCTAGACATCAGACCATATGCCAAAATTTCCATTAAAGGACGAGGAATGGCTGGTTTGCTCGATAGTGGCGCTTCTATATCCTGTCTAGGTAAAGGTTGTATGGAATTCGTAAAATCCCTTGATATCCCCATTTTTAATTTTAACGCTGAAGTAAAAACCGCTGACGGTAAAGGTCAGAGAATTGTAGGACGCGTATCCGTACCAGTAGAGTACGATAAAGTAGTAAAACATCTTGACCTATACTTAGTACCCGATTTATTCCAACCCCTCTACCTTGGAGTGGACTTTTGGTCCAAATTCCAAATCGCTCCGCATATCATCAGCGAAGTTTTCGGTTTTTCAGCCGACCATGAGAAACTCGACCAAAAACCCTCCGAGCTTCAGGGCGCTTCAGCCTTTATCAGCGAGTTATTTTGTCCTCCAGGCAGCAACGAAACTGTCAAAGAAACAATCGATAAACCTAAACCTCCTATGCACGAGCTAACCTCGGAGCAACAAAATCGGCTAGAGTCAGTGATCTCCCTATTTCCTTCATTTGCAAAGCTTGGGTTGGGTAAAACCTCCCTTGAAGAGCACGTGATCGATACAGGAGACGCTAAACCGGTGAAGCAGCGACATTACCCCATGTCCCCAGTGAATCTGGAGATAATCAATAGGGAGCTGGATCGCATGCTTTCTTTGGGAGTAATTGAAGAGAGTCACAGTGCTTGGAGTTCACCCATAGTTCTTATCAGAAAACCTGGTAAGGATCGAGTATGTCTGGACTATCGCATGGTGAACTCTCTTACAAAGGGAGATGCGTACCCGCAACCTCTTCTGGAGAGTCTGCTCAGCCAACTTGGAGATACACATTACATGAGTAGTGTGGATCTCAAAGATGCGTTCTGGCAGATCCCTCTGGAGAAGAAGTCGAGAGAGAAGACCGCATTTACTGTGCCTGGTCGACCATTGCATCAATTCACCGTCATGCCATTTGGGTTGTGTAATGCACCCCAAAGGTTATGTCGGTTAATGGATAAAGTGATCCCCACGGCGCTTAGGGAACTCGTGTTTGTCTATCTTGACGATCTTCTGATTATCTCCCCGGATTTCGAATCCCATCTGGAAATTTTGACGTTGGTGGCGGAGCACTTAAAATCAGCTAACCTGACTATCAACGTCGAAAAGTCCTTCTTTTGTTTCAAAGAGTTAAGGTATCTGGGATACATTATTGGACAAGGACACGTAAAAGCTGACCCTGAGAAGGTTTCAGCAATCAAAGAGTTTCCGCTACCAACGACTCAAAAACAGGTGAGGAGATTTCTTGGGATATGTGGGTGGTATCGTCGCTTTATCCGGAACTTTTCAGCTCTAGCCGCTCCTTTATCTGATTGCCTTAAAAAGGGAAGTAAGTTTCCAATTTCTACAGAAGCTTAAGTGTCTTTTGAGGCTTTGAAAGACGCTTTAACTTCTGCTCCACTTTTAAACACACCAGACTTTAAGAAACCATTCACAATTCAGTGTGACGCCTCATCGAAAGGTATTGGTGCCGTCTTGTTTCAGCACGACGATGATCAGAACGAAAAGCCGATAGCCTATTTTTCAGAAAAACTAAATGCATGCCAACAAAAATATAGTGTCGGAGAACAGGAATGTCTCGCTGCGTTACGAGCCATTCATAAGTTCAGACCATACGTGGAAGGTAGTACCTTTACGGTAATTACCGACCACGCCAGCCTTAAATGGCTAATGAACTTGACAGACCTTAGTGGCCGGCTGGCGCGTTGGTCATTGAAGCTGCAGGCCTATTCATTTCACATTAAACATGTTAAAGGTACCCAAAATCTTGTGCCGGATGCGTTATCCAGAATGCATATGGACCAGCTAACTTTAGCACCAATAACCAATTCATCCGAATTTAAATCAAATGAATATCTCGACTTAATTGACACCATCAATAAAAATAGCAAAAATTTACCAGATTTGAAAATTCAAAACGGCCTTGTGTATAAAAAAGTCACCCCAAACACCAACAGCAATATAAGTACAGGCAGCCTTTGGAAACTTTGGTTACCATCTGGCTTAACCCACCAAATAATTGCCCAAAACCATGAACCCCCTAATTGTGCTCACGGCGGAATTCAAAAAACCCTTGAACGAATAAAAGAAACTTATTTTTGGCCTAAAATGGCACAGCAAGTGCGAGATTTTGTCAATAAATGCATCAAGTGCAAAGAAAACAAATCCCCAAACTTTGTAATGAGACCCCCTATGGGATTTCAACAAAATATAGAACTTCCGTTCCAAAAAAATCTATATAGATTTTATGGGCCCCTACGTAAGAAGCAAAAAGGGAAATTTGTTCCTCTTTATAGCACTCGATTACATGACAAAATCCGTATTCTTGAAACCAATGCATAGAGCAACTTCAAAACTAGTGATTGACTTTCTCGAAAAAGAAATTTTTTTGAAATTCGGAGTGCCAGAGTTCGTGCACAGCGATAACGGCAAGCAATTTGTATCACAAGAATTCAAAAACTTCCTCTGTAAGTATGGCACGAAACACATAAAGAATGCCCTCTATTCTCCACAGGCAAACGCTTCGGAGAGGGTAAATCGTTCAATATTGTCGGCCATACGAACATATCTTAAAGACGATCAAAAGGATTGGGACCTGCACTTGCCACAAATCCAACAGGCCCTGTGTACTTCTGTACATCAGTCCATAGGCATGTCCCCATTCTTCGCCTTGTTTGGTCATCACATGATCACCCATGGAAGCGCATACCAAACTCTGAAACAATTTAAATCCCTAAGCGATGGTGAAATCGAAGTATTACCCTCTCCGAACGCCCTGCAACTGATACGAGGAAAAATTAAAGAGAAATTGCATGAGGCGTATAAACGCAACGAAAAAGCCTACAATGCAAGATCAACCGTGCGTATTTTTAAACCTGGAGAAGAAATTTATCGAAGAAATTTTGTTCTGAGTAACGCCTCCAAAAACTTCAATGCAAAACTATCGAAGAAGTTTGTCAAATGTAGAGTAGTCAGTAGAAACAACAACCTTTACCTGATAGAAAACATGCAAGGGAAGCGCATTGGTAATTACCACGCGAAAGACCTCCGCCGTTGATTTCAAACATCCCACAAAAACCTATAGTACATCAGTGTTCATGGATAGAAAAGAAAACTATTATGACGAAATCCAAAAGTGCATCGTCACGTAGACAGCAATTGGTTCTGTAACCTACCCTCTCATTTGACAAATTCTAACGATGCCATTAGTCAACAAAACAAATAGAATCTACCACCCATCACCTCACGAAATCTCGTGACCACACGTGAACTAACTACAAAAACAGCAAAAGCCTTAGCAACCAACAATAATCTAATGTAGAAAGTTATCTTTTATTTAAGAACAAATAAAACATTATTCTTTTTATCTACAACATATGAATAAACCGCTAATTTAATAAAGTTGTCATGGAGGGCAACTCAACTGAAAGTTTGTGTCCTCTATAATATGAATAAGTTTGTTTCATTAGCCTAGGGCTATAATATGACCATTATAAGATTGACCTTCCGTAGGGATAACTCTCTTCAGCTGAGTTGCAATCTATGATGAATTCATAAGAAATTAAAACAAAACATCCGAGTGGGGAGCAGCTTACCGAGCATAGATATACGGTTACCCACAATACACCGATGACTTTTAGCGTCAGGTTGGACCAATAACCGTAAGAAGGTCACGATTGTACCAGCTGCTTTGAAACACGTTCTGATCCCAACAGGCAGTTTGGTGAGCTTCGTTGAAATTGTTGCAAAATACATAGGTTTCCCGATGCGAAAGAAATTGCATGATGCAATCTGCGTAGCCTTCCACTCAAAGTAAATGTTGATTTCTTGCGATGGCATCGTCATATTCTTATATTCGAAATTCTAAAAAAAAAAAAAAAAAACAATTTTACTAGTAAATAATAAACACGAATGAGAACTTCTACTTACCTACTTGAATAATTGTTTTATCGGGTTCTAGATGTACCCACACAGCTGACAATATAGGTAATCTGGTTGTTCACATGTTCACAATCCACCCTTCTTGCAAATTGCGACATCCAGCTGGTGGTCGACAAGGTTGCATATAGAAGCGAGATATTTTGAACCCATCTCTTGTAGGTGAATTCAACGTCAATAATAATGATGATTTTTTTTGCTTAGGATTCCATCTTTCCTAGCCATGGATTGATTGTAAAGCGCGGCACACAAATAGGATGATGATCAGTACATCAAATTGGATACCTAATAAAACAAATTTAAGTTTCACTCACGAATTGTTGTCAATTAAATCACAGAGCATACTTACGTAATTGCCTCCAATAGAATTGAGGAGGATCCATATAGCCACTCGTGGTCCTTTAAATCTCAAGAGATATCAACAATTTAAATTCGCTGAACGGTTGGAGTTAATCTCTGAGATTTTCTTGTTTCTTGTGCTTGGCATATGAAAATTGAAAATAAAAATAAATAACAACGACGTCAAACTATTTTGTATGACAGTTCGTTAAGTGACAGGGACGTTAAAATTTTTAATGTGCCAGGGATGTATTTGAGTGAATTTTGGTGGGAATGAAAAATTAGTGAAAAATAAAATAACCTTAGGCTGAATTGACACCCAGAACCAAATACATTTCATGCTACGAGATAGTTGGAAAACTATTTCGATTTGGAAATATTTCTCAGGGCGTGGGTCGAAACAAACCTATTACCACCAATTTACGATGTGCTTCAAATTTAGTCTTAAGATGCTAAAACTTACTCGCCGAACCGTTGTTCATGTCTTCTGACAATACTAGCATTGTCCCAATCCACGATTTTGTAGCGGGTCGCCTCGCTTTTGTTAGTGTTCACACCATCGTGTGAACGAGCCATACGGACTTCCATCCAACATGCTAGGAAAAAACATATTGGCACCACTTATCGTGATTGAGTTGAACACACCCTCGCAAAACTTTCGTGCACTGGACGAAAGTTCACAAAGGAAAAAACTGAACGAAGTTGAGGAAGCCGTTCGTTTCCCGAACGGAATCGTGTTCTTTTTTATCTCAACGTTCAAACCGACCAGCCACCCCGAACGATACGAAAAAAAGTAAAACTGAAGCGACCACCTCACTTTGCCGAATCGTTTGGTGGAAGAAAAATTCCCTTTTTTTTAATAAAAAGCATAGAAAAGGGTGGAAATAGTTCCACAACTATTAAGGACACGCTCAAATCTTGCCAGGTAAATATAATTTGTTCCAATTTAGCGAAGTAGATAGGACACGCCAAGTCACGTGCCCCGTCGACGCTAGCCATTCCTCCACAATTTTCTTTCAACCCCTAACATTTATCGACAGGAATCATCATCGGAGAACAACAATCCGTGGACCATCGTCATTCTCCACGGAGATTGCGAACTCCAAATCCTCCGATATTCCAAATTTTTTTCTTTGGGGTACCCAGTTGCCCAAAAAAACTGAACAAAGAAAGTGGTATTCCGTTCTACCGTGGTCGTCTGCTACGCTAACGGCGGCAAGTGAGAATAATTGCTACTCGGTGGTAGCTGGCGGTCCACCACGACAATCCCCCCCACCTGAGATCGCAATTTATAAGCGCCACAGTCGCCACCAGGCACGTTCATCATAGTCCTCATCGTCACCATCATCGTCATCGTCACCTTCGTCTTCTTCGCCACGTCTTCGCCACCTCCATCACCAACTCATCATAGTTATTTTTTTTATTTTTTTATTGAGAAAGAACAAAAAAAGTTTGCTATATGTTATAGTTCAAGCACCTACGTATTTGAGAAAAAAAAAAGTTTTGAAAGAAAAGAAAAAATACTTGCCGAACGTGTTTTCCCTACTTAATTCAGAATTACGCGATCGTATAAATAGAAAAAAAAAGACAGTAATAAGTACCAAGTACTTTACTAGTTCTAAGTAATAACTTTTGTAAAGGCTTAAATCCGATCGGTATCGTAATTAAACAATTTTTTTTCCTTCGTGAAGTTAGTCGAGATATCGCGGTTAAATTAAATTAAGAAGTAAAATTTCAAAAAAAAAGTATTTAATAGTTCATTTCTACCAAAAAAAGTAAAACAAAAAGAATAAGTCAAAAGAGTTTCAAAATCTGTAAGGAAAAAGAAAAATACCTAAAACAAAAAAAAAAACAAGAAAAATAGTTAGAGAAAATACCAGCAATATATATAAAACACAAAATTTACTTAATAACCAGCCAACAGGGATCTTCGTGCGCACGGATCATCACCTAATAAAAAAAAAAGCTGTAAGTAATTAAACCTTTATCTATATTATTTATCTTGTAGGTTATTTTTCTATTTAATTGAACTCCAGATGAACATATTGTTTGGTCAACACACAACCCATGTATCAATAATATAGATTGCCTAATATGAATACAATTGTTGTGTTTTATTATCATTAACTGAGATCCAAATCAAGATAGGATATAATAAAAACAACTAACACGGGAATTCATGTTGAATTGTTTGTTGTATCTAATCTTCTTTTTCAGCTGACGATGACAACTTTGAAGAAAAACAAAACAAAACAGAACAAAATGACAAAATATTTGTCGAAGCTCTAAAATCAATAGGTAAAATTCTATTGAACAAATCTCAAGCACCCACCATCAAAGCTCAAAAAAGAGAAGCTGCTCAAAAAATGAGCAATTTTCTTTTAACAGAGTATTCAATGAGCTACAACTTGGATCAAATAATTAAAAAAGTGGCGAGCCTCAAACAAAGAGTTAAAAAAAAAACTGATTTAAAAGCAACGGGCAATGTGCCAATAAATCTGAAAGATTCAGAAAAAATCCTCTTAGATCTTTTACATTCCGATTCAAATCCAATCCAAGTATAACCCCAATTCAAGGTCAGTATTGTTCAAGCTCATACATATAAATATATATTTATGTGTTAAATATTGGCCAAGTTTTGTTTTGTCTTCTCGGTGGAACTACACATGTTGTGATTTGTGAAGTGTTGTTCCTTGCGAGTGCGATCCTACTTTTATGCCGGATTTACACGACTGGAAAGCTGCCACTATAATGACAAAAAGAATGAAATTGTCCATTCTTTTGTTGTTGTTTTTGTCATTATACTGCCAGTTTTCCAATCGTGTAAATCCGGCATTAGGCTTCCCCAAACCAATGCGAAATCGATGCGAAGCAGTCGTGAAGACGAAGAAACAATATCCACAAATTGTTGTTGGCAATCATAGCAACGTGTTGTTATTGTTCTTTCATCGTTTTCTCCAAATGTTTCGCATTGGTTTGAGAAAGCCTTTCATACCAAGCAATAGAGAAAAATTTCGTACGATTAGAATTCCTTGTAAGTGCTAGATTAAAACCTCGTTATTCTACAAATCTAGAAGCTTGATTTTGATGATCTAAAATTTTACTTATTTTGTCACTTCTATATGGATATTTCTTTCAATACAAATTAAAAAAAAAGACAATTGATTTCAATGAATAGTCAATCCATTTTTAATTAATTTCTCTACAAATCAATTTTATCAAACTCCAGGTGGATTCGAACTTGGAATTCCAGTTAAAAGATCAATTACACTGTGTAACAAAAATTTGTTTATGTTAGTATTTTGTTAGTTTCAGCTTTCTTATGATTAGTCAAGCACACTTTGATTACTCATTCGTTCTAACTGTTAGCTTTACGGTAATGGCCTCGCCAAACGTGTTTAGCGAGATGCAAGTCGAAAAACCTAAAAAATAAAAATTTTGAAATTTTAGGATGCAGGATGTCGCTAAAGCTACATACATGTTCTTCACTCCCATTTAGAATTTTTTATTGAAAACATGGGAAATAACGGGTGATTTTTTAAGAGGTTTAGAACTTTTTTAAAAAAAAAAACACAAAAAATTCGAAAAAATGAATGAAATATTTATTTGAATCGATAGTTTGAACCTTGCAATTTAATGTTTAAAGATAATTTCATGCAAATGTTGACCGCGGCTGCGTCTCAGGTAGCCCATCCGCTGAGTCCAATTTTGGCATACTCTTTCACACATATCGGCCGGTATCTCACGAATGAATGCATGGATGTTGGCTTCCAGTGCGTCAATCGAAGCGGGCTTGTCCCTATAGACATTAGCCTTGACATACCCCCACAAAAAATAATCTAATGGTGTCAAATCGCACGATCTAGGCGGCCAATTGACCGGCCCGAAACGTGAAATTAACTGTTCACCAAACTCGCCTCGCAATTGCGCCATTGTTTCGCGTGCTGTGTGGCATGTGGCACCGTCTTGTTGAAACCACATATCGTGCAAGTCAAGAACTTCCATTTCGGGCAAAAAAAAGTTTGTTATCATCGCTCGGTAGCGTTCACCATTGACAGTAACGCTGCGATTCGCATCATCTTTGAAGAAATATGGCCCAATAATGCCGCCGGCCCATAAACCGCACCAAACAGTGGCTTTTTCGGGATGCATTGGTAGCTGTTGCAATGCTTCTGGCTGATCTTCACTCCAAATGCGGCAATTATGCTTATTTACGTACCCATTCAACCAAAAATGAAAAATGGAAGCAGCGCGCGATGAACATTTCGAACCGAGCACGAATTTTGATAGTAAAATTCAATAATTTGCAAGCGTTGTTCATTTGTAAGACGATCCATGGTTAAATTGCAAACCAAACTGAAGCTGTTTGACAGTGACACAAGGTACTAAACACACGTCAGCTGTCAAAACCAGTGTTGCCAAAACCAAACCAGCTAAAAAATCACCCTTTATTAGCGAAGAACATGGTGAGAGGTTTCATCAAGACATCGCTATAATGGAGAGCCGGTACCAATGCCAATATGATGGGTGACTACGTATGGGGCCTAATACGTGATAATTCAGAAGTTCATAAGAGAAAAACAAGAAAATCTCTTCACTTATAAATACATATTGACGTTTTTATATTTTTTTTTGTTGACATAATTATAGGTTATTGAAAACTGAAGACAAATTTTGAATCAATTTTAATTTTATATTTTTTTTCTTTTATTGAAAAAGGCAAAAATACTCAAAAATGCACTCTATTTGCTCAAATTCTGAAGCAAAAGCTAACACTTAAAAAAAACTTTTGGTATTTTTTAAATCAGCTAGCATGTACCAACCATAAACAATGAAAAAATGTAGATAAACAAACATTTTTTGAAATTTTGTTACACAGTGTTATTGATGAAGAAAAACCTGATGTTTCCATTCCTAAGCCTGCAAAGAGATGCCACCAATCACCTGACGCGGTAATTTTTCATATTTTTAAATGAAAAGTTCAATTTTTGAAAATAATTTTAACTGTTTTGTATCAATTTCAGACAAACAACGATCTTCAACGGAACGTTCTGAAGTCCCAGCTGGAGTTAATTGAAGTTCAACTCAAAATGTTTGATTCTCAGGAAGAAAGGCAAATAATGCAGCACAACAAACAGATGGACATTTTAAACTTAAAGGAGAAGATTTTGTCAGCACAGCTTTTTAGCTATGACCAAAAATAACATAACATATCCCACAAACATGGTTAATATCTTTTTGGAATCAGCTCTTAATTCTTTAAGAAACAGCATCAAAACTGTATTTAAATAGAATATGTTTTGAAGAAAAATCATCCTCTTGGAATATGTCATAATTCCGGAATGGAGAAGACTTAAATATCTTATGCCAAATCCAAACTTGATTTGAAAATAATACTAATAGAATGTAAGTACTATGAATGTATGCCTATTCTTTATTTCTTTAATAATTACACATACATGTTTTGTTGTTCCTTTAATAATAAAAATTTATTATAAAACTATAAAGAAAATAGTATTTGTTCTTGGGAATGGAAAAGATATCCATAATAGAATCTTACATACAGTGTGCAAATAATATCTGGTAGAGTTGACACAATTGTGGCTTGCATCTTGACAAAACCACTCTATCAACGGAAAGGATATGGTGAACTGCTAATTGAATTCAGTTACGAGTTATCAAAGTTTGAAGGCAAAACGGGTTCTCCAGAGAAGCCTTTATCTGATTTTGGGTTCTTGTCTTATCGGTCGTATTGGACTCAAACAATACTCGAAATTTTTATAGCGCAGAAACCGTCGGGGGAAAGTGAAAAGCCTCATATTACAATCATGTAAGTTTGGGTGTTTAATAAATTGGAGACTGTTTTTACTATTTCAAAAACCCTAGTGATATATGTGAAGGGACTAGCATCAAAAAAATAATTCGTATTTTCGATCTGTGCGAATTGAAATACTAAAAAAAAAATATAACTATTCTTCCACTTGCTGAGATATGAATTGGTGATTGCTTTTGAATTTTCTGCTAAAGTCACACTTGTCCAAAAAAAAAGGATCTCCATTGTTAATAGCCCTGTTTTTTAGTGCATGGTTATCTTCGCTTACAAAAAAGTAGCATATTAAATACAACAACAATTTGGTATAACTCCGTATTGTTGTTGTATTTAACGTGCAACAATTTTCTAAGCGAAGATAAAAATGCACTAAATAAACAGGGCTAAAATTACATACGCCCGCAACAGAGTGAATATAGCCCTGTTTTTTAGTGCACTTTTATCTTCGCTTAGAAAAAAGTAGCATGTTAAATACAACAACAATACGGAATTATACCAGTTTGTTGTTGTAATTAGCCCTGTTTTTTGGTGCACTTTTATCTTCGCTTATAAAATAGAAGCATGTTAATTATAACAACAAACTGGAATAATTCCGTATTGTTGTTGTATTTAATATACTTTTTTTGTAAGCGAAGATAAAAATGCACTAAAAAACAGGGCTATTATAAATAAAGAAATAATCGAGTCAATCGGAAATCAGTCGATCAGTACTATTAACTTTTAAAACTTTAAAGCAATCATTTTTGGCCTTTGCTACCTAACTTTAAGAAACTATTCTATAGTATGAAGCTCACTAGTTCACTTTTGGAAAAGTGTAATTTGTAGTCATTTTACTGTATAGCTGACAGGTCAATTGGCTCGTAGATTTCCGAGCTTGATCGAGTCCAAGCACACTATGCAGGGTAAGCTTTAGATTTTAACGTATTATATGTGTTCAGAATGCCCACCTCAATGAAATCGGGAAGCAAATTAAACTCTCAAGGTATCACACCAAACAGCGAATGGAAAGTTTCTTTGGTTAGAAATGCAAAGGATTGGTTTTAGATCGGCACGTGGGGCGACGCTGCATGAATACTGTATAGTAAGTCTTATCTCCGCACATAAATAAGAAAAACAATCAATCTGAGGTTTGTGTTTTTATTTCATTAGATTTGTCTGCTCGCAATCTTATAAATGATTTAAAAAAGTAAGTTTCTGCTAAATATTTCACTTTCATTTAACATTTTGCATTTGAAGAAGCTCTTCTCGAATCCTTCTCAAATCTTCAAGGGCCTTCTCTTTTGCTAGTTTTATTTCGGATTGATTCAGTTGGTGTTATGGTTTCGGCTTATTTAAAACAAAAAAATAAATATATAATTTTATAATGATTCAAAATATGAATGTCAATTAACTTACAGAATCATGAAAGGTTTGTATTTTTTGCTATTTATTATTAATGTTGTCTGCGTTGTAGGTAGTTGGCAATCGTATTTCTTCTAGCTTTTCCTCTTCTTAGCATGGAACTGGTTTCGTGTGCTTCAGAAGCGGAACCTACTATTTCTTCATCATTTTCAATTTGTTCTGGTACAAAAAAATCCGGATCATTTAAATGCTTAGCCACGTTGTGTAGCACAAAGCATGCTACAATCATGGAAGGTATCCTTTCCGTCGCGATTCGCAATTTTGATTGCATTATTGGGAATCTTTGCTTCAGTTGACCAAACATCCGTTCAATTACGCATCGTTCTCTTTTGTGGACTTTATTGTAGTTTTTTTCTACCGGGGCTTGAGGATTTCGGTATGTGATCATTAGCCACGGGGTTAAAGGATAGCCTTCATCACCCAAAAGAATTGCACCAGCACAATTGTTGTTTAATATACTTTGAATATTGGAATTTCTCCATATTCCTGCGTCATGTACAGAGCCACTCCATTTACAGTTTACACTGGTAAACATTTCTTTTGCATCGCATGTTGCTTGCACATTAAACGATGCCACATTCTTCCGGTTAATGTACTCATCTCCATGCACGGATGGTTTTTTTATTTGGATGTGAGTACAGTCAATGCCACCTATTGCACATGGAAATTGGAATTTTCTTTGCCACATTCTTTGGTGGTGTCGAAATTCCAATTCATTTGATGGAAATTTTATCCAACAATCTGCTTTCTCAACAATTTTTTGACAAACAAACCAAATTGTTAAAGAAGCAGTGGATTGATGAATGCCAAGGTCTTCTCCGACACCAAACTAATTAGTTTTATTGACTTGAAACTTAGCTTCCAAAAAAATGGTTAAAATATTAAAATATACCTGAAAACCTGGATCTCCCACGTAGCGTAAAAAGGATTTCATTTTCTGCACATTTGAAAGTGCTCCACCACGCTTTTCAGCATTTTCTTCGAGAAACAAATTGACGAGATTGTCCACATTTTCCCGTGTGAACCGATATAATTGCTTAAAATTTTTATCGTCGCCAAAAGTTCTTGGTTTATAATTTTTTTTTCACGAACATTTGTTGTAACTACTGCCGGCAAGAGTGGAATGATGTGCAAACCTATTTCATTCATCTTGACGCACAAGATCAAGAATACCAAACTAATTGAATGTATTTTCTTTTAAATTAATTAAATTGAAGATTTTATTAGTTTGTAAAAAATGTTTCACGTAAATATCGGTAGCAAATGTTCTAAGTCACCTAAATAGCAGACTTCAAATTTTCAAGTAATTGCTATATTTTTTGTGTTTTATAATTACCGATTGAAGCAAATGAGCGGTGGCATTGTTTTTCGAAGATAGAGAAAGCAAAAGCAATTGCTATACATTTTTATAATTATGAAACTAAACAATTGCTTCAGATTTGACAATTCTAGCCAGCAAAAGCAATTGCTCGGGTTTATTAATATTACCCTTGCTCGTTGGAGAGGATCTGCTCACGACTCAAGAATATGGCGTGAATCTGCCATTGCAAGCTTGTTGCAAAATACTGACTTGAAAGGAGGAGTGGTTTTGGGTGACGGTGGTTATGCCTGCTCAAAAATATTGATGACACCATTTAGAATATCTGCTGAATTGAGCCCAGCAGAACAGCGGTACAATAAAGCCCATATTCGGACCAGGATTACTGTCGAACAGCTATTTGGGCAGTTGAAAAACAAATTTCGAGCTTGTTTTAATGGCATAAACGTTAATTATGACACATCAAAAGCAACGATTGTAGCAATAGCAATACTGCACAATATATCAAAAAATGGCTCCAATGGTATTTTCACATTCTTCTTTACCTATTTAAAGCAAAATATTAATGTTCTATCTCACCTATAGGTTTCTTAAACGACACCCACTTGTCGAGAGCTTACCTGAACCAGAAAGTTTTGAATCTGAAGAAGAAATGATTCCCTCAACATCAGTGTACGGGGTACTGGGTATAGAACACAGTTTATAAGAAAATACTTTTCATGACTTCACTAATTTTTATTATTATGCTTATACTTAATTTCAAAACTAACTTATTAATAGAAAAAATGTACCTTATAAAAAAAAACAAAAACGAATACACTTAATAATAAAAACTTAAAAATCAGACTTCATAAACACTTAAGAATACGACACCAAAAAACATTAACAAAAAAAAATAAATAAAAGAATGTGGAGACAAAACAAAAACTAAGTTTTTCAATTATTGCTGCCGAAATTTCTTATTTTCATTTTAAGCAGACATAGTTTCTTTTTTTGCACTTGGATTTTCAACCTTTCCTTTTTTTCCTGTAATTGCAAAATAATTTTTTTATTTTTTGCCTCGTCCTCCAGTTGAAGAATCCTCTTCCGAAGCAACTCTTCCGATGTGGTAACAGTTGGATGAATTCTTTTTTTATTGATGCCTGATGGTCTTTTTGGTGCCGGAATTTGATTGGGCCTTACTGAAGTTGGCTCCGATTGTTTCGGTGATTCCGTTTCACTGAAGCGAAAAATAAAAAAAATATGGATCAATTTAACATTAAATATAATTTGGTAATATGTATTAATATTTGTATTTATTATTTTATTTTAATAAGAAATCTACTGAGGACGATCCAAAAGTAGTTCCAAAGTTTTCATTTTTCAACATTTAAATGGAAAATTCAAAAAATGGAATTTGATTTGGTTCGTCCTTGGTGAACTTGAAATTTCCATAAAAATGTTGAAAAATGAAAACTTTGGAAGTACTTTTGGCTCGTCCTTAGTAGATTTCTTATTCTGAACAAAAAACTTCTGATGCAGTTTTGAGTGAGACACTTTACGCATTTAAAATAAAAAAAACTTGCTTTCATTGTTGGAAGTAAACACCCACGCGGCTTATAAGGAATAAAAGACGAACCACACAGTATTTACCAGAATAAATAGAGCATACAATTTGAAATGTTGTCGAACTTTTCAGTTTACTATTTTAACCATTTTTGTTTATAAACAAACCTGATTTGAAAACAAATCTGAATTTGATACGAAATAATTTCGTATAAGGACGAAATGGGGTTTTTGTACTTACAATTTTTCAATTACTATGCTTTCATAGGGTTTTTTGTTGGGTGAAATATTTTCTCTGAAAATAAATGAACAATTTTGAACAGTTTATTAGTGATTTAATGCATTTTATACATACCTTTCTTCAACATAAAGTGGCGATCACCATCATATGGAGAAAAATCTTCTTCAAAGTCCATTTTGGCGTTCTCCTCTATCTCGAAATATATTTCATCGGGTTCTTTGGGAGGAGATCCACCACCTGTTTGCCGTTGGGATTTTTTAAAAGTGGAGATCGCGTTTCGGGATTGCTGCTTGCACCGGTTCCACTGATCCCGTATTTGTTTTGCGGAGACCTGGTGCCCATTTGCTATGCATGACTCCTTTATTTGTTCCCACGCTTCATTTTTTTTTTATCATCGATAGACTATTTAGCTTACTGTCTATTATTGCTGCGACAGGCTTTATTTGAATGATCAAAAGATCTTTCATTTCTCGCGTCCAGTTGCTGGATCTTTGTCTTTTTCCACCGTTATTAACCATTATTTTAAATTAAAAGCAATATTAATTTCCGAATTTCGCGCGGCAAAGAGATAATCACCAGACGACCAGACACAAGCCAAATAATAAAAAAAAACTCGTAGCATGAACTGTCAAAATTGCTTTGACATCTTCACAGACAAGTATTGCCGTAGGTTTTTTTTTGCAGCAACTATTTTAGTTCTTTTAGTACGTCATTGGTTTAAAGTGCTTCAACAATTTATAATTGGTTTTATTTTATGTCGAATTCTTTTCAACCATTAGAAATCGATTTTGCCTTTTTTTTCGAAGGAATTTGTAAAAAAAATGAATGTATGTGATTGTACATATGTATGTGGAGCATTTGACAGAAACTTTGAGGCAAAAATAAATCACATAATATTTAAAGTGCATTCAATTTTTCTCATCGTTTTGTTCGATTTAAATAAATAATATTTCATAGAATAGTTGGAAAAATAAACAAAAATAGTTATGCATCCATTAAACAAATTTTAAAAAATTGTTCAAAGTCTTAAGAGCCATTTGTACAAATATTTAAAATAACCGATTTTGGTGAATTAACTGAAGTTCAACGACAGTGCAAGCATTTAATTGGCTACAATAATATACTTGAGCAATGAACCATCGTTGAACCTTAATGAATCCACCAAAATCAGTGAGCTAAAATTGCTGAACCACTGATTACATTTATGTACAACTGGCCATAAGAAAAACATAAATCCATTAACACATCGGTTAGCGTGAGCTTCATAGATTCAATCAATTTTGGGCATTTGGAATCGAGGTTCCATGATATTTTAATCACTTCTAATTAACCCCGAGGCCGCACGGGCAAGTCTGGAAAGCCAGTTGGCTACATACACTGCCTGTCAAATTAATAATTTGCATACCACTTGCCTTCCACTTGCTTTCCACTTGCATTCCAATTGCTTGTCTCCCAACTTGCTTCTCTACTGGGTTCAAAAATTCCATGAAAGTTGATGAGCAAGTTGCTTGGGTTTGTATGTGTAAGTGAACAAATGGGTATGTATTGCAACTTGCTTGCCAGTACTTGCCCGGTGTGGCCACCCATTTGTTCACAGGTAATCGAAGTTAAACGATGGTTGAAGGTTCAAGTATGTTAAAGTAGTCAATTAAATGTCTGAATCATCGTTGAACCACAGTTAATTCGCGGAAGTCGGTGAGTTAAAACTGCTGAACCATTGTTTTTTTTTAAGACATGTTCATAGTCCGAGCATAGCTCATGCACAGTGGAGCCGGTATGTTAGGTCCACTTTTACAAACATGGTTCAAATTTTGATCCGTGGTTCAACATCTTTACTCGCTGTAAGCGGAATTACTGAGGTTTAACGATGGTTCAAGGTTTAAGTATGTTATACCATTGAGTTTCTATACATAGAGTAATCAAGATGGTTTTAGAACCTTCCTCCAAGGTGGCGCAAGTGTCTACACTTTCAACTTTATGAGTGAAAATAAGAATTTGTTTTCGTTATTCCTTGTTTTCACTCACTTGTTGGAAGAGCGAGCGAAGTATTTGAATTTGAGGAGAATGATGATGAACGTAGTTTGTATATTTTTTTCTTCATATTTTCATGATTGAAAGCAGAAAATATCTCCAGCGGGAATAATGGGTTTAGTTGGGTATTTAACTTTAATTATTTCTATATATTCTATATTTCTATGTATGTAGGTATGTAGGAATACTTTTTTAATGTGGATATGTGATTTTTGTTTTATTTAGGTTTGTAGTTAGTTCATTTCCTTTAAATGAGGTATAAAATGCATCCTCAATTTGAACAAAATAAAATAATGTATGGGTCGCTGGTGCGCGGTGCGCGGATAGATAATTTCTCGTAGGTAAATAAATTGCAACTTGCAAATTTAGTTTTCGTAGGCAGGTAATTACCTAATCACTTAGATTCATATTTCAGCTACCTATATGACTGCCATTATTACTAAAAGATTCGTTTAAAAAGCAAGTGCGAACGCATAGTTTTCATGTAGGTACGATAGGTACTTACATGTTAAAAAAGAATTCAATTTTGGAAATTGGACACACAAAGAAAATGAGTAGGTCTAGTAAACAGGAACATTGAATCGTTTATTTTGAAAAGGAGATATGTAGGTCAATTTTAGGAAATTTCAATACCTATAAAATTTTGAAAAGGGTTATAGTTCCAGCACCGTTCTTTGAAAATAAACAAATCAGAGCTAGTGGATGTTTTTTAAGAAAGTTAAGAATTTCATCAGCTGTTTATTTGCAGTAGTGAATTAAGTATTTGGCTGCAGTTTTGGCTCAATTTTTAGACACACACAATTCAATGAAATGTTTTTGTCCTGAAATTGAATAGGTAATTTGTTTCTTATAAAAAGTGTTCCAACAAAAAGTGAAAAAAAAAAACAAACAATAAAAATCTCTTTCTGTTCATTTTGTGGTTTGTTTGGAGTCACAACCTTTTTTATGACATTTTTTAAAAGTTTAATCTCAATTAAAACACATTATCAAATTATCCATTTTCTGGGCTAAAAAAAACATAAATAAAATGCTCTTATGCTAAAGTGGCTTAGAATCTTAAAAATTGTTTATAGGTGTTTCCATTGTTACGGGTGTGACAGTACCGATACTCAGATATAGAAAAAATATTCCATATTAATTAATAGTTAAGTAAATCTATGGTTTTCCCAAGACAAATTGTAACAAAAAGAAATTTTGTGCGAACAGACTCAGACCACTGGTACTTAAGACATATCCAAAATAAGCCCATGGGAACATTGGTACTTAGCCGTTTCCAATATCGTATATGACAAAATGTATTCAGTTATAAAGCAGACTTGTGATACATCTATTTATAATGATTTTTCACGCTGATTCGAACTTGATATCAGTTTTGACCAAAATTAATATTCAAATAAATAAGGAAAAGAATCAGTAATCATAGCTCAGATCCTTACTAATGATTAGGATCTCTAAATAGAGTTTTTTTTTGTCATTTCAACAACTTAGTTTTTCCTTGTTCTTATGATCAGTAAGTACTAAGTTGGTTTAGTTCTTTGTTTATATCTTGAAAATAAAAGTCCCAGAACCATTTGGTCTTATGCATTTGGCTAAAAACTAACTAAAGCATTGAATATTAAAGACAAAAATAGTAGGTACTTAATAACATAAAATTTTGAAAAAAAAAATCAGTTTGAACAATTTGATTTTAATTATGTTTTCAAAAATTTGAGTTTGAAGGTTAATTTTTCAAAAACTTAAAACTTAACTCAACAACTTAATTTAGAAATAAAATTAAGGAATGTATTTCTGGCTTTACAAGAGCATTATTAAATTTTCTAATAGAAAATCTTATAAGCATCTGAACAATCAACTTCAATGTCTGATCTCTGTGCTCTTCACATTTCACAATGGCCAAATAATGTTTTTTTTACTTAAAATAAGAGCTATCATTGTACCACTTATATTGGACTTATATTTTAAATACTTGAAATATTTGTCAAAAACAGAAATTATGAACTCAAAATCTTTTTCAAAGTTGTCTGATGGTGTTGTCAAGCTTAAGTTCTTATAACATCTTAGATTAATAAGTGTGGCCGTTTTTTTTTGTATAATTTTCAAGTTCCTTGAAATAGTTACTGCAAGCAATACATTTAGTTTTTGAAGTAAGCTTAAGGTCTAACCACCCAGCTACATATGCATTGCAGCAATCCTACAAATTGACATCTTGGCTGTATTTTCCTTCATTGATGATTTCAAAAATATCTATAATTTCCTTTTCCTCATCTAGTCGCATTTCCTCTTCTAGGGCACTAAAATCTAAATCATCCTCCAATTTTTGTGAATCGTAACTTTTTTTCTGTGAAGTTTTCGCAGAGAGCTCCACTAATGTAGTCGAGTTTGAACATTCGTATCCACTGTGTATGGATGATTTTAAATTTTGAAAACAGATCCATTTCAAATTTCGACATACACTGGCAGCCGATGGGTTTTTCTCGTAAGATCCTCGGTTGGTTCTAATCATAGATATATTATTTTCCAACGGATCCTGATTTAAATGGGACGTGAGGAGATAATTTCGACTCAAATCCAAAGAAATAAAATCCCAAAGTTGAAGTATTCCATTGATTGTCTGTTGCAGACCCTTAAAGCAGTATGGAATCTTCATCTTTCCCTCTGATCTCCAAAGTGAAATACTTGTTGACATATGCCTTAAATTATCTATACATCTATACATATAAATAAAATTGGAGTGTCTGTCGTTAATATTGAAATAATTTCAAATTTTTGAGCTTAGGTGGTTGCTTACTTGCCAAGAAACATAACTGCATCATTTAAAAAATTTTTGTCTGTCTGTCTGTTTGTCCACGGTAACCTTCAAAACAGCAGAACAGGTTATAATGGTACTTTCCGTACATGTAGTGGACAACTCTGTGAGTAATCAAGGCTACTTTTAATTTAAGAAATGTTAACGGTATCTTTAAAATATTAGAAAAAGAATAAAATTAAGGGAAAATTAAGTCGAAACAAAAAATGTATATATAGGAAATGATTATAAACAAGTAGAAATAATCGATTTTAAAAGTGTCTGACACTTTTAATTATATAGTCTTATGTCCAGTTGCACCAAAATTCATTAAAAGCGGTTTTTGCTAAAATGGAGTTAAAATTTATCGGACTGATAAACTTATTTGGGTTGTACCAATCTCTTTCACTCATTTTTTAGCTAAAATGCAGATCATGAACAGGGGTGTATTTTATCATCTGTTTATTGAACTGAACGAAACAATGGGCACGTTCCGCTGGCTATTCTCAGTTATCCGGATAGCTTTGTGTTGTTGTAATCCCTTGTTAAAAAACAGCTGATAACAGCTGACGCAACAACAACTCAAGTTATCTTAAAATTTTTGGGATAGCTAGATAGCATAGCGAATAAACATTGGAACGCGAGGAATTTAACCAGTGCAAGTAAGATAGTGATGGACGATATATCGATAACTGTTACCAGCAACTAGTTATTCGTTGGTAACTGTTATAACCAGTTACTCGATATCAAAATTACCAGTTACCAGTAGCTATCAGACCACGTCACTAAAATCTTTTGTTAAAAGCAAATCTGGGCGTAATTCGACGTACGGAACAAAGTTTGCTCTCATAATTATGTTAACTGTTCTGTATGTCCATCGCTAAAAGCTAAGGGATAGCTATACTATACAATAAATGTTCATTGATTGAAATTTTAATCATTGAGATTTTATTTTCTGCTAATAGATTTATATAGCCGTTTTAGCTCTTTCGGGTGACATTTATAACGAAACACTAGATATTAATGACATGATGTTTTCCATCCCATATTTTTAATTATGTATATCGATGGATTGAAAAATACATTATTTTTTAAGATTTTTGTTTGCTCTAGAAAATGCACTTTCAGGGCTTTTGCAAAGATTTAGCTACAAAATACTATATATGCCCAAAATATTAGTTTCTTACCCATCTGTGAAGCCATAAGCTGTCAAATCCCTTTGAAGGATGGCTAATGGATTAAAAATCCTCTACAAAATCCTAAACTTTTGAGATTTTATTTTGTGCTCCGGAAAACGGCGATTTCAAGGCTTTCGACTTGTATGAGCAACAAAATACTGTACATGTGCCAAGATATAATTTGTTGCGCATCTATCAAGCCATGAACTGTCAAATTCCATCGAAGGATGGCTACGATGTTCACGGATTAAAAAACCTCTAAAAAATCCGAAATTTTTGAGATTTTATTTTGTGCTCCGGAAAAGGGCGATTTCAGGGCTTTCGACTGTGATGCCCAACGAAATGCTCATCATTTGCCATAGTTTAGTTTGCTACCTATCTGTCAAGCCATGAACTGTCAAATTCCATCGCAGGATGGCTACGATGTTGACGAATTAAAAAACCTCTAAAAAATCCGAAATTTTTGAGATTTTATTTTGTGTTCCGGAAAAGGGAGATTTCAGGGCTTTCGACTGATATGCCCAACAAAATACTCATCATTTGCCATAGTTTAGTTTGCTACCTATCTGTCAAGCCATGAACTGTCAAACTCCATGGCAGGATGGCTACGATATTGACGGATTAAAAAACCTCTAAGAAATCCGAAATTTTTGAGATTTTTTTTGTTTGCTCCGAACAAGGACAATTTCAGAGCTTTCGACTGATATGCGCAATGAAATACTCATCATTTGCCATTATTTAGTTTTTAACCTATCTGTCAAGCCATTAACTGTCAAATTCCATCGCAGGATGGCTACGATGTTGACGGATTAAAAAACCTCTAAAAAATCCGAAATTTTTGAGATTTTATTTTGTGCTCCGGAAAAGGGAGATTTCAGGGCTTTCGACTGATATGCCCAATGAAATACTCATCATATGCCATAGTTTAGTTTGCTACCTATCTGTCAAGCCATGAACTGTCAAATTCCATCGCAGGATGGCTACGATGTTGACGAATTAAAAAACCTCTAAAAAATCCGAAATTTTTGAGATTTTATTTTGTGCTCCGGAAAAGGGAGATTTCTGGGCTTTCGACTGATATGCCCAACGAAATACTCATTATTTGCCATAGTTTAGTTTGCTACCTATCTGTAAAGCCATGAACTGTCAAATTCCATCGCAGGATGGCTACGATGTTGACGAATTAAAAAACTTCTAAAAAATCCGAAATTTTTGAGATTTTATTTTGTGCTCGGGAAAAGGGAGATTTCAGGGCTTTCGACTGATATGCAGGGCTGTCGAAGTACTGCAATTGAAGTATTTGTACTGCTTTTTGAAACTCCGTACTGCCGTACTGCTAATACGACTAAAGTACTGCTTTTTTGAAAATTTGTTCACAGAACATTTGCAAATCATAATCCTATCCAAAAAGCTTTAAAATAAATAAATTAAAAAAGTCGAAGATTTATTGAACAGAATCTCGCGTTACATTTTTTACGAGTGCATAGTTCTGTCAAGCAATATTAAATTATATTAATGGATCTCTAGCTCAGGAAATTTTGACTTTTATGCTACATTTCCACCTGACGCTAATCTGAGATTTAATAAGATTTACCTCAAATCTCTTTCAAATCTCGGAGATTTACCATACAAAGGACCATCGGCAAACTGTATGGAAGGTGGTCTAGGAACCAATAAAAACGAGTCGTATGTCGTTGGAAAGGTATTTTTATGCGCTACAATTGTCACTATGGCAGTTCATTTCAAATCACTGTGTGAAAAAAGTTATTTACTAACCAAGGTTTTGTTTTGGTACATTTCAGTGGTGGAACAAATGTATACAAACTGGTCTTACCAATACCAATAATATGTATGTCGTTGAAAAGGTATTTTTATGAACAATAATTATTTCCATAACAACTTATTCCAAATCACTGTGTGGAAAAAGTTATTCGCTACTTTAGGGAATTTTGGTACAGATAAAATTTATGGAGCATGAGTAACAAGAAGCGAATAACTTTTTTCACACAGCGATTTGAAATAAGCTGCCTTATTAACTATTGTAGTACAAAAAATTTCCTTTCCAACGACATACGTCGCGTTGTTATTGGTTGAACTTGCGTTCACACTTTTTGCCCATACTAAAAAGAAAGCATTTTTTCACACTAAAATGAACCACAATAATTCATTAATTTTCGAATAACTTTTTTCACACAGTGATTTGAATTAAACTTTTGTTAAAGGTATTGTAGGTAATGGAAATACCTTTCCAATGACATATATATTGTTGTTATTTGTTAGACCAGTTTTCATAAATTTTGGCCATACTAAATATATTTTATTCATACTAGAATGCACCAGAACACAATTCTATTTAGCGAATAACTTTTTTCACACAGCGATATGAAGTAAGCCCTCATAGTAACTATTGTAGTTCATAAAAATACCTTTCCAACGACATATGTCTCGTCGTTATTGGTCCTGTAGACCGTTTTGTCCTATTCTCCTTTATTTCGTAAATCTTGAAGATTAGAAATTAATCTTGTTAAATCTTCCTAGGACAAATAGTTTTACAAATCAAACTAACCTTTTCTTAAATGGTGCTGAACGATTCATTCGAGACTCGCATTCAGTTCTTCATTGTTTCACACGAATCAAACATTCTGTCTCATTCGCACTTCATAAGAAAAATTGGAACACCATTTGCATTTTTGAAGGTTTTGTCAAATTTAATCTTTTTTAAGTCTTTTTGTGCGGTGGAAACGCCAAAAAGATTTATTAAATCTAATCTGAGATAAACCTTTGGTGGAAACATAGCATTATGTACTTCCACAAAACTCCTTCAAAGCTGAATATTTGTTTTGACTTCCTGAGCAATTTGCAAAACCACCCTAAATTTTGGCTGAAGAAAGATTTTTTGCAGAAGTAAAGGAGTGTAAAATTCAGTTGTTTGCTTATTTCACGAAAACTATCAACTTTTTGGAATGAAATATTGAAGTAAAATTGTAGCTTATTCAATTATATACAAAAAAAAATTACCATGCTTTTTCTTCATGCAACCAACAGATTAAAAGTAAATCATGCAGGATTTTTATGGAGCAAATTTAGTCAAAAACTTTATTAAAATAGCATTAATCGATCAGCAATATTTTTTGTACAATGCGTTTGGCTACATTTTCTCATTATAAACCAAGTTATTGTGGTGTCCAGGCTAAGTAAGGCCAATATATGGAAAAAGGAGTGGTTTCAATATATTTAATAACCGGAATTTCATTTTACAACAAAATGAAGAAAATTAACTTTTAGGCAGTAAAATTATCTAAACCTATAGGTACCTATGAATGTACTATTGAAATTACAGCGGGTCAAATTTAGTCTATTAAGGAAAGGAAAGGACAAAAATAATTACAATAAATATCGTATGAAGCTCATAAAATTCGACACAAAAATACTAACTTTTTTCCTAAAAGCATCAGGTTTTGAGAAACAGGTACACAAACATAACAAGAGTTTTTTATGTAATGGACATTTTTTAATACCACCATTGCAATGCGCTAGAGTTAAATAGGTAATGGGTGCGTATGTGATCATTTTTAATGAACATTATATGCATTTAAAAAAAATTAAATGCATTAATAACTATATAATGAATTCCTATGTGAGCTGGAGGTCAGTTTTTGTTTTTATTTTTATAAAATTGTGAGGTTTCGGGCGTGGTTACACCCTTCTTCAGACCTATATATTCAAAAAATTTTTATTAAAAATCTAGCCTATTGGATATCTAAACATAAAATTGAAGATACTTACAATTTTAAAAGAGTAATATCCACAAATAACAAATATAAATTTGTTTTGTTTTGCTTTTTTATAGTTTTTTGAAAATCTTTAAAAAGACAATTCAAAAAACGATCAATCAATTCGAATATTTAAATTCAAATGTATTTGTTTGAAAGCTTTTTCAAATATCTACATACATACTTATGTATTGGAGTTTAAAAACTTCAGTATTCTATATAACAGATATGTATCTACTAATGCCTATTTATGAATTGACCATAAATGTCACTAAGTCTATCACAATCAGAACGTCTATTTACACTATTTGCTGTATTTTTAATATGTAACATTTCAAGAAGCATTCTCTTATTATAATTTTTCTCTGTTTGTAAAATTTGAACATTTTGAAAATCTGGTCTATGTCCTTCTTCGATACAATGTAAAGCTAATGCAGTCTTTTGTGAGCTACCGCTATTTATATCTGATCTATGACCAGTTATTCGATTACGAAGTTTTTGTTTGGATGTTCCTAAATAAACTGATGAACAAGATGTCGATCCATCACCTAAACATTTAATCTTGTACACAATATCTGATCTGTCTTCTGTAGATATTTTGTCTTTGAGATTTGAAAACACTGAATTATGAAGGGTTTTAGTTGGTTTAAGAGCTATTCGAGTTGTATCTTTATTTCTTATTGGTGCGTTCAGCAAACGGTTTGAAAAGTTTGGAACATATAAAGCACTTTTATATGTTATTTGTGGTACATTTATAGTAACGTTTGAATTTTTAACAAAATTGAAATAGTTATTAATTAATGATTTGATAATTTTTTGTGGGAAAGAGTTTGATAACAATGTCTTCACTATTATATCTATGTTTTTTTGTCGGAATATAGTATCACTATGATCCAAGACTCTACTTATAAAATTTGTGGCTGTATTAATAATCATTTGTCTTGGTTGTTTTGAATTAAAATTAATTAGACGTCCTGAGGATGTTGGTTTTTTATACCAATCAAAAATTATCTGTCTATAACTTCTAATAACTTTCACATCAAGATAAGGAAGTATCCCTTCTTTTTCAATTTCGAATGTAAATTGAATTTTAGGATGGAAAGAATTAAGAGCTGTTAGAGTAGAGGTAACTTCGTTTGATTTTATAATCAAAAATAAATCGTCAACATATTTTGTAACTATTTTTGGTTTAAATGTTAATTTATCTAAAACGTTATCGAGTAATGATTCCATAACTATATCTGCTATGATAGGGGACAAAGGACTACCCATAGGAACACCTTGTTTTTGTTGATAAGTAATTTGATTAAACTCTAATAGCCTTATTCATTAGAATGCGCTAAACAGATGAATAGTTATGCACTGCATAAGGATTTATGTAGCCACTATGTCATCATCATCATCATCGTGTCCTGTAACCCCGGCTGGGGCATAGGGCGTCAACAAAACGTCTCCATCCTTCACGGTCTGCTGCAAGGTACTTAAGCTGTGGCCACGTCTTTCTCTGGGATTCTGCTTCCGCTAAGACAGTTGATTTCCATGTTGTTCTTGGTCTTCCAACCCGCCGTGCACCCTGAGGATTCCATTCAAAAGACTGCTTTGCAATTTCATCGTTTGGTTTCCTCAGTGTGTGACCAATCCAACGCCATTTACGCTTTCTTATGTCGACGTCCAGCCGCTCTTGACTTGTCCTGCGCCACAATTCCTCATTTGATATTATTTGTGGCCAGCGAATCTTTAGAATGTGACGAAGACAGCGATTCACAAAAGCCTGCAATTTCTTCGAAATGGTAGACGTGACTTTCCAGGTTTCACAAGCATATAACAGCACGGATTTGACATTGGATTCGAAGAATCTCAACTTAGTGCGTAAGGAGATTTGACTGGATTTCCAAATTGGAGACAGAGTACCGAAGGCAGCACGAGCTTTATTTATTCTACTTTTAACGTCCAGATCCGTACCACCGTTTGCAGAAACAATACTGCCAAGGTAGTTAAATTGTTCCACTACTTCAACTGGCGTCTCCTGTAAAATAATACGCTGCTGTGTGGAGCGGCCTGTGAGCATTATTTTTGTCTTTTTGCTGTTAATTCTTAGACCACTCGACTCTCCCTTCACTTGCAGTGTTTGGCACATCCCGTTCAGCCTACTGATGTTATTTGCCAGTAGACATATGTCATCGGCACAGTCTAAATGACTGAGCCTTTCGAACGGTCTCCATTGAATGCCCTGTCGCTCAGCTGTTCCAACACTGGCCGTCAATACGTCATCCATCGCCAGCAGGAAGAGAATTGGCGATAGAACATCCCCTTGTCTCACACCCTGTTGCACTACGAAGGAGTCGGATAGCTGCCCATTGTGCAAAACAAAACACCTCGCGTTGTTGTAGGACTCTTTAATAATGGCAACAATTTTTGGTGGAATTCCTCTACCAAGCAACGATCTCCATATACATTCTCGGTTAACTCGATCAAAGGCCTTTTCAAAATCCACGAACATGAGGTAAAGCGGTGATTGATATTCCATCGACTGCTCGAGGACGATACGCAGGGTGTTGATATGGTCGACACACGATCGACCACTGCGGAAGCCAGCTTGATGCCTCTTGAGTGTAGACTCGATTCTATCCTTTATTCGCTCGAGTATGATTGTTGCCATTAGTTTTGGGAAAACGGACAAAACGGTGATACCACGCCAATTGGTGCAATTCTTTAAGTCACCTTTCTTTGGCAACTTAACAATCACACCATCCTTCCAGTCCCTGGGATAGCTTTCGTTTTCCCAAATGTTTTGTATCAGCGGATGTAAAATACTAGCCGCTGCTACGGGATCGGCTTTCAGGAATTCAGCTGGTATTCCGTCCAGTCCAGCTGCCTTGTTGTTTTTGAGGAGATTTATTGATGTACGAATTTCCGATTCTGACGGGGGTTCGATGTCAATACCCCTATAGGACCTGCGCATCTCGTTTAGTTGGGGCACTTCAGCACTCTGCTCAACTGAATCCTCATTTAGCAGGGCACAAAAATGGTCCTTCCATCTACGAAGCTGATCCTCAATTGATACCAAAAGTGTGCCATCCACATCCATTACAGGATGATTGGTGTTGCTTTTTTTCCCGATAACATCTTTGGCTATTTGGTACAATTCCCGGATATCTCCTCTTCTGGCAGCGCTTTCCGCATTATCTGCGAGTCCATCCAACTTCACCCTCTTGTCACGTCTCACACAGCGGTAGACCATCTTATGTGCAATGCGGTACTCTCTTCGCAAGTCAGCCTTTCGTTTAACATCAGCTTCGGCATTTATTCGGATTTTCAACGATTTGCGAAGTTCGATCTTATCCCAGGTGTCTTGGGATATCCAAGAGTCTCTACGTCTCGTTCGCTTGGGTACAGTTTCGGATCCAGCCTCCATAAAAACACTTTTAATTTCACCCCACATCTCATCAATTGTTGAATTCTGGATTCCATTTAATGACGAGGCTCTGTCGTTAAGGGTGGTGACATAGTTTCGACATATGTTGGGGTCATTTAAAGCATTAGTAATGAATTTTGTGCTCCTTGCTGCATCCTGCGCTGGTTTTTGTACGGCAGCGGTTCGTAGTTTGAGACTCATCAGAACCAAATGGTGGTCGCTTCCCACATCGGCATTTCTTATACTCCGGACATCACACATAGACTTCCTCCATCGCTGCTGAATCATGATATGATCAATTTGGTTTTCGGTTTGACCATCCGGATGCACCCAGGTAATTTTGTTGCACGTCTTATGCTTAAATACAGTCCCACCTATCACAAGACGATTCGCGTTACAAAAGTCGACAAGCAAGTCACCATTTTCATTCCGTGACCCCACGCCATTTCTTCCCATCACGCGTTCCAGTCCGTAATTGTCTGAACCGACTTGGGCATTAAGGTCTCCCATAACGACTATGATGTCGGCTCTCGGAACACTACTGTAAACCGAGTTAAGATGAGTGTAGAACGCGGTTTTGTCTTCCTCGGTCGCTTCATTTGTGGGGGCGTAGCACTGAATAATTGTGACGTTACGAATTTTTGAACGAAACCTTGCTGTCATTAATCTCGCAGAAATGGGCGCCCATGAGATCAAACTACGCCTCGCTTCTTCGTTCAACATAATTCCGACACCATGCAGTCTTTGGCCACCCTCTCTTTCATCTTCGCCGGAATACAGCATTCTCGTCTGTCCAGTGTCTGATCTGTATTCAGCTCTTCCTCTCCACTTAGTTTCGCTTATGCCCAGGATACTGATCTTTAGGCGAAGCATTTCCTGCTCAACCTGCTCGTATCTACCATCGCTGTACAAGGATCGAACGTTCCATGCTCCGATTTTCGTACGTATGCGGTAGCCAAAAGTAACATTTGCGCTTCTTGAAAGACTTCTTCTATTTGTCAACGATTCATCTATTATTATGGCGTCTTGATTGACGCTCGTACATGAAGGATGCCGCACCCCCAAATCCGATGTGCGGTTTACTGCAGCCGAAGCTACAGAAGGATTTTCTATAAAAAGATTACCTCTTGGGGACTCATTTCCATTTGTTGTCATAATTCATGTATTTGCATATATCCTTCCACCATGGTGTTTTCCGAGATATGATTAATAACATACATAAGCTCAGATTTGACAGGCACACCCGCCTTTTGTATGGTCAAACACATAACTGCTCGAGGCCGCCCACTATGGGAAAACAGACACCTTTTGTAGCCGCCCAATATGGGTTACAGACGCTACCTGCTGCTGCCGTTGGCCTTTTACCAAAAAAGCTCCTCCGCCACCAGACTATCATGCCGTTGACCGCCACCTGCAGTTCATCCGCCTTAAGGGGGCTTTTAACCATCCCGAGGACAAGTTTGTGCCCTGACCAGCATAGCTGGGTTGTCTGCTTATCCCGGCATCCATTCGGTCCCCCTGCACGTTAGCGTTACCCGCCCTCTACCACGCGGAGGTGTGCATAGGGATTTTCCTATCATTGAGCCTAGGGCCATATGGCGTCCTAGCACTCTCAAGTACTTTTAGAGGGCATGATTAAAGATTTATTTAAAAAAAAAAAAAAAAATTATAAACTTATCTGAAAAGAATTGTATGATAACATACACTGCCAATAGTCCCAAAATTTATGGTGTACCTAAAATACATAAAGAAAATTGGCCGTTAAGACCTATCTGTTCCTCTATAAGTGTTCCTTGTTACCACCTTTCCAAATATATTACGAAAATCCTTAGTAAAATAACTGAAAGATCTAAGTATAACGTTAAAAACACAACAAACTTTATTGAACGAGTTGCACCAATTATTTTAGAAGAAAATGATATACATACTTATTTCTTTTGACGTAGTTTCTTTGTTTACAAATATTCCAATTGAATTAGCATTACAATTAATAGAAAAAAGTTGGAATATCATCAAAGAAAACACAAAAATCACCAAGAAGCAATTTTTAGAATTATTACGTTTTTGTATAATCGATAATAATTATTTAGAGTTTAATCAAATAACTTATCAACAAAAACAAGGTGTTCCTATGGGTAGTCCTTTGTCCCCTATCATAGCAGATATAGTTATGGAATCATTACTCGATAACGTTTTAGATAAATTAACATTTAAACCAAAAATAGTTACAAAATATGTTGACGATTTATTTTTGATTATAAAATCAAACGAAGTTACCTCTACTCTAACAGCTCTTAATTCTTTCCATCCTAAAATTCAATTTACATTCGAAATTGAAAAAGAAGGGATACTTCCTTATCTTGATGTGAAAGTTATTAGAAGTTATAGACAGATAATTTTTGATTGGTATAAAAAACCAACATCCTCAGGACGTCAAATTAATTTTAATTCAAAACAACCAAGACAAATGATTATTAATACAGCCACAAATTTTATAAGTAGAGCATTGGCGTAGGAAGGAATTTTTTCTAAGGTGGGCAACCAGCCCAAACCAAACCTAATCATTAAACAATTTTTCGGTGCAAATGATTCCTCAATAACTATGTATTTATTGGTGCTTTAGCATTTAATTAATTCCCGAATTTGTTGAAAGAGATTTATTGAATGAAGCCGACAATGACGTCAACAATACAGCAAATTAAAAAACATTAAAAGTGCTACCAAACTCAGCTCTGCAACAATGTCTTACGATGCATCTACGTTAAAAATGAATGGTTTTGGGTAAAATTAGTTTTCAACTAAGTTTTTATCCGCCGCACTGCCGATATAAATACTTCTTTCAAAATTGGCGCAACTAAGCGGAAGACGTAATGCGGCCGGTTGCAGTTTGTTTATATGTACATTTGAAAATATCCATATGTTTTTTTTTATTATCAAGGTTTATTTCATAGTTCTGTAATTCGAACATATTTTTTCATAATCTAGACTTCGGCACTCAGTGCTATTGAATTCATTTTAAAACATCTTTAAAGTTATTGATAAAATTTGTCTGAAGTACTCATATATATAATTTGACAAAGGCGACTAATTAATGGGCCCATAGAATATCTTCAAACCACCTTTTGAAGTTGACATATATCGTCGGCTTAGAGTGAAAAGCAGCTAACTCCTATTTTGCCTGTTTACAAAAAATTATTTAAAAATAAGTGTTCGCATTATTTGAATTAAACTAAAATTACATTAAGTATTTTTCAACACTCTTTATTGCGAAATTCAGTAAAATTGAAAAGATTTGATAGATTTTTGTATTTTTTAGCAATTTTTGAAGTGGTTTAAAATGATAAAAAATGTGGAGTTAGCCGCTTTTCACTCTAAGTCGACGATATGTTACGCATCACCTTAGTCAAAAAAAAGTTATAGGGTCGTATTTATAAGCTTTGATAGCTGTCCTACTCCAAAATTTTTTTTCAAAACTTTTGTTCACCCTTGTCCTAAAGTTATCTTACTTGGACAACGGCATCGATTTTCATTTATTTTCCGACTATTAAGAACTTTTAAAAACTGAAACTACTCAACCGTCTAACAAATTTAAATTCAGAGTATAAACATTATTCAATTTGATTTTTCTTTAAAAAAGAGCTTGTTTTTTTTAGTAATTTATTGAAAAGAAAAATAAATTTTTCCACTAAAACTTTGATCGCATTTTGAAAAGAAACTTCAAAATATGAATTTAAATACTAGACCATTAAAAACAATTCAAAGCTGCATTAAAAAATCAAAAAAAAATCTTGATTAAAAAATCTACCTGGGTACAAATTATAATATTTATTCTCCAACAATCTTGGGTTTCGATAAAGGTTGCCAGATCAAGTGTATTGCTTTTGCCACAACTGTTGCTGGAAAGTAAATTTGTTTTTCCTGACGTCCCCTTTTGGATGCTCGTAGGTTTTAAAAAAATCTCATACCTTTGTGAAATTCTTTCTATTTCAAACCAAATTTTAAAATCATTATTTAATATTTCAAAAATATGGACTATACTAGACTGAAGAGTGTAAGTACTGGCACAGAAAAAGTGTATTTTGATCCAAATGTCACCCAATTGTCATAAAATCATCTTTTTCCGGAACAGTAAAAATTAAAAATTTCTGATTTTGTTGACGTTTTTTAATTCATTAACATTATAGTGTTCTCCATAAAACGCAGGCGATAGGTAGAAGCATCTCGGTTTAGATTTTTATAAAATTCCAATTATTTGGTTTGATTTGTCTGTTACAGCGCAAATAATACGTTAACCCTGAGTCGATGACAAACGAGTTGATATACCGAAACCGAACCGTAAGCTTTAATTTTAAACAAACCAAATCGAATTACGTTTCGGTTCATGTTCCAAATTTGTCAGATGTAGCCAAACAGACGATTTGAAATTTCATTTTACCGATGTACACAAAACAAACACAACTGAAAATGATTTCTTTCTTATTCCTAAATTAATTTTAATAGATTTTTTAATTTTGTTATAGTGGAAAATTTTGAAATATTGCGATTTTTTGGCGATTTACATACATCTTACTTTTGGTGATTCCGCTTTTCAAACCTGATTAACTACTCATCTTCAAGGTTCAAGGTAACTCGGTTTGAGACAAATTTAAACCGGTTCAACTAGGTTTGTGCTTGCCTCGGATTAATAAGTTGATGCTTCTCGGACAGTGATGCAATGTGTAAATACAAACAAAATTAGGGTGGGCAAAAATTGCTTTTATGTGACGACCAACTGTAACTGTAGGCAAAATTTAAACTTGATGTCTGAAATTTCATTCAAAGTTGATCAATCTTATGCTTCTTGGGTGGGATGTAGAACCAGAAAAGTTTAACTGCCGATTTTTCTAAGGTTGGCAGTTCAATTTTTAAGGTGGGCACTGCCCACCTCTGCTCCCCCCTTCCTACGCCTATGAAGTAGAGTCTTGGATCATAGTGATACTATATTCCGACAAAAAAACATAGATATAATAATGAAGACATTGTTATCAAACTCTTTCCCACAAAAAATTATCAAATCATTAATTAATAACTATTTCAATTTTGTTAAAAATTCAAACGTTACTATAAATGCACCACAAATAACATATAAAAGTGCTTTATATGTTCCAAACTTTTCAAACCGTTTGCTGAACGCACCAATAAAAAATAAAGATACAACTCGAATAGCTTTTAAACCAACTAAAACCCTTCATAATTCAGTGTTTTCAAATCTCAAAGACAAAATATCTAAAGAAGACAGATCAGATATTGTGTACAAGATTAAATGTTTAGGTGATGGATCGACATCTTGTTCATCAGTTTATGTAGGAACATCCAAACAAAAACTTCGTAATCGAATAACTGGTCATAGATCAGATATAAATAGCGGTAGCTCACAAAAGACTGCATTAGCTTTACATTGTATCGAAGAAGGACATAGACCAGATTTTCAAAATGTTCAAATTTTACAAACAGAGAAAAATTATAATAAGAGAATGCTTCTTGAAATGTTACATATTAAAAATACAGCAAATAGTGTAAATAGACGTTCTGATTGTGATAGACTTAGTGACATTTATGGTCAATTCATAAATAGGCATTAGTAGATACATATCTGTTTTATAGATTATACTGAAGTTTTTAAACTCCAATACATAAGTATGTATGTAGATATTTTGAAAAAGCTTTCAAACAAATACATTTGAATTTAAATATTCGAATTGATTGATCGTTTTTTGAATTGTCTTTTTAAAGATTTTCAAAAAACTATAAAAAACCAAAACAAAACAAATTTATATTTGTTATTTGTGGATATTACTCTTTTAAAATTGTAAGTATCTTCAATTTTATGTTTAGATATCCAATAGGCTAGATTTTTAATAAAAATTTTTTGAATATATAGGTCTGAAGAAGGTTGTAACCACGCCCGAAACCTCACAATTTTATAAAAATAAAAACAAAAACTGACCTCCAGCTCACATAGGAATTCATTATATAGTTATTAATGCATTTAATTTTTTTTAAATGCATATAATGTTCATTAAAAATGATCACATACGCACCCATTACCTATTTAACTCTAGCGCATTGCAATGGTGGTATTAAAAAATGTCCATTACATAAAAAACTCTTGTTATGTTTGTGTACCTGTTTCTCAAAACCTGATGCTTTTAGGAAAAAAGTTAATATTTTTGTGTCGAATTTTATGAGCTTCATACGATATTTATTGTAATTATTTTTGTCCTTTCCTTTCCTTAATAGACTAAATTTGACCCGCTGTAATTTCAATAGTACATTCATAGGTACCTATAGGTTTAGATAATTTTACTGCCTAAAAGTTAATTTTCTTCATTTTGTTGTAAAATGAAATTCCGGTTATTAAATATATTGAAACCACTCCTTTTTCCATATATTGGCCTTACTTAGCCTGGACACCACAATAACTTGGTTTATAATGAGAAAACGTAGCCAAACGCATTGTACAAAAAATATTGCTGATCGATTAATGCTATTTTAATAAAGTTTTTGACTAAATTTGCTCCATAAAAATCCTGCATGATTTACTTTTAATCTATTGGTTGCATGAAGAAAAAGCATGGTAATTTTTTTTTGTATATAATTGAATAAGCTACAATTTTACTTCAATATTTCATTCCAAAAAGTTGATAGTTTTCGTGAAATAAGCAAACAACTGAATTTTACACTCCTTTACTTCTGCAAAAAATCTTTCTTCAGCCAAAATTTAGGGTGGTTTTGCAAATTGCTCAGGAAGTCAAAACAAATATTCAGCTTTGAAGGAGTTTTGTGGAAGTACATAATGCTATGTTTCCACCAAAGGTTTATCTCAGATTAGATTTAATAAATCTTTTTGGCGTTTCCACCGCACAAAAAGACTTTAAAAAAGATTAAAATTGACAAAACCTTCAAAAATGCAAATGGTGTTCCAAATTTTCTTATGAAGTGCGAATGAGACAGAATGTTTGATTCGTGTGAAACAATGAAGAACTGAATGCGAGTCTCGAATGAATCGTTCAGCACCATTTAAGAAAAGGTTAGTTTGATTTGTAAAACTATTTGTCCTAGGAAGATTTAACAAGATTAATTTCTAATCTTCAAGATTTACGAAATAAAGGAGAATAGGACAAAACGGTCTACAGGACCAATAACGACGAGACATATGTCGTTGGAAAGGTATTTTTATGAACTACAATAGTTACTATGAGGGCTTACTTCATATCGCTGTGTGAAAAAAGTTATTCGCTAAATAGAATTGTGTTCTGGTGCATTCTAGTATGAATAAAATATATTTAGTATGGCCAAAATTTATGAAAACTGGTCTAACAAATAACAACAATATATATGTCATTGGAAAGGTATTTCCATTACCTACAATACCTTTAACAAAAGTTTAATTCAAATCACTGTGTGAAAAAAGTTATTCGAAAATTAATGAATTATTGTGGTTCATTTTAGTGTGAAAAAATGCTTTCTTTTTAGTATGGGCAAAAAGTGTGAACGCAAGTTCAACCAATAACAACGCGACGTATGTCGTTGGAAAGGAAATTTTTTGTACTACAATAGTTAATAAGGCAGCTTATTTCAAATCGCTGTGTGAAAAAAGTTATTCGCTTCTTGTTACTCATGCTCCATAAATTTTATCTGTACCAAAATTCCCTAAAGTAGCGAATAACTTTTTCCACACAGTGATTTGGAATAAGTTGTTATGGAAATAATTATTGTTCATAAAAATACCTTTTCAACGACATACATATTATTGGTATTGGTAAGACCAGTTTGTATACATTTGTTCCACCACTGAAATGTATACATTTGTTCCACCACTGAAATGTACCAAAACAAAACCTTGGTTAGTAAATAACTTTTTTCACACAGTGATTTGAAATGAACTGCCATAGTGACAATTGTAGCGCATAAAAATACCTTTCCAACGACATACGACTCGTTTTTATTGGTTCCTAGACCACCTTCCATACAGTTTGCCGATTGTCCTTTGTATGGTAAATCTCCGAGATTTGAAAGAGATTTGAGGTAAATCTTATTAAATCTCAGATTAGCGTCAGGTGGAAATGTAGCATAAAAGTCAAAATTTCCTGAGCTAGAGATCCATTAATATAATTTAATATTGCTTGACAGAACTATGCACTCGTAAAAAATGTAACGCGAGATTCTGTTCAATAAATCTTCGACTTTTTTAATTTATTTATTTTAAAGCTTTTTGGATAGGATTATGATTTGCAAATATTCTGTGAACAAATTTTGAAAAAAGCAGTACTTTAGTCGTATTAGCAGTACGGCAGTACGGAGTTTCAAAAAGCAGTACAGATACTTCAATTGCAGTACTTCGACAGCCCTGGCGAGGATCCGAGAATATCATCTCTTGTTGTGCTTGTGCTCGTGGTCGTGATGTCGCATTGTACAACTCAAGTCTCTGTGGCAGTGTTTTTTTTTTAATTTTTTTTTGCTTGAGAATTTAAGTAGGTAGAGATTTTTTCTTGGTAGCAACCAAATATACTCCATTGCATGAGTATCTTTTGTGGCAAGCGTCACCATCAATCTGTTATGAATTGAATTGGTTTCCTTTTTATGCACTCACGCCGTGCCTTGGATATTTGTTGTGTATATCAACTCAAGGAAGATTCACTCAGCAATCGCAGCGACCCTATCGGCAGAGACGTAGAGTATTTCTTATTGCAATCTTGATTCCTCTATGTATAGAAACTCAATGGTTATACTAACCATTTTAATGCCTGAACCGTCGTTGAACCTCAGCTGTTTCGCCGAAGTCAGACAGTTAAAATTATTGAACCTTCGATTACATATTTGTACAACTGGCCCTCAGAAAATCCCATGGCAGCAATAGATTTTCGGTTCGAGTTATCCACTGCAATGAAAGTTTGGCAGAAAATAAAAATTATTTCCGCCTATAACCCCCAATATGAAAAGTAAAATTTATTAAATATTCATACGAACTTCACAAATAATCTGTCAAATATTTCGCAAGAATAAAAATCTGAAGACTGAAACAAAACCAATCGAAATCGACATAATACTATGTTGGTACATTTAAGTACTTAGCAATATATCTGTGGTGTTTGGTAGAAACATGATAACTCCATTTTAAAATTTGCGTCTTTGCGTCCACTTTACATCGACCTACAACCTAAACGGGTGAACCGATTTTCTTCAAATTTGAAACATAATTTTTCAAAGGTTATGTTCATAAGAATTCCAAATTTGAAGAAAATCTGTGGCCTCGTTTACACTCTAGCTTGATTTAAAGTGGGCGTAAAGACGCTAATTTTAAAATGGAGTTATCAGGTTTCTACCAAACACCACAGATATATATTAGTACTATGAAATAGCACTATGGGCAACACTCACATTGAAACGTTATTTCACCCATTATAGTTACGACTTTAAACATGGATTTCTGTGTATTAAATTTTGACGTCTTGCTAGTGACTAATCTGGCAACTAAATATATTATTTGTATGTAATTTTTCTAAAATGTAGAGATTTTCATTTAAGTTATAACTAAATTTGATTATTAGTAAGGCCCATTGACCATAGTTAACTAGAGTAACATAAAAGAACGCACCACTGAGACCAACTTTTGCTTTCCAAACCAATAAAATCGATTTTTTTCCAACCTCGTCGATTCTTCAATGATGGAGCCTGATTACAAGATTCGATTTTCGTTTCGTTTTTCGTCTTTTTGACAGGTACGTGCCTTCATGATTACACACAACGAAAAAAATCCATATGTGATTTTGACGTTCAACAAGTTTGAGGTTTATTTATTGGAAAAAAGGCAGTAATAACAATTAAAAATATTTTTAAATCACTTCTTGTTCAAATTTATACCTATTTAATTATGAAAATCAGTTTTCAATATTATTTAAATTTTGTAAGTATTCCACACCTCTACTCATTTGTGAAATCATAAACGTCAAAGTTCAACCGGAAAAAGTTTTGAAAATTTCATACGTGCTTTCGTCTTTCCGTTCCCCCTACGTTTCTACACCCCTCACCAAATGTGTCAAAATTATGAAACACGTAACGTCCGAAAAAAACGTAATCAGGCTCATGCAAAAAACTTCAGCCTTACATGGCCATCTCTTTCTTTCTAAGAGATGAGAGTGAAATACAAATAAGAGACGTAAAAATGAGTTGTTACATGAAGCTGTTATGAACAGCATTAATCTCAATTTTTAGCATTCATCTGAAGAAATCTGATCAGAAAATTCATTACTGAATCGTAACGTTGAACGCCCAAAAAATTTAAAATTTCAGCCAAATTATTGTCATATTATTTTTTGTCAAAATATTGGCGCAAAATATAGACAGCCTATTTTAATGGCCTTAGCGTGACACTAGTTAACAATTGTTTAACTTTAGTGCAGTTCTCCAACTTTTCCTGAATTATAGACACATGCTAGTTAGTGTCGCGCAAAGACCATTTTCTAAACAAATTGGGGCATATTCATAGATGTTTGCTAAACTCTTGCTAAGTTGTTACTAAGCAAGTCCAGAGCTTAGGCTATTCATAAATACATTTAAACCTAAGCTTAGGGCTAAACCTGTGGTCTAACTTTAAACATAGAAAAATTCTGTGTTTAAGTAGTCATTATCACAGCCAAATGTCAAATATGATTTTTTTTTTTTGTGAATTAAAAAGCTGAAAATGTGATTTATATCAAATATATAAATGCTACGTAAACTTATCGTCCTGAAAAACTACGATTGATACCGCAATTGGAGAAGATATGGATATTTTAGATGAATTTGAGTCATTAAATGAATTGTAAAATGTGCCACCAAGAAAAAGAAAATAGAAAAGAAAAAAGAATAGCAAAAGAATAAGTTCCTTCTGTGGTACGACCAGTTTTCCTGGCGTTCGCGTTTTATATTTTCTTTGTTGTTCATCTTAAAATTTAATAGAGTATTTGTTCGAGTTTTTTTCGTTTTTTTTTTTTGTAATTGTTTTGTTTAGTTTACTTTTTTCGACATGGAATATGAGGAAGGACCTGTGTGTACACTTTGGAAATTTAAGTGTATTTTTTTTTCTTTGACCTGCCATCATTTGAAGTATAATTGTAGTAGAACACAACCTTAACCTGGGGTTCTACTAAACACAGCTGGGAAATTGACTATGAATAAGAGCTGTGTTTATTTAACCAACAAGCCTTAAATTATAGATCAAGAAATCACGACTTAAGTAATTCTCTATGAATACGCCCCATTAAAGTTGAACTCGCCTGAATCAATGACAGTTCGTGCAAAAGACGTTATTAATCATTTTAAATAAAGAAAAACTTTTTCTCGAAAGAAAAAGAAATGTCAAGTTTTTAAATCTGCCTTTCGAGAGAAGAAACTGGTTACGTTTAGTATATTCATCTCTTTCGTTTTCGCTTCGTTGATGGGTGCGCTCTTATTTGTGTCGTTTATTATGTGCTAGACATTGCACATATATTTGTATTGAGATTTATGTATGTGCTCGACGTTGCACATATTTTATATTTTGTTTCTTTGTACTGATGGCCAATTGCACCGACCTCTTTTAAATTTTTATTGCTTCGTTTAATTTTAAAATGACATTTATTGGTTGCACCAACCACTTCTAAATCTAACAGTTCAATAAACGAACCAATAAACTTAAATTCAATTTTCCTCCAGATAAATTTAAAGCAAGTTTAAACGAACATATCTTACTACCTACAAACAAAAATAATTCAATTTTATTTGACGGATATTGTTGATTCCAAATTAAAATAACGAAAGCAACAGGTGAAGGTATTACGTTTCCTATTTATAGATCACTACTTAAATAAATAAATTATTCCAGAATTATTATAGACTGGTCATCATATGTATTCATCTGATAACGAACTAAAACAAAAAATGGCGAGAGGTCGAAGTGTTGTTCAGGTTCAGAGAGAAATCCATTTTCTGAATTCGATGACGTCACTTTAAAATATGGGTTCATAATTTCCAAACAGAGTGTCGAAAAAATATTAGTGTTAGTTTGATATCTATTGCAATAATTTCATAGTTTCTCTAAAAAAAAAGGAAAATAATAAATAATAATAAAAAAACACCAAGATGGCGCATTGGCTGTATCTAATGAGAATACCTTGTTTCTGTTTATTGTGTATTCACATTTTCTTTATTGCTTTCTCACTTGCACTTGTTAATTTTTTTCGTTCAGTTTAATAAACAGATGATAAAATCCAGGGGTGGAATCGGCTAAATTGAAAAATGATTATCACATTTGTGATAGTCACATGTGATCAAATAAAATTTTTCTACCGCGTAAAGTGATCACAAACAAAATTGTTGTATTTGGCATCATTTACCCAAACTGACATTTGTCATATTTTTGTTTTCAAGTTTGGTTTTGTTTCAGTGCAAAAAAAAACATTGTATATTCCGTTAGCTTTATGTGTGTGTCTGCTGTCTGGTGGCTTGAAAAAATTATTATAAAATAAAAAATGTAAGTTACCTACTAATATTATTAATTATTTACTAAGAACTATTTAAATATATTTCTTGCATTGTTCACAGGACTCAAGCTAATAAAGATCAAATGAGAATTCTCTCATCGTTCATGGAAAAAAATCCGGATTTGGCGAAGTCATTTTCAAACAAATCGGCGAATGCTAGGGATGCCCATAAGCATTTATGGGAAAAACTTTTTGCTTTCCTCAATGCAAATGGGCCACCGACAGCGTTGCCATTAGTGCAGATTTATCTGCATTTTGCAGATTTTCATCTCGTCAACAGACTTTTGAAAATCAAAAATCTGCACCGCAGATTATGTCTGCAATCGTACCTACTTTAATATTTTGTTCTTCTTTTTTTCTCTTTAAAAAATCCTCAATTATTTTGCTGTATGCAAAGCATAAAGCTCTATTCCATAAATTTAAATCACTACAACTGCACTGACTTTAAAGTAAAATATGAAATGCTTTAAGTATTTAGGTAACTGCTGTGCACGAGTACATAAAATAAAAAAACAATGTTATTTTTATTAATTGAATTAATTTATGTTATTTTTTAACATTTTTATAAAAAACTTTATTTATGAAGACATATTTTTATTTAGAATTCCTTAGAAATCTGCATTGCAGATTTTTTTCGTCATAATTGCAGATTTCTGAAAAAAATTTAATGGCAACGCTGGCAACCGATAAAAACAAATAAGGATTGGAAAAGAGTAAGGAACCCCTTGGGTACATACTCTCGCTGAAAATAATAGTTCTAACTTCTTGTGTTTTTCTTAAGGGTTTGGGCAATCAAGAAATATAATACGAAAAAAAACTCGTAAAAAACAAAAAATTAATAATAAAAACTGGGGGAGGACCATAAACTGAGGATGTTTTGGATGAAAACGAAGAAGCCATCGTCAAAGCCTGCGGCATAAATGCAGCAATTGAGGGAATAAAAAGAGCAAAAAGTTTTGGCTGTGAAGAAGAAGGTAAGAAGCATTTAAATATATGTATTTCTATTTATGTTAATGTACATTTTCTACGATGTAGATTACGAATATGAATATTTGGATTTGACGGAAAGCGCGAATGAAACAAATTTAGCATTTGACCCAAATATTGAAATGCAATCGCAGCCAACACAAAAAGATGCAGCAAAACAACGGACAAATAATGCTGTTAAAAACAATTTGCAATCGATCTTCAAGAACAGTTCATAAAAAACCAGAGTGAGATCACGGGATCTTTAGTAATAGCTCTCAATGAAATCAATTATTCGATTCAAGAATTAAAAGATACCATTGCTTGTTTGTGCAAAGTTAAAAAGGAAAATAACAATATTTTCAACTAAGCTTTTTTTTGTGTAAATATGTACACAATGTACCTTCAAAATAATAAGATTTCAAAAGATACCCAAGAGTGAATTCGAGTAATCGGACTGTGTATTTTTTTTTAATAAAGTTATGTATTTATTTGATTAGTATATATTTTTTTGATTCAACAAAGCTATTTTTTGTGTAAATATGTACATAATGTACCTACCTTCAAAATAATGTGATTTCAAAAGATACTCCAGAGTGAATTCGAGTAATCTTGCTGTGAATTTTATCATTTTTTTAATAAAGTAATACATTTATTTGGTTATGGTTTTATTTAACTTGTTGGTTGCTCCATGTCCAACGTAGTATTTTGGATATTTATAGTCGGGGAGCCGACCATAAGATTACCTATCTCATCGCGGCCATGCAAAAAAAGGATGCCAACCGATAGCTTTACTGCTAACATTTACAAAACTACTGGTCGGACAAGCTTTATCTGGTCACAATGGGTAGAAAATGCACTTTTCAGGTTGCATTTTTTGCTAAGTGTACCACCAAGTATAAGCAACTTCTACAAATGGGGAATCAAATAAAAGCCTAGACTGCACGATGCCAATGGTCGGACAGACTTTTTTTTGCTTGTGGCGACGAGTCCGACCACTTTTATAAAATTAGGGATTTCATTACCACTTTGATGAAAATGAAAAAAAGTGGTAAAAGTCACTTTCAAAGCTATTTGATATGATTTAACTCAGTTTTCCCTAATGTAAAATGCATTGTTACAAAAATACTATTTTATTATAAAAATGGTCGGACTCGTTGCCACAGCCAAAAACAGTCTGCCCGACCATTGCATTCTTGTAGAGGACAGTCATAGCTTTCATTTGATACCCCATTCATAAAAGTTTCTCATACCTGCTAGTACACTTAGCCAAAAATGCAACCAGAAAAGTGCATTTTCTACCCATTGCGACCAGATAAAGCTTGTCCGACCAGTAGTTTCTTAAATGTTAGCAGTAAAACTATCGGTTGGCATCCTTTTTTTGTGTGGCCGCGATGAGATAGGTAATCTTACGGTCAGCTCCCGGACTATTACTTACTTTTATTTCTTTATTATTTCTTTTGCTGTGTTTTTTTTTGCTTTAAGGGTTTGCTAAAGGAAATAAATACCTACATAATGTTGAGATTGTTTTTATTGGTTATTCTGAAAAAAAAAAATAAATCGAAGAAACAAGGGTGACGTGCTCAAAATAACAACGCCCTTTTATTTTCTATTTAGTTTGAGAATGTATTTTTCTAAAAACATTTGGTTAAAAAGTGCAACAGTTATTAAAATTTTGTACCACTTGTGTTGTGGCACAAATCGTTAAATTTCCCATTCATATTAAGTGACAGTTTGTGCCTTAATTGTTTGGACGGTTAGCCCAAAGAATATCCCGAATTCTATTTCGGATTCTTGAAACATCACCATTTATATTTTCCGCTTGCTGATGGTTTGAATTTTCTGGTGATAAAACTGCCCCTCTTTCTTCCGGAAGTGGTACATTTTGCTCACAGCATATGTTATGTAGAGCGGCACAAAAATTTATTATTTGGGCCGATCTTTCTGGAGAGTACCTTAACTTGCGTTCTTCCAAAACACTTCTCCATCGAGCTGGAAGTATCAATTAATTAATTATTCTTTTATTTATGGTGTAGGTAAAGAACAGTCAAAAAATTACTTTTCATGCAGCCAATGCATCGTTCAACAATGCTTCTAGCCTTTGAGTGTACCTTATTAAAATGAGCTTCTAGGGAGTTTTCAGCTGTGTTCCTGAACGGAGTGATTAGAAACGGTTCTAATGGATAGCCACCTTGCAACAAAAAGGAGAAAGTTAAATAAATTATAATAAGTAGGTATTTATAAAGGAAATAGTGACTTCAGCTTCCGAGTTTAGGAAAATTAAACCATGGAATAAAAATTTTCCGGAATCATACTAAAGGCAACTGCTCCATTTGAGTCCGGTACATTCTTATTATATGGAATAGTTTTTCCTAATCTCGGGCGCTGAAATAACTATTTTTTCTTTATAAAAAAATACTTATTTTAATTTTTTTCTTACCAAGAAGCCACGAAGATGTTCTGCCTGCACAGAAGTCTAAATTCAATTTATTTCTCTCGGCACTCTGTCTCCAAATGAAGCTATCATGAGCACTTCCTCCATACTTGGAGTTTATTGAAATAATTTTCATTTTCTCGTCACAAATCTTGAATAAAAATAAAATGTATGCTTCACATCAATGAATACATAAATTTATTTACAATCATAGCATTTATGCTATGTCTCCCTTTTCGGTTGAAAAAACATGTTCATTTTCTGATGGACGGAGTATCATAATATGGCTTCCATCTATGCGGCCTATAACTATAATAACAAAACAAGTTTATTCATATATTTTTGGCAAGACTTTAAAAAAAAAATACATAGCTCCTGGTATTCCATATTTTTGAAAGAAAAATCTTTTTTTTTCTGACAGATTGAATTTTATTTTCAAAGGACATAGTTTTGTTTCCATTATTTTTAATGTCCTAGAGGTCACTTCAGAAATGGTACTTTGCCCCATTGGAGCTGACCAGTCAGCACCAACTTGCCTTTGGTAGCCACCACCCCCAAGGAAATTTAGTGTTGTAGCTAATTGCAAAATGGGAGGAATATGGGTGGACCGAACTCCATCTGGCAAACTCAAAATCTCAAGGATATTTACAAATGCCTCCTTTGTAACACGGAAGCTTTTCATGAATCTGTTGAACTATTCGCATTCGTTTATATTAATATACAAAATAAGAATGTAATATACACTTACTTGGAATTTGGGAGGTCTAATATATTCATGTTGTTTCGGAGGTTTGTCATCAAAAGCCGAACATTATAATTTTCATTTTCTTGATGATTTTCTTCAAAAAACATTTGTACGGGCACAAAAATATTCATTTTTTCCTGATTTCGAGAAAAATATTAAAACAAATTTCAATTTTGTATGAAAGTGACAACTAAAAGGCTGTCACAGAAAAAATCACAAAAATGTGACTGTCACAGGTGATAATCACCTGACACAGACGAAATTTGTGATCTGTGACTATCGTTTATCACAAATCACGTTAGCCAATTCCACCCCAGGGGTGGTTCACGAACTGCATTTTAGCTAAAAAATGTGTGAAAGAGATTGGTGCAACCCAAATAAATTTATCAGTCCGATAAATTTTAAGTCCATTTTAGCAAAAACCGCTTTTAGTGAATTTTGGTGCAACTGGGCATGAGTGCCGTTAGTTATGTGCTACACGTTGCACAGTTTTTCCGTAACGGGTGCTGTTCGTTTTGTGCGAACCGTTGCACAAATTTTGTTCTCCTGTAACTGGCGTCGTTCGTTATGTGCTAGACGTTGCAAAAATTTGCTTTTATTCCGTTCGTTATGTACTAGACGTTGCACATGTTCATTTTACACGTTGTTTTTGTTTCTTTTTTTTTAGCGTTTTATTTTTTTTTAGGTTTATCCCACTTCTGGCATATCAGGAAAGGAAAATACCAAGTTTAATTTAAATAATTGAAAGGAATTTTTATTGTCAGGAATTATAAGACATTGAACAATAACTGAGACGTGGACTACAATGACGAAGGAGACGATATAAGTGTGCTTCTCGAAAGCTCGGTAGGAACTGGTAATTACTTCTCGTTTCGTCGGCGGTATGTCAAAGTAGGTTTAAGGTAGAACTAGAATAGGCGGAAGCTGTTGGAAGCTTATGTCAAAACTGACTCAAAAGTAGCTTTCCGAAACGTCAATTTCTAAGTCACCCATAATGCACTTTAGTGGTTGAAATGTTAATTTTCTCATACTTATTATTCACATCACAGAGTTACCCAGGCCACACGAGCGAGTACTCGCTAGCGAGTTGGGTACATACATTAATTGTCAAATCACTCGCTGCTCTACTCGCTTCACAACTGGCTTCGAAAAAGGCAAGCCAGTTGACTAGCGAGTAGGAAAAGTTTCGATGTATTATTAACTCGCTAGCAATTACTTTCTCGTGTGGCCTCAGGGTTACTGGCTTTTAATTATTTACGTTGCAAACCACTAAAATTCGATGTGATATAAATTTATTAAAAGAAAATTTAAGATTTTACTTCACTCATGCCTAGAATAGAAAAAAAGAGTTTGAAAACTATGCACCAAGCGCCAAATTCTTTTTAGTTTGCCTCAACCATTTTGATTTTGCATTCGCCCATTTTCGAAAGAGTGGTCTAAACAAAAAGCTCTACCTCGCAATTATGGGCGCGTCATATGAATTTCTTGTTTTCACGTGGTTTCCTACGACCACTAAAGTTGGCTTCCGACTATTCTAGTTTTACCTTTAGGCTAATGTCAGTATTGCCGTTGACAACAAGTGTTACGTTTTTTTTTGTGACCTGCTCCGAAGGAGATCACAGTTTCGATAGTTTTTGTGAAGATCAAAAGTAATGAGGTTGCTGCCAGAATACGAAAACCTCACAAAACAAAATTAACCTCACCTGTGAGGTTGTTGTGACTTGTGAGGTATCAGTGAGATTTGACAGAAAAGGACATTTTATTAAATAAATACATAATTTGTTATTTTGTATAAGCTATCGAGTTTTAATAGCTTATTTAAAGTTAAAATGGATTAAGTTCGCTTCAAGAACAGAATCCATAAATTCCTTAATGTTTGAAAATCAAATAATGAATTTTTTCCAGCTCTTAGTACTTGTCTTTCAAAGTGGTGCCAATTTTTTAATAATTTTCCGTGATCATCTGAAATGAGCTGTCTTAGGCCCAATTCACATAGAACTGGCTTGAGATTTTGGTGTGGTTCTGGCGTGCTGCATACATATTCCACGTTGTGGAATTCACATGTTGTCTTATGAGATAATACACACACAGATGACGAGGCGAGGGTATGGTATCACATGCCATCGCCACACCATATTGAAAACTCCAGTGGCCTACGTAAACGTCACGCCACAATGAAATCTCTCAGTCAAATGTCAATTTGTCAGGCACTAAAAAAAATTAAATGTGATTATGAGTTCAATAAAATTTATAAAAATTGAATTCTGCAATAAAATGAAGATTTATTTAATTACAGGAGGACAAAATTACTGCAACAGGAGCGTGCAACGCCAAACAAGACAAAAAATAGCCCAACAATTCAAGGCAATTGTTTTTTTTTTATATTTCGTTTATTTTCTGTGAAGAAGTTCCTCTGTGTTTGTGTGTGTATCTATTGCTTTTCTGTCAAATAACCATTCCCTGTCACTTCTGTGTGAACAAAGCTCATCACAACCACACCACGCCCGTAGCAGACCAGAACCACACCAGCACCATAAGCCACTTGTGTGTGAATCGCACCTTATATTGGCCACAGGGGCGACTTTATGCTTTGCTTAGGACGGTGGCATGCTGGTCTCGGGCTCGGCTAAGCTCGCCGGACGGGGAGGTTCTTGTCCCTCACAAAACACTCGGCTCAAATTTCATTTATTTATTCATGCCAAAAAAAAATAAGAATGATAAAAAGAGGAGAAAGCTAGTAGACCCAAACCAAAGATCATTCAGGCATTGGTCAGGCTAAAAGAAATAAAAGAAACAAGGAGAAGTAAGATAAAGATAAACACATTCACATGCCTTTGCCACTACCCTGACGAAAGAATAGACGATGAAGATGTCCCACTGTCTCAAAAGAAGATATGAACAAGATAAAAAAATCTAAATCTATTTCTAACCTAACATTACGAATCTAATCCTAACTTCCCTAAAAATAAAACTTGTTTTTATCTTTCCTTTTAAGAAAACGAAATCCTCACTCCATCGTCCAGTCAGCGCAGTGGTTCGCTATGACCAAGAAGGTTTTGCCTGGTGTTATTGGCACAGCTTGGCCAGCCCTCCCATATGTCCAAATGACATATCCTTTTGTTATCTTCCTTGGCCGATGTTATGGAAGATAACCCCTAATCAGCTCTTCAGCTATGAAGATTACGTCGTCGTACTTCACGTCATGTTAAAATAGCGTTTCCTTTTCTAGACGGCCTAACAAGGCTCTTCACACACCTATCGCTCTATTTAGCAATGCATCTTCACGAAATTAAAAACCATATTTAAGAATAACCATATAGGTATAAAATCTTTAATTCACAATTTATCAAATTTTTCATGAAAAGCTAAAAAAAATTAATTTAAAAAAAAATGCAAAGAAAAATAATATCAAATAAAACTAAAAAAGAATAAAAAAAAACCCAGTATCTGCTTTTAAATGTTATATGGGTTTTTTCTGGGGAATTCTTTTGTTCGTCCCAGCACAAAACTCACTAAAAAGCTACTCACGTTTTAAATGTATCCTCCCTCGACGTCCTGTCGGCAGCACAGATCAGGAACGATATTTCACTTCACTAAAAATTTGTTTTATTCGCGATGAAAAAAAAATTAACTTTTAAAAACAGATTTCTTTAGGTTTGTACACTTTTCTTTACGTTAATTCAAAAAAAGGAAAATTATTTCTTATGTTATTAAATCTTAACTTTTTCGATATATAGTTTTTTTTTTATATATTATAATTCTATTTCTTTTTGTTTGTTATCTCTTGTTTTATAAACCACTTTAAGTTAACTTTTGCTTTTTTGATTTCAAGTATTGTTCTTTCTGTTCTTTGTTCTCTGTTCTTTCTCTTTGTTCTTTGTCTTCTGGAAGATTCTTCCCTGATATGAATTCACTATGATGTAATTTCACATATGAATGTATATTTGGGACTAATTCCTAAGGTTCGAAATGTCCTTTCTTTTAATCCTGGTAGATTCTGCTGAAGCGCCTTGATTTCTTTTATCTGCTTTACTGTTTGAAAAAGAGCACCTTTAATATTAAAGGGGGCAGAGGCACTAATTGTGTCCACTCTAAATGTGGGAGCCCCCAGGATCACTAAAGAGTACCTAGATGGGTGAATGTAACAATTATTTCACTATTTTACTATCCATCTTTTTGAAATAACATACCTCTGCTATCTTAAATTGACACTTCGATTTTTGGTGTATACTTTTGGTTCTGATGGGGCTTTTCCAGAACTCCAAAAGGGTTATAATTTGCAACAATTGTGTTCACTTTGGTTTTTGGTTTTTTTTTTTTGTATGTTCGTATTTTGACGTTTTTAAATTTAATATGATTGTTTTAATATATAAAATTTTTTAACTTTTGATTGGAAATTTTTTAATATTAAAACTCCAGTTAAAATTCGGATTTTTATTCTTAAAACAATTTAAAAGAAAAAACTTCACAGGAAGAAAAAAAACCACCAATATGACTCAGATTCGCAAGTCATCTGACTACCCTTTGTCTATTTTCATATAGACCCCTATATTATGTGCTTTTATTCCTTGTTCACAAAAGTATATATCCGGATAGCTGGATCTTCAAATAAAATATTTAAAATCTTCTTCTATCTTCTTCACTCTTCTAGGGTTCGTCAATCGAAGTGGGTTCTAATACTAAAGTTAAATCCACCTAATACTAATTCCATGTTCTCAAACTTTTTCTATCTAATAACTAATATCACAGCATCATTATTATCACAATTGTATCTTAAACTATCTAATATTATTATCATTTGCATTTCCCTTTGACTTAAGTTATTTTCAAAAAGTAACCGACATAAAATTATCTTGGTTTCCTGTAGTTTGTATACAAAAAAATCTCCTACAGCGGCTTCCCTAATATTGCCTTGGTGGTACTTTTGGTATTATTGTCTTGAATTCGCCGTGAAAGTATGGCCGTCGCGAAGAAATGATGATACTATATCACTTAATAAATTTCTTATGTCAAAATTAATTTGCAAAAAAAATGAAATGACATGAAACGTGGCGGGCATAGGACGAGCTTTATGGTAAGTACAATTAATTTATCTTTTTAACTAACTTTTATTAACTTTTATACTCTTAAAAATTGTTTTTATTTTTCTTTATAGTTTAAGCTGTTCCTAAAAGGTGAAAAATAATTGAGAAAGGTAAGTAATAATAGTTTTGGCCGAGCTATATGAAAATGTAAACAACACCAAATATATTGGAGATGGCCATCTTGGCTGTAGCTGTGGTGGTGGTTTACATCTTCTTATCTCTACTAACTTTAATAAATTTCATCTAATTTGTACATTTTCTCTTTTCAGATGCCTGGCCAATGGATTAAAATAGAGATTGAGATGTATAAACCCTCAATCTCAAAGTATGCACACCTGGAATTATGTGCGTACCAAATTGTGCCTGCACCATACTCTGGTGCAAAAAGAAAAACCACCTCTGGACAGATGTGGATAAAGAAAAAATTTTGATGTGTTTCGGAGAGGTAGAGGGGGTGTGTATGATCACCTCCTCCCTCAGTAGGTATTATGAAGTAGAATATTTGATTTATTCTTATTATGATTAATTTGTAGTATGCCTAGATTAAATTTATGTATATTTAATTTTATTATTAAAGTAGAATAGAACTATATTGCACGTTAATTTTAAGTAGGTATGACTTTTATGATGAGGCGAGGGTAGGGAAAAGATCGGGATGCCTGTGGCAATCAATGTGGATTGTTTCTGTGCAACCCGGGCACGTAACAGTATCGACGATTATGACTGAGTGGTCGTGAGGTCAGAAGCCTCGTAAAAAGATAGTGGCTGTGGTTGTGCAGCAAAACAAAAATTATCTTTGAATCGCTAACGTGTGGCAAGAGCCCCATCCCTGAGATCTCATGACTCTATCGATTTAGTCGGGCAATGTTTTAATGAAAAAAATTAACTTTGGCTATGTGTTTATGTATATCGAATACTCATATTTTGTTAGGTCATGTCATACATGAAAACAACGAAAACTGTGTCTATATCACAGTTCGAGGACTTAGAACTAATATTGCAGATGAAAAATTAAAAATAAGTATCACATTTGGAGGATTAAAACTAGTATCACAGTTGAAGAACTTAAAAATAATATCACAGTTGAAAAACTTAAAACTAATATCACAGTTGAAGCATCTAAAACTAGTATCACAGTGTTTTTTTTTTTTTTTTTTTTCATTCTATGAATGTTCTTAAAATTATATTGCACAAAAGATGGATACTTTATAAAAGTGAAAAGCTAATATGGGGACTGTGTGAAACTTGGTCGTTATCGTGCTGTCAAGTGAGAAAAATAATAAATTAAATTTTGATAAACATTAAATAAATTAATCTTTACAAAACAAATAAAGTTATATCGGAATACGATAATATTATCACAGCATTGTATCACAAAGTTAATCACAGTTGTCAAGCATTAGCAGCAAGGGTTGTCAGTTTCGTTATTGCACTATGTATGGAGGTCCTTTGCGTGGAAAACTCCAACCTTTTCCCCTTTGAGATTTCCTACTTCATATAATGAATTCCCAATAGTTTTCAACACAATGGACTTCAGAAATTTAGGTCCTAATTTTGCATTATATGAATCTGGTAAGCTACTTTGTTTAAAGTTTCGCCTGAAAACTAATTGTCCTACGCGATATTGCACTTCCCTACTTCGAGTATTGTAAACTTTTTCAGTTTTTTGATGGGCTAGTTTTAGATTTTCAAATATTTTCTTTCTAATCAATTCCAATTTTTCACTTTTGTTGTCTATTCTAAGATTACTATCTTTTAAAGCGTCTAGTCTCCGAAGAAGTTCGTATGATCCTCCATGCTGTACCATTTGTGAACCGAACACCGCGTAGCATGGTTCAAAAGCAATGGAGTCATGGATCACACTTCTTAGTGAAAAAGCTGCATTGCTAGCATGCAAATCCCAATTTCTTTGATCGCTCTCCAAATATGATCTTATTTTTGCTAGAACTGAGCGATTTACTCGTTCTGACGCATTCGCTTGGGGCGAGTAGAATGCTGTTTTAGTGTGTTTTACACCATATCTTTTAAGGAAGCTTGCAAACAGTTCAGACGTGAACTGTTTCCCATTATCTGAGTGAATATATTCGGGTACACCGAAAATATGGAAAACATTCTCTTCTAAATAGTTTACTATTACTGCCGAAGTGGCTTTTTTGATTGGTTTTAGAAACACAAACTTGCTAAAGTGGTCTAGACATATAAATATATGTGTGTTTCCTGTTTTTGACCTAGGATACGGTCCTAAAAAATCTATGTATAATCTTTGAAAGGGTCTTTCTGTAATTACCTGGTTTCCCATTGGTGGTCGTGAAATCACATTCATAGGTTTATTGCACTTACAGATGTCGCAAGAACTTACGTGTTCTTTAACATCAACTGTCATATTTGGCCAATAATATTTTTGTCGCAGCTTCGCTAGTGTCTTATGTATACCTCCATGTCCTGCTTGTGAGAAAATGAGTAGTATAACAGTTTCAAATTATGAAATTTGAATTCGTGGTTTGGGGACACATAAAGTGTAGCCTATTTTAGGGAGGGTCGAACTAGTCGTTATAAGAAAAAAAAAAAAGGTTTGAAGTTTTCAATGGAAATTTATTTCGTCATTGTTTCGTGATAGGTTAGATACTTTCCATGAGGACGTCAGTGGAGTATTGTTAGCTTGGTATAGGAAAAATTATGAAAAAAAAGAAGAATAAAAATATTAAAAGTAGCCTAAAATAAAAATAAAAAAAAGAAATAGAAAAAAAAAAAAGTGAGTACGCTAGGATTCGAACCAACGCACGAATGGTGAAATGAGACCATCACCTAGACCACGAGACCACGCTTTGATATGAGGGTTTGCGAGCTTATTCTGCTTAAAGGACGAAGAATAGATTCCAACATGTGGATTGAAGGAAAGGGAGAACATTTGAAAAAAAAAAAAATAGGAGATCAAAGAATATATAGTTCGTTAACTAATAATATAAAATGTGGTGGTATTAGTTAAAATTTTGTTTTTTCCGCTTTTCAAACTTTTTAGATTTTGACCAAATTTAGACAATTTTAACACATATATTATTGAAAAATTCAAAGAATGATTCTAAGATTGAAATTGGATTTTTGTAAATAAAGTTCTTTGGGAAAAACGATGAAACGGAAGCTCGGATAAACTTCCATGATGAAAATCCAACTTTCGTCAACTTTTCACCAAACAGAAAAATAAGTATGAAGTCCAAAATCCTGAAAACTTTTAATCAGTTGGTTTCGGTTTATAAGTGCGTGCTAGTCGTGAGTGGTATAAACAAAAAATAAAACAAAATCGAGGTGAAAATGAAAGAACATATAAATTTAAGGTACAGTCTTGAAAACCTTCAAATCAGTTTTTAAGTTTTTTTTTGAACAAGCTCTAAGCCTAAAACAAATTGTTTTAAATAAAAGCTTCAAGTAAAAGTATTTGTTTTGTTTAGATAAAGACGCGAGTGAGACTGTACCAAAAACAAAAAGTGATAGTGCAGCCACTCAGCGCATGTGGCTACTCGCCTACACTCGCCTACACTTGCCAAGAATCCCTAATCCCTATAGCAAAAAAATACCTCAGGTAATCTTAACATTAATTTTAATGTACCACGCCAAAATTTTAACAGAAAATTTTACAGGTGATAGTTTTAATCCCTAACCACGTTGGCTAATTCCTGCCAGCGCTAGCACGCCAAAGAAAAAAACAGTAAAACAAAAAACCGAATCTTCACCACCCAAAAACCAAATTCACGCCACAAAAAAACCAACGCCCAAAAAAAGAAAAAAAAAAACACAATAGAAACCAGAAACAGCACCATACAACCCAATTCACGCCATAGAACCAGCTTATGCCCCACCGACCGACCTGAGCAATATATGGCATCCAATCACGCCATATATCCAGGTAATGCCACCCCAAACCACAAAAACATAGAACCTAAACCAGCACCCACCGACACGCGGCCATACGGTACACCAGGCTGCACAACAACCCAGAACCTCAGAATCCATCTCCAAGACCATAGGCGTAAGAATCCCCGAAGAGAATTCACCCACGTGGATTCTAAATCTTAGCCTTAACTCCGGACTCGACAGCAACATCAACTCAACAATATACGACCTCTACAACAGCCCAATAGTAGTTGCACTAGTATATCAGCAACAGCGTACAACCTCAGTAATAGCCCACTAACAGCATGAACCTACAACCTCCTCGACTACACATCACATCATCAAAACAGCCGATACCTACAACGACCATAGAACCCCACATCTAATTATTCAGTAAACAACTTTCAAGGACATCCATCACAGCAATACCTACTCACAACCATACACCATCCAAATTTGCATCAAGATCCCACAACACCTACTACAATCCATAAACAAGTACAGTCAACAGCAACTTTAATACATCTACATCAACGAATGCAGTCAAATAATATTATAACTATAAAAGCTAAGTACATATTACCTTACCATCTACCTACCAACTAGTTTAATAATTAATTTAGTAAATTTAACACAAAAAAAAATATATATATATATATATAACTAAACCTGCAAACAAACAAATTAAAAGAAAAAGAAATGCAAATATAGATAACTAATAGTAAAATTAAATAATAAAGCTAAATTAACCAATAAGCTACTAAAATTCCGAAACAGATCGTTAGTATATATTTTTTTTTTATATATACCGACTTAGATTTTTTTTGTAAAGCAATTAATTCGATATTTAAAATCCTTTCAAATTTAATCCTAATTCCTAGGTAATTTTCTACAGTTAATAACATCAAAGAAACAAAAGATAAATACAAGATAAATACAAGAAATCCCATCGAAGCGGTGCACCACCTCGAAGGCTCATCAATAAGTCAAGAAAAACAAAAATACAAACTACATATATATTAATGGTCAAGTAAACATGACATCGGTAAGTGTTTTTTTACTTTATATTGATTTTATTTGAATGAGAATTTTAATCGAAAATTGCTATAAAAATCGTGTAGCATAGACACGAATCGTAGGGATTCCGAATAATGGAAGAATTATAGTAAATTATCAATTTCATGCACGAACCTAGACTTTCGGAATAAATTTTGAAAGTTCCTATAATTGAACATTCTAAATGAACAAAATACAGGGTGTGTCGGAGCAATTTTTAATTGAAGAATTTAACACAGTATGCAATACAATTTGATCAAAGTCAAATATAATAAATAAATAAAGCATACTTTCAGAGAATGATAATAGAAAATATAAATTTGAAACAAGCAGATTTTTTTTTTGTCTCTATTGAAGTCCATAATTAAAAACGAAAACGGAAGTGAAGATTTCCTAAAACTAGACCACTGATTAAATGAAACAAAGTGACGATCGAAAATTTTAAAATTAGAATTCGAATTGAATTCTAGAATATTGAATATTGAAAATTTAACGAATGAATGAATCATAAAGATAATTAGTAGGACATATCTATATTTAGTTATCGTTATTATATAATTTTTAATAAAATTGTGAAATCAAAATATTATACCTACCATTTAAAGTGAAATTACTATATGTATCTTTATTTGAAAATTATTTTTTTTTTTTGAACATTGATTTCGGGTTATTATTCCTTTGTTTTTTTTTTTTGTTACAAACAATAATGAAGGAAAACCTTTCTCTTTTATATAAAATCATTTTTACAGTAAGGGTTATATGAAAATTTGCTATGCTTTTATTCTTAATAAAATGAAATTATAACGTTTTAGAAAAAAAAAACACTTTCTAATTTTTGGATTAAAGTAAATATGGGAAGTTGGTTCTATTTTTCATTTTGATTAATTTTAGAGAATATTTAGAATGATTCGCTAAAAGCATTCTTTAGGGTGGATGTGGCAAAGTTAGAAGACCTCCAAAAGCAGATGACATTGATCATGGGAAGATCTGAGGTAATTTAGTTTATCGCAGAACTACGAGTTAGGGGGTTGCTGCATATACATACAACGAGGTTGCAGTGACCAAGGACGCATCTCAACGGTGATGCGTGGGGGGGTTTGCCTCTTTAGGACTTTACATCTTGTCCTACCTCTCTCCAGGGTTGCCAACTCTTATCTTTTTCTCGCTTGGTTTTCATTTTAACTGAAATTCGGATAGTAATCTTTTTTTCGTTTTAAACTGAATGAATTTCTGGTCTCGATTTTATTTTCGAACCTTTCTTTTATTTTCATATGGATTCATATGGCTGTCGAATACTAGTATTCATTCGTTGAGAATTTCGATTTACAGAATCAGTCGTATTCAACTCTGTGACTCTTCGAATGAAATCTTTATTGTGGTCTAACTGATTGCGTGTACGTTCACGCTGTGTATTACGGTCGAGCGCTTCCATGTCAGCACGGACAGTTCTTTCCTCGATCTGTATTAAACGGATCTGATCGAGGATATCATAATCGTCGTCTTGGCCGTTAAGGCTATTATCCTCATCAATCTCTTCGATTGTTGGACGACGAAGAACAGATTCCCTCGCAGATGCACCTTGAACTCTAACACTTGGTAGAACCGTATTGGTGCCGTATGCTCTTTGTGGGTTTTCACCTAGTGACCTACTCATTGCTTCCCCATTCAGAGTCGACATAGCGCTAGGGTTATTCCTGGATACAAACATCCTATCGTCTCCTTGATCTAACAGATCCCCTAGAGGATATCTTATATTTGACCTCGGTCTAGGACTAGGCACATTTTTGGCAACCGCGCCTCTACCTCTACCTTCCATAATTTTCAAATAGTTTTAACAAAAGAAAATTATTTTCTAATTCAAAAAAAAAATGATAATATTTATAAAAAGAAGATTTAAAAATAAAATAAAATTATGAATCTAATACCTGAATAAAAAATTTATTCAAAAATAAAAAGAAATAAAAAAAAATGTATAACCTATGTAAGAAGCAAATTCAAAAATAATTATAAGAAAACTCAAATTCAAAAATGAAACTATTTGTAAATACAAAAAAAGAAAAGGGTTATATTCTCTCTGAGAAAGAATCAAGATTTTTTTTCTTCTTCTGTATTCTTCCCTTTCTTCTCGCTTAATGAAACTTTTCTAAGTAAAAAAGTTATAAAGCTAAGAAAAAAAAAATATAAAAAAATGAACAAAATCCTTGAAATCTTTCGTAAAAATAATACCCTTATATATCTTTCCTTAAGAAAAATAAAAAAAATAAAAAAAAAATAAGAAAAATTCAAAAAAAATGTAATTCAAAATTCAAAACTATTTCTAATGTAAAAAAAAATTCAAAAATATTCAACTACCAAATTCAAAAATCAAAATCTATCCTTATTTCTTTCAAAGAGAAAAAATAAAAAAAATTGATAATAAATAAAAGAAATTAAATCTTGATAAAAAAAATTAAAGAAAAGAGAAAGATAGAAAAAAAACAATGTAAATCAAAAAGTGTATAGTTTCGAAGAAAATAAAAATTAGAAATCAAATAAAAAAAAATATAATTAATGAATATAAGTAAATAAAAATTAAAAATTTTAAATTTTTTTTTATGAAATCTGATGGAATTTTATTTTTATGGTATATTAACTTTTAATTATTTATTGTAAAAGTGGTTTATAATGTTTTGCGTTGGTGTGTGAAGATCCTATCTGTTAGGGATCCTTTCTATTATGGAAACTTTTTGTATGTCTGTCTCGTCTGTCATGTCGGTCATCTTCATGGCTGAAACCCTCCTGATCAGAGCGAGTATTGATGCATAACCTTTCTTCCATACCACAACTTGCACCGAGTGTGGAACCCTGATAGAAGGCTGGCATGGTTTTCCAGTCATGCATCAATACGGACAAGTTTTCCAGACCAAAGCTCACGCCTCACTAATAACCAGGCTGTGCCTTATGTCCTAGGGCAGCGAGAAGCTATTGGCCTTTTATACCTGTCCCACTCCTGCTTCAAAATTTAACTTCCAATTCCCTCACGGAAACGCTGGTTCTGAGGACCTACGTTTTGGGCAGAAATCTTCAGATAAATTATAAGGAAACAGGAGTATGTACGGTCTGTGAATATGTTTTAGTTGGATAGAAAAGTAAAAATAAAAGAAAGAAAAAAAATTTAAAGATAAAAGTTGAAAGTTAAAAGAAGAGTCTATTGAAAGTCCAAGCTGACAACCTTCCAAGGAAAATTGTCAGCTTGAAGTAGCAATTGGTCTCGAAAAAAATTGCGTTGGGCGCCATTGAAATGAGCTGTCTTATATTGGCCACAGGGGCGACTTTATGCTTTGCTTAGGACGGTGGCATGCTGGTCTCGGGCTTGGCTAAGCTCACCGGACGGGGAGGTTCTTGTCCCTCACAAAACACTCGGCTCAAATTTCATTTATTTATTCATGCCAAAAAAATAAGAATGATAAAAAGAGGAGAAAGCTAGTAGACCCAAACCAAAGATCATTCAGGCATTGGTCAGGCTAAAAGAAATAAAAGAAACAAGGAGAAGAAAGATAAAGGTAAACACATTCACATGCCTTTGCCACTACCCTGACGAAAGAATAGACGATGAAGATGTCCCACTGTCTCAAAAGAAGATATGAACAAGATAAAAAAATCTAAATCTATTTCTAACCTAACATTACGAATCTAACCCCCCATCTAATCCTAACTTCCCTAAAAATAAAACTTGTTTTTATCTTTCCTTTTAAGAAAACGAAATCCTCACTCCATCGTCCCGTCAGCGCAGTGGTTCGCTATGACCAAGAAGGTTTTGCCTGGTGTTATTGGCACAGCTTGGCCAGCCCTCCCATATGTCCAAATGACATATCCTTTTGTTATCTTCCTTGGCCGATGTTATGGAAGATAACCCCTAATCAGCTCTTCAGCTATGAAGATTATGTCGTCGTACTTCACGTCATGTTAAAATAGCGTTTCCTTTTCTAGACGGCCTAACAAGGCTCTTCACACACCTATCGCTCTATTTAGCAATGCATCTTCACGAAATTAAAAACCATATTTAAGAATAACCATATTGGTATAAAATCTTTAATTCACAATTTATCAAATTTTTCATGAAAAGCTAAAAAAATTAATTTAAAAAAAAATGCAAAGAAAAATAATATCAAATAAAACTAAAAAAGAATAAAAAAAAACCCAGTATCTGCTTTTAAATGTTATATGGGTTTTTTCTGGGGAATTCTTTTGTTCGTCCCAGCACAAAACTCACTAAAAAGGTACTCACGTTTTAAATGTATCCTCCCTCGACGTCCTGCCGGCAGCACAGATCAGGAACGATATTTCACTTCACTAAAAATTTGTTTTATTCGCGATGAAAAAAAAATTAACTTTTAAAAACAGATTTCTTTAGGTTTGTACACTTTTCTTTACGTTAATTCAAAAAAAGGAAAATTATCCTTACTCTAATATTTAAAAAAAAAAGGAAACTAAATTTACGTTTATTCAAAAATGAAAAAAAATTATTTTTTATGTTATTAAATCTTAACTTTTTCGATATATAGTTTTTTTTTTATATATTATAATACTATTTCTTTTTGTTTGTTATCTCTTGTTTTATAAACCACTTTAAGTTAACTTTTGCTTTTTTGATTTCAAGTATTGTTCTTTCTGTTCTTTGTTCTCTGTTCTTTCTCTTTGTTCTTTGTCTTCTGGAAGATTCTTCCCTGATATGAATTCACTATGATGTAATTTCACTTATGAATGTATATTTGGGATTAATTCCTAAGGTTCGAAATGTCCTTTCTTTTAATCCTGGTAGATTCTGCTGAAGCGCCTTGATTTCTTTTATCTGCTTTACTGTTTGAAAAAGAGCACCTTTAATATTAAAGGGGGCAGAGGCACTAATTGTGTCCACTCTGAATGTGGGAGCCCCCAGGATCAATAAAGAGTACCTAGACGGGTGAATGTAACAATTATTTCACTATTTTACTATCCATCTTTTTGAAATAACATACCTCTGATATCTTAAATTGACACTTCGATTTTTGGTGTATACTTTTGGTTCTGATGGGGCTTTTCCAGAACTCCAAAAGGGTTATAATTTGCAACAATTGTGTTCACTTTGGTTTTTTTTTTTTTTTTTTGTATGTTCGTATTTTGACGTTTTTAATTTTAATATGATTGTTTTAATATATAAAATTTTTTAACTTTTGATTGGAAATTTTTTAATATTAAAATTCCAGTTAAAATTCGGATTTTTATTCTTAAAACAATTTAAAAGAAAAAACTTCACAGGAGGAAAAAAAACCACCAATATGACTCAGATTCGCAAGTCATCTGACTACCCTTTGTCTATTTTCATATAGACCCCTATATTATGTGCTTTTATTCTTTGTTCACAAAAGTATATATCCGGATAGCTGGATCTTCAAATAAAATATTTAAAATCTTCTTCTATCTTCTTCACTCTTCTAGGGTTCGTCAATCGAAGTGGGTTCTAATACTAAAGTTAAATCCACCTAATACTAATTCCATGTTCTCAAACTTTTTCTATCTAATAACTAATATCACAGCATCATTATTATCACAATTGTATCTTAAACTATCTAATATTATTATCATTTGCATTTCCCTTTGACTTAAGTTATTTTCAAAAAGTAACCGACATAAAATTATCTTGGTTTCCTGTAGTTTGTATACAAAAAAAATCTCCTACAGCGGCTTCCCTAATATTGCCTTGGTGGTACTTTTGGTATTATTGTCTTGAATCTTAGAATAAAAAATATAAGGAAGCGCCATTTGTGGAAAAAAGTGAAGCATTTTTCATAATAGTGTTTGCTCTCACAAACACAAATACATTCCAAAAGGGACGGAGTGATTTTTAATGGCAACTTACTAGGGCGCCATAACAATCATTTGTTATTTTCTGAATTTATTTTTCTTCTCAGTGGTATGTTTAAAAAAATACTTACTTTTTTATGATAACCCTCTAAGGCACCGATAAAATGTTTTAATATCTACTTTCTTTAAAATTGTGTTGTTTCAGTGGAACATTATAGATTTACTTAGTTTAATTTACGCATTGTCATGAAAGAAGGCTCTCCAAAACCAACGTGAATCATAGCAAATCATTCGCATCGATAAAAAATTGGCACCCCAAATGTGGCTTTACTTCATCCACTTTCAGAATGGTCATCCTTTTACCACTCGACTTTCGGAAACCTTTTAAATTTTTTATTAACCCCGAGGCCACACGAGCAAGTACTTGCAAGCAAGTTGGCTACATACACTGCCTGTCAAATTCGTAATTTGCATTCCACTTGCCTCCCACTTGCTTTCCACTTGCATTCCACTTGCTTGTCTCCCAACTTGCTTCTCAACTTGCTTCACTACTGGCTTCAAAACTTGCATGCCAGTTGATAAGCAAGTTGCTTGGGTTTGTTTGTGCTAGTAAACAAATGTGTATGTATTGCAACTTGCTTGCAAGTACTTGCTCGTGTGGCCTCGGGGTAAATTATTTTAATTTTTGAATAGACAAACTAGTTTACATTAAAAAAATGCACTAATAACTTCACTACAGAGAAAATTGAGCAATATTCTGAAGATGCACATGTTAACATAAATATACGAACTCCAAAGGTACAAAATCGATTTAATAACAAAAATAATTTCCTGATATAAAGGGCGCTTAGCAAATAGTTGCGCCTTACAACCACCAATAACAAAAAAAATACGTCCCTGTTTCACAGAATCGCAGTTTGACATTACTAGTATCCCAAATTAAAACCGAAAAACCATGTGCAAGTTTTCAATTAATTTATTAATTTTCTTAGTTTATTTAAAGTTTAATCATTTAAAATGTGTTACTTGATTGATGATTAATTAAATTATGATCAATTCACATCGCTTTCTTTGAGAAAAATATGATAAAACTCACTTGTGAAAGGAAATGATTCTTGTCCGCCTTATTCTTGCTTTATATACACAATTTAACACTGCACTTCATATTTTTGTTTTGTTATTAGTAAGTATACATACATTTCTAAGTAAATCACTCAAAACTATTTGTTTTTTTTCTAACAATTAATGATTTATTAATGTTTTTAGTCTTGTATCACTTTTTGTTTACTTTTTTTCTTCCATTCATTCACCGATTTGACATTTCGGGCATACAGTTTTCTGCTTCATTCACGTACACTGTATATGTGATATACACCAGTTCCTTTACTTCTTCTTCTATGTCTTGAATTCGCCGTGAAAGTATGGCCGTCGCGAAGAAATGATATAGTACTCATAGAAGAAGAAGTAAAGGAAGTGGTGTATATCACATATACAGTGTACGTGAGTGAAGCAGCAAGAATTGAAAAAAAAAAAAACAAATTGAGATTCATCTGTCATTTTGCCGAACTGAAGGGAAGTGTTTCGAGATTTCAATTTGTTAAACAAGTGAAAAAGTTTATTAATCTAAATAAAAAAGTGAAATTAAGGTTAGAATAGTGAATACTATCAATAATTTATTAAAAAAAATATAAAACAGCATGTGGTGGCTACGTTAAATCCTCTAAAAACGCCTATACTAAGGAATATAAAAATATTTTATTTTACAAGTTAGTTTTGCCTGTTATTTCCATATAAAGTAACGTGAAGTGATGTTATTTAGGTGAATAAATTATCTAAGAATACTTTAAAATCAATATTTTATCGCAATTTACTATAAAAATAGCAAATTTGTTGAAAACAAAAATATACTTTAATCCACTGATTTCGTTGAGACTCATCTGTCAAATGAGAAATTCTCGCACAGGGTCGATCTAGTTTTTGTTGGTGATGGCAAGGCGCTCAAATCCGTTTAGCGCCCGTAGTGCAGAAATATTTTTTAACGCTTTAAATAAAATATTTTTAAAGGCCCTTCTGCTGTTGCCCCTATTTATCTTGTTGGTTTTATAACTTTGTCAAGAAGTGTTTATTTCAGTTTAAAAGTACGCAACGATAAAAAACATCACTTTATTAAGTAGAATATGATAGAAAACTTATCTGTGAAAAGAAAAATTCGTGCACCGTATTATAGGCGTTTTTATATGATTAAATGCAGCACCACATAATATAATAAATAATAATAATAAAGTTTTTCAAATTATTCACTAAATTAACTTTCTTTGATATAAAATCTATGTACACTTTTCTACAGCTCGGCAAAATGAAGGAAGCATCTCAATGGATTTTTTTTCTATTTTAAATCTGGCTTCCTTTGAGCGCCCCAGCCTTCAGCCGTGTAACTGCACTGCGACCCTGGGGCAATGCAATTGTGTTTGTGTAACTCACACAATTTTGAAAAATGCTTCACTGTTTCCACGATATACCAGTTCCTTTACTTCTTCTTCTTTGATAGTACTGCTCCTTGTATGGTGAGACAACACTATATCACTTAATAAATTTCTTATGTCAAAATTAATTTGCAAAAAAAATGAAATGATATGAAACGTGGCGGGCATAGGACGAGCTTTATGGTAAGTACAATTAATTTATCTTTTTAACTAACTTTTATTAACTTTTATATTCTTAAAAATTGTTTTTATTTTTCTTTATAGTTTAAGCTGTTCCTAAAAGGTGAAAAATAATTGAGAAAGGTAAGTAATAATAGTTTTGGCCGAGCTATATGAAAATGTAAACAACACCAAATATATTGGAGATGGCCATCTTGGCTGAAGCTGTGGTGGTGGTTTACATCTTCTTATCTCTACTAACTTTAATAAATTTCATCTAATTTGTACATTTTCTCTTTTCAGATGCCTGGCCAATGGATTAAAATAGAGATTGAGATGTATAAACCCTCAATCTCAAAGTATGCACACCTGGAATTATGTGCGTACCGAATTGTGCCTGCACCATACTCTGGTGCAAAAAGAAAAACCACCTCTGGACAGATGTGGATAAAAAAAAAATGTTGATGTGTTTCGTTGAGGTAGAGGGGGTGTGTATGATCACCTCCTCCCTCAGTAGGTATTATGAAGTAGAATATATGATTTATTCTTATTATGATTAATTTGTAGTATGCCTAGATTAAATTTATGTATATTTAATTTTATTATTAAAGTAGAATAGAACTATATTGCACGTTAATTTTAAGTAGGTATGACTTTTATGATGAGGCGAGGGTAGGGAAAAGATCGGGATGCCTGTGGCAATCAATGCGGATTGTTTCTGTGCAACCCGGGCACGTAACACATCTTACACAGACGGAAAATGAATGTGATCAGTGATCACATTTGATTATAATAAAGGTGACAATCACCAATCATCTTAGCTGATTCCACCCCAAATCTCGTTGTTGAAAATTGGGGAACGATTTTATAAACTAGAAAAAGATGACAGAAGTCACGTCACGCTCTCGTCTCGTTTTCTCGTTGAATTGTGAACTAAGCCTGATTCACAATGCAAAGAGGAAACGAGACATGAGCGTGACGAGATCCCATCGTTGCTGTCAAACGAATTTCAAACAATGACAGTTGTATTTATTAGATTTTCTTAGAACACGCTTGGGCAGCTGTCCAGCTAGTCAATGCCCAAATAGTTTAGGCAACTTGTTATTTATAAACGCATTCCAACGATTGCCCAAATGTGACCTCATTTATTCAGTCACATGCCTGTATGACCTCTATTACACGATGATTCTTTGCGTCTGACTCTTTTCGAATTTTCATGAGTGCAAAGGAGAAATAACATTGGATTTCACCTTCGTACTCATTGAATTTTGACAAGAGTCTGACGCAAAGAATCATCGTGTAATAGGGGACTATTTATTCATTTTTGAATGAATTAATGAATTTTAGTACGCTTTGGGACACATTCAACTAGCTTTTCATTTATTTCAAAACTAGAAAATTAGAAAACCAGAAATATTTGCCTACCTTATTCATTAAACGTGGCTTCTTTGAAATAAGATTTGGACAAGCCAATTTCAGTGGCTAACGCGTTTTCGTTTGGATTTTCTGACTGTTCTACTCCTTCTTGAGTCCAATAGAATATGAAAACATCGTGTTGTCAAATTTACACACACACTACTGAATGACACCATATTATAAAATGGCTTCTTTAAGCATTCATTACTTTTGACAAGTAGTACGACGAAAAACTGTATGTGTATGCGCGTGTTCCAAATCTACTCCTTCTTCAAATCGGGAACAGAAAAATACTCCGAAAACAGTACTCCGAACAGCCAATCGAAGGCTTTTGGAGTAGATGGAGTAAAAATGGAGTAGAAAAGGCGTACTCCGAACGTCCAATTGAAAACGACATAAGTTAGCCAATCGGTGCTAAAGACGGTGTTCATACGAGCTTCACATGAGGTGACTCATTTTGACGTCTCCCTTTTTTATCTCATTCCTATTTATTGGAAGGAAAGAGATGACGAGGTGAGGCAAAAATTTTCAAAAAAATTAAAAACTTCAGCCTCACTTGGCCATCTCTTTTTTTCTAAGATATGAGAGTGAGATACAAATTAGAGACGTCAAATTGAGTCGCCTCACTTGAAGCTCGTATGAACACCGTCAAATGTTTATAAATAACATTTTAGAGTCGGACAGGTGTCTAAAGTTAGACATTGCTTGGAATGGGTTTATAAATACCACTGTGAAAGTATACGGGGATATATGTACACACGCGATGAGACGACGATTTTTTTTTTTTTGACAAGTAATTTACATAATGGAAGTATTTTTTTAAAGAAAAAATACGATAACTTGAAATTAAAAAAATAAAGTTATTGATAATCTGTTGTTTTTAATACTTTCTTGTTTAATTTGTATAAATTTTTTTTTCCCAGTAAAAATCTCGCCGCATTGTGAATCGGGGAACGATTTCATAACTAGGAAAAGATGACAACGAATCATGGTATCAAAATACAAGGTATGTTGTATGTGGGATGAAGGGTCGCCATATTTTGTTTTGTGTGACGTCATAGCGAGCGTTCACCAACACATAGCTTTAAAAAATGAATTATTTATTGTTTTACTTGAAATTTAACAAAACATAACTTCAAAACATAAATAATCTATTGTTTAACTTTGAGTTTTAATAGCAAATAGCTTCAAAACATAGACAATTTCTATTTACTTTCCTTGCCATAAATGACAAACAATTGAGATCATTCACTCTGTATGACATCACGAATCAATTGCCTGAACTGTCAAGCACACAGTACATATATACAAGGTATTCACCCCGATTACAGAAATCGACGAATGAGCTGCGGAGGGAATCTGACTCAATTTTGACATTTGGCTCATTGTAAAAATGTCACAATTGAGTCTGATTCCCTCCGCGATTCATTCGTCGGATTCTGTAATCAGGGTTATTATATTGCGCATGTTGTCCGAAATGAGAACTGTCAAAGAAATACAAGATGGCAGCCTTACGTGAGCTCGTCCGCTGTATTACAACAACAATGAAGAAAACAAACACAAAAGGATAATTTAAATAACACTAAAAACCAGGAAGGAATGTTGTTTGCATGACAAAATAATGTTAATAAACATTAAAAAGCTTGAAATAATTGTATTTGCTAGTAAATAAGTAACAAATGAACACATAACACACAACAAATTTTGATGTTTAACGATTGGGGGTCACGGGATTAGCCATTTTCCACGTCGTCGGAAGCCAACTTAAGTGCTCGTACGGAACCGATCGAAACCAAGAAATTGCGAAGTGGAACTTTTCGTTTAGTTTTCGTTAGCTTTTGCCGTCAGAGCTCAGACGTGAGAGTGCTCAACGACCGCTCCTTCGTAAGTGAGCGAATGCAAAATCAAAATGGTGGAAGCAAACTAACAAGAACTTAGCGCTTGGTGCATAGTTTTCAACTTTTTTTTTCTGTTTGATGAATGAGTGAAGTCAAGTCTTATATCACGTTTTCATTAGGCCAAATGAGGTAATTTCGTTGAAATTTTCCAAATTAGATCCCAAATTACCTCATTTCCCATACAAATTCAAATTTCGAAATGACATAATGTCAACCAAATTTGCACGAAATAAGGTTGGAAATTTGGTGAAACCAAATCGAACACATCTGAATTCAATACTATTGTGAATCAAAATTCACAATCGAGTATTTTCTGACAGGAAATGTCAAATTTAGGAGGACAAACAAATGTGAAAAAATTGTTGTTCGGGATAAATCAGGTAAATGAATTAAAAACTAAATAATCTTTTGATGTTTTTATTGTTTAATTTTAAGAGAAACTTCCCGAGTACATTGCATCAATGACTATCAGAGCCAACAATCATCATGGGCGAGTAGGACTCTAATTGGAAAGCTCACGTTCAGCCCTTTCATCAGCAGGAACAATAGCTCTTGTCCCAGCACATGAATATCATGCAACTACCTCACTGATCTCTATAGCCGTTTTCCTTTGGAGGTGGCGAAGTACTTACGAGTAGATGAAAACCCTAATCTAGTACTACCAACTGCACATGCTCTCATGCGCGAGTAGATACATTTTACATGGGAAAGCAGTTTGATGTGTTCCATTGAAAAAAGCTGGCAAAGTACTTGCAAGTACTTCGCCACCTCCAAAGGAAAACGCCTTATATATAACTGGATAGTGTATTCCATAGAAAGTATAACAGTTTTTTTGACTCCAATTGAAGATGACATTTGTTAGGCATTCTCACTTTTTGACGTCTGCTGAGCACAAAAAAAAGTAATTTGAAGTGAGATTTTTATTTGTACAAAAACAGAATATTTTGTTTATTTTTTTTAAGTTCTGTCGGAATGTGAACGAAACTCCTGTGCAGCTCTTCAAATTCTCGAGAAGTGTGGTTTGCAGATGTCTAACGCACCCCGGGAAGTAGTGGTCAGTTTGAGGAGGAACATACATTTCTTCGCCAGGAAAAAAAATTTCGACCGGGGTACAGGCTGACAAATGCCACCAACAATCTACGGAACTGGCTGGTGATTTACTGCCCAAGCGACAACTGCGTTGCTAAGAGCTTATTGGATCTTATGGAGATGAATGCTAACACCATGGGTATCAACGTCCAGTTTGCCCTGCAAAATGGCCGCATTGAGTGGTATGTAGGGTGTTTGCGAGAGAACATTCGCCAAGGAGCTCAGACTGTCGTTTGGCTGGGGGAGATGTCATCACCTGGGACCTTCGTAGGACATGGTTAGTCTATCTTATTTTTGTTCTAGATATCGTTAGATGCTAAGCAATGTTTTATTTCATTTTAGTGGACCAGCTGATATTAAACAAATCTACGAATACGGAGGACGTACTGTGAGATTTTTGCCCAACAGTGAAGTTGTCTATGCCAGTATTGGTCGACCCGACATAACTCTAAAGGTATACATAGCTAAATCAACTGTTCCACTTATTGAATCGTCCCTTAAATTATATGGTGGAATGTCGATGTCAAGAATTAAATAAGTTTTTGCTGAGAAAATGTGTTTTTATTTAAGAGAATGTGGAGACTTCTAAGATCCCAGAAATATAAAAAAATGTTTTATTGTTAAGTTTTTCATTGATCTAATAATGTATTAATAAAATTCTATTCTGTAACATATCTAATTGTGTTTTTTTTTTTTAATTTTCTTGGCTTATGTTTTAGGGCTGCTGAATCCTTGATATTGATAGATAAACCAAGCTCCCATTTCCAAACTATTTGCTTTATTTGAATGATTGGAACGCATTTAAGTCTCTTTTTAAGTATTCTTACTAGAATCAAAAACCATTTTCAATTCGAAAAAGGATTTCAAAAAATTTGCATATAAAAGTAGTATCATCATTTTTCCACCTTCAAAAAACTCATGAAATGTGTTTTGTATGCAAATTTTTCGAAATATAAGTTTGAATTGAAAATGGTTTTAAAAACCATTTAAAGGACTTAAATTCAAACTCAGAAACGTTCCAATCATCCAAAAGGACCAAATATTTTGGAAATGAGAGCTTGGTCTATCCATCAATTTCAAGAAATTTCTAAAAATTCGTAGAAATTTCTTGATATTGGTAGAAAGACCAAGCTCCCATTTCCAAACTATTTCAAAAAATTTGCATATAAAAGTAGTATCATCATTTTTCCACCTTCAAAAAACTCATGAAATGTGTTTTGTATGCAAATTTTTCGAAATATAAGTTTGAATTGAAAATGGTTTTAAAAACCATTTAAAGGACTTAAATTTAAACTCAGAAACGCTCCAATCATCCAAAAGGACCAAATATTTTGGAAATGAGAGCTTGGTCTATCCATCAATTTCAAGAAATTTCTAAAAATTCGTAGAAATTTCTTGATATTGGTAGAAAGACCAAGCTCCCATTTCCAAACTATTTGCTTTATTTGAATGATTGGAATGCATTTAAGTCTCTTTTTAAGTATTCTAACTAAAATCGAAAACCATTTTCAATTCGAAAAAGGATTTCAAAAAATTTGCATATAAAAGTAGTATCATCATTTTTCCACCTTCAAAAAACTCATAAAATGTGTTTTGTATGCAAATTTTTCGAAATATAAGTTTGAATTGAAAATGGTTTTAAAAACCATTTAAAGGACTTAAATTCAAACTCAGAAACGTTCCAATCATCCAAAAGGACCAAATATTTTGGAAATGAGAGCTTGGTCTATCTACCAATATCAAGAAATTTCTACGAATTTTTAGAAATTTCTTGAAATTGATGGATAGACCAAGCTCTCATTTCCAAAATATTTGGTCCTTTTGGATGATTGGAACGTTTCTGAGTTTGAATTTAAGTCCTTTTTTCAATTCAAACTTATATTTCGAAAAATTTGCATACAAAACACATTTCATGAGTTTTTTGAAGGTGGAAAAATGATGATACTACTTTTATATGCAAATTTTTTGAAATCCTTTTTCGAATTGAAAATGGTTTTCGATTCTACTTAGAATACTTAAAAAGAGACTTAAATGCGTTCCAATCATTCAAATAAAGCAAATAGTTTGGAAATGGGAGCTTGGTCTTTCTACCAATATCAAGAAATTTCTACGAATTTTTAGAAATTTCTTGAAATTGATGGATAGACAAAGCTCTCATTTCCAAAATATTTTGTCCCTTTGGATGATTGGAACGTTTCTGAGTTTGAATTTAAGTCCTTTTTTCAATTCAAACTTATATTTTGAAAAATTTGCATACAAAACACATTTCATGAGTTTTTTGAAGGTGGAAAAATGATGATACTACTTTTATATGCAAATTTTTTGAAATCCTTTTTCGAATTGAAAATGGTTTTTGATTCTACTTAGAATACTTAAAAAGAGACTTAAATGCGTTATCATTCAAATAAAGCAAATAGTTTGGAAATGGGAGCTTGGTCTTTCTACCAATATCAAGAAATTTCTACGAATTTTTAGAAATTTCTTGAAATTGATGGATAGACCAAGCTCTCATTTCCAAAATATTTGGTCCCTTTGGATGATTGGAACGTTTCTGAGCTTCAATTTAAGTCCTTTTTTTAATTCAAACTTATATTTCGAAAAATTTGCATACAAAACAAATTTTATGAGTTTTTTGAAGGTGGAAAAATGATGATACTACTTTTATATGCAAATTTTTTGAAATCCTTTTTCGAATTGAAAATGGTTTTCGATTCTACTTAGAATACTTAAAAAGAGACTTAAATGCGTTCCAATCATTCAAATAAAGCAAATAGTTTGGAAATGGGAGCTTGGTCTTTCTACCAATATCAAGAAATTTCTACGAATTTTTAGAAATTTCTTGAAATTGATGGATAGACCAAGCTCTCATTTCCAAAATATTTGGTCCTTTTGGATGATTGGAACGTTTCTGAGTTTGAATTTAAGTCCTTTTTTCAATTCAAACTTATATTTCGAAAAATTTGCATACAAAACACATTTCATGAGTTTTTTGAAGGTGGAAAAATGATGATACTACTTTTATATGCAAATTTTTTGAAATCCTTTTTCGAATTGAAAATGGTTTTCGATTCTACTTAGAATACTTAAAAAGAGACTTAAATGCGTTCCAATCATTCAAATAAAGCAAATAGTTTGGAAATGGGAGCTTGGTCTTTCTACCAATATCAAGAAATTTCTACGAATTTTTAGAAATTTCTTGAAATTGATGGATAGACCAAGCTCTCATTTCCAAAATATTTTGTCCCTTTGGATGATTGGAACGTTTCTGAGTTTGAATTTAAGTCCTTTTTTCAATTCAAACTTATATTTTGAAAAATTTGCATACAAAACACATTTCATGAGTTTTTTGAAGGTGGAAAAATGATGATACTACTTTTATATGCAAATTTTTTGATATCCTTTTTCGAATTGAAAATGGTTTTTGATTCTAGTTAGAATACTTAAAAAGAGACTTAAATGCGTTCCAATCATTCAAATAAAGCAAATAGTTTGGAAATGGGAGCTTGGTCTATCTATCAATATCAAGGATTCAGCAGCCCTAAAACATAAGCCAAGAAAATTAAAAAAAAAAACACAATTAGATATGTTACAGAATAGAATTTTATTAATACATTATTAGATCAATGAAAAACTTAACAATAAAACATTTTTTTATATTTCTGGGATCTTAGAAGTCTCCACATTCTCTTAAATGAAAACACATTTTCTCAGCAAAAACTTATTTAATTCTTGACATCGACATTCCACAATATAATTTAAGGGACGATTCAATAAGTGGAACAGTTGATTTAGCTATGTATACCTTTAGAGTTATGTCGGGTCGACCAATACTGGCATAGACAACTTCACTGTTGGGCAAAAATCTCACAGTACGTCCTCCGTATTCGTGATTTGTTTAATATCAGCTGGTCCACTAAAATGAAATAAAGCATTGCTTAGCATCTAACGATATCTAGAACAAAAATAAGATAGACTAACCATGTTCACGAAGGTCCCAGGTGATGAAATCTCCCCCAGCCAATGCCGTCATAAACAAACGATTGTGTAACGACCAGTCAGCACCCATTAGAGGAACATTCGGTGACTCCAAGGACATTATGTCTTGTTGAGAGCGGACGTTGTACAAATGTATTATTCCTTTCTTTTCGGCCACCAACACCTTGCCAGTTTCGTCTGGATGCCAACGCACTGACATACCAGCCGAAGACAGAAGGTTGTTACAGTTTCAAAGCTGTGAGCTGAACTCCAAATCTTAAACGAATGATCGTCACTAACGGAGGCAAGGAACTCTTCGTCATGCTCCCAGGCCACAAAGTTGACGTAATTCGTGTGTCCTTTAAGATTGAATTTGTAAAAAGCCATAAATTTGTTCGGAAAAGTTTACCACATGAGATGGATCAGTTTTAGTTCGCATTTTTAATAAAGTTTTAGAATTCTCTTGAATACTAATTTTAAACTCGGAAAAGTTAAACCTTTTTGTTTTTTCACTTTTTGACGTTTGAAGATGTCAGTTTTCACTTTTTATGTTATACTTTCATACAGTATAACAAAAAAAAATAGGCAACGTCACTTATAACAGTTCTTCAAATGGAGTCAACTTTTTTGTATGGATACGCTATCCAGTTATATATAGAGATCAGTGAACTACCTACCATCCAATGAAAATGAAGAACATGAGGTCGAACAACAGCCACACATGTTGGGTCGGAATAAAAAGAAAACCCGAAGAAACGGTTTGGCAGTTGTGGAAGTAGCGGGATATAAAAAAAGATAATCAAATGTTGTTCAAATCAAAATAATGTAACAATGTAGGAAAGGAAAGGAAAATGAAATCACGTTTTTATTTCAAAGTGGGCTCGGTTGAATTTCAGATTGCCTGAAAATCCAAATGGTTCGGTGGCCGTTTCACCCAACCCACGATGGAATTTGGATCGACACGGGGCGGGGCAATTTGGGCTGGTTTGGTTAGCTCTGATGTTGTGTATAGCTTTAGTAAAACGACCAGTAAAATTCAACAGATTCTCCGGTCCGGCATCGCTTTCAATTTTCATTGATCTCTTATTCTAAATTCCGGCATCGGTTTCAATTTTAATTGATTTCTTATATTAAATTTATTACCAGTGACATTCAACAAACAGGGTTGTAAAACGAAATGAGGTAATTATGCTATGTTTCCACCAAAGGTTTATCTCAGATTAGATTTATTAAATCTTTTTGGTGTTTCCACTGCACAAAAAGATTTTAAAAAGATTAAATTTGACAGCACCTTCAAAAATGCAAATGGCGTTCCAATTTTTCTTATGAAGTGCGAATGAGACAGAATGTTTGATTCGTGTGAAACAATGAAGAACTGAATGCGAGTCTCGAATGAATCGTTCAGCATCATTTAAGAAAAGGTTAGTTCGATTTGTAAAACTATTTGTCCTAGGAAGATTTAACAAGTTTAATTTCTAATCTTCAAGATTTACGAAATAAATTTGTATGGTAAATCTCCGAGATTTGAAGGAGATTTGAGGTAAATCTTATTAAATCTCAGATTAGCGTCAGGTGGAAATGTAGCATTAGATGAAAACACTTTTTCTGTGATTTGCGAAACTACCTCATTTCTATAGTGACCAGATTTTTTGGAAGCCAATGCGGGACATGTTTTAAGAACAAATATTGTTTTTGTGTACATTTTAGTGTACTATTTTGGTTTACACCACTTTCATTTAAAAATTATAAGGGAAGGAAGGAAAGTTTTTAAATATCTTGTATCTCCCATCCATCCTTCAGTGAAGTGAGCCACAAAAATCAATTTTTTTGTCCAAGAGTCAGAGCAAAAAAAGTACCTAGGTTCACAAAGCAATAATTTATTACTGAACCGATTTTCTTGATGGAATATATTTAGGGGTGAGAGCATTAGCCGCCATCACAAACGCGTATTATCAAAAATCTGGCGAACCGTACAACATACGACAAAAATAGTAAATTTTTTGATACTATTCAATTCTTTTATTTGTTTTTTTTTTTTTTTAATCAAGCTAATACTGCGTTTTCATAAGAGCCAAAATGAGGTAATTTCGCAAATTACAGAAAAAGGGTTTACATCTAACTACCTCATTTCGTTTGACAACCCTGCATGACAACCCTGTTGATTTTTTTCTTCCCTGTCATCTAGTGTCACTGGTTATAATTTAAATCAATTGAAATTAAAAACGATTCTGGAGAATTTCTTTACTTGTACTGCATACGAAAATGGCTTGCCTCTGCCAATAACAAAGATCATGCTTCATGCTTCCGTGCAATTGACCATCGTTGATGTTGACCCAGAAACCAGCAGGTTCGGTGTTGGATCCAAGGTGATTATCATTTGCTGTCGTCGTCAATGTCATCGCCGCCTAAAAATATTTCAGCTTAAGTCCACGGAGCACACCCAAAACAAAACGTCAAATTTAAAAGAATTCCTGTGATTGGTTAACCAATCAGGAAAGACCTTTTATAGAGAACTTTATTGAAACAAAAAAAAAAGACGAGCTGAGTGGACGAAGATAGGTCGAAGGCAGCGGTCGCAATATTGCCGTGGTAAAGGCACAAATTTTTAAACCCCAACATTTTTTATAATTTTGTATTTCAATAAACTCTAAGTTTAATAAAATTTTTGCCGAGTTTTATTGCCGAAATTTACAAGTTTTAAAAATTTTTGTGTTAGAAAATTAAATCACAAACGTGTGCGCCGCTGCCTTTGAGTAAGAAATTAATTACATCCGTCGCCATCCAATCGCCTTGCCAATAAAAATTGCAATTGTTTGAGCTATATACAGAGGACTATAATTGGCAAACAAAAAAGTTACTTGGAAGTTTTTGCTGAAACGTTGCTGTTAAGCGTCGCCATCGTGGCCGCAAAAGAAATTGAAACTGCTTTCAGACCAAATCGCTGCAGCTACTTAAGCTGCAGCAAAAGTGTAAGTACATTTTACACAAATCCACCAAGGAAAGATTACTGCCCAAATTCTTTTACAGCGCGTGCAGAGGTGAAACTACAAGTACGTATCTATGCTGGCATCTTTTGGAGAACCTTTGGCCGAATTTGTGTCGTAGCAAGTCGCCACAATTGCAACGGTATATATGTATCTAGGAAACAAACGGCACTCACATCAGTAAAGGTGCAATAACAGCAATAATTACCGCCAGCTAACAGTGCTTTGATTCACCAAGGGTTGCAAAAATCTGCAAGTGGATTATAAGCCAGTCATCACGAGTTCAATAATTTTAATTGTATTACACCTAACGCCAAAGAAGTGTGCTTGGATTCATTTTTTGACAATAAAGTTGCCCGCCAGGATATATGCCTAAAATAATTAAGTTGTCAGTTTATGCTTGTTGCCTGCTTGGATTTTTGCCGAATTGTTAAAGTTGCCTGCTGAGACATTTGTTGCTGTAATTTTGCATGTTTTCCAACTCGGATTTCATCATCGTTTAGAGTGAGGTTGTCTATCAGTGGATATTCATTTTTGGATACCCAGTTAAAGAACAATTAAGCCGTACTATTGCTGCCAAGGGGCAAATATTTGGAAATTTATTTCGGACAGTCGTACTTTTTATAGCTGTAGATAGGCCAAGCTGCAGCAGTAAATTAAGTGAGACAAATTCTAAATTAAAAATACTTTCCAAGATTCCTAAGGGAGCCCCGAGTACAGTTTATGCCGTCGCCGCCCCGCAGTAGTAACAGGTCCAACCGAGGCAAGCCCCCCACACGTTTTGGTGGTACGCCAAGGGCCAAAATAGATAGGCCACAACAACAGCCAGTGCAACCACTGCCAGCACAGCCAGTGCAACAGCAGCCGCCACAGCCAATGCAACAGCTGCCAGCACAGCCAGTGCCACAGCAACCAGCACAGCCAGTGCAACAGCAGCCACCACAGCCAATGCAACAGCAGGCAGCACATCCAATGCAACAGCAGCCAGCACATCCAGTGCAACAGCAGCCAGCACAGCCAGTGCAACAGCAGCCCGCACAGCCAGTGCAACAGCAACCAGCACAACCAGTGCAACCGCAGCCACAAGAGGTACAACAACAACTACAACAAAGTCAATAATTAACGGCCCTGGTAGCGCAGTTACAGGCGCTTAAAGGGTCGGTTGACGAGTTGCGCTACAACACTAGTATCAACCAAGCCGAGACACAACGTCTACGGGAAACAATTGATCAGCAGAGTGGAGGACAGCTTCTCAATATGAATATTATCACGGCCAGCCACACAGAAGATAACCAGTCAACAACATCTCAGAGATCAACAGCACCGTAATCAACATTGCAGCCATACAAAAAATTATACGATTTGCCCAATTTTAGTGGAAAACCGGAAGAGTGGCCCTTATTTTTAGCCAACTTTGAAGAAACGACTGCCAACTTTGGATATTCTGCAATGGAAAACACGATACGGCTACAGAGATGTCTTCAAGGAGAGGCGAAAGAAGCTGTTTTAGCACTACTGATTCATCCCAACAATGTGTCACAAGTCATAGAAACATTAGCCTTTAGATTTGGCCGTCCGGATTTACTCGTGAAAACTCAACTCAACAAGGTGCAATTATTTCCGGCTATTAGTGAAGCTCGTATCGAAAACCTTATTCCGTTTGCAACAACGGTTGAAAATGTTGTCGCTTTTCTGTCATCGGTAAAATGTGATCACCACTTGTCTAATCCGATGCTGCTAGAAGAACTTGTTATGAAGTTGCCGCCATCAAGAAGGTTTGAGTGGGCTAAGAGAGCGCTAGGAATTTCACCACATGCAACAATCAAAGATTTTGCAACATGGTTGAACGAACAGGCGAAAATAATTCAGCTGATCCCACAGTCAAGTGTTCCTGGAATTGCAAAAAGTCAAACATCACATCCAAGAAGAATCCTGCATACCAATGAGAAGAATGATATATCATCAAAGGATGTCTACACACGGTGCGTATGTTGCGAAGGCAATGATCAGCTGATGGATTGCGATTCCTTTCCAAGCCTGTCCATCAACGATAGATGGAAGTTAATCAAAGATAAACATCTATGCTTTTCGTGTATGAAAATAGGCCATGGAACTTCAAGATGCCGCACAAAAAAGAGGTGCAAGGCGAGTGGTTGTGGTAAATTTCACAACAAGCTTCTACACGGAAACAGAAACCAGCCGCCAACAAGTACAGCTGTAAACAATTCACCATCTGTAGTTTCTCAACAGCCAGTAGCCGCTCCAACAACTGACCAGTCATCGATTCGTATGCATACCTGTCAAACACAAGTCACCGATGGACAATTATTTCGAATTGTGCCAATAACATTGTCGGGTCCAAGAGGGGACATAGAAACGTACGCAATGTTTGACGAAGGTTCATCAATCACTATTTTGGAAGAAGCAGTGGCAGATAAGCTTGGACTTAGGGGCCAATCACAACCATTAACGTTACAGTGGTATGGATCTAAAGTGGTGACTGAACCCTCACGAAAGGTCGCTGTTGAAGTTAAAGAAGTCGGCGAAGGTGACATATGTTTTTCTTTGAGAAACGTAAGAACAATTAAAGATTTGTGTTTGCCCAGCCAATCATTCAACAAGAGTAATTATCAGCACCTTAAGGATGTCCCGGTCAGGGACTACAGAGATGCGAAACCGGTACTCATGATAGGATTGGATAATTGCCATCTTGGAGTGGCCAGAGAAGTCAAAGAGGATAGAAAAGATAATAAAATCATTGCTGCTCGCACCAAGCTAGGATGGATTGCCTATGGGCCCCAACATGCCAATAATGCCAATTTGCCGGTAGTAATGCATATTAAAGAAAGAGAGACACTCAGGCAACTGGATCAATTAGTTGATGAATACTTCATGTTGGAAAGTCTTGGTGCGCAAAAGTCAGAAGCAGTCGTGGAATCCAAGGATGACATAAAGGCCAGGGAAACGTTACAAAAATCGACCAAGCGTGTTGGAAAACGGTTTGAAACCGGACTTTTGTGGCGCCAAGATAAAATTGTCCTGCCAAACAGCTTTAACATGGCTTTGAGACGCCTTCATAACATAGAGGCAAAAATGAAAAAGGATCCAGAGTTCGCATCACAACACAAGGCACAAATGAAAAGTTATGTGGAGAAGAGTTATGCCAGACAATTAGATCCTCAGGAAGTTCACTCTAACGATAGCCGAACATGGTATTTGCCACATTTTGGTGTAACCAGCCATCACAAGCCAGGAAAAATAAGGATAGTTTTTGACGCTGCCGCCGAAGTTGAAGAAATCTCTCTGAATTCACTGCTACTCAAAGGTCCAGAGCAAGCCAAGCCGCTCTTATCAGTGTTGTTCCAGTTTCGTCAAGGAGTAGTTGGTGTGGTTGCAGATATACAAGAGATGTTTTCACAAGTCAAGATTCGCCCAGCTGATCAGGTGTCACAAAGATTCTTGTGGAGAGATGGTGAGACAGACCAGCCTGTTAGAGCGTACGCCATGACGTCAATGATTTTCGGAGCTGCTTGCTCGCCATGTTCTGCGGAATACATCAAAAACAAAAACGCCAAGGAATTTGAAAAGGAGTTTCCGGAAGCTGTCAAGAGAATAATAGATAACCATTATGTGGATGATTATGTTTGCAGCTTTACAAGCGAGGCCGAAGCTGAACGGATTAGTATGGAAGTACAACAGATTCATGCGGAGGGTGGCTTTAAGCTTCGTAACCTTCTAAGCAATAAAAAAGTAATACAACACAAACTAAATGGTTCTTTGAGCCCGTTTCAATTATCTGTAAACCTGGAGTCGGACAAGGAAGTGGAGAAAGTACTCGGAATGTATTGGGACACCGAAGACGATACTTTTCGATTTCAACTTAAGTTCCATAAAATAGCGAAGGATGTTTTAGAAGCAGTTAGACCACCCACAAAAAGAGAAATGTTAAGCATCGTAATGTCAGTATTTGACCCATACGGGTTTCTAGCGGACTTTCTCATTTTCTCAAAGATACTCTTGCAAAACACCTGGAAAACTGCATGGGATGGAATGATCCATTGCCATACAATCTCCACTGTCAATGGAAACTGTGGTGGCAAGAAGTTGCAAACGTTAAAAACTTCCAAATAAATCGTTGTTACTCGTCAAATATTCAACATGCACGCGCCATCGAGCTGCATATATTCACAGATGCCAGTGAAAGCGCTTTCGCCGCAGTTGGGTATTTTCGATTCCTGTATGAAAACGCAGTCGAACTTCCTTTGCCTTCGCCAAAACGAGATGTGCACCCAAGAAACTTTTGTCCATCCCACGTCTGGAACTACAAGCCGCAGTATTAGGAAGTCGTCTGCAGACATCGAATAAAGCTGGTCATAACTTCAAAATATCTCGAGTTGTCTACTGGAGTGACTCAAAGACGACTCTTTGGTGGATTAGATCTCCACATCGCTGATTCAAACCCTTTGTAGCTCATAGAGTGGCCGAAATTTTGGAAACTTCGAATTCGTCAGATTGGAATTGGGTTCCCACGGAACTGAATGCAGCAGATGACGCCACCCAGGGCTATCAGCCCTCCAAAATTCATAACAAACAGCCGATGGGTAACAGGACCAGACTTCCTTCATTTTCCTGAGGATCAGTGGCCTAAAGATCCCACTATTCAAGTCCAGATAAGCTCGATGAAGAACTTCGCGCCAAAATGCTTCATATAAATCAGGCAAGTAACTTTGTGATTAAATTTACTAATTTTTCTTCGTTGTCCAGATTGAAACGAACTATAGCCTGGGTAATTCGTTACGTTCGTTCACTGTTAAGACGAGCAAGGGAAAAATAGCTGCCCGAAAACTTCTTCAAGGACAAGCTGCAGAAAGTATTCCAGCCAAAAGCAACTCTGAATCAAAACAACACAAAGTTGCTCCAAGGGAACCCATCACAGCCACAGAAATCACTTCAGCCGAAAGATTCTTATGCAAACAAGCTCAAATCGAAGCATTTAGAGAAGAACGCATAGCACTTAAGATGGGAAATCAAGTTTCTAGGAAAAGTGCCATGTATCAGTTAACGCCACGACTAGACCAAGACGACTTACTACGAGTAAGTGGAAGAATTGATTCTGCTAATTGCCTATCAACAGATGCAAGAAGACCAATTATCCTACCTCAGAACCATGCATTTACGGACCTAGTAGTAAGCCACTATCATCGGTTTGTTACATCATCAAAATGACGCATTAACTATAAACGAAGTCCGCCAACGTTTCTGGATCCCACACATCAGGTCAGTGCTTAAACATATTAAGAAGATTTGCCCAAGATGCAAAGTTGCTAAAGCCAAACCGGTCACCCCACTTATGGGACAGCTTCCACCAGACCGTTTAACGCCGTACGTTCGTCCTTTTACGTACACTGGCTTGGACTATTTCGGACCGCTACAAGTAACTATAGGTCGAAGGAGAGAGAAGCGATGGGTGGCATTGTTTACCTGCCTTACAACAAGAGCCATCCATTTAGAAGTAGTGTTACGGCAGCCGACAAAAGACTTGCCATACAATACACCATGGTAGTCGCGTTACAATAAAAGGCACAAAATAATGCACAACGCTACCATGCATGGTGCATTTGGCAAGAAAATGGGCCACGAAACTAAAAAGAATAAACTCCCCACTAGTAATAGAATGATAACACCAATTTTACTTTAACTAAGTACAAGCAACAAGTTTATTTCGTTGGTTCATATTTAAAGAAATTACAATGGCATAATTTACGAACATCGTTATATATAATGCGTTGTTTTTGTTGAATTGGTTGCAAGATTATTACCTTGGTTGGTGTCGTATTTCTTCGACAACTGACCTTGGGTCTCCGTCATGGGTGGTGGAGACCTCATGTCAAATAGGTCCAAATAGCTTCGTTTCGAGGCACGGAACAGGACTCAGTAATGCGTTTGACGGGAGAAATCCACTGTATTTACAGCTTCCTATTCGGTGACGACCTCGCACAACAACTGCGTTACGCCAATTTCCAGATCCCGATGTGGCCGCAGCATGTTTCGTGGGATCATACTGTGGGTTTCCTTCAGGAGTTCTTTTGTTTGCATTTCCTGCTCGAGCGGGAGCAAAGCAAAATTCCATTTACCGTCTGGATGCAAAATTTTGTTTGTTGCTTCGTCGCGGCGGGACGGTACCTCTTTTCGGAAGAAGTTTTTTTTGTCTGCGCCAACTATTTACTGGTTAATTAAAAGTAACTTTACTACAAAAAAAAAAAAAAAAAAAAAAAAAAAAAAAACTCTCTGACGCCTTGCTTGCGGTCTGACACTTCCCTCATAATCTCGTAATCGGACTTCGAGTTCCGATATTGGCGCATTAATGCGTCCCGAAGCATTGGCCAATCGGGGCGATAACTGGACCGCTGAAACTGCCAGTACCAATCATGCGCGGCGCCAGAAAGCAGGAGGTGAAAGTCTCTCAGTATTTCCGTCCATGGGCACGCATACTGAGCCTGAAGCGTTTCCAGTCTGAAGACGAAATCCTCCATGTTGTAATCATTTTGATGATAACGGTTATTTTGTGGAGCCGATCGATAGTTATTGCGTTCTTTGTTGTTGAAATATCGCGAGGGGAACCGACGCTGCCCATTGTTTTGTTTATTTTGGCCGGAATAATTGTTAGCGTTGTTGTTTTTGGATGAATTAGTATTGTTATTCGGATCTGGTTTAACACTGATATCGTTTCTGTTTTCATCAAGTTTTGCTAACTGCATCTCGGGAGACATTTTTACAATTCCCTCCTTGGAGTCAATTGATAGATCATTTCTGTAAAGTTTCTGATGATATTCCAGACCCAAATTGAAGAAATATCTCAAAGTAGCCGCATCAACTGGCAAATCCGATCCATTTGCCTTAACTGATTTCTTCACAACAAAATTAATACGTCCACTCAATGGTGTGGTGTTTGATTGTCCGCGTCGATGAATCGATGGAGTTCCATTGTAGCCTCCACTACCACCACTTGCTGGCACTTGATAATATTGTGGACAATAACCGACATGGCTTTGTGCGGTAGCTATCATTTGGGGTGGTGGTGGTGCCGGCATATACATTCCGCCTGCAGGAGGATAGCCAGCATTATACATATAATACAACGGAGCTCCACTATTTGGGATCAAAGCCTGCGGGCCAGTTTGAATGATACTCGGATCATAGCCATAGGTAAAATATTCATCACTGTACGCTGCAGTTGCATACGCTTGTGGCCCATCTGGTGATGCTTCTTGTAAGTCATCATTATTTTCAAACACTACACCGCCATTACCATCGCCAGCACAATCTCCCTTTTGAACGTCTGAACAACGTGACTGAGCTCTAGAAGATTCGTTCCTGTGAGATAGTTTGCTATCTGTCATATTATCGCGCGAATGTTCTACCGTCAATGGCATCGTACAATACTCCATTGTCTGAGTTTGAAAATTCTCCAGATGAGTAAATTGATTCAATTTATAAATACAGTCCTGCTGTTTTAGCTTCGGATCGTCATAGAAATCATCAGTTGACTTCAAATTCGACAAGCAGTATTGGGAGGTAAATTGTTGGTCAACTTTGAAGCGATAGTTGAACTGCCGCGAATAGCGATAAGTGTTGCACTTTTGAATGTGACGTTGTAGATGGTACGGTAGCGACCATGGTTTAAACTGATCAGCTGGCAATGGTTTCAATGAATCATAAGAGACAAGTCTTTTTTCGCCTAATTGTTCAACAAAAACCACACAATATCCTTTTTCCATGGCAATCTCCTGGATGTGGCAGGTATAGAGATCATTTTCAGATTTTTGCAATTTAACATGGCACTTGGCACCAACCTTAAAATTTGAATCACCATTGTACCAGTTCTGAAGCTTAAGTTCCTTGCGAGCTTCATTCCAGGAATCAAATTCTATGTTTCTATACATATTTGGATCAAGAGCTTTTGCTACCTTATACGGAAACGGAGTTATACCTTCTAATAGCAATTGTCTTACACACGAAATATACTTATCAGTCAAAAGTGAATCAACAGTATTGCTAAGAAATTTATATTCGTTGTCTTCCTTCTTTGTTTCCTTAAGTTCGCGTTGCAATTCTTCAGAGATTCGTGGAAAATTTGGATTGTGGAAATGACATAGCCTATGGTTTTCTAATATGCAATAAGTATTCTCTGGTAAATCAAACTCAAATGAACGGCCGTCTTCGATGATTATTTTAGTGCAATATCCATCTTCATTGCACTCCGTACTATAGGACGATTTTTCAAGTGAATTGGAGTGCAACATTTGCTCGACAGCGAATGTTACGTCGGGAAGCTTGAACAGATCTTTGTATAGAATTTCGTAGCATATTGATTGGCAAATAGCAACATCTTTGATGTAATCACTAGTAAATACCGAATCGAAGTGTCTTTCTGGAGTATAAAACACCCGAAATACATCGCTAAAGTCTGGACGGAAACTAAAATGACTACCAAGTGTATACGGCTCAAAAAGAAGTACATTTCGTTTGAAAACAAATGAGACTGCCTGCAGTTCAATCAAAGTTCCATATGTCTTTGGCTTCGACAGATCATCAAGATACTCGTCTAGATCTTTTTCGACTTGTGATTCAAAATAAGATCGATGTTTCCTCATATAGCTGACGCATCTCTTCCGTGTAGTCAAATGGTATTGTTGAGTGTCGTACACTTGCTCCGAAATTGTTCTAAACAGACAAGATGCATCTCTCGCTGTATGTTTGCGGTAGAAATTATTTTCTTCCAAATACTGATCGAAAGGATCGGGCGCTTGTCGACTTCCAGAAGTAAAAGGGCGTTGCATCTCGAAGATTTGCTTTTTATTTTTTTCACAGTCCTTAAACTGTTTCACTTTGATCCAACGGAACAGAAAATAGTAAAAAAAAAGAAAACAATTGAGAAAAAAACACGGCGTTTTAAATTACAATTTATGATTTTTCTATTAATTACTAGGCATATAATGTTATTTTAATGATAAAATTATTTTGATTGCGAAGAGTAAAATATAATTTAACTGTTAGTATAAGAACCTTATGCTTTTTGAATGCAATGCAAACGCAAAAAAATGAGCGGTGAGGTGTGACGTAGCAGCGAAGGGTAAGCTTTTAAGGGGAATCTGAAGTGAATTCGGCCCCCCAGATTCCAGGAGTGGTGAGGGAAGGCCCATCGGTATCAACACCGACCGATACTCTGAGGGTGGTAGCCATACGTACGAGGGAGTACAAAAATTTCTTGGCATGAAATTCTTTTTGTAGCGAGGTGAGGTTCAGTGGAGGGGCAAGATCCCCCCCTACATCCGGCGAGCTAAGCCGCGCGTCGCCAGCATGCCACTGCACTTCCGCTGGACATTCAGACCCTTTCCTTTCCCCTTTCATTTCCTTTCATATAGGCCCCTGGTGTGCCCTATTATGTGCAATTTATTTCCTTTTCCGCTTCCAGTCTCAATCCCCTTTCCGGTTCCTTTTTCTTTTCCTTTCAAACTCCCAGTACCCATTCCCAGGTCCTCATCCTATTGCCCCGTTACAAATGGCGCCCAACGTGGGGCTCGATTTTTGTCTTTGTCAATTGTCCATGTCCAGTATATTTCGGGGGGTGACCACTGGCATCATCGAAACAACTTATAAGTCTTGTTCAGGAAAGCTAATTAGCATACAAGACCAAACGCGATAAGGAGTTTCGAGGTTGTCAGTGGAAACAACTCGAAATAATGCTACTATGTGTGTAATGACATCCGCTTCCGGGTAAAGCTTCTTGTACGTCTTTGAATGGAAGGTTTAAGACGTACCTATCAAATTGCTACGAGAAGTTGAACTTGGAGGCGAGTGTCATTAATGTCCTGTGTAAGTTTACATTGGTTGCTGCGGTCAGAGGTGGAAAGAAACGTAAGTCTTGATTGGGATAGCTCTTGAGAAAGCCCAATCAATCGCGACGATGATTTCCAGTTCTGAGGGCAACAACGAATGTAACATTTGTGTATTTATGTTTTTTTTTGTATTTGGCTGCCAACCTTAGAGGAAGTATATAAAAGTAATTCGCTGCAACGTCACATCCTCAGGGAGGACAAAAACGCCACACAAATGTCACATTCGTTGTTGCCCTCAGAACTGGAAATCATCGTCGCGATTGATTGGGCTTTCTCAAGAGCTATCCCAATCAAGACTTACGTTTCTTTCCACCTCTGACCGCAGCAACCAATGTAAACTTACACAGGACATTAATGACACTCGCCTCCAAGTTCAACTTCTCGTAGCAATTTGATAGGTACGTCTTAAACCTTCCATTCAAAGACGTACAAGAAGCTTTACCCGGAAGCGGATGTCATTACACACATAGTAGCATTATTTCGAGTTGTTTCCACTGACAACCTCGAAACTCCTTATCGCGTTTGGTCTGGTATGCTAATTAGCTTTCCTGAACAAGACTTATAAGTTGTTTCGATGATGCCAGTGGTCACCCCCCGAAATATACTGGACATGGACAATTGACAAAGACAAAAATCGAGCTCTTACGTCTGGGCGCCATTTGTAACGGGGCAATAGGATGAGGACCTGGGAATGGGTACTGGGAGTTTGAAAGGAAAAGAAAAAGGAACCGGAAAGGGGATTGAGACTGGAAGCGGAAAAGGAAATAAATTGCACATAATAGGGCACACCAGGGGCCTATATGAAAGGAAATGAAAGGGGAAAGGAAAGGGTCTGAATGTCCAGCGGAAGTGCAGTGGCATGCTGGCGACGCGCGGCTTAGCTCGCCGGATGTAGGGGGGGATCTTGCTCCCGAAACTTAACCTCACCTGCAACAAAAACACAAATCAGGCCAGAGAAATATCAAAAAATGACAGCGGACGGACTATCACCACACCAAGGCGCTGCTGGTGACGTTGCAGCGTGGCCTTAACCCACCCAACCTGGAAATCGGCGGCCATGTTTTGATTTCCCCATGTTGTAATCATTTTGATGATAACGATTATTTTGTGGAGCCGATCGATAGTTATTGCGTTCTTTGTTGTTGAAATATCGCGAGGGGAACCGACGCTGCCCATTGTTTTGTTTATTTTGGCCGGAATAATTGTTAGCGTTGTTGTTTTTGGATGAATTAGTATTGTTATTCGGATCTGGTTTAACACTGATATCGTTTCCGTTTTCATCAAGTTTTGCTAACTGCATCTCGGGAGACATTTTTACAATTCCCTCCTTGGAGTCAATTGATAGATCATTTCTGTAAAGTTTCTGATGATATTCCAGACCCAAATTGAAGAAATATCTCAAAGTAGCCGCATCAACTGGCAAATCCGATCCATTTGCCTTAACTGATTTCTTCACATCAAAATTAATACGTCCACTCAATGGTGTGGTGTTTGATTGTCCGCGTCGAATCATCGAGGGATAGGAGAAAAATTAAATAAGATTAAAAAGAGGTTTCGTTGAGGGCAGCTGGCGGTCATCGCCAAGGGCATAAGTCGGTGCCACCATTTTCTTTTGTTAGCGATACGAAAAATGGCAGAAATTTCAACCGACGACGGTTACCGCTAAGACACCATCATAAAAGACAATTATAAACCACACGCAACAAGCAGATAAGTACACAAATTTTACTTATTATTATTACTTAATATACAAGACCAAGCCAAAAACATCATTTGAGTGCACCCTACAAAAATAAACTCGTAGTATAAACGAGACCAAGCGCCACCAATTTCTCAACGAAACCTCCATATTTTAATCATATTCCGATTCCCAATACATCAACCTATTTGCAAACACCGAAACCTTCGGAACCAAAGTTTTCGGACACATGTCCGAAGAAGAAAAGCTGGAACCAGAACCCAAAATTAAAAACGAACAGGAAACGAATACCACAAAACGCAGCATACTTTTAGGATTTTATCTTTTTGAGCGTTGGCATTTTAAATATTTAAATTTTTCATTATTATTATTATCTTTTTCATATTCTTTATTTTTAATTGTATTATTCGTATTGTAAGTGATTGAAAGGGTGAAGAAGAGGGTGAAGGTATCGTCGTGCCACGAAGTCGGCAGGTCGAAGCTGGGTTTCTCCGTGTAATAGCGCGACGACAATTGCCGCAAAGGCGAAACCCCCCTACAGAGCGCTCTTTAGGCAGGTATCGGGTGCAAGACAGTTGGTCTTCGTATAGGAGGTGACGGACGAGGCTAGGCTCGACCCCAAATTTTATTGTCGGCAGGTTGTGTGTAGGTGCTGGGCACCCCTTTTGTTTATAAAACCAGAGGCGTGCCACTCCTAGTGTGACATAAAGGTCCACCAACGAAATATAGCTTTCGTCTTTGCTTCGCTATTTTGATTACCGTTGTTTTTTTCCACTTCTTATTTGTTTTGTTGTTAATGAATCACATTGTACCAATTTTCATTACCTCTTTTTAGTTTTCATATTTTAACATACGTTGTTTAAACAATTCTTTATTTCATCTTTGCTTACCTTTCTTCATACGGTCATCAGTCTTCTTATCGTCTTTTTTTTATACTAATGAAGACATATGTATGAGCATTTTTTTTTTACTTTTCAAATTTCAACTTCCGCCTTTAAATACCTACTTATACGTATATATTTTGTTTGTTAGGATTGTTAACATAATTAGTTAGTTTTTTTTATTAAATGAAACTTTGTAAGCTACGCCAAACCCTGCTGTTTTTCTGGGCTTATTAAGAGGCCTGAATATGAGGATTTAGAGGTTTGAATTTTTCAGGGGGTGTGGCGGACGAGCAAAAAAATGAGCGGTGAGGTGTGACGTAGCAGCGAAGGGTAAGCTTTTAAGGGGAATCTGAAGTGAATTCGGCCCCCCAGATTCCAGGAGTGGTGAGGGAAGGCCCATCGGTATCAACACCGACCGATACTCTGAGGGTGGTAGCCATACGTACGAGGGAGTACAAAAATTTCTTGGCATGAAATTCTTTTTGTAGCGAGGTGAGGTTCAGTGGAGGAGCAATATCCCCCCCTACATCCGGCGAGCTAAGCCGCGCGTCACCAGCATGCCACTGCACTTCCGCTGGACATTCAGACCCTTTCCTTTCCCCTTTCATTTCCTTTCATATAGGCCCCTGGTGTGCCCTATTATGTGCAATTTATTTCCTTTTCCGCTTCCAGTCTCAATCCCCTTTCCGGTTCCTTTTTCTTTTCCTTTCAAACTCCCAGTACCCATTCCCAGGTCCTCATCCTATTGCCCCGTTACAGTAGCTGGAGACTTGTCAACTGATGCGTGTATTCTTTGCCTGAGAAACTTCATCAATCGTCGCGGAGTTCCAGTCCGTATACGAAGCGACAATGGGACAAATTTTGTTGGAGCCAAAAAAGAGTTAGAACGAGAAGCGGAACTGTTTGACACCGATCGTATTCAGGACGAAATGGCAGCTAGAGGAATTGAATGGAAATTTTGATTCTGCTAATTGCCTATCAACAGATGCAAGAAGACCAATTATCCTACCTCAGAACCATGCATTTACGGACCTAGTAGTAAGCCACTATCATCGGTTGTTACATCATCAAAATGACGCATTAACTATAAACGAAATCCGCCAACGTTTCTGGATCCCACACATCAGGTCAGTGCTTAAACATATTAAGAAGATTTGCCCAAGATGCAAAGTTGCTAAAGCCAAACCGGTCACCCCACTTATGGGACAGCTTCCACCAGACCGTTTAACGCCGTACGTTCGTCCTTTTACGTACACTGGCTTGGACTATTTCGGACCGCTACAAGTATCTATAGGTCGAAGGAGAGAGAAGCGATGGGTGGCATTGTTTACCTGCCTTACAACAAGAGCCATCTATTTAGAAGTAGCTGGAGACTTGTCAACTGATGCTTGTATTCTTTGCCTGAGAAACTTCATCAATCGTCGCGGAGTTCCAGTCCGTATACGAAGCGACAATGGGACAAATTTTGTTGGAGCCAAAAAAGAGTTAGAACGAGAAGCGGAACTGTTTGACACCGATCGTATTCAGGACGAAATGGCAGCTAGAGTGGAAGTTTTCATGTCCGTTGAATCCCAGTGAAGGAGGCATATGGGAGCGTATGGTGCAGTCGGTAAAGAAGGTCCTAATGGTAACACTACGAGAAGAAGCACCGCGTGTGGAAACACTTCGAAGTCTATTAATCGAAGCCGAAAATATCGTCAACTCTCGGCCGTTAACAGAATTACCATTGACATCAGAAGAGGATGAGCCGCTCACCCCCAACCACTTCTTGATTGGAAGTGTGAACTCCACTCAGACGCCGAGCCTGGAAGAAACACCAATTTGCTGCCGAAATCAGTGGAGGATATCACAACAGCTAAAAAACAGATTTTGGACAGGAATACCTTCCAATGTTAACCAAACGCAGCAAGTGGCATGAGAAAGTATCCCCTCTCAAAGTTGACGACCTAGTCATAATTTGTGACGCCAGCCAGCCTCGGAATAGATGGCAGCGAGGGAGAATCGTTCACGTGTATCCAGCGGCAGATGGACAAGTTAGAAGCGCTGATGTAAAAACCACTCACGGAACACTTCGTCGACCAGCATCGAAACTTGCCGTACTTCACGTTGATGGTGAATCACTTCGAGGATTCACGGAGGGTGGAGTGTCGTCATCAATGTCATCGCCGCCCAAAAATATTTCAGCTTAACTGGTCGAACAGAATGGTGTAGTTGTAGTTGTCGCGTGTAGCACTGTCAAAGTAGAAAGATACAGAAATAGTACACAGTGCCACAATGAGAAGCTGTAAATGTAGCAAAGAATGTATGGTGTAGCAGAAGTTAAACAAAATTCAACTCTTGCTACAAGCTGCAGCTACATTCATTCTGTTCAAGGGGTAAGTCCACGGAACACATCTAAAACAAAACGTCAAATTTAAAAGAATTCCTGTGATTGGTTAACCAATCAGGAAAGACCTTTTATAGAGAACTTTATTGAAACAAAAAAAAGACGAGCTGAGTGGACGAAGATAGGTCGAAGGCAGCGGTCGCAATATTGCCGTGGTAAAGGCACAAATTTTATAATTTTGTATTTCAATAAACTCTAAGTTTAATAAAATTTTTGCCGAGTTTTATTGCCGAAATTTACATTTGCCGTTATATCAGACACAGATCCAGACTTGAACTACATTGTTGGCGACTCAGAACCTATTAACTTCGCCACATTGGTTTGGTGGTTCTAAATGTATGTGGAACTTGTAAAATGCACTTTTTTTAAATAATAGCCGGTTTTGATTATCTACATGATCTGATCCGGATCAATTTCTTACACGTGATTACAAAAACAACATGGGATCCTGCTTTTTATCTGGATCTATTTCAATGATCCAAAAATGACTATTGTGAATCTGTCTCAATAGTGCAAAGAAAAGAGGCAACAGATGCATGACAAATAAACAAACATAAGGCAAAAAGAGACGGGTATATAACTAAGATCCTGTCTGTTTTATTTATCATGATCTGATCCGGATCAGATCATGAGGATAATAAAATTCGGCTAATAATAATAATCCTGTTATCCCAAGTGTAACTCTACCATTATATCTAAATAACTTATTGAGCAGGAAAATCCCTCTTGCTCAAAGGTATAACCGTTTTAGATTAGGCTGCACAATGCAGCTCGTCAAGTGGGTCAGACGTATTGAGTAAAGTTCGCTTTCCGTATCAGAACTAAAAGGGCATTTGGCGAGTTCGCGCAGTGTAAAAATAATTAAATATTATTTCGAGGTATTATTTTCAGAAGTGGGATTAGAAATCCATTTTAAGGTGTAAGGTTAGGTTGGAGGGGGTGATAATACGGCAAGCCGCACCATCTCACTCGGATCTCAGTTTTTTTTAAGGTGTAAAGAATTTAACATATTTGTATAATGGCCAGTTATTTCGAGTAAAAAAAAATAAGAAAGACAAATAACCAAAACATATTCCTACAGTTCAATTTACTTTTTGATGAAGGAGGGAAAAGGACGGCATGATTACAAGGTATAACAAGAAATTTGAATGTCAGCCGTTAAGAAGGGAAACAAATTATATATTGTGTATCCCTATCTACCAAACAACCAATACTTATGTATTAGTTAGTGTGGAGAATCCATGATTCTGTACACAGAGTATAAGAGTATAACAAGAAATTTGAATTTCAGCCGTTGAAGAGAGAGATATTATATAATCGGTTCAATCTATCAATGTAATGGTAGAGTGGGGGGTGATAGGAATTTTTTTAATCTTTTCTTCTCGTTTGCTCCTTATGATTTTAAAAGGGAATGTATTAAAAAGGACCGCGATAGAAAATACAAAGTATTTTGGTAGAAATTGTCGATTCAATTTAAACGGTAGGTACGTTTCGTTGCATTTCGTTTTTGATTTTGATCAGTTCAGTCGTGAAATAGTTGTGAAGAAATTTAAAAGAAAAAGAAAATAAGAAAATAAATGTCTGGAAGACCAAGAAAAATACCAAAACGATTTGTTGACGGTGAAACAGGTGAGTCTAATATTCTTAGACTAAAGTTGCAATTAGAGGAAATGAAGCAAAAGAACATCGAACTTGAAAAAGAAGTAGCTCTATGTCGTCGTTCATCAAGTGAAACATCACAAAACACGACATCAGTTATTACACCTTCAACCCAGATATCATTAAGATTAGGCACAGACGAGGTTACGAGGATAATCCCCCTATTCAACCCGTCGAACTCATCCTTCCTTAGTGCTTCGCAATGGGTCGAGTCGATCGAAAATATTCGCCATCTCTATGAATGGGACGATCGCAGCACGTTATTTTACGCGTCCCTGAGGCTAGGAGATGCGGCAACAAATTGGTTTGACGGGTATAGAGCAGAAATCCGCAATTGGGACGAGTTCAAAATAAAAATTCTCCGAGATTTCTCCTCAGAAGAGAATTCTGCGGATATTCATGTGGAGTTATTATCCCGGCAAAAAAAAGATACCGAAAGTTACGAAAGTTATGTCTATGGGATGGTGGCACTAGGAAGAAGAGGGAAACTGGACAATAATGCTATCATAAAATATATAATCTCTGGGCTCAAAGATACTACATTAATGAACAACTTAGTAACAGCAAACTGCATTAGCATTCCCGACAAAAATTAAATCGCTAATAGACATTCAAAAACAAGCGGAAACGCGACAAAGGCTCGAAAATAATAGAATTCCAAAAAATATCCCTCGACCAATTTTAAAACCATTCAATAATTCATATAAATTTCAAACTCCTTATCCGTTTCCCCGAATTTGTTACAACTGTCGCTCCCCTGGACATTGGACAAGCGAATGCAAGTCATTATATCGCGAGAAAAATAAAAAAACTGCCCCACACCACGGACAATATCAAAAAAAACTTTCATGACCCTAAACGACAAAACGTTCCAAACCAGCGAAACGAGATAGTTTGTTTCAATTGCCGAGCACCAGGTCATATATCTCGTGACTGTAAAAAACTTCACCATCCTTTCAAACTTGATCAAGCTGCTGAAGAACCCCCCAGAAAAATACATCGTTTACAGCGGGTCGAAGATGAATGTGGATTGCTGAAGAACATAGATATCGGTGGCCACTCTATGAAAGCCTTTGTAGACCTAGGGAGCGATTGTACCACCATAAAGCAATCCGAAGTAGAAAAGCTGGGATGGAAAATGCAATTTTGTAACACGAAGCTACAGGGCTTCGGCATGACCTCCAGCAATGCCATAGGGAAAGTAATCAAAAATGTGACGTTAGGCGAAGTAACTTTAGAAATCGATATTCTAGTCGTCCGAGATCAATTACAAGACTACACAATGATCCTAGGCAGAAACTTTTTAGATTCTGATAAAGTCTGCATCACAAGAAGAAATGGTCAACTAACTGTTACGCGTAACGACAACATCCTATGACTAAAAAGTAACAATTCACAATTGAAACAAACACAAATACCGAAAATTAAAAAAGACGGTAATTATAAATGTGCAAGTAACGACCATATCCAACTACTTGAAATACTAAACAAATATCGCAATTGTATTGCAATGAATTTAAATGAACTCGGCATTACAGATAAGATAAAAATGAACCTTAAATTAAAAGAGCAACAAATAATTCGTTATAAACCCTATCGTATCCCGTATAATGAATTACCCCACCTGGACAAAATAATTAATGAACTTTTAGAAAATAAAATTATAGAACATTCGAATTCTGAGTACGCTAGTCCTGCTTTACTAGTAAAAAAGAAAAATGGTTCGTATCGCCTTTGCATTGACTACCGTCGCCTTAATGAAATTACGGTTCGTGAAAATTTCCCTATGCCTAACATGGAAGAACAAATTAATTTAATGGCCGGGGGGCGAATCTTCATTGTACTTGATTTAATGCACGGCTACTATCAAATTCCGATCGAAGAGAGTTCAAAATACCTAACATCTTTCGTAACACCTAATGGACAGTATCAGTTTAATCGTGTTCCGTTCGGGCTATCAAATTCTCCATCAGTTTTTATGAGACTAATGAATCTCGTTATACGAAAACTAGCATCCAAAAACATTTTAATTTACATGGACGATATTGTTTTATTCGCGGAAGATGTGCCTACGATCCTGAAATTATTAGAGAAACTATTTATAGTTCTTAGAGAAGTGAAAGTTACATTAAATATCAAAAAATGTGTATTTCTAGCTGATAAAATAACATATTTAGGACATGAGATAAGTGAAGGGGGCATAGAGCCAGGGAGTGTTAAAATAAAATCGATAGAAAATTTTCCTTTGCCTCTCGATACGCGGCAAGTAAAACAATTTCTTGGTCTCACTAGCTATTTTCGCCGTTTTGTGCCTAATTATGCAAAAATAGCCTCACCTCTTAACGCTCTATTAAAATCGGGTACTTCTTTCATATGGACAAAAGATATGGGACACGCGTTTGAAACCCTCAAAGCAAAATTGTGTGAATCCCCTGTCCTTGTCATTTACGATCCCAACAAAGACATACAGACACAAGTTGTATTGGCCTCGCAGGTGTTTTAATTCAATTAAATGAGACTGGAGAAAAAAAAGCAGTTTCTTACTTCAGCCGAGCTACAACACAAGATGAGCAGAAATTTCATAGCTAAGAGCTTGAGGCTCTAGCTGTCGTTGAGAGTTTGGAACGCTTTCAATACTATCTATTGGGAAAGCATTTCACAATATTTACGGATTGTAACTCCTTAAAGTTGACTCAATCGAAAATGGAAATCAAACGAATCGCCAGGTGGTGGTTAAAAATCCAAGAATTTGACTTCAAATTGGAATATCAAACAGCGCAACAGATGCAACACGCAGACGCCTTAAGCAGAAATCCAACCGAAAAATCTGTGGAAATGGAAGAGGCAGGATTAAATATGATGATAGTACAAACACCAGACGAAGATTGGATATCCGTTCTACAAAGTCGAGACAGTCAACTCAAAGAAATTCAGGACGTGCTAAATAACCCCGACATGAAATGCCCAAGAAGAAAGGATTATGAAAAGCAATATGTCCTCAAGAATGGACGTATCTATAAAAAGACAGAAAAAGGACCCCGATTTGTTGTACCCAGAGGAGCAAGATGGTGCGTTATCAAATCATCACATGACGACATCGGACATCATAGGTCTTGAACGTACTATTGATCATATATGACGAACATATTGGTTTCCTAAAATGACGAGTATTGTAATTAAATATTTAAATAGCTGCATCGCTTGCTTATATAACAAACGTGGTAAAGATGAAACACGATACCAAATCCATCCAATTCCAAAAACACCAATACCATTTTATACAATCCATATAGATCATTTAGGTCCATATGTCAAAAGTACGAAAGGAAACTTATATGTCCTTGGCATAATAGATAGCTTCACAAAATTCCTAATATTAAGACCAGTAAAGACTACGAACTCAAACGCTGTGATCAAAACTTTAATTGAACTTTCTCAATTTTTTGGAACACCTACACGAATTGTAAGCGACCGAGGCACTGCTTTCACAGCAAAAGCGTTTGAAAAGTACTGCAAAGAAAATGGAATCCACCATATTTTGAATGCTGTTAGGACACCAAGAGCAAATGGTCAAATTGAGCGCTACTTCAGAACAGTAAAAACATCCCTATCTACAATGACTGTTCGGCAAGATGGCAGGGACTGGGAGAACCACCTGCCAGCAATACAATTTGGACTCAACACCTTAAAACACAAAATCACAAACCAGACACCACAAGAATTACTATTTGGTTTCAAACCAAAAAACATTCTAAGCAATCAATTAAATTTAGCCCTTCAAGAAGATGATTCCAGTGACGAAGACGAAAACATTCCACTAGCTGAACTCCGAGAAATCGCAAATCGTCGCACCCAACAACTTCAATGTCAACAAGCTGGAAAATTTAACACGGCTCACAAAAAACCACAATCGTATGAAGAGGGCGATTTAGTACTTTTACGAGCAGAGCATCCAGCTACCGGACAATCAAAAAAACTACTGCCAAGGTACAAGGGTCCATTTGAAGTGAAGAAAGTTCTCGAAAATGACCGGTATCTAATTGGTGACACAACATCCTTCCAAGTATCTCAACGCCCATACTCTTCAATTCATGCTGCAGATCGAATAAAACCTTTTGCTAAAATAAATGAGCTTCATTGGGAAGAATTGGATGAATCGGACAGTGATTCTAATGAAGACGACCCAACACCACCCAACATATCCTGAAATTATTTTTTTTTGTTTTCTTACCATACATGATATACTTACGTTTAGTTAACTTTGTTTGTATCCTTCCTTATGCTATGTTCCCACCAAAATGAAATCCGAGATTTCGGTTGAAATCTTTTGATATTTTGAGCCACTGGAACAAGGTTTCATAGAAATTTCAACGAAATCTCAATTAAATCTCTGGATTTCAACGAAATCTTAATGAAATTCTGCTTCACCATTTTGAAATCTCGAAATTTTTTAGCTGAAATCTCGGATTTCGTTTTGGTGGGAACATAGCATTATCTTTAGATTGCAGTTTTGCAATCATCATCATCATCAAGTCCTGTAACCCCGGTTGGGGCATAGGGCGCCAACAAATCGTTTCCATCCTTCTCGGTCTGCAGATAGATATTTTAACTGTGGCCACGTCTTTCTCTGGGAGTCTGCTTCTGCTAGAATTGTTGATTTCCATGTTGTTCTTGGTCTTCCAACCCGCCGTGCACCCTGAGGATTCCATTCAAATGACTGCTTTGCAATTTCATCGTTTGGTTTCCTCAGTGTGTGACCAATCCATTGCCATTTAAGGTAGAACTATAATAGTCGGAAGGGCACTGAAGCTAATGTCAAAAACCAACGAAAAGTAGCTTTCCGTACCGAAAAAAGGGGAACACACCCATAATGTAACTATCATCTTTCTCATTTTGGCATTCCTATTTCACCAAATGTCAGTTTTACTTAAGTGAGGTGCGCTCGGGAGCGCACCTCACTTCCGTAACCAAAGTTGAACGAAACTTGACGAAACGCTCCACTTCGCAATTATAGTCGCGTCAAATGCTTTCCGTATATTCGCTTGTTTTCTTCCGACCACTTAAGTGCCCCTCCGAGCATTATAGTTCTAGCTTTACGCTTTCTTATGTCAACGTCCAGCCGCTCCTGGCTTGTCCTGTGCCACAATTCCTCGTTTGATATAATTTGTGGCCAGCGAATTTTTAGAATATGGCGTAGACAACGGTTCACAAAAGCCTGCAATTTCTTTGAGATGGTAGTCGTGACTTTCCAGGTTTCGCAAGCATATAACAGCACGGATTTGACATTGGATTCGAAGAATCTCAACTTTGTGCGCAAGGAGATTTGACATGAGTTCCAAATTTGGGAGAGAGAACCGAAGGCTGCGCGAGCTTTATTTATTCTACTTTGAACGTCCAGATCAGTACCACCATTTGCTGAAACAATACTTCCAAGGTAGTTAAATTGTTCCACCTCTTCAACTGGCGTCTCCTGTATTAAAATACGCTGATGTGTGGAGCGGCCTGTGAGCATTATTTTTGTCTTTTTGCTATTTATTTTCAGACCACTCGCCACTCCTTTTACCTTCAGAGCTTGACACATCCCGTTCAGCCCGCTGATGTTATTTGCCAAGAGACATATATCATCGGCATAGTCTAAGTGGCTAAGCCTTTCAAACGGTCTCCATTGAATGCCCTGCCTCTCTGATGTTCCAACGCTGGCCGTCAAGACATCGTCAATCGCCAGTAGAAAGAGAATTGGCGATAGAACATCTCCCTGTCTCACACCCTGCCGCACTTCGAAAGAGTCGGATAGCTGCCCATTGTGTAAAACAAAGCATCTTGCGTTGTTATAGGACTCTCTTATAATGGCAACAATTTTTGGGGGAATTCCTCTACCAAGAAGTGATCTCCATATACATTCACGGTTGACTCGGTCAAAGGCCTTCTCAAAATCCACAAACATGAGGTAAAGCGGTGATTGAAACTCCGCAGACTGCTCAAGAACGATACGCAGAGTGTTGATATGGTCGACACAAGACCGCCCACTGCGGAAACCAGCTTGATGCCTCTTGAGTGTAGACTCGATTCTAACCTTTATCCGCTCCAGAATGATGGTTGCCATTAATTTTGGAAAAACGGACAAAACTGTAATACCTCGCCAATTGTTGCAATTCTTAAGATCACCTTTCTTTGGCAACTTAACAATTACACCATCCTTCCAGTCGCTGGGATAGATTTCATTTTCCCACACAGCTTGTATCAACGGGTGTAGAATACTAGCCGTTCTGACAGGGTCAGCTTTCAGGAACTCGGCTGGTATACCATCAAGTCCAGCTGCTTTGTTGTTTTTGAGAAGATTTATCGAAGATTGAATTTCCAGTACTGTAGGGGGCTCGATGTCAATACCCCTATATGATCTACGCATCTCGTTAAGCTGGGGCACTTCAGCACTCTGCTCGACAGAATCCTCATTAAGCAAGGCACAAAAGTGCTCCTTCCACCTGCGCAGCTGATCCTCGATTGATACCAAAAGTGTACCATCCACATCCATTACAGGATGATTGGTGTTGGTTTTCTTCCCGACAACTTCCTTGGATATTTGGTACAATTCCCTCATGTCTCCTCTTCATGCAGCGTTTTCCGCATTTTCTGCGAGACCGTCTAACCTCACCCTCTTGTCTCGTCTCACACAGCGATAGACCATCTTATGTGCTAAGCGATACTCTCTTCGCAATTCAGCCTTTCGTTGAGCATCTGCTTCGGCATTTATTTGCATCTTCAACGATTTGCGAAGCTCGATTTTATCCCAGGTGTCTTGGGATATCCAAGAGTCTCTAACTCTCGACTGCTTGGGTACAGTTTCGGATCCAGCATCCATAAAAACACTTTTTATATCACCCCACATCTCATCAATTGTTGAATGTTGTATTCCGTTTAATGACGAAGCTCTGTCGTTAAGGTTGGTGACATAGTTACGACATATGTTGGGATCACTTAAAGCATTTGTATTGAACTTCGAATTCATTGCTGCACCCTGTGATTGACGTTGTACAGCTGCCGTTCGTAGCTTGAGACTCATGAGAACCAAATGATGGTCGCTTCCAATGTCGGCATTTCTTATGCTCCGAACATCGCACATTGACTTCCTCCATCGCTGCTGAATCATGATGTGGTCAATTTGGTTTTCAGTTTGACCATCCGGATGTACCCAGGTGATTTTGTTGCAAGTCTTATGTTTAAACACAGTTCCACCCAGTACAAGACGATTAGCGTTACAAAAATCGACCAGCAAATCGCCATTTTCATTTCGTGACCCCAAGCCATTTTTCCCCATGACGCGTTCCAGACCGTAGTTGTCTGATCCGACTTGGGCATTGAGATCTCCCATGACAATTATGATGTCGGCTCTTGGAACACCACTGTAAACTGAGTTAAGATGAGTGTAGAAAGCGGTTTTGTCTTCCTCGGTCGCTTCATTTGTGGGGGCGTAGCACTGAATTATTGTGACGTTGCGAATTTTTGAACAGAACCTTGCTGTCATTATTCTTGCAGAAATGGGCGCCCAGGATATAAGACTACGCCTTGCTTCTTCGTTCAACATAATTCCGACACCATGCAGCCTTTGGCCACCCTCTCTTTCATCCTCCCCGGAATACAGCATTCTCGTTTGCCCAGAGTCAGCTCTGTATTCGGCTCTTCCTCTCCACCTAGTTTCACTGATGCCCAGGATACTGATCTTAAGGTGAAGCATTTCACGCTCAACCTGCTCGTATCTACCTTCGCCGTACAAGGATCGAACGTTCCATGCTCCGATTTTCGAACGTATGCGGTAGCCAAAAGTATCATTTGCTCTTCTTAAAAGACTTCTTCTATTTGTTAACGATTCATTTATTGTTATGGCGTCTTGATTGACGCTGGTACACGAAAGATGCCGCACCCCCAAATCCGATGTGCGGTTTACAGCAGCCGAAGCTGCAGAAGGATTCTCCATAAAATGGTTACCTCTTGGGGACTCATTTCCAATTGTTGTCATATTTCATGTAATAGCATATATCCTTCCACCATGGTGTTTTCCGAGATACGATTAATAACATACATAAGCTCAGATTTGACAGGCACACCCGCCTTTTGTATGGTCAAACACATAACTGCTCGAGGCCGCCCACTATGGGAAAACAGACGCCTTTTGTAGCCGCCCAATATGGGTTACAGACGCTACCTGCTGCTGCCGTTGGCCTTTTAACAAAAAAAAACGCTCCTCCGCCACCAGACTATCATGTCGTTGACCGCCACCTGCAGTTCATCCGTCTTAAGGGGGCTTTTAACCATCCCAAGGACAAGTTTGTGCCCTGACCAGCAAAGCTGGGTTGTCTGCTTATCCCGGCATCATTCGGTCCCCCTGCACGTTAGCGTTACCCACCCTCCACCACGTGGAGGTGTGCATAGGGATTTTCCTATCAGTTTTGCAATAATAAAATAAATGTTTTCTTGTATATATTCATTCAGTTATATCCAATTCCTTTCAACAATTTCAGATGGAGTGTTTTGGTTTGCATAAAAAAAGAGAGTAAGATTGGACTTTTTTGTGGTTGAGTGTGCCACTTGACGGCGGTGTCAAGGTGGAGGGTGAAATGCATCGTTACTAGATACACAATCACTTCCGTCAAGCATTCATAAATGCATCAAACCCACAGTACATTTATTAGATGTGTACTGTGCAACAATCCAGCATCACTTTTGTGCGACATATTCATTTTTGCAGATCTGCATCGTATGATGGGCAAACCTAAACCAAACCAGAATCAAGGAAGCTCTAGACGCTTTGTTGCTGATGCATTTTTATCACTATCGGCTGCGTTGCACATTAGCATTTCAGCTAGCAGGACAGTGGTGCAGGAGTGATCGGCTTTTTTTAAGTTTTTTTATTCATAAATGTAGGGTTTTTCGAGTCATTTGGTAGGTACGATGGCAGCCAGATATACATATGTCCGAAAATCATTGCATAAATAAACAGGAATGGTTGTGCGTCCATTGGGGTTGGAAAGGAAACTTCCCAAGGTCCATCAAGAGGCACATCGATCACGGAACACATTGGTGAGCGCACGATTCTTCTCGTGGATCGACTTTGTGGACTCGGAATTCATATAAATTGGTTTTTGATTAGTTATGGGATGTGGTTTAGCCTGAAGGGTAATTTATTTTCTCTGGATAGTTTGATTTTTTTTTAAATTTATTTCCTTTAAAAGAGTTCAACATTCAAAGTTGTCTTGTTTTGTTTTGTTTTGAATTTGGCAAATATATTTGACATTTCAATCCAGGTTTGTAACTAGAAAAAAATGAGGGTTCACAGAGTTGTTAGGAGACTTGTTTATTGATCTGTGACAAGATCTGTTTGTTTACTTTTTAAGATCGGATTTTTTTTTCAACCATCAGTGAAACTTTCAGTTGTTGTCAAAATAATGAATTAAAAAAAAACTATCAATTGGAGGGTTAGTCCTCGATTACAATCAAAAATATCTGAGTGATAAACTTAACTGAGTGTTATGTAAGAGCTGAGTGAAATAGATGAACTACGTGTAATGAGAAAACTGACTGAAAATATATATTCTGTGTGAAAATATATATTCTGAGTTAAAATAGATATACATGTACATGTTGAGTGCTGAGTGACGAACAAAATACGACACTAAGTGCGCGGAAAGCTGAGTGAAGATAAGTAAAAAAAAGTAATTAGCACTGAGGACAGTGCACTGCAGGATGGCCGAGTTGTTATCCCAAGTGTAACTCTACCATTATATCTAAATAACTTATTGAGCAGGGAAATCCCTCTTGCTCAAAGGTATAACAGTTTTAGATTAGGCTGCACAATGCAGCTCGTCAAGTGGGTCAGACGTATTGAGTTAAGTTCGCTTTCCGTATCTGAACTAAAAGGGCATTTGGCGAGTTCGCGCAGTGTAAAACTAATTAAATATTATTTCGAGGTATTAATCCCAAAATGACTTTCTTAATTTCAGGTTGAAAGTTCTGTAAAAATAACAATATTTAATAATAGCTACGTTTATGGACTTTGGCGAAAAGAACAACATCGGGACATTTCAACATCTATTTACTTTTTCCTTGGTCCGCAAGGATGATAAGGGATACTGATGCTGTCAAAGTTCACCACATTTTATAAAAGGAACAATTAAAAGAATATAACCATATAGCTGGCCCATAATTTCGTGAAGTAACAACGGCATTTAGTGAAGATAGAAGCCATCATTGCGGCGACCTGGAATAATAAATGATTGGTAGCTCGTTTGGTCCATTTCAAGATTCCACACTTGCGCCGCAAAATGTCAATATTATACCCAAATAAGAATCCATGTATATATCATTGTCAAAGGCAAATAATCAAAATATATAAAATAAAAACAAAACTCAGATGTTTTATTTTTTAGCTAGGCCGTGTGCCAATTGCGTTAAAATTCTGGTTAAATTTGATCCCAGGTAAATGTTATCCCTTTTTATAGGGATGAGTAAAATTTAAGGTTTTTGCTGTGTCAATTGGATTAAATGGGATTTTTTTTTAACATTCACTTCCCATTAGTTTTGTTGTTGCATTTTTTTCAGTAATGATAGTTCGGAAACAATTCAGTTTGCAAAATGAATGAATCATCTGAAAAAGGATTTTCAATAAATATTGTAATAACTTTCCATATTTGAACTATAACGACTCCGAAATGCAAACAAACGGACACAGTAAAGCTTACGGTCGCAGTGCAAACATACCCTTATTAGCTATAATTATAGCAACTCTCAAACGAAGGAAGCGCCATCTGCCGGATTATAGCAGATTTACCAGCTGTCAAATAAAAGCTTTTGGAAGGGAAATTATTGGGAAATTTCCCCTACGGAAAGCTTTGGAAGCAGAGACCAGTGCCGAGATTCAGCTAATTCGAAGCCCCAGGGAGTGAGTGAGATGAGTCACTTTTCGTCGAAAATCGATTCAGTTAGCAAAAGGGAGTGAGTGAGCGAGTGAAATGAAATGTCAGATTACTCGCCAGATATTTCCGCAGTGACTTGGTGTATGTGTTGGTAAATTTCCAGTTTTGGATAGGTATGTGTGCTTTTCACAAGAATTCCTATTCACGGATAGGAAACGAAATAAAAAACAACAACGTAGATAAAAACAACTACCCTTTTATTGATTCTTTAATTTTATTTTATTATCATATGCACATATATATATTAAATAAATTTATATTCTATTCACTTTCAACACTTTTAAACTTTTTATTTCTCAAGGGTGAAACTCACATTAAACTTTAATTATGACAAAAAAAAAAATAATTGAAACAAAAGATACTCCAAACTCCATTATTAAAGATTCCAATGTTTACATTGTTGTATTTTTTGTTTCATTTCGTTTTGGGTAACGAGTGTGACAAGGAGGTAGAATTAAGCTCTTTTATATTTATTCTTTGTCTCATGTTCGAAACTAGATTCGAACTTACTCATTTCACTTAAATAACTGAATCGCTTTTGCGAGTGAAGTGAGATGAGTCGGCGAGTAAGGCGAGTCATCTCATCTCACTCGCTGAAATAGCTGAATCTCGGCACAGAACGTTCTTCTTATTTCGAGAGTTTGGAAAACAAGTATAAAAGGCACATGTTTGAACGGCAGCGACACAGTTTGTTTTTAATCGTGAATGAATAAAGTTGGTTGTAATAAAAGTGAAAAGTAAAGTTGGTGAATTAATTTCAGTGGTGAATAATAAATCGTTTTGTAGTAAGAAAAGTAAAGTGTTTTTATTTTGTAAAATAAATAAGTGGAAGTTTTGAATAAAGTAAATAAGTTTTATTAACGAACCTGAGAAAATATTACATTGGTGTTAGAAGTGGAATAAAACTTATTTTATCTGGCACTCAGTCAATTTATTGTGTGGAAAGTGAAAAAAAAGACAATGGGTAAATCTTTCAATGATTTAAATTTAGTGGAACTTAAGGCAGAACTGAATAAGCGAGATTTTCCTACTGCTGGAACAAAGAATGATCTTATAATTCGTCTGCAAGAAGATTTAAGAAGATGTGGTAAAAACCCGGACACATTTATATTCGACATTGAAATGGAAGAACAACAAGAGCAAGTAAGTACGTTGGACATAACCATTATGATGTCTCAGCTGCTCGCCAGCCAAAAGAATCTTCTCGAACAAAGCCAAGAGCAAAAGAATCTTCTAGAACAGCAAAACCAAGAACAACGGAATGAACAAAAGAATCTTCTCGAACGTTTCGAACAGCAAAGCCTAGAGCAGAAGTATCTTCTAGAACAACAAAGCCAAGGACAAAAGAGTCTGCTCGAAAAACAAGAAAAGAATCTTCTTCAACAATTCCAAGAACAGACAAATTTACTCGAAGGTAAGTTAGATGCCTTTGACAACAGAATTGTTGCCCTTGACGAGCGAGTCGATAGACAATTTTCAACTGTCGATAAGCAATTGTCAACAGTAGAAGCAAAGTTCGAAAAAATGGAAGATAAAATTGAATCCATTACCAAGGAATTAGACAAAGTAAGGAAGATGAAGGTTCAAGAAAGTTCTGGTGACTGTCCTAGGAGAAAGGAGATGCATCCACCAACCTTCGATGGACAAACTTCTTGGTCAATCTACAAGAAGCGAACGGCTGGGACGACGACGACAAATATATAGCTCTGACGCTTGCTCTTAGAGGAACTGCTGCTGAGCTGCTGCAAACCATACCAGCAGAAAAGAAAGGCAACTTCAGCGCTCTTGTTCAGGCCATTGACAAACGCTTTGGAGATGGCCATATGCAAGAAGTCTTCCGTGTTCAACTCAATACAAGAGTCCAGAAAAGGGGAGAAGCTCTGCAACAGCTTCAAGCAGACATTGAACGATTGGCGCATCTGGCATATCCAGCTGCAGGAGATGAAATCATTAACCAGTTCGCAACAGAAGCCTTTGTTCGTGCTGTTTCTGACATCAACCTTCAGCGAGCAATTCGAACGGCTGGAAAACGCACGCTCCCTGAAGCATTAGCGTTCGCCCTGACTATGGAAGCAGCAGAACAGGCTTCCCAAGGAGTTCATCGGGTAAGAGAAATAGAAATTGAGGAGTGTTCTTGCCAGAGAACTGTATTCCAAAGGAACCAGCGAGATAGACCTGTTCGATGCTGGAACTGTAACAAAACCGGACATCTTCAACGCCAGTGCAGATTGCCACCTAGAAAACCTGCATGTCAATATTGTGGAAGCAGAAACAGCAACAACAACAATGTCAATACTCCTACTCGGCCCGTTTCTCAACCGGGAAACGAGTAAGAACCAACTTCGAGGGGCAGAAGCTGGTTTCTGGTATCGATGGCCCCAGAACCACCATCCAGGTATCACAGACGAAACGAAACAATAAAAGTCTGACTGTGGAGGCAACACTAAACGGCAAAAAGCAAGTGGCTACGATCGACACCGGTGCCACTGCCTCCATTGTTCGAAAGGACTTAGTGAAGATGACATGGCTGCATAACACCAACACTTACCGCCTGAAAACTGCAACAGGAGAGGCAGCCAGAGTTTACGGGGAGGTTCGTCTTACAATCCGTTTGGCAGAACTGGAGTTTTCACATCTGTTTCTGGTAGCAGATATATGTGACGAGTGCATCGTTGGAATCGACTTTATGAAAGAGCATGGAGTAATTCTCGACATCGGGAAGCAAGTTCTCAAGTACCGAAATGTGGAAATTCCTATGGTTTACGGCAATGAAAACTCATCAACTCTCAGGACTGTCATAAAAGAAGATATATGCCTGCCACCTTCCTCAGAAGTGTTCGTTTGGACGAAAATAAAAGGTGATTTGGGTAGCCATCGATACCTAATGGTGGAACCAGACTCTGAACAGTCTTCCCAAAACATCATCCTAGGGAAGACCCTTGTGGCACCAAAGAACAACATGGTACCCGTACGGATACTTAACATCAAACCGTACGAAGTCAAGCTAAGAAAAGGAGAAATTGTTGGAAAGTGTGAATCTGTTTCCGCCATAACTACGATCACAGAAGCTGACGCACAAAAATCTGTGGACCCCGGCAAAGTGAACTCTATGAAGGCAAAAATTCTGAAGTCATCCAAATTAACTGAACGTCAGCTAAGTGTTGCTGGAAGCCTCCTTCACGAGTACGGTGATATACTCTCTTCACCCAGTGGGCAGTTTGGTCGAACACAACTGGTGCAGCATCGAATCGATACAGGAGACGCAAGACCTATTCGAAAACCAGCAAGACGTCTCCCATTAGCCAAACAAGCCGAAGTTGAAGAGATGATATCGACCATGAAGAAAGATGGGCTAATCGAAAACTCAAAAAGTCCTTGGGCATCCCCAGTTGTTCTTGTCAAAAAGAAGGACGGAAGTACTCGATTTTGTGTGGACTATCGGAGGCTGAACGATGTGACAAAGAAAGACAGCTACCCTCTGCCAAGAATCAGCGATAATCTGGATGCGATGGAAGGAGCTGAATGGTTTTCAACATTGGACTTGAAGAGTGGCTACTGGCAGGTAGAAATCCATCCAGAAGATCGAGAAAAGACGGCTTTCTCCACAGGAAATGGTCTGTGGCAATTTAAAGTGATGCCTTTCGGACTATGCAACGCTCCGGCAACATTTGAGCGTTTGATGGAGTGCGTTTTACAAGGACTTATTTGGAAATCTTGCCTAGTCTATTTGGACGATGTCATTGTTTATGGTAAGACATTTGATGAGCATTGTGGAAACCTTAAGGCCGTGTTCCAGAGGCTTCGAGAAGCAAACTTGAAATTGAATCCAGACAAGTGCGAGTTTTTCAAGTCTGAGGTAAAATACTTGGGACATATCATCTCTTCCCAAGGAGTGAAGACTGATCCTGAAAAAGTTGACACTGTAAAGAATTGGCCAACACCACAGGATAAACATCAACTCCGGAGCTTTCTTGGTCTAGCCACGTACTATCGACGATTTGTGAAGGATTTTGCTGGGATCGCGAAAAGTTTGCATCAGCTAACAGAGAAAGGCAAAAGGCGAGAAAAGCTTCCAGGAACTTAAGCAGCGCCTATGCAATACCCCAGTTTTGGCCTATCCGACACCAGGGAAACCTTTCATCATCGACGCTGACGCAAGTTACGTGGGAATTGGTGCCGTACTATCACAAGTCCACGAAGGAGAAGAGAAGGTCGTTGCCTATTACAGCAAGGTGCTCTCAAAGCCAGAAAGAAATTACTGTGTGACCAGAAGAGAACTTCTAGCTTTAGTATCGGCAACAAAACACTTCCATAAGTACATCTATGGACAGAAGTTCCTTCTTCGAACAGATCATGGCGCACTTAATTGGCTGTTGAACTTCAAAAATCCTGAAAGTCAAGTGGCAAGATGGATTGAGAGATTGCAGACATACGACTACCAGATCCAACATCGAAGAGGAAGGTTGCACTCAAATGCAGATGCCTTATCTCGGAGACCATGCAAACCGGACTGCAAGCACTGCACACGTCAAGAAGAGAAAGAGGTTGTTTCCATCCAGCGATTAAGAGCCGACCCCATTTACGGTTGGAGTAATGAAGAAGTAAGAGCTGCCCAACAAGAAGACTCAGATATTGAACCCATTCTTGCATGGAAGGAACACCAAGAGAAGCCAGAATGGTGTGACATCTCCTACAGAAGTCCAACTCTTAAGGCGTATTGGGCACAATGGGACTCGCTTCATGTACAAGAAGGAGTACTAAGACGTAAATGGGAGTCCACAGACGGCAAATCATATGTGATGCAGCTAGTCGTACCTCGTTCCAAAGTTAATGACGTTCTTCAAGAGATGCATGATGGAGCTTCCGGAGGACACTTGGGTGTCAATAAGACACTGGAAAAGGGAAGGCAGCGATTCTACTGGCTACATGCAAGAGAAGACGTCGAAAAATGGTGCCGAAAATGTGATACTTGTGCTGCAAGCAAGGGACCAGGCAGAAAAGTTCAGAGTAAGATGCAGCAGTATAATGTGGGCACGCCTTTTGAAAGAATTGCAATAGACGTTGCAGGCCCTTTTCCCGAAACCAGAAACGGAAACCGATACATCCTGGTAGTAATGGACTACTTCAGCAAGTGGCCTGAGGCATTTGCCATCCCAAACCAGGAAACCAAAACAGTCGCGGATCAGATTGTTTTCAACTGGGTAAGCAGGTTTGGTGTACCTATGGAACTCCATTCAGATCAAGGGAGGAACTTCGAGTCCAAAATCTTTCAGGAAGTTTGTACACTCCTTGGCATTAAAAAGACGAGGACAACACCGCTTCACCCACAATCTGATGGGATGGTTGAACGATTCAACCGGACCCTTAAAGAACACCTTTCCAAAGTTGTAAGTGCCCTTTCACACGAGGAAACTGAGTTTCCAGCAACTTTTAGTTCCATGGTGAGAAGGGCAGGAGGAAAGAGGGGCGAACAGAATCTCCCCGGTCGAGGATTTGAGGAGATTTTTTGACATTTCCTTTCACATCTAGGTTTAGGTGTGTTCAACCAATAGACTTTCAAAGGAAATTTCAAAAATTGCCTGGAGATTTGTTTCCTCGTATGAAAGGTACAAGAGATTTTTAAGGAGATTAAAAGAAAACGTCAAAAAAATCTCCAGCAACTTGTTTCTTCGTGTGAAAGGGGACTAAGCGACAACCAACGAGACTGGGATCGGCATATTCCGTTATTCTTGATGGCCTATCGAAGTGCGGTACATAGCTCAACAGGACATACACCATCAGAAATCCTGCTCGGGAGCACAATACGACTACCAAGCGAAATCAAATTTGGATGTTATACAAGCGAGCCACAAGGAATAGACGACTACGTGGACAACCTCAAAGAAAAGCTAGTTGACATTCACGAAAGGACGAGGGCAAATATAAAGCTGTCGAGTGATCGGATGAAAACAAGATACGACGCAAAAGCCACAACGACAGGATTCCAAGTGGGAGACCTTGTGTGGTTTTATAATCCCCACCGTCAGAAGGGACTCTCACCGAAGCTTCAACAAAATTGGGAAGGCCCTTATACTGTTGTAACACGAATAAACGATGTCGTCTACCGCATTCAGAGAGGATTAAGAGGCAAACTAAAAGTAGTTCACAGCGACCGTTTACATCATTGTAATGGTGATGGAGGTGATGGATTTGCTCGGGACGATCAATCCTAAGAGGGGGGCAGTGTAATAACTTTCCATATTTGAACTATAACGACTCCGAAATGCAAACAAACGGACACAGTAAAGCTAACGGTCGCAGTGCAAACATACCCTTATTAGCTATAATTATAGCAACTCTCAAACGAAGGAAGCGCCATCTGCCGGATTATAGCAGATTTACCAGCTGTCAAATAAAAGCTTTTGGAAGGGAAATTATTGGGAAATTTCCCCTACGGAAAGCTCTGGAAGCAGAGACCAGAACGTTCTCCTTATTTCGAGAGTTTGGAAAACAAGTATAAAAGGCACATGTTTGAACGGCAGCGACACAGTTTGTTTTTAATCGTGAATGAATAAAGTTGGTTGTAATAAAAGTGAAAAGTAAAGTTGGTGAATTAATTTCAGTGGTGAATAATAAATCGTTTTGTAGTAAGAAAAGTAAAGTGTTTTTATTTTGTAAAATAAATAAGTGGAAGTTCTGAATAAAGTAAATAAGTTTTATTAACGAACCTGAGAAAATATTACAATATTATTGATTCTTTGGCATTAATCAAGGATTTATTCAAACTTCTTCTTGAGTGCATACTTACGTTTATTATAAGGTCTTTGTCTATATTTCTTAATGCTTTCATTTAATTTTAGTTTTTTCCCATTTTTCATCTTTCCCGATAGGATTCATGACTTCATGATAGAAAAATAAAATATTGATCTACATTCATCTCCCTCACTTCTTCATGAGCATACCTCGCGTTCGGCAGGCTAAACGTTAGCCTATCCATAATTCAAAAAATTTTCAGATACCTTGAGTTGTTTTTGCATTAGCTGACATCAGCTGTTTTTTTTTACAAGGGATTACAACAACACAAGCAAATCCGGATCACTTAAGATACGCAGCCGAACGCACCCATAACGATTTAACGAGCTCCTGAGCAGGTTAAATTTTGACGTCTATATTCACCTCAGTAATGTCAAAATTAAGCCATGGGATCAAATTTAATCAGGATTTTAACGCATCTGGCACATGACCATAAAAACATCTTCTTTACCCTATGGAGAAGGAAATTGATACATTTGAATACAACAAATAGTTTCGGACTGTTGAGAACGTCTCCAACATGCTGACTCCTATTTGGTCACGGAAGTAATAGATAACTTGAATTTTTGTCTACGTAGAGTGGACAGTGGCTTGGGTGTGGCTTCTCTTGCTTCGAGATCAAAGCAAGCTTCATGTTGAATCAGTCACATACAAGTAGGAAGTAGCTTGCTCTCTGGCGAATGGTACAGACTGCGACTGAATAAAATAATTTAGCGTTGGGTTAGTGGACCTAAGTAATTAACAAACAAAGAGTATATGAATTTACAATTAATCATGTCTAAGACCATACCATATCTGTCTATCTGATGATGCGGAATAAACTTTATCCTTTAGGTACCTGATGGTTAAACTATTCGGCTTCGCTCTACAAAAGTGACTTTCAACACATTGCTGTTTCCTTGTTGATCTTGTCTCTCTGCATATCTTCAAAAAGCTGCAACCTCTCTCATCGATAGGCATAACCCCATCTCTTGTGAGTCTTGCTTCATTTTTCATTTTTGTCGGCTGTTTGCTAGGAAATGTAGACTCTTTCTTCTGATGTTGATTGCTTGGGTATTGCCAATATGCCAGGACTCAATTGGAATCTGCAAGCGAGCTCGTACCTTTATTCTGGTCTGACGCAGATGTTGTTTTGTTAATTAATGCAACAAAAACAAAGTCCATAACCAGCTACAAAAACAATAAAAATAAAAGAACAATATTTTTAGTTTATTTATCCGATTGCTTCCGTACAATAATTATTTTCTTCACCTTTTTTGTTCTTCTAAATTTGACATTTCCAGTCAAATTTTACTCGATTGTGAATTTTCATTCACAATAGCCGCATTTTATTATCCTCATGATCTAATCCGGATCAGATCATGACAAATAAAACAGACAGGATCTATGTTATATACCCGTCTCTTTTTGCCTTATGTTTGTTTATTTTCACGTGTCTGTTGCCCCTTTTCTTGGCACTTTGGAGGCACATTCACAATAGTAATTTTTGGATCATTGAAAGAGAGCCATATAAAAAGCAGGATCCCTTTTTGTTTTTGTAATCACGTGTTGGAAATTGATCCGGATCAGATCATGTGGATAATAAAATGCAGCTAATGGCACCAAAACTAGTTGTGTTCGATTTGGTTTTACCTAATTTCCAACCTAATTTCCTGCAAATTTGGTTGAAATTACCTCATTTCGAAATGAGAATTTTTATTGGAAATGAGGTAATATCGGATCTAATTTGGAAATTTTCAACGAAATTAGCTCATTTGGCCTAATGAAAACGTAGTATAGTATACAATTCTTATATTTATATATTTTTTTTAAATCAAGTTATATTTGTGAAAAATTTTTGAGAAATTAAATTTTAAATTCAATATTTTTGAAAAACAAACGCAGCAAGTGGCATGAGAAAGTATCCCTTCTCAAAGTTGACGACCTACTCATAATTTGTGACGCCAGCCAGCCTCGGAATAAATGGCAGCGAGGGAGAATCGTTCACGTGTATCCAGCGGCAGATGGACAAGTTAGAAGCGCTGATGTAAAAACCACTCACGGAACACTTCGTCGACCAGCATCGAAACTTGCCGTACTTCACGTTGATGGTGAATCACTTCGAGGATTCACGGAGGGTGGAGTGTCGTCATCAATGTCATCGCCGCCTAAAAATATTTCAGCTTAACTGGTCGAACAGAATGGTGTAGTTGTAGTTGTCGCGTGTAGCACTGTCAAAGTAGAAAGATACAAAAATAGTAGATAGTACACAGTGCCACAATGAGAAGCTGTAAATGTAGCAAAGAATGTATGGTGTAGCAGAAGTTAAACAAAATTCAACTCTTGCTACAAGCTGCAGCTACATTCATTCTGTTCAAGGGGTAAGTCCACGGAACACACCTAAAACAAAACGTCAAATTTAAAAGAATTCCTGTGATTGGTTAACCAATCAGGAAAGACCTTTTATAGAGAACTTTATTGAAACAAAAAAAAGACGAGCTGAGTGGACGAAGATAGGTCGAAGGCAGCGGTCGCAATATTGCCGTGGTAAAGGCACAAATTTTATAATTTTGTATTTCAATAAACTCTAAGTTTAATAAAATTTTTGCCGAGTTTTATTGCCGAAATTTACATTTGCCGTTATATCAGACACAGATCCAGATTTGAACTACATTGTTGGCGACTCAGAACCTATTAACTTCGCCACATTGGTTTGGTGGTTCTAAATGTATGTGGAACTTGTAAAATGCACTTTTTTTAATAATAGCCGCTTTTGATTATCTACATGATCTGATCCGGATCAATTTCTTACACGTAATTACAAAAACAACATTTGGCGAGTTCGCGCAGTGTAAAACTAATTAAATATTATTTCGAGGTAATATTTTCAGAAGTGGGATTAGAAATCCATTTTAAGGTGTAAAGAATTAAACATATTTGTATAATGGCCAGTTATTTCGTGTAAAAAAAAATAAGAAAGACAAATAACCAAAACATATTCCTACAGTTCAATTTACTTTTTGATGAAAGAGGGAAAAGGACGGCATGATTACAAGGTATAACAAGAAATTTGAATGTCAGCCGTTAAGAAGGGAAACAAATTATATATTGTGTATCCCTATCTACCAAACAACCAATACTTATGTATTAGTTAGTGTGGAGAATCCATGATTCTGTACACAGAGTATAAGAGTATAACAAGAAATTTGAATTTCAGCCGTTGAAGAGAGAGATATTATATAATCGGTTCAATCTATCAATGTATTGGTAGAGTGGGGGGTCATAGGAATTTTTTGTATCTTTTCTTCTCGTTTGCTCCTTATGCTTTTACAAGGGAATGTATTAAAAAGGACCGCGATAGAAAATACAAAGTATTTTGGTAGAAATTGTCGATTCAATTTAAATACAATTTTTTTTTTTAAATGTCTGGAAGACCAAGAAAAATACCAAAACGATTTGTTGACGGTGAAACAGGTGAGTCTAATATCATAGACTAACTAATAATAAAGACAGGCCGCTTCATATAAAGAAAAAGGACCCGATTTGAGATTGCCTCCACTTAGATTGCCTCCACCTTCAAACATGTTTTGTACTTGGCGAGAAAAGCTTTTGCTGTATATGAAGCTTTCAAGTTGCATCGAACTGAAACTCTTTCACCACTATCGCAAGTGTACCTGTTTTTGTTGTTGGTTTTTGGGTATTTTGTCTGTTTTTTGTTTGCAATTAATGAAGGTTGTGAAGCAGTGGTGGTAGTTTTCTTGTCTTCATAGCAGTGATGAAAATTGACTTTTGTCAATTGTACTGAAAACTGAAAAGAAATTGTACTGAAAAGACAAAATAGTACTGAACTTTTTTAAATTATAAAACAACGCAAACAATTAAAATAAACATTTTATTAAAACAAAAATACATAAATTAAATATACCTATACATTTCATTGGTATAATTTTATTCTAAAATAAGTCTTATGGACGGATAGCAACTTTGGCATAAGTCTTTTCTTTTTATTTACATTCATATGTACATACATTACATTCATTATGTTTTTCTTACTCTAAAATTTCTTCATCGGCAAGTGGTTTACTCGATAAATGTCTATTCAATAGATTTTTTTGAATAATGTAGCTGTGACATTCATTTTTAATTAGGTTTTTAGTTTCTATTAGTGCAGAACACGTGTCCACCTGCATTCGTTTTCTTAGTTTTGTTTCATAATTTGATAAGAAAAAATTCTTTTGACGTTTGCGGAAGAATGAGGAATAGAAAAAGCACCCTGGACAATTCGGTTTATATTTGAAAACATGAACTCGTTGCATTCATTTTTCACAAGGCCAATTTCAGCCCAGAACTCAGAAATAGAAGCATTTCAAATTTTTTTAAGTATTGGCAGTCAGCTAGAGCTCGATATTCTTTATCAATGAGTTCAATGTTTTTTTTGTTCCCCAGGAAAAAATCTATTGAATTTACTTGGCCATCTAAAATTGAGGTTTGTGAAAAATGTTGCAACGAGTTCAAAAAAATGTCTTCAAAATAAAATCTTTTTTCACATCTTCGAGGAAAGCTATATAGAACATCCGTGCATGACTTTTAAAGCTATAAATTTCGGTCTCAGTTAAATTTTTAGAAGTGTAAAGAATTTCACTTTGGTCCCGCAATAGATTTCCTTGACGGGAAGGTGGTTTTCCAGTAAGTTTATTGACAATATGGGTTTTTCATTAAAAGCTTCTTTACGTGAAGATGTGGTGAAGTCTGACTGAATATATTTATTTTAGAGATTTATGAACGTTGACCTTTTCAAAAATTAAAAATAGTACAAATAGTACTGAAAATTAAAAAGTGGTACTTGCGTACTCGGGAAAGTCCAATAGTACCGAATTCAGTACAATAGTAAGCCTTTTTGCAACTGTGCTTCATAGTTTGCTCTAACTTAAATTTTGCTTGTGTGTGTGAACACTTCAGGTATAATTATTTCATTCTTGTCGATCTTGGCAAGAATTTTCGTTTTTAATTTCTTCTGAGGTAGGTACTCTTGCACCCCCACCCCCACCAAAGGCTGAGAAAAAAACCTGCCAGACTTTCATATTCCAAATCACGATACATGTACCTATAATCCCTCATACTCTGATTTTGGTTATACCTCCACTCCCAAAATTTGCTGTCGGCTCTTGGTCTAATACCTAATTTGTTTAATTGCAAAAATAAACTTACCGAGTCGAGGAGTATGTTCGCAAATGATGTAGGTATATAACATTCCTTTAAATCGAGTAAACTTATTGTAAAGTTAAAATGCTATCTTTTGCATAAATAAAGATTCATTATTTCTATAGGTACATTCATGTTTTTTCTATTAATTTTATAGGAAAATGCGCCCGAAAATAGCGATATTTTCACTCTAAACAAATTTGTACTTCTTATAGTAATTTATCATGTTCACTTGAATCATTATAATTTTCTAAAAATATAATCCTTGTTATATTATCATTCATTTCATACCTCAAAAAAGAATCTCAAGTTTCAACTACTCAAACTAAATGCAAATATAATTTAAGCACGCTTTGAAAATTCAAGATTTTTTCAAATTTCTTTAGATACCTAATTTCTGAACAATGAAGTAGCATTTCTCGATTTATATAGAATTTAATGCAGCGGGATCGACATTTTTTGATTTTTTTTTTTGCTTAACCTCGAAAATGATCAAAATACAAATGAATCGGTGAGAAGAAAAAGGAAAACATTCCAAAAAGTTGCGAAACTGAACTAAAAATGCAGAAATGTAGATATTTACATAGCGCACCTGATGAGCCTAAAAAGGAAATCATTCCAATAAAACCTATGCCTTTAAATTAGCAAATAAAATTTTTTTGAGTGGAAAAAGGAAAACATTCCAGGAATATTTTCCTTTTTCCACTCAAAGTTTGAAATTTTCTGTTTGAATATTCAAATTTTGACGATTATTATTGTTTAAATTTATTCAATATCTTGAAAAACTATTAGACCGAGAGCCCACAGCAGATTTTGGGTGTGAACGATAGCAAAAAAGAAGTATAGGCGTCGAAAGCTTCATTAAAGGCTATTAAAAAAATCAAAGTCTTGCAGTCCACAACTGGGCCCTTTACGAGTAACAGTGCATCGAAAAAAAAATATGAATGCAACTTCGAGGATAATCATTTTAGCCGAAATTGGTTTTCACCCCGCCCTAGATAAGCTCCGCGGATCCCATATCGCGGAATCTGAGATCATTTGAGTGTTAAATTCGCCCTGCCAGACTGTTTAAAAAAAACCGTTTTTCACTTTGAATTTTGAATTTTTTAAACGGTTTGGTAGAGCCAACTATACACTCAAATGTTCTCAGATTCCGTGATATGTGATCCGAGGAGCTTATCTAGGGAGGAGTGAAAACCAATTTCGGCTAACACGATTATCCTCGAAGTTGCATTCATATTTTTTTTCGATGCACTGTTACTCGCAAAGGCCCCAGTTGTGGACTGCAAGACTTTGATTTTTTTAATAGCCTTTAATGAAGCTTTCGACGCCTATACTTCTTTTTTTGCTATCGTTCACACCCAAAATCTGCTGTGGGCTCTCGGTCTAATAGTTTTTCAAGATATTGAATAAATTTAAACAATAATAATCGTCAAAATTTGAATATTCAAACAGAAAATTTCAAACTTTGAGTGGAAAAAGGAAAATATTCCTGGAATGTTTTCCTTTTTCCACTCAAAAAAATTTTATTTGCTCATTTAAAGGCATAGGTTTTATTGGAATGATTTCCTTTTTAGGCTCATCAGGTGCGCTATGTAAATATCTACATACCGCATTTTTAGTTCAGTTTCGCAACTTTTTGGAATGTTTTCCTTTTTCTTCTCACCGATTCATTTGTATTTTGATCATTTTCGAGGTTAAGCAAAAAAAAAATCAAAAAATGTCGATCCCGCTGCATTAAATTCTATATAAATCGAGAAATGCTACTTCATTGTTCAGAAATTAGGTATCTAAAGAAATTTGAAAAAATCTTGAATTTTCAAAGCGTGCTTAAATTATATTTGCATTTAGTTTGAGTAGTTGAAACTTGAGATTCTTTTTTGAGGTATGAAATGAATGATAATATAACAAGGATTATATTTTTAGAAAATTATAATGATTCAAGTGAACATGATAAATTACTATAAGAAGTACAAATTTGTTTAGAGTGAAAATATCGCTATTTTCGGGCGCATTTTCCTATAAAATTAATAGAAAAAACATGAATGTACCTATAGAAATAATGAATCTTTATTTATGCAAAAAATAGCATTTTAACTTTACAATAAGTTTACTCGATTTAAAGGAATGTTATATACCTACATCATTTGCGAACATACTCCTCGACTCGGTAAGTTTATTTTTGCAATTAAACAAATTAGGTATGTTATTCACCTGTATTTCTGAACATGTTTTTATTTCGGTACTGAATAAATAAATAAATACATAAAATTAACAAAATATTCCTTCATACCACCTGCCTACATTTTGATGTAAAGAAATCCTCGAAACTACCAAAAACGAAAATTCTTATATCATTACTAGAAGATTGATATTATATTTATGAATGTATATGCAAGAGTACACAAGCAAGCGCACAAAAAAGGATAAATGAGAGCAAAAAATTGCAAACACAAACAACCGCCACCAAGTCTACCATTCCACCCCAAACGTGAAAACAGAGAAATCCTCCAAAGAACAAATTTTTCCTTCAAACCTACCTCAGAAGAAATTAAAAACGAAAATTCTTGCCAAGATCGACAAGAATGAAATAATTATACCTGAAGTGTACACACACACAAGCAAAATTTAAGTTAGAGCAAACTATGAAGACAAAAAAACTACCACCACTGCTTCACAAGTCACAACCTTCATTAATTGCAAAAAAAAAAAAACAGACAAAATACCCAAAAACCAACAACAAAACCAGGTACACTTGCGATAGTGGTGAAAGAGTTTCAGTTCGATGCAACTTGAAAGCTTCATATACAGCAAAAGCTTTTCTCGCCAAGTACAAAACATGTTTGAAGGTGGAGGCAATCTAAGTGGAGGCAATCTCAAATCGGGTCCTTTTTCTTTATATGAAGCGGCCTGTCTTTATTATTAGTTAGTCTATGCTAATATTCTTAGACTAAAGTTGCAATTAGAGGAAATGAAGCAAAAGAACCTCGAACTTGAAAAAGAAGTAGCTCTATGTCGACGTTCATCAAGTGAAACATCACAAAACACGACATCAGTTATTACACCTTCAACCCAGATATCATTAAGATTAGGCACAGACGAGGTTACGAGGATAATCCCCCTATTCAACCCGTCGAACTCATCCTTCCTTAGTGCTTCGCAATGGGTCGAGTCGATCGAAAATATTCGCCATCTCTATGAATGGGACGATCGCAGCACGTTATTTTACGCGTCCCTGAGGCTAGGAGATGCGGCAACAAATTGGTTTGACGGGTATAGAGCAGAAATCCGCAATTGGGACGAGTTCAAAATAAAAATTCTCCGAGATTTCTCCTCAGAAGAGAATTCTGCGGATATTCATGTGGAGTTATTATCCCGGCAAAAAAAAGATACCGAAAGTTACGAAAGTTATGTCTATGGGATGGTGGCACTAGGAAGAAGAGGGAAACTGGACAATAATGCTATCATAAAATATATAATCTCTGGGCTCAAAGATACTACATTAATGAACAACTTAGTAACAGCAAACTGCATTAGCATTCCCGACAAAAATTAAATCGCTAATAGACATTCAAAAACAAGCGGAAACGCGACAAAGGCTCGAAAATAATAGAATTCCAAAAAATATCCCTCGACCAATTTTAAAACCATTCAATAATTCATATAAATTTCAAACTCCTTATCCGTTTCCCCGAATTTGTTACAACTGTCGCTCCCCTGGACATTGGACAAGCGAATGCAAGTCATTATATCGCGAGAAAAATAAAAAAACTGCCCCACACCACGGACAATATCAAAAAAACTTTCATGACCCTAAACGACAAAACGTTCCAAACCAGCGAAACGAGATAGTTTGTTTCAATTGCCGAGCACCAGGTCATATATCTCGTGACTGTAAAAAACTTCACCATCCTTTCAAACGTGATCAAGCTGCTGAAGAACCCCCCAGAAAAATACATCGTTTACAGCGGGTCGAAGATGAATGTGGATTGCTGAAGAACATAGATATCGGTGGCCACTCTATGAAAGCCTTTGTAGACCTAGGGAGCGATTGTACCACCATAAAGCAATCCGAAGTAGAAAAGCTGGGATGGAAAATGCAATTTTGTAACACGAAGCTACAGGGCTTCGGCATGACCTCCAGCAATGCCATAGGGAAAGTAATCAAAAATGTGACGTTAGGCGAAGTAACTTTAGAAATCGATATTCTAGTCGTCCGAGATCAATTACAAGACTACACAATGATCCTAGGCAGAAACTTTTTAGATTCTGATAAAGTCTGCATCACAAGAAGAAATGGTCAACTAACTGTTACGCGTAACGACAACATCCTATGACTAAAAAGTAACAACACAATTGAAACAAACACAAATACCGAAAATTAAAAAAGACGATATCTCCATCGGTAATTATAAATGTGCAAGTAACGACCATATCCAACTACTTGAAATACTAAACAAATATCGCAATTGTATTGCAATGAATTTAAATGAACTCGGCATTACAGATAAGATAAAAATGAACCTTAAATTAAAAGAGCAACAAATAATTCGTTATAAATCCTATCGTATCCCGTATAATGAATTACCCCACCTGGACAAAATAATTAACGAACTTTTAGAAAATAAAATTATAGAACATTCGAATTCTGAGTACGCTAGTCCTGCTTTACTAGTAAAAAAGAAAAATGGTTCGTATCGCCTTTGCATTGACTACCGTCGCCTTAATGAAATTACGGTTCGTGAAAATTTCCCTATGCCTAACATGGAAGAACAAATTAATTTAATGGCCGGGGGGCGAATCTTCATTGTACTTGATTTAATGCACGGCTACTATCAAATTCCGATCGAAGAGAGTTCAAAATACCTAACATCTTTCGTAACACCTAATGGACAGTATCAGTTTAATCGTGTTCCGTTCGGGCTATCAAATTCTCCATCAGTTTTTATGAGACTAATGAATCTCGTTATACGAAAACTAGCATCCAAAAACATTTTAATTTACATGGACGATATTGTTTTATTCGCGGAAGATGTGCCTACGATCCTGAAATTATTAGAGAAACTATTTATAGTTCTTAGAGAAGTGAAAGTTACATTAAATATCAAAAAATGTGTATTTCTAGCTGATAAAATAACATATTTAGGACATGAGATAAGTGAAGGGGGCATAGAGCCAGGGAGTGTTAAAATAAAATCGATAGAAAATTTTCCTTTGCCTCTCGATACGCGGCAAGTAAAACAATTTCTTGGTCTCACTAGCTATTTTCGCCGTTTTGTGCCTAATTATGCAAAAATAGCCTCACCTCTTAACGCTCTATTAAAATCGGGTACTTCTTTCATATGGACAAAAGATATGGGACACGCGTTTGAAACCCTCAAAGCAAAATTGTGTGAATCCCCTGTCCTTGTCATTTACGATCCCAACAAAGACATACAGACACAAGTTGTATTGGCCTCGCAGGTGTTTTAATTCAATTAAATGAGACTGGAGAAAAAAAAGCAGTTTCTTACTTCAGCCGAGCTACAACACAAGATGAGCAGAAATTTCATAGCTAAGAGCTTGAGGCTCTAGCTGTCGTTGAGAGTTTGGAACGCTTTCAATACTATCTATTGGGAAAGCATTTCACAATATTTACGGATTGTAACTCCTTAAAGTTGACTCAATCGAAAATGGAAATCAAACGAATCGCCAGGTGGTGGTTAAAAATCCAAGAATTTGACTTCAAATTGGAATATCAAACAGCGCAACAGATGCAACACGCAGACGCCTTAAGCAGAAATCCAACCGAAAAATCTGTGGAAATGGAAGAGGCAGGATTAAATATGATGATAGTACAAACACCAGACGAAGATTGGATATCCGTTCTACAAAGTCGAGACAGTCAACTCAAAGAAATTCAAGACGTGCTAAATAACCCCGACATGAAATGCCCAAGAAGAAAGGATTATGAAAAGCAATATGTCCTCAAGAATGGACGTATCTATAAAAAGACAGAAAAAGGACCCCGATTTGTTGTACCCAGAGGAGCAAGATGGTGCGTTATCAAATCATCACATGACGACATCGGACATGGTGGTCTTGAACTTACTATTGATCATATACGACGAACATATTGGTTTCCTAAAATGACGAGTATTGTAACTAAATATTTAAATAGCTGCATCGCTTGCTTATATAACAAACGTGGTAAAGATGAAACACGATACCAAATCCATCCAATTCCAAAAACACCAATACCATTTTATACAATCCATATAGATCATTTAGGTCCATATGTCAAAAGTACGAAAGGATACTTATATGTCCTTGGCATAATAGATAGCTTCACAAAATTCCTAATATTAAGACCAGTAAAGACTACGAACTCAAACGCTGTGATCAAAACTTTAATTGAACTTTCTCAATTTTTCGGAACACCTACACGAATTGTAAGCGACCGAGGCACTGCTTTCACAGCAAAAGCATTTGAAAAGTACTGCAAAGAAAATGGAATCCACCATATTTTGAATGCTGTTAGGACACCAAGAGCAAATGGTCAAATTGAGCGCTACTTCAGAACAGTAAAAACATCCCTATCTACAATGACTGTTCGGCAAGATGGCAGGGACTGGGAGAACCATCTGCCAGCGATACAATTTGGACTCAACCCCTTAAAACACAAAATCACAAACCAGACACCACAAGAATTACTATTTGGTTTCAAACCGAAAAACATTCTAAACAATCAATTAAATTTAGCCCTTCAAGAAGATGATTCCAGTGATGAAGACGAAAACATTCCACTAGCTGAACTCCGAGAAATCGCAAATCGTCGCACCCAACAACTTCAATGTCAACAAGCTGGAAAATTTAACACGGCTCACAAAAAACCACAATCGTATGAAGAGGGCGATTTAGTACTTTTACGAGCAGAGTATCCAGCTACCGGACAATCAAAAAAACTACTGCCAAGGTACAAGGGTCCATTTGAAGTGAAGAAAGTTCTCGAAAATGACCGGTATCTAATTGGTGACACAACATCCTTCCAAGTATCTCAACGCCCATACTCTTCAATTCATGCTGCAGATCGAATAAAACCTTTTGCTAAAATAAATGAGCTTCATTGGGAAGAATTGGATGAATCGGACAGTGATTCTAATGAAGACGACCCAACACCACCCAACATATCCTGAAATTATTTGTTATTGTTTTTTTACCATACATGATATACTTACGTTTAGTTCACTTTGTTTGTATCCTTCCTTGTCTTTAGATTGCAGTTTTACAATAATAAAATAAATGTTTTCTTGTATATATTTATTCAGTTATGTCCAATTCCTTTCAACAATTTCAGATCGAGTGTTTTGGTTTGCATAAAAAAAGAGAGTAAGATTGGACTTTTTTGTGGTTGAGTGTGCCACTTGACGGCGGTGTCAAGGTGGAGGGTGAAATGCATCGTTACTAGATACACAATCACTTCCGTCAAGCATTCATAAATGCATCAAACCCACAGTACATTTATTAGATGTGTACTGTGCAACAATCCAGCATCACTTTTGTGCGACATATTCATTGTTGCAGATCTGCATCTAGGGTTCCCAACTTTCATTGAAACCAAAGGAGGACACTTTTTTTTAAAGACAAATAAAACAATAAGAAGTATAATAATTTTAACAGTTCATTTAAGCATACAAAAATAAATAATAAATAAAAAACATGGCATTTCATACCTTAAAAAACCTATTCCAATTAATAAATCAAAATTTTATTCTAAAAAATATAAACACGATTTCTCACTTTTACTGCCGAAAACTGAGACAAACGTTTTTTGGATTCACTTGTTCAATTGACTTTGACACTCCCCTATCGTAATGACGTTGGAAAACTACTGAGCGCGCTGAAATATAAACTGGCTAACCATCACCATGCTTGAACTTAACAGTGATGAAAATTTTGACAACGTTAGTTGAGGTGATGAGAACCAAAACTCGCCATATCCATAATCCATGTCAGAAAAACTCTCCATGACCAAATTTAATTGTTTAATAACTTTTAATTGAGAGTACTTAGCAAATCATTTTCTATATCTAATCATAGATTTTTTAATTTTTTTGTTATGGTTTAAAGGAAAATTATATAAAAAGTTTTGAAAAAAAGTAATTTAAAACTTAAATCTGGCTGTGACAAGCTTTTTTGGAAAGGATATGGCGAGTTTTGGTTCCCATCGCCTCAGTTGTAAGTCTTGTATAAGAAACACGCATTTTTGTTTACACGTTATGGATGCAATGACGTTTGAGGGGTATAAAAGAACTTTTCTTTTCCACTTTTGAGGACTAGGAGTAAAACGACGAGATAGTTAATAGCCGTAATTGAAAAGCATAAGAAGTTTTGGATTAAACGCCGAATGGAGTACTGTAGTTTTGAAAAAACAAAATTTCAGATGCCAAGAAATATAGGAAATAATTATTAGTTTGTATAAATTTTAGGTAAACACGTACAAAATGGGCCTTCTAAAGATCAATTTTTCATACTTAACTCATTTTTGAAAAAAAAACCTGAAATAGAAGTGTTTTGAAACTATACCCCTCATTAATTATTTTGTATTATGAAAAATTTTCATCTTGTTTTACTTTAAAACTAAAAGGTTGAAATTTCATGACTTCAGAGACGAGTGCGTTCAGTCCTTTTACTAAAAGTTATTGCATGAAGCTGTACCTAAAGTTTACTTATTTTTTAAAAGGAGGACATTTGTTAGTGAAGGGAGGACGGGAGGACAAATTATCAAAAAAGAGGACTGTCCTCCCAAAAGGAGGACGATTGGGAACCCTATCTGCATCGTATGATGGGCAAACCTAAACCAAACCAGAATCAAGGAAGCTCTAGACGCTTTGTTGCTGATGCATTTTTATCACTATCGGCTGCGTTGCACATTAGCATTTCAGCTAGCAGGACTGCAGGACAGTGGTGCAGGAGTGATCGGCTTTTTTTAAGTTTTTTTTATTCATAAATGTAGGGTTTTTCGAGTCATTTGGTAGGTACGATGGCAGCCAGATATACATATGTCCGAGAATCATTGCATAAATAAACAGGAATGGTTGTGCGTCCATTGGGGTTGGAAAGGAAACTTCCCAAGGTCCATCAAGAGGCACATCGATCACGGAACACATTGGTGAGCGCACGATTCTTCTCGTGGATCGACTTTGTGGACTCGGAATTCATATAAATTGGTTTTTGATTAGTTATGGGATGTGGTTTAGCCTGAAGGGTAATTTATTTTCTCTGGATAGTTTGATTTTTTTTTAAATTTATTTCCTTTAAAAGAGTTCAACATTCAAAGTTGTCTTGTTTTGTTTTGTTTTGAATTTGGCAAATATATTTGACATTTCAATCCAGGTTTGTAACTAGAAAAAAATGAGGGTTCACAGAGTTGTTAGGAGACTTGTTTATTGATCTGTGACAAGATCTGTTTGTTTACTTTTTAAGATCGGATTTTTTTTTCAACCATCAGTGAAACTTTCAGTTGTTGTCAAAATAATGAATTAAAAAAAAACTATCAATTGGAGGGTTAGTCCTCGATTACAATCAAAAATATCTGAGTGATAAACTTAACTGAGTGTTATGTAAGAGCTGAGTGAAATAGATGAACTACGTGTAATGAGAAAACTGACTGAAAATATATATTCTGTGTGAAAATATATATTCTGAGTTAAAATAGATATACATGTACATGTTGAGTGCTGAGTGACGAACAAAATACGACACTAAGTGCGCGGAAAGCTGAGTGAAGATAAGTAAAAAAAAGTAATTAGCACTGAGGACAGTGCACTGCAGGATGGCCGAGTTGTTATCCCAAGTGTAACTCTACCATTATATCTAAATAACTTATTGAGCAGGGAAATCCCTCTTGCTCAAAGGTATAACAGTTTTAGATTAGGCTGCACAATGCAGCTCGTCAAGTGGGTCAGACGTATTGAGTTAAGTTCGCTTTCCGTATCTGAACTAAAAGGGCATTTGGCGAGTTCGCGCAGTGTAAAACTAATTAAATATTATTTCGAGGTATTAATCCCAAAATGACTTTCTTAATTTCAGGTTGAAAGTTCTGTAAAAATAACAATATTTAATAATAGCTACGTTTATGGACTTTGGCGAAAAGAACAACATCGGGACATTTCAACATCTATTTATTTTTTCCTTGGTCCGCAAGGATGATAAGGGATACTGATGCTGTCAAAGTTCACCACATTTTATAAAAGGAACAATTAAAAGAATATAACCATATAGCTGGCCCATAATTTCGTGAAGTAACAACGGCATTTAGTGAAGATAGAAGCCATCATTGCGGCGACCTGGAATAATAAATGATTGGTAGCTCGTTTGGTCCATTTCAAGATTCCACACTTGCGCCGCAAAATGTCAATTACCCAAATAAGAATCCATGTATATATCATTGTCAAAGGCAAATAATCAAAATATATAAAATAAAAACAAAACTCAGATGTTTTATTTTTTAGCTAGGCCGTGTGCCAATTGCGTTAAAATTCTGGTTAAATTTGATCCCAGGTAAATTGTATCCCTTTTTATAGGGATGAGTAAAATTTAAGGTTTTTGCTGTGTCAATTGGATTAAATGGGATTTTTTTTTTAACATTCACTTCCCATTAGTTTTGTTGTTGCATTTTTTTCAGTAAAGCCTAGTATGCACATCGAGCTAAAATTCCGCACCCACATTTCTCTCCAAACACCAGCTAAAATCCTAGCTAAATTTTGACACAAGATTTTTGTGGAGAAATCAGACAGCTGTTCTCTGAAAAGAAATTTTATTCAACAATTTCAAAGAATTTTCTTTCAATATTTCAAGTTAAAATAATCAAATAAAATAGATTTTTCCTTTTGGCATTACTAAATCCTTTGTCCTTGAATATTTCTCTGTCTCAATTTTCATTTTCGCAATGTAAAGCTCACATAATCTCACAAATAAATGAACCTGCCACAATTTAGCTCGAGAATTGATGTGCCGAACAATTATTTCACGCGCTAAATTTTGACAGATGAGTGCGTTCAGTAAGAAACGAAAATTTGGTTTTTTAGCTGGAGCTGCGTACCTCTCGGCTAAAATGTTTGGCTTAATTTTAGCTTGGCTAAATTTTGGAGAGAATTTTGTATGGGAGCGAAATTTTAGCTCGATCTGCGTACGAGGCTTAATGATAGTTCGGAAACAATTCAGTTTTCAAAATGAATGAATCATCTGAAAAAGGATTTTCAATAAATATTATTGATTCTTTGGCATTAATCAAGGATTTATTCAAACTTCTTCTTGAGTGCATGCTTACGTTTATTATAAGGTCTTTGTCTATATTTCTTAATGCTTTCATTTAATTTTAGTTTTTTCCCATTTTTCATCTTTCCCGATAGGATTCATGACTTCATGATAGAAAAATAAAATATTTATCTACATTCATCTCCCTCACTTCTTCATGAGCATACCTCGCGTTCGGCAGGCTAAACGTTAGCCTATCCATAATCCAAAAAAATTTCAGATACCTTGAGTTGTTTTTGCATTAGCTGACATCAGCTGTTTTTTTTACAAGGGATTACAACAACACAAGCAAATCCGGATCGCTTAAGATACGCAGCCGAACGCACCCATAACAATTTAACGAGCTCCTGAGCAGGTTAAATTTTGACGTCTATATTCACCTCAGTAATGTCAAAATTAAGCCATGGGATCAAATTTAATCAGGATTTTAACGCATCTGGCACACGACCATAAAAACATCTTCTTTACCCTATGGAGAAGGAAATTGATACATTTGAATACAACAAATAGTTTCGGACTGTTGAGAACGTCTCCAACATGCTGACTCCTATTTGGTCACGGAAGTAATAGATAACTTGAATTTTTGTCTACGTAGAGTGGACAGTGGCTTGGGTGTGGCTTCTCTTGCTTCGAGATCAAAGCAAGCTTCATGTTGAATCAGTCACATACAAGTAGGAAGTAGCTTGCTCTCTGGCGAATGGTACAGACTGCGACTGAATAAAATAATTTAGCGTTGGGTTAGTGGACCTAAGTAATTAACAAACAAAGAGTATATGAATTTACAATTAATCATGTCTAAGACCATACCATATCTGTCTATGTGATGATGCGGAATAAACTTTATCCTTTAGGTACCTGATGGTTAAACTATTCGGCTTCGCTCTACAAAAGTGACTTTCAACACATTGCTGTTTCCTTGTTGATCTTGTCTCTCTGCATATCTTCAAAAAGCTGCAACCTCTCTCATCGATAGGCATAACCCCATCTCTTGTGAGTCTTGCTTCATTTTTCATTTTTGTCGGCTGTTTGCTAGGAAATGTAGACTCTTTCTTCTGATGTTGATTGCTTGGGTATTGCCAATATGCCAGGACTCAATTGGAATCTGCAAGCGAGCTCGTACCTTTATTCTGGTCTGACGCAGATGTTGTTTTGTTAATTAATGCAACAAAAACAAAGTCCATAACCAGCTACAAAAACAATAAAAATAAAAGAACAATATTTTTAGTTTATTTATCCGATTGCTTCCGTACAATAATTATTTTCTTCACCTTTTTTGTTCTTCTAAATTTGACATTTCCAGTCAAATTTTACTCGATTGTGAATTTTCATTCACAATAGCCGCATTTTATTATCCTCATGATCTAATCCGGATCAGATCATGACAAATAAAACAGACAGGATCTATGTTATATACCCGTCTCTTTTTGCCTTATGTTTGTTTATTTTCACGTGTCTGTTGCCCCTTTTCTTGGCACTTTGGAGGCACATTCACAATAGTAATTTTTGGATCATTGAAAGAGAGCCATATAAAAAGCAGGATCCCTTTTTGTTTTTGTAATCACGTGTTGGAAATTGATCCGGATCAGATCATGTGGATAATAAAATGCAGCTAATGGCACCAAAACTAGTTGTGTTCGATTTGGTTTTACCTAATTTCCAACCTAATTTCCTGCAAATTTGGTTGAAATTACCTCATTTCGAAATGAGAATTTGTATTGGAAATGAGGTAATATCGGATCTAATTTGGAAATTTTCAACGAAATTAGCTCATTTGGCCTAATGAAAACGTAGTATAATATTCAATTCTTATATTTATTTATTTTTTTAAATCAAGTTATATTTGTGAAAAATTTTTGAGAAATTAAATTTTAAATTCAATATTTTTGAAAAAAAAATTATGAATCTTTCTAAAGTTGATCGTTTCCAAAAATTAACTTATCAAAATTTTTTCATGCAAACAACTTGATTTAAAAAACAAATGCAAAAATGGAAGCTTTCAAAATAAATTATTACTATTTTCTTACGGTCACGGTTCACGAGATATTTAATAAAATGCGTTTTCCAAGATGACGGCTGACGCTCGCACCCCTCTGCTCCGCCAACTTGGATTTACATTCGCCTGAACATGTTCCATCAAGAAAATCAGTTCAGTAATAAATTGCAGAAAAAAAGTACCCGTCCCTTGGCCTATAAATCAATTTAGCAGATTTGAATTTTTACCAACATCATTATAGAACAATAGACATAAAATCAGTTTGACAAGCTTTGATCGCTACCGGTTCACAAACACGAATTATTCACCAATGCAATGATAAGCAAAAGTCAATCTCAAATCGTATTTCGTAAACCCTTCGTGACGAAAATTTAAAATTAAACTCGATATTTGAATCTACTTTAAGAAAACCCTATAATTTATGATTTGCCTAGAATGAATCACGTACAAAAAAATGGCGAAAAAGTTTTTAACAGATATTAACATGGACTTAATTTGAGTAGCTGTTTTTGTATAATTACGGAAAGCTCATGTGATTATAGCTCCTTCTAGAAATTTACTTCAAAAGTTTTGCAAACCCAAGCAACTTGCTTATCAACTGGCATGCAAGTTTTGAAGCGAGTAGTGAAGCAAGTTGGGAAGCAAGTTGGGAGACAAGCAAGTGGAATGCAAGTGGAAAGCAAGTGGGAGGCAAGTGGAATGCAAATTACGAATTTGACAGGCAGTGTATGTTACCAACTTGCGTGCAAGTACTTGCTCGTTAGGTAGAACTATAACACAGCTCAACAAAATAAAAAAATATTTTTGTGCCTGGGTTTATTCCATGATTTTTTTATTCGTCATGCTCCAAAATGATGGAAAAATATCCCCACCCCCCATAAAGTTTGCTTTTTTAGAGTTGGTAGTCAAAATACCGTTACCACAGTTTTTATAGAAATAATAAATGTTTGCTTTAATATTTTCTTTAAAAGAGGAGAGGGGAGGGGAGCTACGCCCATTTGGTATCTCTAGAGTATATTTGTGTCACAAACTACACAAATTTTTATTTTGACATTTAAGGACGTTAAAATGATATTAAGAATGTGCTAAAGTGATGCTAATGCATTTTGATATATATGTGGTTATTTTATAAAAATTGCATTATTATCATTTTCGAAAATATATTAGGAAACTTAAGAGACATGCAAGATGTTTCTAAAATTGAATTTTCTGCACGGCCATTTGGTAAAATAATTAAAAACTTCATTGGGAGCATACTCAGAAGAAAAAGGAAAACGTTTTAACTAGGACTTTATGGACTTCGAGAGTAGGTAATCGTCATTCATTACCAAGGTAAATAAAATGAAGAAAGGATGGGAAATGATTCCATAGGTTTTATTTTAGAATAGCACATTACAAAATTAGTGTATTTGTTGATAAAAATTACCGTTTAAATTTTGGTACCAAACATTAAACAAAAAAATTGAAAAAAATGAGTTTTTGTTATTTTCAATTTTATCAAAATTAAAATACATACAACTATCAGGTTTTTAATCCTTCACATAATATTAGTGAAAGCATTGAATATTGAAAACAAAAAACTGTCTTTTTGAAGTAAAATAAAGAAAATTTTAATTAAAAAAAAAATAATAATAATGATTTTTTTTTTTAAACTCTGAGTTTGAAAATTAATTAAAAAAACACTGTTCATGGAAATGACTTAATTTAAAAACTTAATTAAAGAATAGAGTCCTAACTTAAAAAAAAATATCCCATGATCTCTCTGGTGTTGCGGTTGTTTTTTAATATTTTTTTCTCTAGTTTAAGTAACTTTTTAAGGAAAACTACCCCTCCTGCCTAAACAGGGGAACATACACCCCCTCTCATAATTTTTTTTTGTTTCGAACCAGCCTACACGGTCTAGCGTTTTGGTGTATTTTAGTCTTAAGTGCCTTTCACATGAGCTGCGAACTGCGAATGCTAATAAATTTAAGCTCGAAGAGAGAGAATGTTAAGGCTTTAGGATCGCCAAAATATAGATCTCCTTAATCTTGTGAGGACATTCCTTCAGAAACTTTCGATAGTTGGTGACAATAAAGATGACATGACTGAGTTAAATATTGTAGCCAAGTTGTCAAGGCTGATTCAGACTGGTAATGCCGATCTAGTACAAGTTACCCTGAAGCTAGTATTCAATTTGTCCTTGGACGGATCATTACGTCGAAAAATGGTGCAAGCTGCTTTTCTTCCAATGTTGGTGATTTTTCTTAACGATGAAAAGCATCATGGAATTGCTGTGAAAATTTTGTTTCCCATGAGCTTGGATGATAAGGTGAGGATTTGGAACTCGTATAAATTCCTTTCTATTGTTTTTATTCATTAAATCGAATGTTTTTGTTTGTATAGGTCAAATCATTGTTCACTCATACAGAATGTGTACAAATGGCAACCTATGCTATTATTCTTAATTTAAATACCAAAGTTGAATTGGATCTGGTTGCGCTATGCATCAATCTTTCACTGAACAAACGCAATGCACAAATGATGGTCCCTGACAATCGCCTGCACAATCTAATGGATCGAGCATTTAAGTATCAGGATGCGAAAGTTGTACTTTCGTTGATAGAATTACTTAAGGCTAAGCAAGAGGACGATGAAATTGTTCTGCAGATAATCTTTGTGTTCCAGAGAATATTACAGCATGAAAGTACTAGGGAGTATATTATCAAAGAGACAGAATCGCCGGCTTACCTGATCGATTTGATGCACAACAAAAACTCATAAATCAAGAAGGTCTGTGACTATTGTTTGGATATTATTGCGATTTCTGACCGAATGGGCTTCTCGAATTAAGGTAAGCTTGATGCATTTATATAGTGCCAGATTTGTTTTAAAAAGCATGATTGTTACATCTTTCTTTTTATATTACACAAAAAACTATGTCAATTTTTTTAACTTCTAATATACAAATTATATAATGTTTTAAAAAATGTATAATTATTAGTTGGAAAAGTTCCGAAATCACAATTCGCAATGGTTAAGTATGATAGAACAACAGCAGGACCATGAGGATAACCAGGACTATGTCAATAATGAAGATGATGAAGGTGAATTGCCACCTTATTTGACATAAGATTATTTGGATCGTTGCTATTTATACCAGTCTGTAGATGACAACGATAGTAATAATGAAAACATTCCAGGTAGCCCAGCCATGTCCACTTACAGTCGTCCTGTCAACAGGTAAGTGAATTCCTTTGAATTTATTCTTTTCTCTTTAAGTAATATTTCTTGTTCTCATCAGTTATAGACGGAGCACAGGCCTTGAAGACCTCTACAACATGACATCGAGTTCAAAATCACAGTCATCCAGTCAAGGAGACAACAACAACTACATGTTCAAATCTAATAAATCATTACATCCGAACCAGGCCTACACGAAGAGCTGCTAGTTGCCTAGATGGAGATCAGTTCAATTGTTAGAAATAAGAGATCTTAGCTTGAAGCTCAACCTCCAGTTTACCATCCGAGATTTTTTAAAAACGAACTAAACAAAGCATTAAATGAACAGAGAAACCAAAAACAAAAAACGAATTACGAACAAAAAAAAAATTATGGGAGAAAAAGGGACTCCGAGTAATTAGTTTATTTTTGTGTCGTATGCTCAATTATTCTATTCAATTGTAAAATCTTCAAGCGATTATTATATTATACACATCCATATGTAATTATAATATTTATGTATGGCTGGCTTCAAACGCACATTGATTTAATTTTTGTATTAATTATTTTCGATAAATTACCCTTATTTAAAAAGGAAAAAAATATTTGAAGGGACATCAGGACCCTAAAAAACATCACATGATTTCGTTTCGTTAAAAAATATTTTATGTTGCGTTATGTTTTTTGTTTGTAAAGAATGCATATTTAGTTGAATTTTTAGTTGTAACTATTGCAAAATATTCTAGTCCAGCGTTTTGTGTAATTTTTATATTATATTTATAGATTTACCTAATGAATTAATCGTAAATGTGATACTTTTTTTCATTTAATAATTTAATTTAATTTAAATTTATATTCTTTCTTCTTATATATATTTTTCTTCTTTTTAATTTTTTTTCTTATTTCTTTTTGTTTTGTTAGCGTACAAAATAGAAGAAAAAAAAACAAATAGAAAAATACTATTATTTATGTGCAAAAATTTGGAAACAAAATATATGATAACTACTGAATATACCTAGATATAAAAAGCAAAATTGAATTGTTTTGTTTAAATTGAAAGTGGGAAACCTGCATCCTCTACGATTCCGACCTTCCCGTCACACAGACCAATTGCTCTGCCATCTGCGGTGGCTTGGTTTTTAATCCGGAAGTTCAGTTTTCCTTTCCCCTTGAACTTTCTTGATTCATTATTCAATTGGAACTCCTTATGTTCGATCATATCGACTAAACTTGATTGCATAATGATACATGCTAGACCTAGACCAGGAAAAATAGCACAAATCGTATGGGGAACCTTGAAAAAATTAATTCATGAAATATTAAAATTGGAATCGACGCAGAATTGCAACCTCTATAACATATCCAAATCCAAAGTCCCCCAAAATCCCTGCATTGGATTTTAGTGTAGATGCATTTGAAGAGGTGCAGATGGGGAGAATTTGGAGGTCTATCAAACTAAAATATTTGTTTGGGTAAAACCTGATCATATGATACATGCTTTAAGGGTAGTTTTTAACGCTGAATCTAATGAAACCAAATTCAAAATGATACAACCACCCAAAAAGAAGTTATAGTCCTTTTTATGTAATGATGACTTTTTTTCAGGTACAACAGGTAAAATATTACCAAAAACCCTTTGAAAATAACGGTATGTTAATGAAACTTGGAATGAATGTTTCATTTGTCATAGGAACTAAGAATCAAGAGAGTCCATAAAAATATCCATGGTGAAAGGGTGTTTTTTTAAGGGGGAGGGGAAAGTGTAGAATGTTAACCATAACACCCACGAAAAAACTCTTACACTCATGGCCTAACCCTTAAGCTGGAACATGAGGGTGTTGCGGTCATCTTCCTTAATTTCTTGGAAATACGCGGCGAGGGATATATATTGCTCGACGTGTCGCTGCTCGGAAGTTAAAGTCCTAGAGCCGTAGGTGAGCGCAGCGCGAATTTTAAAAACAAACAACAAATTATTATACCACGATGGCTGTATCTACAAGAAAATGTTTTGCGGGATAAACGTGACGGTTAAAACAACAAGAAGGCCTATGTGATACGCTTATTACTCATACGGGCCTCGGTTAACTAATTTATTTTATACATAACTTAAGAATGCTACAATTCTGATTTAAAGTTTTGAATGTTTTAAAATTCCGTTTTCCAATTAAAATAAAAAAAATTGCAAATGGTTTTAGCTTATCTTTGTATTTTTTGTTATTTTCAGTTTTCTAACGGGCTTTAACAGATTACTATTTACAGAAGTCTTTAGAACCTAAGCCACTTGGACCATAAGAGCAAGTTCCTACGACATTATAATAAGTGTCCGATGGGACACATGCTCAGCTCAGCTTGCCTACCACTTGGTTTTAAATTTATTTTGCAAATTTTGCTATAGTGGAAATAACTCACTATAATATATCTGTGGTGTTTGGTAGAAACATGATAACTCCATTTTAAAATTTGCGTCTTTGCGTCAACTTTACATCGACCTACAACCTAAACGGGTGAACCGATTTTCTTCAAATTTGAAACATAACTTTTCAAAGGTTATGTTGATAAGTATTCCAAATTTGAAGAAAATCTGTGACCTCGTTTACACTCTAGCTTGATTTAAAGTGGGCTTAAAGACGATAATTTTAAAATGGAGTTATCAGGTTTCTACCAAACACCACAGATATATACATAAATAAAAATAATCGAGTAGTTTTTGACTTTTCTATTCTTCTGAAAATAAAATAAAAATTTGATTCTATTTGATTCTCAGTTATAACGTGTTCTTTTTTTAAAACTAAATAATTATGTCGTTATCAAGAAAGAGAACTATTAAGCTGATAGCTTCAATAGAAATTTTGAGAGAATTAAAAAGATTTAAAGAAGAAGAGGATGCAAAAAAAATAGTAAGAAAGTGTTGGGTGAAACCCTTATTTCTGAAAAGGTTTGTGTTACTTTATTCTTAGAGAAACCTAAATATGAATTAATTTTCCTAATAGATCGGAGCATGATCTAGAGGCTCATTTGCTAAAGGATCTAATGTGGGAGGAAGACGATTTCCAAAATTTCACGCGACTGAATATCAGTCAGTTTGAGGAAGTTTTGTCCTCGGTAAGTGAAAATGTTTATTTGTTTAGTAGGTGCCATTTATTTCTATGGCCGTTTTCAAAAACATCAAATCAAAGTCAAAGTGATCGTCATTCCTTGACGCATATTGCAATCGCGTCATATGCAATCGTCCTGCTCGCACAAAATCGATTTGATCAACATTATTAAATTAACTTGGAAACGAATTTGATGCCTACGAACATGCTCTCGTGTTTCTCAATGTTTACTTGCGATATACATAGGTACTATACAGCAAGTTTTGGATTCGTGCAAACAAAATTTGAGATAACAGTCAAACATGACATTACGACAATAGAGAACACCAAAGAAGTGGGTGCCAAAATTTATCTCGATCTACAGCCTAAACCACGAGTTTCTTGATATTTTGAACTTAAGGTTTCTTGGTGGTTCTCCAGAGGGGAAATTGAAATATTTTTTAGCTCCAAGAATAACGGTACTTGCCATACAACGGTTATGGAAAAGCTTATTTATCTCAAGTACGGCCCCAACGATTTTGAAAAATCGGCAAAATATTGTAGTCATGATGTACTTTTTTTTTACCAAAAACTTTTATTAATGTTAACAGCCATATAACGTTTTTTTGGTTTTTAATTTTCTCATTAATGGTTACACCGATTTGAATCAAAACTTTAATTTTTGATTTTTTTAATTTGGTTTTTTATGTTTATTAATAAATATTAAAAATTGGCATAGCAAATAAAAAAATGGTTACAATTTTATGTATAAAAAATGTATTTTGAATAAAACCGCTCTAACGATTTTAAATTTTTCTTGCATGTATTCATATTTCTCCAAAAAATCAGACATTGGCATATTTGCTTTTGAGCTCTAAGCTTTATTTGTCCTTCAAAATTATCATACATTTTCCCTCATAATCGGTCAATGTCGTTACTATCGTTTCCTTGAGTATCGTTTTTTTACCTTTGGTTTCGTATTTCGCTTTTCTCTTAGTAACTAAAGAAAACAAATTTTTAATTGAGTTCTGTGGCCAAATGTTTCGAAATTTACTAATAAGACATATATTTAATTTTATTTACAATAGGTATACAACAATCTGAAAAAGTGTGATACGGTGATGCGGTGTGCCATTACGCCAAGAACAAAGCTTTGTGTAACGTTACGGTATCTGGCGACGGGTGATTCTTATAAATCACTGGAATTCCTGACAAGAATATCTAGGAACACTATTGGGGCCTTTATACCAGATGTCTTAAAAGCGATTTACGATAACCTTCGTAAGGAACATTTAAAAGTGAGCGTATATTTTATTTCATTTATTTTTTATTTAAATATCACAAAAGTTGCATATAGTTTTCTTAAAGATTTTAGAAAGAAAAGTTGAAAGCAAAAAAAAATTTGTTTGTATTTAGAAAATTTCAAATTATCATAGAAAATTTAAACTCCATTATGATAGTCGTTGTTTTCAAGCTCTAAATATTCTTCGTCGAAGTCTTCTAAATGAACACTATCTTCAAAAATTGGGGTGTTCATAACATCGCTAACTTGTGAAAATGGTGTCGATGCTCTGGATGTGTTATTATTAGTTTGTAGTTCTTCTTCGGGGTTTTCAGTACCATTTTTCAAGATCTGCACTATCCTTTGCGTCATCATTGCCTGCACATCTGCCATTAGAATATAAGCTTCAACCTTGGGAATTTCTTCTTGACTGGCAAGTTTTTCACAAAAATGTTCGAATACATCGTTTTTTTCGTTTATTTTCATGAGTTTTTCCAAAGCAGAGTCGAATTTTGAAGTAGGTTCTTCAGGGCGTTTCCTTTTGTGTGAAGTTGAAGCCATCGACGGCATTGTCTGTTTCAAGACACTGCAATTTGAATTGCCAGAGATATTAGGTGAAGGTTCATTTAATTCGTATTCGTCCCTTGGTTTTAAAAGTTCCTAGAAAAAGATAAGATAACCCATTAAAAAATTAATTGTTTTCTCTTTTTTTTCTACCAGATTCCAAATACTGAAACTGAATGGCTGCAAATTTCTGAAGATTTCAATTCTTTGTGGCAGTTCCCACATACTTTGGGTGCGCTAAATGGGAAGCACATACGTATTAAAGCTCCACCACACACCGGCTCACAGTTCTATAATTTCAAAGGATTTCATAGTATTGTGTTGTTTGTGTGTGTAGATGCACACAGCCGTTTCACATATGCGAATGTCGGTTGTAACGGAAAAGCATCAGACAACACGATATTCCAAGACTGTTATTTGAACGAGGCCTTGCAAAAAGGATCTTTAAATGTCCCAAACAAAAAGCAAATTATTCCTGGTAAAGGCACAGCCATCGATTATTTTTTTGTCGGCGATGATGCCTTTGCGTTGGACAGACATTTAATGAAGCCGTACAGCAGAGCTTCAAGTTTAAGTACAACGAAGGAAATTTTTAACTAAAGGCTCTGCCGTGCGAGGATGGTGGTGGAATGCGCCTTCGGAAGGCTAGCCAGCCGATTCAGAATATTCCATCGGCCAATCGAGGTCCTACCAGACACCGTGGACCTAATTGTGATGGCGTCTTGTGTTTTACACAATTTTATGACGAAGCCAAGAGTAACTCAAGTTTCAGATGATACGCAACCACTATCATTACAAAATCTTCCACATACATTTTCCTCAATTGGAACACAAGAACACAAAACATACAAGTATGCTTGTCGTGTGAGGGACGAGTTGTCCAGATATTGTGTTTCCGAGGGAAATATTGCATCACAGTGGCAAAAAATAAATGTTCATAACAATAAATAATACAAAAAAAATTAATAAATATAAATACAGATATATATATTTAGCTTGATAAACTATTTAATTATATGACTTTTCTTATTTTATTTATAATTGTTAGCTATATCAAAATGATATGTACCTTTTCTGTGTTGACTTGTTTTTCTTTGGATAATCGACGAATTCAAAAAACCAAATTCATTATACCAAAACAAAGTTGGTTTGTATAATGATTCGGTACCACATCCTGATTTTTTACTTTTTTCCACCTTATTTCTTTCAGCAATATATATGTTGTTCGCATTGCTTTGATTTTTTTTTTACTTCGTCCACTGACATAGACATTTCTGTGGCTATACATTCATATGCTTTTGTTTTGATATCATTTCGGCGGTATGCAGACAAGTTCATATTCCATAAGGCTTCTTTACTTTTGTACAATTCAATAAATTGTAAAAGTTTTTCCTTTTTCATGTTTTTGTTCATTTTGGAAAAAAATTCTTGCTTGATCTTTGAAAGTGGAAGTCCTAGAGGTAAAAATAAAATTATTTTAATTCGACTACAACTATCGCTTATTTGCTTCAATAGGGCTTTTTAGCAAATACCAATGTTCATTTCTAAATGTCAAACTCAGGACCTCGGCACGATTGACATTTAGGTAGCACCCATTTTCTTTTTTATTTCGGAGGCAAATACACTCCAATTCAACAGAATGCGCACACGGATTTTCATAGTTGGTTCGTCAATTTTTTTTCAAACATTGTGCATTGTCCGAGAATAAATATAAACATAAAAACTATTTCAAAAAAAATTGTTTTACTTCCATCCATTAACTTTTATTACCAGTTTCAATATTTGAGCTTATTCAGTTGACACCAAAAGACTGCATTTTCCCTTATGGAAAGACTTTAAACAGAGTCGGAGGAAAAATAGCGGTGCTTTTTGAATTAATCTTCCTGTTTTCTTTTCCCAACATCATAAACAAACAACAAGGATAATCAAATGATACATTAAGGAAAATGTTAAGAAAAAATTGAAAAAGAACCTTTGAAAATTTGTGTCCCTATTCATTTGAAGTGGAGTGTAAATGTTTGGATTTTGTTTTTTTTGGTAATAGCGTCTGTCAAACGTGCCGAATTGTTAGCTGTCACTTTGACTTTGACAATTTGGTAGAGATTTCTATACTGTAAACTTAAAAAAAAACTATTGCAATGCGTGAGTGAAATGGCGCGCTCTTTATTTTTTCAAATCACACATCAATTATTATTTGTTGCACAGCTGTTGTTTTTCAATAACTGTATTCCGAAAACAACTTTTCAATTCGAGGAAGCAAACGAACTCTAAAAAGGAATTTTTTTTATATACTCTTTTGATTCAACAGTTTTAATTTAAAATGGTTATCTAAAGGTTTCAAAATTTAAGGCCATTTGATTTGAAACAAACTTTTTGGAACTTAAGTCAGTTTTCAAAATTTAAGGCCATTGGATTTTAAATATTCTTTTTGTAACTAACAAGTCAGGTTTCAAACTAATGTCTGTTTCAATATCTCATTCTCATTTTCCTCAACATTTTTTGTCTGTACTCTGTTAGTTTTTCCTTTGGATAAACGATACATTGTAGATAGGTACCAAATAAGGTTTGTTCGTTAAAGCATAGTTTACAGTTCCGATGCGAAAAAAAATTAAAATTTTCAAAACGATTTTCCACCTATTCTGCGCACCAAGTTGAATAATATTCAAGGCGAAAAACGTTTGCTTTGGCCTAAACCACCCATTGAGTCATTAATTTACCCTTAATTAACAAGCTATAGACCTAAAAATGGAAAATAATTATTTTTTGGATGCAAAAACCATTTGCATGCAAATAATGCCTTCAGGTGAATATATTTTTTTTTCGGAAGTAAGCCGACCATCAAAAAAAAAATATTTTATTCACCAGACTTTTTTCGCATGCAAATCGATTGCCGGTCCATTGTTTTGCATGAAACAATTGTATATAAATTCTAAAGTATTCTCATGAAGAAAAAAAGCTCGTGGCCATCTATGCGTCCAAATGTAATACTAATTTTTGTTAAGGGATCTCGGTAAGGCGATCATAGCGAACCTATCGACCAAATGTCTACCTACAAAATCGTGTTTCATGAGAATACTATAGATTGGATATACAATGATGAAACTGTACTGTTTCTTATACTTTAAATGCAATAGAAAATAAAAACGAAGTTGATGTAATTGCCACAGACTTTAGCAAGGCCTTTGACAAAATTTCACACAAAATTATCTCGTTCAAATTAAAGGCTCTTGGTTTTCCTCCTGGTTTTGTTCAATGGATAGAATCATACTTGTTAGATCGTAAATATCGAGTCTTGTTTAGATCTTCAGTATCAGATCCTTTCATTGCAAGATCAGGAGTCGCTCAAGGTAGTCATCTGGGTCCGATTATTTTTATTCTAACGATCAATGACGTGGAATCTGTGATTGAGCAATCAGAACTTTCTATCTACGCGGATGACATGAAGATCTTTAGAGCAATTTCTTCGCCTAATGATTCTTTACCTCTTCAGAACGACCTGAATAATTTTTTTGTTTGGTGTCAAAAAAATAATTTAGAACTTAATGTCGGAAAATGCCAAGCAATCACATACTCTCGCAAACGCTCCCGTCCACCACCACGGGACTACTATATCAATCTTGACCTTGTCTCAAGAGTAACAACTATTCGGGACTTAGGTATTATTTGTGATACTGAGCTCAATTTCAGATCCCATTATGACAACATAGTAGCTAGGGCTAACGCTGCTCTTGGTTTTGTCAAGCGTTGGTCTAAGGAGTTTTCGGATCCTTACGTTACAAAATCTCTCTATACAACCTTTGTACGACCTTTACTTGAATATGCAAGCCAAGTATGGTCCCCCTACCACCATGTTCATGTCAAACGAATCGAAGCAATACAACGTAGATTCCTCCGTTTTGCTCTTAGGGGACTCCCATGGGTTGACAACTACAACTTGCCCCCATATCAAGATCGGTTGCGGCTCATTAACCTACAATCTCTGCAAAAACGTCGTGAAGTGGCTGACATAGTTTTTGTGCATCAAATTTTATCTGGTGCTACTGATTCTTCTGCCCTTCTTGAGGTAATGAGTATTAACGTCAACTTACATTCTCTAAGATCAGTACCCCAATTCCATCAAGCCCCTCACAGAACTGATTATGGTAGAAATGAACCAGTAACTAGAATGTTGAGGGAAGTGAATTCAAATTCTAATATTTTCGACTATAATCATAGCAAGATCACACAAAAAAAACTTCTTTATGGTTCCTCATTTAACTAGTTTGAATAATACAGTAAAGTAATGTTTGCCTTCATTATAACCTTAACTGAGAGAAACTGAAACTACTAACTCTACTAACCTGACAAATGCCTTTAGTATGCTTTTCAATTTTAATTTGCAATTTTAAATTTAAAATTTTAGATTTTACTTTTACGTATAATTTAACTTTTTTGACTTTTCAACTTGCGATCTGCTTTTGCTAGATCCTTTTTTTAATATTATTTTTTTTTTAATTTTTTCTATTTTTACTTTTAAAATTTTTGTAACTGCTTGTATTAAGCAGACCCAACCTCTTATCTCTCAGTAATAATATCCTTCACATCGCTTTAAAAGGAAGTTGTTGTGCTATGCTGGCAAGAGCATAGCATAATAACTATCTTTATTTTAACATAATTTAATTTTTAATACATAAATAAGTGCCGATACGACTTGCAATCGAATTTGCGTCGTACTCGGTGTAAATGGACCCCAGCGCGTGCGGTATCTGGGGGGATAGAGGCGTGGGATTATTTATTTAAAGACATGCGAGAATATTTGCATAGATTTTGTTTTGCGCACGGGAACTGTAAACTAGGCTTAAGCCCCCAAGTCACCCTCAGGTCTACCCAAAAGTTTTTTTTGAAAACCCTGAACTCACCATGCCCAGCAAGTTCTTTGCGTGTTGAGGTAAAGAATAAACTGTCAAAATGGCATGAACTTTGAAGCATTTCTCTTTGTTATGGATTCACGTGGTGCAGGTAATTCTCTTCTTTTTGAAATGGAAATTCAAGTATTACATACATTTGAGTAGTTGAGAACCAAAACTCGTCATATACAAAATTTTCATTTTGTGCAAATAGAAAAACTTAATAAAGCTATATGATAGTTGCTAGAAAAGGTTTTATTTTGTATAATAAAAGATTTTTAAATCTATATGGTATAATATAGAGCAAAAATATATTGAAAGATCCGTTTAAAAGATATTTAACAATTACATTTGGATATGAAGAGTTTTGCTGCAAATGATTGGATATGGCCAGTTTCCACACCTACTTCCCCCCGACCCTGTCTCAATTGCACCATCTAATATAATCGCACTACACTACTTTCCAATATTCAATTACCCATTTAACGCTTTAGTTCCTTCTTAAATGACATAATCAATTGCCTTAAGATGGATAAGAAGAGTTTTGAAAGCAAACCTACTGCCAACAATGGGTATGGAAAGTTCTGATGAAAATCGTACTGTGAATATTAAGATTTTTGGAAACAATCGCGATGTTTGACATCAATATTAAAAGGGATTAGAGTGGTAAAACTGTCAAATTTTCCTTAAAAACTAATCAATATTCCAATGTTAACAAATCTGCATAAAAATCTCAATTTTTGATAGAAGTGGATATGAAGAGTTTTGGTTCTCATCTACTCATTTACTTTAATAATAACAAATAGAAATAGAAAATGGAAACTTTGGTTTGTTTTCTTTAATTTTTAAAGCAAATTTTGTTTCTTGCTACATTATCTCAAAAACACGGTTGAGTACCCTTCGGTGTTTTTTGAGAATCAAAAACCGATTATAATTCTTGAGGTTGTCAAGAAAACCTGGGTTAACTCTGGTTAAAGTTCAAAGAAGGTTTTATCAGTCAAGCCTGCTTCACAATGCGACGAGAAAATGAGACGAGAGCGTGGCCTAACTTCGTAATTCTGTCACAATTTGTATAGGAAATTTGACAAATTTACGCAGTTAACAACTTTAAAATGTTAACAATGACTTTACGCTGTTGCATGAATACGCTTAATATTAAAGACAACAGATTATCAATTACCTTATCTATTAATTTTAAGTTATCGTATTATTTCTGTAAAAAACTTGGTCCGAAAATTCCTGGGGTTGTCAAGAAAACCAGCTTCTACCTAAGCGTCGAACTTGTCGAGTTGTAGAAGCTGAGTAAGGTCAATGATTCTCGAGATAACCTCTCCAGATGAGTCCTGAAACCAAAGGGCGCTCCCCCAAAACTCCTTCCTCCCTCACTCCCTCACCCCTCCCCCTCGGCGGTACGGCGAGATGCTGTCCAACGTGTTTCCCCCCCCCCACCTGAGGTACGGCGGTGATGCTGTACGACACTCCCTTCTCGGCGGTACGGCGATGATGCTGTCCAATGAGTTACCTCCCTCGTAGGTACGGCGATGAAGCTGTCCGACGTTTCCTATCATATAATTCCTTTCTAGGCGGTACGGCGATGATGCTGTCTGTCGTCTCCTTTTCCCTCACCGGTACGGCGAAAAAGCTGTTCGGTGTTCCTTCCCTCATTCCTTCTCGGCAGAACGGCGATGAGGCTGTCTGTTGCTCCCCACATCATCATGTCCTTCCTCTCCCCAAATCTCCTATATTGGGCTGGATCAAGGTGTTATACGACCCGTGCCGAAGATCAGCCTGGCTGAGGGCCCAATTCAAATACTAGCTCAGTCGCTAACGGAGTATTCGGACAGATGGCAATCTTCGAATTTACTAGCCTTCTCTGCATATACGGATCTCTGTGCAGAGTGACCACCCCTTCTCCGATACTCGTGGGAATCAAATGAATTTTTCAAATGATGTTAGTGGTAAGTCCGGTTCTTCTTCAAGTTCGGCCGGCAGTGCGACTGTAAAGTCGTCTGCTGTACCTCCTGTCTTGCCTGTTGGTGGCGAAACCGTGAGAAATCATGGTCTAGTTGCTGGCAACAAGAACAGTGAGAGTAAGGTAGAAATACCCAATTTCAGTGGTGGAGGGATCGTGAAGCATGGCCCTTCCACCACTACGGAGAGTAAACCTCCCCAAACTTCGCACCCTCACTTTAGTGGTGTAAGGATCGTGAAGCATGGCCCTTCCACCTCTAACGTGAGTGTAGCTCACACGGGTCCCAGTGGGGGTAGGCGTAAGCTTACACCTGGTGGGTCCTTTTACAAGGATAAGCGGAATGCTGAGAGGATCCTGAAGATCTTTGGTGCGAGACCGAGGGTTGGAGGTGACTCAAAGCATGAAGCAAAAGTAAGGTGGGCTAAGAGCTTCTTAGCTAAACACCAGACCAGTGGCGACTCCACGTCAAAGCGACAACGGTCTATTGAAGGTACCATGCCTTACGCTAAAAGGACAAAAGTGCAAAACACCAGCACTCCCCTCAAACCCCCAATCAAATCTTTTAGAGATATTCTAAAAGATAAAATCGTAGTTGCGGTTATTGATAGAAGCGATATAGATGGTACGATATCTTCTGATCATTGGCAGATGGTGAAATTGAAGCTCTCGGCTGGCTTCTTAAGTCTTATGAGGGACAACCCGGGACCACCTCCAATCACCAGTGATGGCGGTTGGCACCAGGGCCATGTCAAGCTCATCGCCTGCGATGATCAGAGATCGTGCGATCTCTATAAGCTGGCTATCAGCAGGATAGGAGAAGTCTGGCCAGGTGCGAAGCTTGAGGTAATTGCTAAGGAGGACATCCCTTGCAGGCCAAGAGCACGTACCTGGATCCCGGCTGAACCCTCCTGTATGGATGAAATACTCCAGATAATCCAGCTTTCGAATCCATCCCTTCCCACTCACAACTGGAAAGTAGCGAAACTGGAGAAACAAAAAGGCCTTTACAGAGGCGCAATCATTGTGATTAATAAAGAATCCCTTGTTCCTCTGGCGCAGACTAAAGGTGTGATTAGGTTCGGGTTTGAGACAATGAACCTTAGGGTCTATAAAAAAGATGAGGTAGATGCAGCTTGCGCTCCTCCACACCCCCAAGAAGACGAAGCTGTGGTCGGGGACCCTGGTGTGTCCATCACCTTCCCGTGTTTGGAAGATGATGCATCCAGGGCATCTTCGGCTCCAGTGGAGTCCTCTCCTAACGTCGACAGCCTTTCCGACATGGAAACTGAAGACTATTTAAACAGTGTTCTTTTAAGTGAGGACGAGCTTTTAAGTTCGTCCTCTGACTTGGAAGAACCTGATAATACCGTGGTGGAGGCTGATCTGCCTAATTGTAGCCAAAATGCTGCAGTTAGTTCAGATTAACCTCCAACACTCCATCAAGGCGTCAGCCTCACTTCTTCTCCGAATATCCAGCAACGGAGAGGATATCGTCCTGATCCAAGAACCTTGGATTGTGAAATCCATCGTAAAGGGACTCAGGACTCCTGGATACTACCTACTGTATGCGTCCGGTAAAGGTGAACCTAGATCCTGCATACTAGTAAAAAGTAGCATTAATGTATATTTACTACCTAATTTCAGCGATCGAGATATTACGGCTGCAAGACTGGAGACGACCAAAGGCACACTTTGGATAGCATCGGCATATCTCGGCCATGACCACCTTGGCCCTCTCCCAGGTAAAACCCTGGAGAATTTTATCGCTGAAGCAGAAAGGCGAAATATCAGCCTCATTATTGGGAGTGATGTCAATGCCCATCACACAGTATGGGGTAGTACTGATATTAACGATAGAGGTGAGTCTCTTTTCGATTTTATCCTAAATACTAACCTTATAGTAAGTAACGTAGGCAATGAACCAACTTTCGTTACCAGAAACAGACAAGAAGTTTTAGACTTAACTCTTGTCTCCGACAACATCTATCAGATGATTTTAAACTGGAAAGTTTCTAGTGATCACTCGTTCTCTGATCATAGATACATTCAATTCAGCTTGAACGATGAACCTCCTGGCCAGTTAACTTTTCGTAATCATAGGAAAACAGACTGGCCTAAGTACAGAGAAACACTTAAGAGACTTATTAAACCTGACATATTAAGTGTTCCATCCAACAAAAACGATCTTGACAGCAAAGTCAATGATCTTACTTTAGCCCTAAACAAATCATTAGAAACCTCCTGTCCTCTTATTCTAATAAGGGGTAAAAGGAAGCCACATTGGTGGACTTCGGGGCTCGAACCGCTCAGAAAAAACTGTAGGAAACTTTTCAATCGAGCTAAAAGTACTAGAGTAATGTCCGATTGGGATTCCTATAAAGAATCACTAAAATTATATAAAAAAGAATTGAGGAAAACCAAACGATCTTCTTGGAGGACATTCTGTGGCAATATAGAAGAAGCCTCAGAAGCATCAAGATTAAGAAAAATCCTCTCCACAAATCCAGTTATGCCTAGCTGCCTTCAAAATGATGATGGCTCCTGGACCAACTCTTGCGAAGAATCGCTCAATTTGTTACTGGATACTCATTTTCCAGACAGCTCACAGACTGTTAATAGCACTGCCCTTTACAGGACAAGCGAAAAACTAACATTTCCACAAGGTCTGATTACAAGGGAAAAATTACAATGGGCACTCAATAGCTTCAAACCATACAAGTCGGCGGGGCCAGATGGCATCATTCCGGCTGAACTACAGATGAATTTAGAAGTAATTCTGCCGATTCTGGAAGTCATCTTCAATGGTTGCTTAAATCTGGTCCATATTCCGCTTCTATGGAGAGAAGTCAAAGTTGTGTTTATACCCAAAGCCGGTAAATGTTCCCACGTAAACCCTAAAGATTTACGACCTATTAGCCTATCATCTTTCCTTCTAAAAACTTTTGAACGACTGATTGATATCGAACTAAGGTCAAGCATTGATACGAGACTATTGTCTACAGCTCAACATGCCTATTGCAAAGGGAAGTCAGTGGAGACAGCTCTCCACACACTAGTTCGTACCATCGAATATTCCCTCCATTATAAAGAATATACAATGGTTGCCTTCCTAGATATAGAAGGTGCTTTTAATAACGTTGATACATCTGCAATCACATCTGCACTGGTTTCTCTGAATGTGGATGGGTCGCTTGGTGAACTGATTAATCAGATGCTTACAAGCAGGGTTATCAATTCAAAACTGGGCGGCTTTTCGGCAAGAAGATCTGTCAGTAGAGGTACACCGCAAGGCGGGGTGCTTTCTCCCCTTCTTTGGAATTTGGTAGTTAATGAACTGCTGAATACCTTAGAGGCAGAGAGCTACAAAGTGATTGCCTATGCGGATGACGTTGCTATAGCAGTATCAGGAAAACATCCTAACATTTTAAGAGATCTTCTACAAAACGCTCTAAACAAGCTAACACGATGGGCAGATCGATGCGGACTTGGAGTTAACCCCCATAAAACAGATCTTGTCCTCTTCTCCAGGAAATACAAAATTCCGCAAACAGACCCCCCTATTATTAATGGTGTTCCACTAAAATTCTCAGACGAAGCTAAATACTTGGGTCTCATTTTAGATAAGAAGTTAAGTTGGAAACCTAACATACAAGAAAGAGTGAAAAAAGCCACAGTGGCACTTTTCTCCTGCAAAAAAGCAGTAGGTAGTAAATGGGGCCTCCAACCTCGAATCACTCACTGGCTATACATTTCGGTAATTAGACCGATTCTAACTTACGGCGTGGCAGTATGGTGGACTGCCTTGGATAAAGCGACACATCGCGACAAACTAAGCAAAGTCCAAAGAACAGCATGTCTATGTACTACTGGAGCACTTCGGTCGACTCCTTCCGCTGCATTAGACACTCTTCTCCATCTGACACCTCTCGATATTTTCAGCAAACAAACGGCTGCGAGCACAGCCATTCGCCTCAAAGCCTCTTCACAGTGGATCAATAATGAGATTGGTCACTCCGCTATTCTGAATTCATTCGGAACACTTCCTAGTAACACTGACTACACAATCCCACTATTGAATTTCGATAAAAATTTTGAAGTGACCATACCTTCCAGATCCACCTGGGAGGATGTGGAATTCTTAGAAGATCAATCAATTCACTTCTACACTGACGGATCGAAGACCAAAGATGGGGTTGGTGGGGGAGTGTACTCTGAAAGACTAAATTTAAGTCTCTCATTCCGTCTTCCTAATCACTGTAGCGTATTCCAGGCGGAACTTCTAGCGATAAAAGAAGTACTGTTTTGGCTCAAAGAAAACGTGATATCATGCTCGGATATCCGCATCTTCTCTGATAGTCAAGCCGCCATTAAATCCCTGGACTCTGTCCGTACAAACTCTATAACAGCCCTCAACTGTCGATCATCTCTGTTGGAGATGGCGCAACAGTTTAATATTCACCTTTGTTGGGTGCCGGGTCATAGTGACATTCCAGGTAATTGTAAAGCTGATGAACTCGCTAGAAGTGGAACATTACTACCCATTTTACCTGAAAAGGTAAACATTGGTATACCCATAGCTACGTGTAAACTTTTACTGAAGCAAGATGCGTTGAAGAGAACAAACACAAGGTGGGAAAACATCACTACTTGTTTGGCGACAAAACAAGTATGGCCAAACCTTGACCTCAAACGCTCCAAGTGTTTAATATCTCTAAATAGAATGCATATTAGCTCTATTGTAGGTGTCATAACAGGACACTGTTTAATAGGCAGGCACGCAGCGCGGCTTGGCGTACCTTCAAACGATTTCTGCAGAAGCTGCATGGACGAGGAGGAAGAGGAAACGATTCCTCACCTTCTCTGCACATGCCCTGCTCTTTCCCTCAGACGTAGGCTCCATTTAGGAGTTTACTTCTTTAACGATCCTAGTGATCTGGCAAACACAGACATTAATAGTCTCACACGCTTCGTCAGGAGCTCAAAGTGGTTTTAGCGAGTAAGGAAAGAGTTTTTAAGATTCATGTGGTATCACAACGGACCAATTCTGGTCTAAGTGTGTCAGTACTTAGTATTGACAGCCACTTCTACCTAACCTAACCTAAGAAAACCTGGGTAAACTTCAACGAACGAACCCAGGATTAATCAAGTGACACCTTGAAGTATACACCTCAACACCCACCGTCAAATTTACAAAAATCATAGCCACTCTGTCTTCTCTCTAAAATTTCACTTAAAAATAATTTTATTTAAAAGTTAAACAAAAAAATGATCAAACAAATCATAAAATGAGTGCATATTTTAACACAAATCTAGATTCTCTTAAAGAACTTCCAAATTTTTATAGTTATGACTGGCGAAGCAACAAAATAAGTCCGTGCCTTTGGCTATGCATTCAAAAAAGGTTAGCATTTTATTTTTGTATCTACCTTTATATATATCTGTAGTAATTTATAATTCAAGTTAAAAAGTTCAAGTGAGCTCAACTTTTAACTTGAATTATAAACATTCAGTCACTCCACTTAAACAGAAGAATTTCTTTTCAAATTTTCTTCATATTCTATTATTATCTGTAGTAATGTTGGAACTATATTTTTTCAGAGGGAAAGTTTCGAAATGTAGAATCAACCAGAAGTGAAGGAGGTAATAAAGCATTTCATTTCGACGTCTTTCCCGATTATGGACAGAATTGGCGACAATAATGTAAGTTTTGGCTTTGAGTCAGTTATTTGTTTCTTTGATTGAAGCTAACAAGTGTCCTTTTCTCTTAACAGTGCATTTCAAAGATTATCTATGAACTCCTAGAGCATAATAATATGTTCCGAATACATATGTGTATCTAGTGTTCAAGATTGTTTTTAACTTCACTATCTTTTTTCTTTGGACCTAGGCGAAACAGTTTGAAGAATTTTTCTAGCACATATTAAACGGACTCTGCAGACTATTCTGGATGGCAGGCAGCTGTTAAAAACCTATGAGCCATAACCAAGAATTTCGTTTCAAGTAATAAGCCATTACGAAGCGTTATCTAAACAACAAATGGTGACTCCCAGGTCTCAACTGGTAAAGTGGTTGATTTGAAGAAACCTTGAGGTCTTTTGACGTTTTTTTTTTTATTGCAGGTCACAAAAAAAAGAGGGGACATTCTATTCAGCGTAATGAGGAGTTTTAATAACTTTAAAGTCTAAAACTGAGTTGAAGATATATTCCAGGCAGAGTATTATTTATATAATTTTATTAGATGTACAGTTGCTTGCGTTTCCACATTTAATTTTCATAAACAACCATACAATTAAAAATCTTTATGATAAAAAAAAAACTTTGAGTACAATAATGCTTTCTCTATATATGCATATGTATGTACCTACTTGATTGATTATTTTTGCACATTTTTGATTTTGTCTGTATAGAAAGACTTAGATTGGATGTGTTTGTTCGGTGGCGAGTGTCAGCCCCAACGGAGTTATGATTTTGCAAACTACTCCAAATACGTAGTTGGGTTTTAAATATGAATAAAGTCATCAACATTATAAAACAACGAAGAAATCTGTTTTATAATCAATATTTAAAATCATTAAAAAGAATACAAGGGGCATATATTATTGTTTTAGCTATTGCATTTATCATATTGATCCAGTTTTGTCTGGCAATAGGTCAAACAACATCTATGAATATGCGCCAATATAATTATGTGGAATTTAATACCACGATTTTTAAGTTTATTTTGACTATTTTTAGAACTAAATTCTAAGCTATATGTTCATTGTACAACCAAAAAGAAAAATTAGTACGAAGGTTTATTTTATTTTTTTCTAAAATGTTATACTATGTGGATATTTACTTGTTACTGCAACAAGTAGTTCCAATGCACCCTGCAGTTCCAACAAATCGCATATAAGTTGGACCTCCTTTTGCAAAACATTAGCAAGTTGAATGAATTGCATGCCAAGGCCATCAGTACTCATGGAAGTCATCTTCGTACACATCTACGAAGATCGTACCAATATCGATCAGAACAAGCAAAGATGTTCTCCGATGTATTCTATAGGAACCGCAATGACTCTTGACCATCTTGCATGACACTCACAGTTATTAACCATTATATTTGGCCTTGTTATTATTAATTCATTGAGACATCTTGCATATTCATATTTTTGTAAATGGCACTCGTAGTTTTTTTACAGGTTGCCTTTTGGGCTTCCCATTGGAATCAAGTCGGAGGCAGGTCACTGTTTTACGATGTTGTGAAAGATTGATGAACAGCTATCCACCGGCAAACGTATCCCATACACAAACTTCTGTCCCCCAGCACTAACAAATAATACAACCGGTCGGTAAGAACAGAAATGATTCGACTGCGCTACGGTGGGTTGAAGCTAAAAGCCACATCCTGAGTACGGATGTCGTAGAAGTTAATTTTCTTATAGTATCCAAGTGAAAGGTCTATGTAGGTGTGGTATGAAACAGGATTTACTCTAAGCTTTTTCCAATTAAAATATTTTCTGACTTGTTTTTTTAAATTTTTTAGTGTTTAGGTTAAAAATTTGCCATTTTTTTACTTACCAATGCTGAATTAAAAATCGCCCTAATTTAGCTGCAAATCTATAATTTGACAAACAAAAAAGAAAATTAAATAGGTTAGGTTAGGTTGGAAGGGGTGATAATACGGCAAGCCGCACCATCTCACTCGGATCTCGTAGGATCCATTGCGCTCCCCGGGGTATAAGTGGTTAGTGAGGAGGGATAGGGAGGGAGTTAATAGGAAGTTTTAGGAGTTAGGGGCCTCCTTGAACCATCCTGAGTTCTGAATGAATTTCAGAATGTTCTTTAGTGGCAAGACAGAGATGTCGCCCAGTTCGTCGAAGAAATATTCTCCAAGGGCCTCTTTTCTGGTTCTAGCTAGGCTGGGGCATTCGCAAAGGAAGTGAGGGGAGCCCTCCTCTGCCTCTTCATCATGACACCCTCTACATAAGTCCGATGAGCTGATGCCCATTCTGTTCAAGTGGGTTCCCATTGAGTTGTGGCCCGTAAGGACACCAACCATGAGAGATAATTGAGGCCTGCTTAGCTTGAGTAAGTAATCAGTTTTTTTCTTTGAAATATTTGGCCATAGATTCCTAGAAACCCGACAAGTGTCGATGGATGACCATCTGACATTTGCAGCCTCTAAGAAACTCTGGTGTATTCTACTTTTTTCTTGCTCCAGTGGCATGAGCACAGAGGCTTCGATTTGGCTCGGATCAAGAGATGAACCGCTTTTGGACAGTTCATCCGCCATTTCGTTCCCGTGAATATCCCTATGTCCTGGAACCCATCTTAGGGTTACTGTGTTCGTTGCATTGAGTACTCTTAGCTCGTTCCGGCAACGGTCGACCAGTTTGGACTTTGTGGTGATTGAGCAAATGGCTTTAATTGCCGCCTGGCTGTCTATGAAAATATCAATATTGTTGTTTACTAATTCACATGAGGCAAGATGTTTCGCCGCTTCGCAAACTGCCAGTACTTCCGCTTGGAATACACTGCAAAAGTTTGGAAGCCTCAACGATCTATTTATGGATGGGTTATCTGAGTAGATGCCTGACCCAACCCCCTCCGAGGTTTTGGAACCGTCAGTAAAGACCGAAACATGATTTTCATTTATGACCCTGTTTTCATTCCAGAGTTCCCTGGTTGGAATATCTGTTATGGTTACTGGGTTGAAATCTATGTGCGGTGAAACGTAGTCTGTTTGAATGTCTATGTCTGTAAAATTCATTATAGTTCTGTGACCGTAGAGGCCCTTTTTCCAATTTTTACATTGGTGAAGTCTTAAAGCACTTTTGGCCGCCAACTCTTTCGTGAACAGATCGAGTGGGGCAAGTGAAAGGAAAGTTTCAAGGGCAGCCGTTGGTGTGGTCCTGATAGCACTGGTTGTACCAATACACGCTAGTCTTTGAATTTTAGTCATGGTTTTTAGATTGGTTTCCTTATCTAAGGCTGGCCACCAGACCATGCATGCGTACGTTAGAATTGGCCTTATAATGGCTGTGTACATCCAATGAATGGTTCTGGGGCTGGGACCCCATCTTTTACCAAAAATTCTGCTGCAAGTGTAGAAAGCTATTGAGGCTTTTCTTTCTCTTTCTTTAATATTTTCTTTCCAGTTTAGTTTACGATCGAGAACAACGCCAAGATATTTGGCAGTACCCGAAACCTGTAACGGTATTCCGTTAATGGTTGGCGGGTTTATGTTTGGAATATTACGTTTCCTTGTAAACAGCACCAGTTCTGTCTTCAGTGGGTTAACATTGAGGCCACAACTACTGGCCCAATTTTTGAGCTTGTCCAGGGACGTTTGTAGGAGCTCGCTCAGAGTGGGAACAAATTTTCCAGAGGCCAATAACACAATGTCATCGGCATATGCAACTACCTTGATGCCGCCCAGATTTAGTTTAACTAAGATCTGGTTGACGACAAGGAGCCAAAGCAAACTCTTATCTTGCTGTCACCCATTTCTGCATTAATGAGTCTCGTTTGAAGCATGAAATCAATCCAGTTTATCAATGATGGATCGATGCTGACGGAGTTTAGGGCTTGTCGAATTGCACCGTTATCAACATTATTGAAGGCCCCTTCTATGTCAAGGAATGCTGCTAAAGTGAATTCCTTGAAGTGTATCGACTTCTCAATCGTACCAACCACTTCATGAAGTGCTGTCTCAACAGATTTGCCCTTCAAGTACGCATGTTGGGCCTGTGAGAGCACACCACCATTCAGTTTTAGGCGAATATGAGTGTCAATTAGTCTTTCTAAGGTCTTCAGGAGAAAGGAGGAAAGGCTGATAGGCCTGAAGTCCTTCGGTTCGGTATGGGTGGGCTTGCCAGCTTTCGGGATGAAGATGACATTGACTTCTCTCCATCCAGCGGGAATATAGGTGATGTTAAGACAGCCTATATAAATATCCACTAGAATTGGAACAATTGTATCTTTAGAGCTTTGGAGCATAATTGGAATGATTCCATCAGGCCCTGCAGATTTGTATGCCGAGAAGGAGTCAATGGCCCAAGCCACCTTCCTACTATCTACGATTTGTTTGCCTATGTCATAGATTTCACTTATGTTGGGCCCTCTGTCCACAGCAGATGTACTGATAGTACACCCTGGGAAGTGAGTGCTTATAAGTGACTCTAAAGTCTCAGAGCAGGAGTCTGTCCAGGTATTATCCGGTCTTTTTAGAAATCCCGGGGGAGAGGGTACCTTAGACATGACTTTCCTGAGCCTAGCAGCTTCATTTGTAGACTCAATGTCTGAACAAAATTCTTGCCAGGCTGCTCTTTTTGCATAGGTCGTTCGGTTTTTGTACAGATTTTTACTGACCTTAAAGATGTCCCAATCAGCAGGTTCATTGCTGAATTTTGCTCTATTGAAAAGCCTCCTTGAGTTTTTCCTAAGTATAGACAGCTCTTTGGACCACCATACGGGGTTGAGCCTGCCTTTACTTTTGGTAATGGGGCAGGAACTTTCGTAAGCATTGTTTATGGCTAACGTTAGTTCATTTACATGTTTGTCAATGTCAGAGCAGGTTAAATGTTCATAGTGACCCAAAGATGTGGCCAATCTAGTGTTGAAGGCATCCCAGTTTGTTTTCCTGGGGTTTCTATAGGGTTTTAAGTTTTCAATTTTGTGCTCTATTTGGAATGTTATCATTCTATGATCTGAGAATGAAACATTACTTGATACCTTCCAGTCACTGACCTTTATTGAGTCTGAGTTACTGGAAAGCGTCACGTCGAGCACTTCTCTTCTGTTTCTGGTAACAAAGGTTGGTTCGTTACCCTTATTTAAAATCAATAAATTTTCTTTAATAATAAATTCAAATAGTGACTCACCTCTTATATTTGTGTCGGTGCTCCCCCATTGTAGATGATGAGCATTAGCGTCGCAACAAACCAGGAGGTCCCAACCGTTCTTACCTGTTGCTTTGACGAGATCATCAAGGGCTGCTGACGGCGGTGGCCCCGGTGAATCACCTGGCATGTAGATGGAGGCTAGGATCAGGGGCGGGGCCCCTTTTCTGTCGCACTTCACCGTCGTCATGTCTGCACTACTATGGGAAGATAAGAGGAAAAGATTTATAATTTTGTTCGCCACTATTCATGTCCGATAGTTACCTTCTGTAGGCCCTTTATTAAAAAACAGGTTTACATCTTTGGAGCTGAGTCCGCAGATCCTGCCGCTGTTGATCCAGGGCTCCTGAATAAGGGCGATATCAATGTTATCTTTGGACATCAAAGAGGTTAAGGTGGCCGAGGCCAACTTACTGTGTTGAATGTTTGCTTGTATCACCTTCATCATCATTTTTGTTTTTTGTTTTTTGTAGGCTGGCTACCGGGCGCACCTTAACCATATTGATGCCCACCATTAGCTTGAAACCCTTGGAGGGAAGCATTGCCATAGTCTCGTGATTTAACATCACTATGGCTTCCTGGCCCGTTTTGGAGGGCGCTTCTATCTCCAAGACCTTCCAGTCACCGCTGGGAAAACTGGAATTTTGACCTCGGAGGAGGTTTTCCAGGAGTTCCTTGGTGATGTGAGGGCCCGGCACATTTATGCGGACTTTTGGTCTAGTGGGGAGGTCCATTTTGGAGGCAACTTTCAGTGTTACCCCTTCGAGCAACCCAGTCATCTCCGAAACTTTCAACCTAAGCCATTTCAAGGTGGGTTCATCTTTGCAGGTCAGTATTTTGAACCCTTCAATGTCGATAATGGCCCGAATTGCGGCACAAACCCGGTAGAGGCCAGGATCTCGGTGTTGATACATTCGAGAATCCTAACCTCCACCCGAGCCCACTGCTCGTTTGTGAGCACCAACTCGGAGCTTCCCTCATTTACAACGGCCACTTGGAGACTTTGGCTAACAATGTCTGCTAGCGTGCCTGCGCTGTGGGACGTTTTAAATTTTTTGTTGGATGACGTTTGAGGGGGCGTCGAATCATTGTGCCTCATCCTCTTATTTTGACCTGGGCCAGTTTTCTCGACCCTCGAGTGTTTTGGACCATTCAATGGCCTCACTTTAGGGTTGCCGCCAGACGATTTGGAGGAAGAGGCGTTCTGAGCTCGGGGCTTGTCAACTTCTTTCTTGTCGTTTGACTTAGAGACGACCGTACTCATGCCTTTGGTTTCTAACTTGGCAAGCAGTTTTTGGGCCCAGCCCAACCGCTTCCACTCCCTAAGGCTCAGCTTCTTAGGATCACCCTTGCCATACCTACGCACGGCCCTCTTGGCGTTTCCAATCCTTTTTAGGTCTGGATTAAGATCTCCTCCCTTGTTCTGCTTTTTTGGATTCGCCACTTTTCCTTCGGTCGGTTTTGGCCCATCGATTGACGGACATCGACTTACGGATAAGGCCGCCATCACGGTCTTGGAAGACCCTGGGCCATCCGCGCAGACTTCGGTTGGATCACTTGCCCCAGACCCTTTGTAAGGAGTTGAAGTAGTCTTGGCTCCTGTCGCCAGGTGCTTCGCCACAGACTCGCCTTGAGGGGGTGCTTTCATCATTCCTGCCGCAGGGTTCTCGGCCACAGTGACATCTGCGTCTGAGCTGTCTGAACTGGCGAAGGATTGATAGTCGTCGTCGTTAAGGATACGGTTTTCCTCATCAGACGCCATCTCCTCTTCCCCAGTTCCAACAGCCCCGTCCTCAGAGTCAGTAAGTTCCATGAGGTATTCAGAAAATACCCCATCAAACTTACGGGCACCACTGCTGCAGGCTTTAGTTGTTGTAGCTGTTGATGATGATGTTGTTGTTGTTGTTGTTGTTGTTGTTGTTGTTGTTGTTGTTGTTGTTGTTGTTGTTGTTGTTGTTGTTGTTGTTGTTGTTGTTGTTGTTGTTGTTGTTGTTGTTGTTGTTGTAGTTGTCGTTGTTGTTGTTATTGTTGGTGTCACTGGCGACTTAGCCGTAGCCAAGCCCTCGCCGGCAGCCGTGACTTCTGCCGACACTGGAGTGTATATCCCCACTCGGTTTTTAGATACATTTTTGTAACTTTCCATATTTGCCTATAATGGTTCAAAAGTAGATTAACATCTCTGTTGGTTTTTCTTGGTTGTTCGATCCTGCAGCTGGATTGCTGGAGGAACGAACGTAAGCCCCCCCACCACATCAAGGTGAAAACCACGGGGGGGTTAAAAAAAAAAAAAAAAAAAAAAAAAAAAAAATTAAATATACATTCTGATGGATAAGAATGTGTAAAATTTCCTATAGGTACATTATTACGAGTGGTCTCAGAAAAAGTTCAAGAAAAGCATTAAGACTTCATCAATTAGTTTAATTATTCGTTGAATGTTTTATACGCACCGTTAGTCCCGCTTTTATGTATATAGAAAATAATTAAGATCTACTGAAGAACGTTTTTATTTAATTATTTTAGTTTAAAACACAACTCTAATTTTGTTTCCATTAATTTCTTTACGTATGCACAACACGAACTAACACAAATTTCCAATATGACTGACAAGAAAAAAAAAAACAAAACATGACATTCGAAAGTGAAACAACAACAAACTTCAAACTTTGACAAGATAGATACCAACTTGCTTCACAACTTGCTCCTCAACTGGCTTCGGAAATTCCATGCCAGTTGACGAGCAAGCTGCTTAAGTTTGTATGTGTTAGTGGAAAAATGTGTGTGTATTGCAACTGGCTGGCCAGTACTTGCCCGTGTGGCCTCGGGGTTAAAAACACTTTTTATCCCTTTTTGCTCTGCTGACACTTTGATAGATTAATAGCCCTATTCTCCCCATCGTCACTGATACCTCACAAGTCACAAGAAGTGTTGAAACTGATTTTGTGACTTTTTCGTATTCTCCCCCTAAAGTCACAACTTTTGAGAGTCATAAAAACAAGCGAAATTGTGATCTCCTCCAGAACAGGTCACAACTCAAAATTTGCTTGAGTTTCTACAAATCTTTGAATTATATTGACGACTAGAAAAGTCAAAATGCGATACCTGGTGGCGAATAAAACAACTGGATAACTACATTATGAAGAATTTTTACTTTATTATTTAAGTAAAAATATAGTTTTTATATTTATTAGAATAGTTTTTCTTCTTTTAAGCTAAGTATACAGTTCTTTTGAGTAAAAAAATTCTTCAAGGTGAGAAAAAAAAATATTTTCCACAAAGAAAAAATGTCCGTGGTGTAATTTTTTTTTTATTCGCCGTCAGTTTACACTTTCGAAAAAAAAATCTCAATGAGACTGATCCATGGAAAAACAAACACAAATGCCAAACGCATTTTTTTTCGGAAAAAGAATGTCAGTGACATTGTTTTGCACGAAAAAAAATCGTGGTGAATATAAAATTTGTTTTCTTTGGGTAGTTCACAGTTCGATAAAAAAAATTTAAACGTCAAAAAAAATTTTTCTCGCAAAAAGCGCTCCCATAAGAAATACATATGTAGTTTTTTCTTCGTCAAGGAACTGTATACTTAGCTTTAATAAACAATTTCGGAAAAACACTTCACAAATCACATACGATTTCCAACAAATTTTGACATCTTCTGTAGTTATTCTGTTGCATTTTTTGCCCGGTAGAGTACTGCCTCCAGTCGTCAATTCTTGCATTATGTTCTCTGTGCGAAAGAGAACAAATTGTATGTATTCTTTCATTTCTCTACCAAAGAATAGGACAAAGGTGGGATATTATTTTGCTTTGTATTAATGAGACAGAGAAACATGAATACATATTGTGGGTGTGTTGGTTTAGTTCATTTACTTGCGATTACTTGTAGAGTTGTTTATGTGTGCGCTCATCGTTCAAAAAGCTACCAACAAAATGCTGTGGTGAGTTTCGTTGTGAGTTTTCTTGTGACTATTAGGGGGAGAATACCAAAATGTTATCGAATCACAACAATCCTCACAAGGAGTAGTCACAAGAGCTTGTGACTTGTGATTCCTCACAAGGGGGAGAATCGGGCTATAAATGAGAAATACAATGAAGAAAAAATGTAGTGTCATACGGGCTTAAGTAATATGTAAGGAATAAGAAAATCATATGCAGAACCAGAGAATATCAAATTTCATATTCTCTGTGCAGAACTCAGGCACAAAATTTGTGTTGACCAGTGTAATAGACGGAAGGCCACTTAAGTGGTCGCACGAATACGAGCAAATACAAGGAATTTATATGTTGCGCCCATAATTGCGATTTGGTACTGTTCGTCTAGTCTTCGATTACTTTTGGCGTAGGACGTGAAGAACGCTCACAGACCGCTCTTTTGTAAGTGGGCCGATGCAAAAATCAAAATGGTGGAAGCAAAAAAAAAAAAAGAATTTGGCCAATGGTGCATGGTTTTTAATTTTTTTCTTCGGTTTGATGAATTTGAAGAAAAATCTTTAAATTAATTTAAATCACATCGAATTTTTGTGGCTTCGCAAAGTAAATATTTAAAAGCCTATCACAGAAAATTAACATTGAACAAACAATTACATATTTACATTTCTTTTTTCTTTCAACCACTTGAGTGCATTATGGGTGACTTATGAAACTGACGTTTCAGAAAGCTACTTTTCGGTCAGTTTTGATATATGCTTCCGACAATTTTCTCCTATTCTTAAACCATGACAGCGAATCACGTCACGCTCTCTTCTCGTTTTCTCGTCGCAATGTGATTCAGGCTTCATCCTTGAGTTTTTTGACTTTGTTATTGAACGTACCCATATTTTGTTGTCTCCTATGCATCGTTTAAACTTTTACTACTACCTCGTTTACATGGAGAATTGAATCCGAATTGAATCAGAACTTAGGTCCATGTAGACCTGGAGCGGATTGAATCCGGATTTCTCGAATCGAATCGAAAAAAGGAGGTATATACCCATGGTATAAAAATACCATTTCTTATACCATGGTATATACCTATGGCTTTTTCGATTGGGGACAGAATGACAGTTCTTGTTCTGAAAAGAAGAGAAAATTGTTCTGGATTTGATTTCAGAATTGAAATGAGAAGCGTTCACACGTATCGAATCGGTGTTCCGGATTGCCAATCGAAAAGGCCACTAGATCGAATGATTGAGGAATAGAGATTTCAGCTTATTGATGGTGTGTGTGCGTTTTATATATTCCGTTTCAGACTTTTAAGCTTGTTTTTTCTTCTGTGGCGCATTGTGTGATATTTACGGTTGAAATTTGTTATTTATTTTGCGATATTAAGGGTATTCATACAACAGCGTAAAGTCGTCGTAAACGTTGTAAACTTTTAAACTTCGTAGTTCTGTCACAATTTGTATGGAAAATTTGACAGATTTACGAAGTTTAAAACTTTACGATGTTTACGACGAGTTTACGCTGTTGAATGAATACCCTTATTATTTATGCACATAGAAAAGAAAAACTGTCCCTTCGATTTCATTTGAATTCAATCTTTCGATCTGGCATCGTCATATACCTGGATCGAAATTGTGATCCGGATTGAATCCGATCCTTCGATCCGCTCATGTAAACGTGGTATACGATTACGAAAGAATTTTTTTTGGGAATAGCTAGCAAGTTTACTTCTGACAATGAACGTAATGTTGTTATTTTTCTAAATATAAGCTAAAACAATAAACATTTTCAAGCGTTATTAATTAAATCCTGCTAATTTTTCTATTCCCGTCGTGTGTGACTTTGATCCTAGCTGATATTTATGTGTGATTTTGTATGAAAGGTTATAATTAAACTAAAATTATTATGGCTTGCAGAACGCGCAGTTTTTCTTGAATGTTTATTTAATTTATTTAAAATAAACAAATGATTTGTTATCAATACATTCAAAACATTCCTATGCTCTTTGTGAAAATAGTTTTAAAATGTAAAGAAAAGTAAGATGGGAAAGTCTAAATTCCCAGGAAAGCCCAGCAGGTCGGCTATGAAGGATAGAATTCGTGTATTGAATAAAAATGAAAGCGGCTGTAAGCTTAACAGTAAAAGGAATTGCGAAGACTGTCCTTCATGTTATAATTCTAGTACGAACACGAACAAAAACCTCCGATTTTTTAAAGACGTTAACTCGGATAGTAAAAATGGTGGCCAAGTCGAAGTCAATGCGGGTAGCAGCTCTTCTCTGAAATATAAACAAAAAACTACAAATGACAACTTTGAAGAAAATAGTGATCAAAAAATCAAACATGATAAAAAGGTAAAACAAAAATAATAATTATCAATTACAGTAGGGAACAAAAGCGAAATTTTTCGGGTCTCAACCCGAGAGCGTTATTCTTACAAAAACACCATACAAATAATATAAAATACAATTACCATACGTTACCAGTGTCTAAATATTGGGAGTGCCTATTCGCACCATATACGATTAAACGGCTACACGATTTCACGGCTACACGGTTATACGGCTGCACGGTAAATTAGACTGGAATTGATGTTAGGCTGTTTAATTTACAAATGTACCTATTAAAAATGGACAATTACGTGCAAGGGTTTTTATCATTGAATTTTGCCCCATAAGCATGCTTAAAACCGAAAATGCTACTTAATTCACCCATACGTTTCTTAGGAAATGGTCGTCACACTAAACACTCCAATATGTTTCCTATAACTGCCTGAACAGAATGCAAGACGCAGCTGGAATAGAAAATTCTATTGTCTTTATTGAGTGGACATAGTTCAAAAGAACTTAGAATTCATTCTATTATAATATCAGTGCTGTAATTAAAAATAAAAATATTTTGCTCATTGAAATAGTGTAGCCTGGCCACTTCTAAGCCGGCAATTATTAATAAGAATTAAGAAAATTAATCGATATAAATTCCTACTGTGTAAAGAAACAAATCTCAATAAAGTTACTATTACTATTACTTACGCAGCTGGAATAGATGTCAAAAATGCTGCAGTAAAATTTAAAAATTGTTGAACTCTTGCAGATCCGGCTGCAGCATTTTTGATATCTACTCCAGCTCCGTCTTGCCTTCTGTTAAGGCAGTAACTCCGAAAATAGGCCGAATTTGATGTTTGTGTTCTTATAACTCGAGTTCCGAAACTCCGATTTAAATCTTTTTTTTGTTTGAAAGGAATTTTTCAGTAGCAGGTTTTTGTGTTAAAAAAAATATCACTTTCCAACAAAAACTTATGAAAATAGGAGTTTGAAAACCAAAGTTACAAAGGAGAATGGGCAAGGTGTAATATTAGTCGCATTTTATTATTCACATGATCCGGATCAATTTTAACACGTGATTACAAAAACAACCTGGGATCCTGCTTTTTATCTGGATCTATTTCAATGATCCAAAAGTTACTATTGTCAGCCGTTTTCCTTTGGAGGTGGCGAAGTACTTACGAGTAGATGAAAACCCTAATCTAGTACTACCAACTGCACATGCTCTCATGCGCGAGTAGATACATTTTACATGGGAAAGCAGTTTGATGTGTTCCATTGAAAAAAGCTGGCAAAGTACTTGCAAGTACTTCGCCACCTCCAAAGGAAAACGCCTGTCATTGTATTGACACCTGGTAAGTTGCTTTCCACACCACCTGCATTTCAGCACATGAACCCTATCTGGGGGATAAAATTTTTTCCAATTTGACGTTCAATGTATTTCCCATAAGAGAAAAGCAAAATAGAGTCATATTCATGTTACTTTTTCTAATAACTTTTATACAAACAGATACAACTTTTATGATTGCAATAGAATAACAAAACATGTTAGTTTACAAATCTAGCAAAAAATAAATCAAAACTGACGCCTCAAATGCTTTAAATTTAAGATGAAAAATGTAAACAAACTACCTCTACAACGAGAAACAACAACACCAATACTCGTTTGAGAAAAAAGCAGCGCAGAGACGTAGCCAAGATTATTTAAAACGTGAACAGTTTTTTTTTTCTTTGTTAATTTTGTTTGTATTGAAAATGAAGATTTTCAAATACATGTAATGTTTTTGTTTGGATTGAAAATTTCTTGCATATATATTTACCAATTTAATTACAAAAAAAAAAATGTTTAAGTATTTTTACCTACGTACAGAATTTTTTGGTTTGGAAGTATGTAATATTTTAAATGCTTCTTCCGAATTTACACGACTGGTGAAAAGCTGCCGGTACCTATAATGTCAAAAATAATGAATTTGTCCATTCTTCTGCTATTGTTTTGGTCATTATATTGCCAGTTCTCCAATCGTGTAAATGCGGCATTAACAAAAGACGCAGGCATGATTGAAGTGTTATTATTTCCTGATGTTTTTGGAGGGTACATATTTTGAAAATAAGAATTGTAAAAAATTAAACGCAAAATTTTATTTATTCAATAAAGGGTGTTATTGACCCCATGAGCTTCGCTAGTTTCTAAAGACAAAATATATTGTATTGACCTGTTGCACAAACAGTGTACAAATATTTGTACTCCTTTTTTCTCAAGAATACAAATTCACAAACGCAATACATAAATATATAGAAATACTTATAGCTACATCTTTATAAAAACATTACTGCAAAGTTTCGGTGACGTAAGCTTTTACTTATTAGAAAACAGTAGTAAAATATATAATATAAAAATCTTAATAATTAACTCTTGTCTATCAAACCCCTTCCATGACTACGCACGTGACACCAATTTTGCTTACCAAATGAATCCATTTTGGAAAGCAACAACAACAATACAGGTTTGTTTACATTTTTCATCTGCAAAATATAGGAAGTTATACATAAGTTTTGATACATATTCTTCTTGATTAACTAACTCACATAAATTCTTTTTCTATTGCAACTATAAAATAAATACGTGTTCATAGAAAATTAATTAGCAAAAGTAATGTTTTTCAGACCTTTTTTTGGTTTTCTCTTATGGGAAATACATTGAATGTCAAAATGAAAAAAAATGTATCCCCCACATAGGGTTCACGTGCTGACTGCTAGGTGCCGTGACTCCATTCGCCAATAAACTCTATTGACACCTGCCAAAAATCTCGTGGCCATCTAATAGCGAAGCTGATAAACATTGTGGATCGTGTTTCTGCTTTTTGACATTTTAGTTAATACATGAACCATTTCTAATGTTTTAAACTGTGGATTCTGGATTTGTTTGTGTTAATAATAAGCAGTACACTTAAAATCGAAATTAATTTTGTATTTTTAAGAAATTATAATTTCAAAAAGTGACTAATTAATTAAATTTAAATAGTAAGTATATTTAAATTGCACTAACTGAATTTAAATAAATAATAGCAGCCACAATGTCTGAATGTGGAAAATGCTCTGAACTCTGCGACTTTATGATTGATTCAATCATGTGCCATGGTAATTGCCATTACACATTCCACTTTCAGTGTATAGGTGCACCTTCTAGTTCAATTAAACTTTTTAACAAATCGAAACCGTTTTATTTCTTTTGCGATAATTGTGATCCTTTTGCTCAATCTAACATTATACGTGACGTTCTTTCTAATTCAAAGATGATTGATCGATTGCGAAACCAATTGCTCTATTTTAACGATAAAATTGAAAATATATCTAATATACCGATTCTAAAACGTCAACAAACAAAAAGTGCATTAAAATCACAAAGTGCCCCTGTCGATATAAAATCTAATAAACGCAGAAGTGAAGATCTAGATGTGACATTACGTGTGTCTTGAATCTTCATCTATGCAACTCACCGCAACATCGAACCAATCCGTTACAGTTCAACCTTTATCCGAGAATCTTCCAGCCCTAAAATTGAATCCTCCTCAAGTTCCTCCCCCTGAAATCCCACCCATATCAAATCAACATTTATCTGAAGAGACTCTAGCTTCTACGTTAAACATTACTCATGATTCATCAGAACAGTGTCCGCCTTCAACATCCAATCCTGCTCAACTTTCTGCTTCTCCGATTCAATCTGCATCAACTCAACCTCCATCCGAAATGTTTCCAGCTTCAACATCAAATCTTGTTCAACATCCTTTCTCGCCGGCCGAACCTTCATTAACGCCACCTTCAGTTTCAACGAATATTCCTCCCGTCAACCCATTTCGAAATTCTCCCCCACTCATCGTGGATAACTTTACATCGCCTATTGACTGTGGATTAAAAATAGTAGAAGGAAAAAAAACTATCTTCATATCGAAACTTGAACCCTCTACAAATGCTCTCGATGTTAAAAACTATATTAAAACGAAAATTGGGACGCTACGTTTAACCCACGTCGAGAAAATGATTCATCGTAATTTCTCAAAATACTCTTCGTTCAAGATTAAAGTACCAGACTCAATATTCCATCTTCTCATCTCACCGTCGTTTTGGCCAAAAGGAATTATTTTACATGAATATCAAAAGAGAACATCGCTAAATAATTCTCACCATTTTCAACAACACCTGACAACGCCATACCTCAAACATAGTAGCTTCAACAAGTATTAATTTACTATCAAAATGTAAACGGCCTTCGGACAAAGACTAATATGGTCTACACAAATATAAACAACATTCCTCACGATGTACTTATGTATGCTCACCGAAACTTGGTTAAACTCGTCTTTTGCTGATACAGAACTTTTTGACTCCAGCTTTCTTTTTCATTATGATCCAATTGCAACTGTTGGCGGTGGTTTGATTATAGCTGTTCGTAATCACCTCCTGTCTAGTCTTGTCGATGACTTTTTGGATTCCGATATAGAAGTTCTGTGTGTGAAAATAAAAATCCTACTTGGTCACTTATATTTGGTTGCCTGTTACATCCCACCCTCTTCGAACAATGACGTTTATAATAAACTTTTTGACTGCTTAGAAACTATTCATGAAAGAATTGATGATACAGATGAATTATTAATAACACTAGTTTACAACCAAAATGTTCATTTGATGCCACTAATTTTTTTTTATAAATTTTGACCTTCTGAGCTCGAAAATCACATTAAAAAAAATTAATATGGATAGGTTTTCGAGATATGAATTTTTGAATATTGTGTTCTATATTTCCGAAGGTACCTTACTATTAAGGCCATATATGCACCAAGGAATGCACAATCTGGCTTCAAATGGATTCAGTTGAACATTATTAAATTGTTGACCAACATCTCTTCTCTTTTTTTGTGATAAGTTGAGTAGTTGGAATGATATGGGCCACAATATCCGAAAAAATCTTATTTTTGAACGAAAATAAGAACACCAAATCTATTATTTCAGCTAAAAAAATATTGAAATAATTTGTTTTTTAATTTTTACAGTAATAAGATACTTAACCAAGGAAAATGAGATATTTCCGGAAAAAATCTACGGATTAGTTCTAAAGTTATGCCTATTTATATACAAGAACAAAAACTCGATTTTTTTATTATTTTTTTACTTAAACCTTATTCATAGCAAAAAAATCCACAACTTTTGGTTTGGCAATGTTATAACATGCTTTTATTGCCTAATTTATCAAGTAAAATGGACTTTTAAGTTATAATTCAGTATATAATATATGTTTTGAGTGATAACGTGCCTGTCGAAAATTCATTTTTAGTCAGAGTTCAAAAAAGCTTACAAAATTGATCTTCTTAATGTCTAACTTTTTTTTCTAAAATTACTTTGAGGTACGAGTATGAAACTCACTTTTTTTGAAGGGTGTCACTATTTAGTTGGATTTACGTTCTCATATGTTAGTGCTTATACCAGAACGAAAAAACGCTAGAAATACGAATTTTGTGTGTTTACTCAAAAAAGCTGGGTTTTTGTCATCTACCGTAGGTGTTTTTATATGACTTTTTTACAGAAATAATTTTTGTTTGTTATAAGGCTTAACATAAAATTCGGTACCTGCCATATAGATATATGGAGAAACAATCAAATCATGTAACTGGTTGTCATTTTTGCCCAAACAAATAGACGGGTATTGCTAAAAGTGCTTCAGATGGCAGATGAGTATGTCACAATACAATCTGTCATGTGTCCTGAACCATATTCGAACACACTACCAGTTCCTAAGTGCCTGAAATCCTAGTAAGCTCAAAACAATATATTTTGGCTCTATATTTTCTATCATACATTTATATAATATGGCCGTTTTCTTCGAATAGGTGCGAATTTACCAACCTACTTTTCTTTTGGATTCACAGTTGTCAAAATGCCAAGTATGGTGAAAGATTCCACCAAAAATGCATCTTGAGATGAGTGTATAATAGTAGCTTTTACATATATATACACAACCATAATTTATTACCTACTTATCTCAAGATGCATTTTTGGTGGAATCTTTGACCATACTTGGCATTTTTATCAGCAAGGCTATCTCATAAAAAAACGGATACCGAAAAATAAAGAGGACGATCCAACGTCCAAAATCATTTCGAAAACACATATTTTCTCTCGAGATAGTGAATCTCTATCAAAAAATAATATAAACTCAAACTAAAGCAATGTATAAGCTAAAAGTCCCAAAAAATATTGAAGCAGTTGAATTGTTTAACTTCTACAAAAATGGTCATAACCAAAGAATTTATCTATAGATTTTCTCCGTAAATGCCTCATTTTTATTGCAATAGACCAGGCTTTGGGTAGAATGTTCAAAAATCATCATATTTTTGTAGTATACAATTTTCTTTTGCAAAAGAATACATTTCTGACCTCAATTTTTATTGAAAAAACAATGTTTTTTTAAGATTTCGGCTAATTGTACTTATAGGTACTTGACCGATTGGGATAAATAAGAATTATTTTTGTTGGAAATTTAAAATTGTTTGATTTAAGATACTTTCCAAGCTAATTCTTTACGTCACAATTAAGATATGCACCAAATACTAATAATACTTTCGAAAAAAATTCAAAAAATCGTATCTCGAAAACCTATCCATACATTTTTTTTAATGCGATTTTCGAGATCAGTGGACTCAAATCTATACGAATAAAATAGCGGCACGTAATGTACAGAAAATTTTATTTATTTTGTAAACTAGTGTAATCGGTGATTTTAATCTACCTTACCTGAAATGGAAAAGATCTATTCACTCTGATGCCTTAATGCCTGTCGACGCTTCGAACAATAATGAATTTCTCGTTATCGATGGTATGTCTGCCTTTGGACTTGATCAAATAAACGGAATTAGTAACCAATTTGGAAAAACTTTGGATCTTATATATTTCTCTGATGTCTCCAACTCTGATGTTGCAGTATTATTGAGTGACTCAAAGCTTGTAGAAGAAGATCGCCATCATCCTGCTTTATCTATTTCTCTCAGCTTAAGTATCTTTCATTCATCTAATATTTGTAAGGATCAGCATGAATTCAATTTAAAAAAATGTAATTTTACGCAATTGTTTTATTTACTTAATAGCATTAACTGGGATTCTGTATTTTCTAATGTTACTTTTATGAAATGATTGTACATTTTTATGAAACATTATTTGTCTGCTTTTTAGAAACTGTTCCCTTGCGCAAAAAACGTGTACATAATAACAGAACGCCGTGGTTCGATCTGCATTTTAAAACGCTTAAAAACAAAAGAAACAAAGCTTGGAATAGATTCAATCTTTCACGGACCGATGAAGCCCATAATTGTTATATGTTAGTTTAAGGGACGAATTTATGAGCTACTCTTACTTTCTCTATGCAGGCTTTATATCTAAGACAGAAAACGAACTAAAATCCAATCCCCGTAACTTCTGAAATTATGTCAACTGTAGAAGAAAATCTGACGGTTACCCAGCAGATATGAGCTATAATGGCTCTACTAGCCATTCTCCAGAGGTAATATTTAACATGTTTGCCGAATTCTTTCAAGGTGCCTTTGAAAACGCTTCTACAAACGATCCAAATATTAATTTTACAAATGACGAGTTCTCACACCTAAACTCGATTAATTTTGCAATATCCGAAGCGACTATTCTTGACTATATCGAAAAGTTAGACGAATGTTTTAGTCCCGGCCCTGATGGCTTACCTTCTTTTATTCTCAAAAAATGTGCAATATGTATGTCATACCCGTTGTTTGTGCTTTTCAACAAGTCAATAGTTGTTCTACGTTTCCTGCTCTTTGGAAAAATGCATTTCTTACTCCCATTCACAAGAAAGGTTAAAAAAAAATAGTAACTAATTACAGGCCTATTGCTAAGCTTTCTGTCATTCCTAAATTGTTCGAATCTATTATCTGTGATGTTCTGTCTTTTCATTGCTCCTCCGTTATATGTGAAAACCAGCATGGTTTTGTGAAGAAGAAATCGACGGTCACTAATTTACTACAGTTAACGACTTTCTGCTTGGATGCTTTTAAAAACTATAAGCAGGTTGATTGTGTTTTTACTGACTTCAGTAAAGCTTTCGACAAATTAAATCATGAAATTATTACTTAAGAAACTAAGCACCATTGGACTAAACGATCGCTTTATTTTATGGATTTCCTCTTATCTCAGCAATAGACTATATAGTATTGTTTTTAAAAGTGAACGTTCTAGCATTGAGTTATATACATACATAGAGGAACCACTTCGATAAAATGAAAATACTACGTTAAAGCAACTTCAGATGTCGCCTTGTGCATCCAAAGACTACAACCATTTATTCATAAAATCTGTGGATCATGTTGCTAGAAGTCACCTTATTTGTCCTTATGCTTGAACCCTTTGATCATAAAAAAAAAAATTGTGGATCTCATGAAATGTGGGAAGCAAACACCTACCTACACCAACACAACATGAACAATGAATAGAGCAGTGAGCATGAGGGGCTAGCTTTGGTATTTAGTGGACATGGCAAGGTTCAAATCTCAGCAGCAAAATTTCGGAGCAGATTTGTTGAAAATGCGGAGTAGGTAGGTAGGTTTATAGCATGAAAAACTGCAAATTTGGACCCTAACTGCAATTTTCTAGGTGGATCAGTTCCTGAGAAAAGGGTATGTACTGCTAACTTCACACTGACGTTAACACTGCAAAGTGAATTTTTCAAATTTTTTGTCAAATTTGGACTTAAAAATTTGAACTTAGTTTTTTCTTGAAGTAAATGGAAAACTGCAAATTTGGACACCAACTGCAATTTTCTAGCTGGCTCAGTTCCTTAGAAAAGGATATGTACTGCTAACTTCACAGTGATGTTAACAGTGAAAAATGAATTTAATCGATTTTTTGTCAAATTTGGACTTTAAAATTTGAACTTAGTTTTTTCTTGAAGTGCATGAAAAACTGCAAATTTGGACCCTAACTGCAATTTTCTAGGTGGCTCAGTTTCTGAGAAAAGGGTATGTACTGCTAACTTCACAGTGATGTTAACAGTGCAAAGTAAAATTTTCGATTTTTTTGTCAAATTTGGACTACAAAATTTGAACTTAGTTTTTTCTTGAAGTGCATGGAAAACTGCAAATTTGGGCACCAACTACAATTTTCTAGCTGGCTCAGTTCCTTAGAAAAGGATATGTACTGCTAACTTCACAGTGATGTTAACAGTGAAAAATGAATTTAATCGATTTTTTGTCAAATTTGGACTTTAAATTTTGAACTTAGTTTTTTCTTGAAGTGCATGAAAAACTGCAAATTTGGACCCTAACTGCAATTTTCTAGGTGGCTCAGTTCCTGAGAAAAGGGTATCTACTGCTAACTTCACAGTGATGTTAACAGTGCAAAGTAAAATTTTCGATTTTTTTGTCAAATTTGGACGTACAAATTTGAACTTAGTTTTTTCTTGAAGTGCATGAAAAACTGCAAATTTGGACCTAAACTGCAATTTTCTAGGTGGCTCAGTTGCTGAGAAAAGGGTATGTACTGCTAACTTCACAGTGACGTTAACAGTGAAAAATGAATTTATTCGATTTTTTTTTTCAAATTTGGACTTAAAAATTTGGACATACATTTTTCCTGAACTGCAAATTTGGAGCCTAACTGCAAATTTCTAGGTATCACCGTTGCCGAGAAAAGGACTTTTATGCTAACTTCACAGTGAAGTTAGCAGTACAGTATGAAATTTTTTTTATGTAAGGATTTAGAAATTTGGTTTTTTCCTTTTCTGGAACTGCAAATTAAACTGCAAATTCAGAGCCTTATTTCAGATTCCTAGCTAGCCTGGTTGCTGAGAAAAGCATAGGCACTGCTAACTTCACAGTGAAGTTAGCAGTACAGTCGATTACACCCACTATTTGGTGAACTGCAAAATCCGGAATAGAAATGCATAAAAAATGCAAAAAAAACTGCAAATTCCTGCCATGGTCCCATTGGTCTAGCTCAAAAATGTTATGCTAACTTCACACACGTATACGAAAGGCCGGTGCAAACTGCAATTTTCATGACTGTTAAAAAAAGCGCGAAATAGACATTACCGACAGTTTGAGGTAATGATTCACTTGTAAGACTTGTGGTCACAAATGTGATTTATTCGTTTGTCCAAAAATATTGAAATATTTGTTATTACTTTTTTAGTATTATTTATCGCAAAAAGACATTGTAAGATTGTTGCACCCGCGATAAAAAAGATATAAAAGTTTGTTTTTTTCACAAAAATTAGGTGCTTTCGTTTTGAATATTGTTTTGGATGTACATAAATAGGTAAATATGGTTGACAGGGAGGCAAAGGAGTATGAATATCTCAGGGTACGGAAATGCTCCTGGGGGATCAATATATTGCAACTTCGTTGTTTCTTGAGCGATTTCGATGAAATTAACACAGGTGATAGCGAATACAGATTTTTAAAAGAAAAAAATATTTTCAAAACAGGGTGTTTCAAAAATATGTCAATATATTAAAACTTCGTTGTTCCTTGGTTGATTTGACTGAAACTGACATAGGTGATAGCTGTTACATAATTAAAAAGGAAAAAAAATATTTTCAACAGGGTGCTTAAAAAAAAAGTCAACTTCGTTGTTCCTTGAGCGATTTCAATGAAATTTAAACAGGTGATAGCTTGAGATATTAACAAAAATAAAAATAATAAAATTTTAAAAGTTATTTCAAATTTTTAAATTTATTTAACTTTATTAAAATCACAACATAAGTTTAAATTTTTGATTAAAGCGACGCGTTTCGGTTCATGGAACCATCATCGGGCTTGTTTCTTTGATTTTCGCTGGTGATAGCTGATACAGATTTTAAAAAGAAAAATATTTTCAAAATAGGGTATTGCAAAAAATGTCATCCTGGATGGTGATTGCTATTGTTAATAAACAAGTAAGGTTATATACAAAATGGGATATTCGCAAAAAAAAAGCATGACCAGAATATTCGTCAGTAATTGGTGTAGTCAACTAGTTTTAGAAATTGGCCATGGTCAGCTAAAGAATTTTGTTTACCAATGGCATGTTCTAGAGGCTTATAGAGTTTTAAAAATTGTATGTTAAGAACATGAAAAATATGGGAGAGACAATTTTTAAATCATGAAATTTCAAGTGAAAAACAAGATTACCATATGGATTCCTGATCAAATATGTATGTATGGAAACAAAATTTGAATATCGTCGGACTATTTTGTTTTCTTTATTTTTATATAATCAAATTCTTAAAACATTTTGGTATGCCATCTTCAGTAGTTTTGAATGAATATATCAAAATAAAGTTAAAAAAATGTCAAGCCGTTTTAGAGATATGGAATTAAAAAAAAAAATGTCGAAACTTTTTTATAAATTCAAAAGTTTTTTTTTCTGAAAATAATATGTTTCAACTTATTTGTGTATAGTAAAATGCTTGACTAGGTCACACGTACTTGATTTTATGCTTTGTATTTAAAATATGTATGTATAAAAACATGGATACATATTGTGAGAGAAAAATGTTTATAGTTATGAAATTTTTGTAGGATTCATTTCGAGAAAAATGAGATTTTCTTCCACGGTTTTTTAACATTTGTATGGATAGTATATAGGTACATACCTAGCGTTACTTTTTCTTAAAAGTGAAATATTTTTTTTAAATATCTTAAAAAGTGTTAAAAAATCGATAAGAACCAAGTAATAAAAATCTACTCGGTCGTTTTCGAATTTTGAAATTTGAATTTATTTTTAAATTCAAAAAATAATTTTCTGAAAATTTTGGTATCTACACAATACTCTAAATCAAATTTTAATGGGATATAAAACACCCTGTTTTGAAAATATTTTTTTCTTTTTAAAATCTGTATCAGTTATCACCTGTTTAAATATTATTGAAATCGCTCAAGGAACAACGAAGTTGACTTTTTTTTTTAAACACCCTGTTGAAAATATGTTTTTCCTTTTTAGTTATGTATCAGCTATCACCTATGTCAGTTTCAGTCAAATCAACCAAGGAACAAGGAAGTTTTAATATATTGACATATTTTTGAAACACCCTGTTTTGAAAATATTTTTTTCTTTTAAAAATTTGTATTCGCTATCACCTGTGTTAATTTCATCGAAATCGCTCAAGAAACAACGAAGTTGCAATATATTGATCCCCCAGGAGCATTTCCGTACCCTGAGATATTCATACTCCTTTGCCTCCCTGTCAACCATATTTACCTATTTATGTACATCCAAAACAATATATAACTCCGACCCGTGTTCGTATAAATGTACCCCCTTGCGGCCCTGTCAATGATATTTACCTATTTTCCATCCTAAACAATGCTCTTGCCTTACCAATAACAATCATCACCCGGCACTTTAAATTTCCTGATATTCCTTTTCCTTCCTTTATTTTAATTTTCCTAGATCCTAATTGTGCCTAACTCCGACCCCGTTTTCGTATAAATTTATCCCCACGACTCCATTATTAATATTTTATTCATACGCCTTCTTTTTTAATGTATCTACCAATAGGAATCAAACAACTCCATTTCTATATATATGTTGTTTGGCACTTTCCCTCCTATGGTTGCCAACCTAAAACCATTGTATATCCAATCTATAGTATTCTCATGAAACACGATTTTGTAGGTAGACATTTGGTCGATAGGTTCGCTGTGATCGCCTTACCGAGATCCCTTAACAAAAACTAGTATGACATTTGGACGCATAGATGGCCACGAGCTTTTTTTCTTCATGAGAATACTATGGAATTTATATACAATGCTAAAACCAAGCTACAATATAGTGCCCTCCATTTTCATAGTTTGGTGAATCGTAGTCATCCGTTTAAAATTTTCGCACTTACGAGTATTGTACGTTCTGGTATAGTCCCACATAGTTTCGGGCTTAATAGTCGTGTTATAGATTCGATAAAAAACTTGGTAATAATTAATACAAAAGTATACTAACTAGCATTATATGTCACTTAATCTCTAATCCAGTTCCGCTATATCATTTGTTTTATGTAAATATTCATTAAAGTTAGACGCGTTGCACCCGCGATTGCTTTAAGATCGAAAAATTCGTTATTTAATTTTGTTTTCTTACTTTATTTTTATTTCTTTAGTTGTTTGGATATATTTCGTTCAATAAAATGTAAGAAGAATATAATAAATGTTTCTCAATTAACAGACTTTTGGGTTTTTCGTACTATGATCCAGAAAGATGGACCAAATTCGTTGCACCCGCGATCGCACTTTTTCCGAAAATCTATTTATTTCATTTAAATTATATAAATGAACCCAAAATTAATAGGTCAAAATGATACCCATCGAGTAATAATTTCATTAAAATAAGTTTGCATTTCACTATAAATATACTCAAAGTGAGTCTAAATGTTGCACCCGCGATAATGGAATCGCCCCTTTGACAGTTTGAGGTGGAAAAAAAGAATGCCATCTTAATTCTTGATTAAATATGGTATGGGAAAAAAATTTAAGATCGTTGGAGTGATTTTTTAAAAAAATCATTTTTTATACAAAATAAAATTATTAAAACATTTTCAAGAACAAATTTTGGTATGCAAATTTTAAGTATATATTTAAGCGTATATAAAAAAAATTGAAAAAAAATTGTCAACGCGTTTTTGAGATATCGAATTTTCAAAAAAAAAATTGAAACTTATTTTATAAATTCAAAAATTATTTTTTTTAAATTTTGATATGCAATATTATTAAATCTTATCTGACATTTGTACATAAAATTAAATTCATCTAAATCCTTTCAGCCGATAACGAGAAAATTCAAAATGAAAAAGACGTTCTATGACAGGTTCTATTAAGTTTAGTAATAGTTGCTTAGTGTAAAATTTTATAATTTTTGGTAGTAGATCATACTAGTTTTAGTATATTAAACAAGTTTAATCAAAATCGTAGGAGTCGTTTTCAAGCAAAAAAATATTTTCCTTTACGGTTTTTTAACTTTTATATGGAAGGTACCGTTATTTTTTCATAAATGTTAATTTTTTCTAAAAATATTTTAGAGAGTACTAAAAAACTTAAGTATCAAGTTTCAAAAGAATCGATCATGTCGTTTTTGAAATATTTGATTATACAAAAAAAATTTCAAACATTTTTTAAAAACCCAACAAATATTTTTTTTAGTTTTTCGTACACAAAACTATTTATATTTTTTGGAAGCTTCTGTATAAGAAAAATAATTGAAATCGATCGTACCGTTTTAAAGAAAATCAAAAATTAAAAAAAATGGTTCCTTGGAAGGTACCATTAATAACCATTTTTGAAAAATGGTTTACCATCGAAAAGAAGCCTTTACTAAAATAAATGTATTGATTTTTTTTTAAGAAAAGTTGTCGAGCCGTTTTTGAGAAAAATACGATTATGTAAAATTGCTAACAAAAATTGTATGGCAGGTACCGTTATTTTTGATTCTAAAAAAAAAATGAAAAAAACGTGTGGGCATAATCACCAAAAACCACTATGTACCAAGTTTGTAGAAAATCTATCGAGCCGTTTAGGCTGTAGACGAACAGACAGACAGACAGAATTGTGCCACCCACTCTATCATCGTTATATCATGTTTGATTGTTATCTCAAATTATTGTTTTGCACGAATCCAAAACTTGCCTTATAGTACCTATAGCATTCGCAAATTAAATTATCCAAATCGCAAATAGGTTTAACCAAAACGCAAATAAGTTTCAACCAAGCACAAATAGATTTAACCCAAATGCAAATAGAATTAACCTAATCGCAATTCGATTTAAAGTTCGTTTAGAGTGAAAATATCGCTATTTTCGGGCGCATTTGCCTAGAAAATTAATAGAAAAAAATGAATGTATGGAAATAATGAATCCTTATTTGAGGCCGTGAGTGCAAAAGTGGTGTAACCCATTTTTTGGCATTTTTGATATTTTTGTCTCGTATTTTTTCATTTAGGCATCAAAAATCATCAAAAGTCATCAAAGCTACAATTTTAATTTCTAAAATATCTAAGCTTTCCAAAAATATGATTCAAGACGAAAAATATGATAAAAAAAAGTGGGTTACTCCAATTTTGCACTCACAGCCTCATTTATGCTATGCTCAAACAAATAGCATTTTAACCTTACAGTAAGTTTACTCGATTTAAAGGAATGTTAAATACCTACATCATTTGCGAACATAGGTACTCCTCGACTAGGTAAGTTTATTTTTGCAATTAAACAAATAAGGTATGTTATTCTATTCATCTGTATTTCTTAAAATATTTTTTATTTCGGTACTGAAAAAATAAATACATAAAATAAACAAAATATTCCTTCATACCACCTACATATTATTTTTATGCTGTATAGAAATCCTCGAAACCACCAAAAACCAAAATTCTTATGTCATTACTACAAGATCGAGATTATATTTATGAATGTATATGCAAGAGTACACATCAAGCAAGCACACAAAAAAGGATAAATGAGAGCAAAAAATGGCAAACAAAAACAACCGCCACCAAGTCTACCATTGCTTCAGAACATTCATTATTCTCCACATCCACCTCCAAACGTGAAAACAGAGAAATCCTCCAAAGAACAAATTTTTCCTTCAAACCTACATACCTTCACATATATTTTGTGGTACAAAAATTAAAAACGAAAATTCTTGCCAAGATCGACAAGAATGAAATAAATATATCTGAAGTGTACACACACACAAGCAAAATTTAAGTTAGAGCTAACTATGAAGACAAAAAAACTACCACCACTGCTTTGCAACCTTCATTAATTGCAAAAAAAAAAAACAGATGAAATACCCAAAAACCAACAACAACAACAGGTACACTTGCGATAGTGGTATAATGTTGCATCTGGTTCGTGTTTGATTCAAAATCCAACATGATGTTCATTTTCGAAGAAAAGCCATCATGTGGCAAATAGATGTACTAAAAATTCGAAATATTTGAAAATAACGACTTTTTGTTGGAAAAGAGACCTGTGTAAGAAAGGTAGTTTCTAATAAAATTTAAGTTTTTGCGATAATTTATTTTAGTGATTTAGTTTATTAGAACTCTTACATCATTATGAGAAAGTTTCAATATATTTGGTTAATTTCTTATTACTTAAAAACGCAATTGAAAAGTAGAAAATTTGTCCATTTCCAAAAGCAAATATTTCAAAAAATAACGATGAAACTCAAAAATCTTTTCCACCCATATTGAAGCCCTAATCATTAACGTTACAATGATATACTTATTATATATGTACACCTCTCCTATTTCAAAATCCTTAGGAATCCGTTAAGCAGTTTTACGTGATTTTTACAAAACCTCTCCCTGGATTTTTGAAATAAGACAAAATCAAAATCCAAAATCAAAAATTTAAGTCCACCCATTTTGAACCCAAAACATTATTCTTTCATATGCAATTTAAATTTTATCAATGCATGGTTCCGTGGCTGAGATCCTTGGGAATCCATTAGGCCAATTTTCCATATTTCTCAAAAATTCGTCCGAAGGCCTCTGAATAAATATTGTTTAGAAATTATTAATAATAATTTAGATGTGTCCTAATTATTTTAAGCAGTTATTAAAAAACTTCTCTAATTTCAGAGCTGTTCAAATGATCTTCTGGAACAAAACCATGGAAAAACGATGTCTATTACAGGTAATTTATAATATATTAAACACTTACATGTGATACCTAATGTTTTTGTTTAAAGGAGATTGTCATGAAACGTTAAAATCGATCCCAATATGTAATGGAAAACCATTTGCTACAGAAAAAAACAATCATCTAAAAAAAAAAACTGTTACATTCAAAAATATCCTTGAAACCAGTGATGATATATTTTTGTCTAGAAGCATACATAATCCTCTGAATAAAGGTCCATTAATTTCTATAATGAAAAAAGATTGTATTAAATCACAACGATATATGCCTCGAAAGGATAGAATTGTCCGTCCTTCTCGACTCACGAAGATTCTTAAAAATAATGAAAATATTGATAAAACTAAGTTTTTAAGTTTCCGTTCTGTACATTTGCCAATGTCGCATGTTTACAAAAACCAATTTGACGAAAAGGATGATAATTACAGTTCAGCCTGCAAAATATTTCTTACGGGAGAAGAAGGAAAAGAGAAGGAACTCAAGTTGAAAAACCTAAATGAAAATGTTGAAAACTATGAAAAACTTACTAGTGAGAATCGATGCGAACAACTTATGGATAAATGGAATCTAAAAAATTTGGGACCTCATACTGAAAACTTCGAAACACGAGGTAATTCTTCTGCTTATATTTTGTATACTTTTGTCAATGGGCCTTACTAATAATCAAATTTAGTGTTAGCTTAAAAGAAAATCTCCCGATTTTAGAAAATCCGCATACCAATAACGAATCTAATCTCCAGTTTAGTCGTTAGCAATATGTCAAAATTTAATACATGGAAATCCGTGTTTAAAGTCGAACACTAAATAAAAAGTGTTGCCCTAGTGCTGTTTTATGGTATTTAAATTTGTATTTAATACTCAAATCTATTCCCAAGTTATCAGGTAGATTTCAACAGGTATTTTCATTTTCATTTGTTTATATGTTTATGGGCACGAGTACGATAACTTAGGCGCCAAGAAATAATAACGGTTTTTTGTAGAACAGTTTAATACAAGCATTTTTTACTATGGGAGGGGGGTCTATCTCACCCCGTTTGGGCGGGAGGGGCAATTTCATAAAAACAGTACCAAAAATGAAATCTAGGCATGGTTTTTGAAAAAATGAGTTTTAAATTCAAAATTTGCGAGAAAAAATCATACAAATCAAAAACTGAAACCTAGATGATTCTATGTCTTCTAGTTTTTGAAAAAATCGATAATTACTATAACTACTTTTGTATGGGATGTTTGTTTTTTGCTTGATTACGTATTACGGCTGGCGTATAAACTGAAGTATGTATGGGGGGGCATGCTGCCCCCCTGCAACCCCCCTGCTTGGGCACATTATAGAATTTGGGGTAGGTGTGAGGTTGGGTGTATGCAAAGTTTCTTTTGCATTTAAAGAATCTGGATTAAGGAAACATATACAAAGCAGTTGAAATGTTCAAAGTATGCATGCCCACTTAGATCATAAAAAAAACGAGCAAACATTCGAGTTTTGTACGGTAGTAGTTTTAGTAATTTTCAATTTTCTCAAAAACAAGAAGACATAGAATCATCTAGTTTTCAGTTTTTGATTAAGAATTAATTAGAGCAACGAATTTCTGAAAAAAAATGATATATAATTTTACAGTTTTGAGAAATTACACTTTAAACCTATTTTTATGCTTTTTTCTCGCAAATTTTGAGTTTAAAATTCATTTTTTCAAAAACCATGCATAGATTTCACTTGATTCAAAAACTGGCTAATAGAACAGAGTATTGGCTTTAAATAAAGGTATAATACTTTGTTATAAGTATTACCGTTATTTTTTAATATTTTTTTTACATTTTTGGTACTGTTTTTATGAAATTGTCCCTCCCGCCCAAACGGGGTGAGATAGACCCCCCACTCCCATAGTAAAAAATGCTTGTATTAAACTGTTCTACAAAAAACCGTTATTATTTCTTGGCGCCTAAGTTATCGTACTCTCCCCTGTTAATGTATTGCAACATGAGCAGATTATTTATTTTTTCATAAATATTTAGTACGTCTGGATTTACGTTGAATGCGCATAATTTTTTGATTCCGTTGTATATATTTGCATACCAAATTACATTCATCTAAAAAGTAATTTTTTGTGTTGAACGGGAAACGATTTATTTTGAGTTTTCAGAATTTGTTTCATAGTTTTTTATTTTTTTAACATTATATAACTTAATCAAATCCATTTGAATTTTTTCAAAGTAAATTTATACTTCCACAAACATCTTATCAAAAACATAACGAAACAAACTTCAAAATAATTGTCAATCATGTAGTTTTTCTGTGGTCACTCTTAGTTGTCCTCTTTAACTCCTTCTGTATTCCAAGAGTCTTCCAGTGGCTTCATTCATTACAGTCATGTTTAAGGGGTGGTTTTTTACTTCCCGCTTTCGTTAAGGAGTGAGAGAGCACACCTATACACGTAAACATACGTTGTCATTCTTCGAATTCCTTGTCAGAGAAATTAATGTTTGAAAAAACGTTTCTCATAAAATAGCGTCATTTGGTAAAGCATGAATGAATTTAGAAAGTCGGTCGTTTCATATTTTATTGGAATCAAAATGGATAAAATTGCTGAAAAAACAAATGGAAACAACAGTACTCTGATCCCTAAAAAAATATCTACTAAATTGGCAGGAATAGAAATATCACTGTAAAAATCCCAAAAGAAAATAATTTTTCATAGCAATTTCATACTGATATGTACATTAGACTGATTCAAAAAAATGAAAATGTCTTCGATTTTCGATGCCACTAGCTTTTTAGTTAAAGTTTAATGAAATACTAATCCTGGCAAAATTTCAGCCCTTTAGGTCAATATTTAGAGGTCGCTCATCGATACTTTCTGTTTTCCATATAAATCGTATGGGAACTTTTTTTTGATTCCTTCTTTATTTTATAACTTTAGAAACGGTTATCATACAGAAATGATCAAGATAGAATCTGAAAGAAGATTTGATGTTCTTTAAAAAAGGTCTTTACTTCTTATCTAATTAATGTACTCCTTCCAAAGTTATTCAAGGTCAGAGTGGTATTCGTGGTAAATTAAAAAGTTTTTTGGATTCCGTGTTGAAAAAATCTGCTATAATACAAGATGTTTTGCAAAAAATGTAACAAAAGGCAAGTGCGTGTAAGTTGCACTCAGACAAGAAAAAAATAGTTTTAGAGTGGGGGTCTTTGTCCCCCCATTTAGGCGGGAGGGGCAATTTCCTAAAAAAATTGGTTTAAAAAAGAAAAAAAATATTAAAAATCAACGGCAATACTTATGGTGTCATGCTATTACGTTTTTAAAGACAACAATCCATTATTTAATTAACTTTTTAAAAAAAGTTGTTTTTGTAAATACACTCTAAAACGATTTTTTTCTTATCTGAGTGCAACTTACACGCACTTGCCTTTTGTTACATTTTTTTCAAAACATCTTGTATTATAGCAGATTTTTTCGGGTTGGGTACGTTTGCCCGAAAAACGTTTTCCCGCGTCACGTTTGCCCGAAAAACGATTTCCCGTCGATCGTTTTCCCGAAAAACAATATCCCGTGGATCGTTTTCCCGCGGTTACGTTTGCCCGCGGTTTGCTACTACCCTTGATATAAAGTAACGGCGCTGTAGTCTAATTGGATTCCCATATCCAATTGGATTCCCATAGGCATCAGCCAATCAAAATCATTGAAAATGAATTTCAATACTCTTTTTGATTTTTAACAATATGTAGAAGACTTCACTGTATTAAATTCTATAGTGTGAGAATCAACAAGTACGAACCTCTTCACAAGTAAGTCGTCCGATACAAGTAAAAAAGGAGGAATAATTCCGGAATAAAATTGAGTTCTTACTAGAACTCCGTAGCGTGAAGTGTGAACAGTGAACATCAACATCTCTCTAAGGGATAAAATTAGATTTTCAGTTTTGGTGGTTTGGTTGGGTTGGGTAATCAGGACGCTTAGGACGATTGGAAGCGTTTAAAGTGAATCCTTAGGGGAATTTGCTTTAACGCTTTAAAGTCGTTTTAAGCGTTGGTCAGGTTGGTGCCAATTTCAAAAAAAAAAGTTGAGAAAAGTTCAGATCTTTTTTTGAATTAAAAAAAAAAAAAAATCATTAATATTTTGAAGACAAATTAAAACAGGAAAAAAGGGTGAGCAAGTAAACTGAAAATATTTTTTCGAAAGTTTTAAAAAATACTTTTTTTACCAATTTTTTTTTTTTCATTTTTTAGAACTGGAACTTCCTAGATCACGAATATGAATTTTATAAGTCGCTAGGACGCTTAGTTTAGCCGCAAATCAAGTTTAAAAATGTAAACTTTGATGCCTCTAGGACGCTTAGTTTAGCCGCAAATCGCGTTTAAAGATTTAAGTTTATTTTTCGTATAATTGAGCGCCAATTTCAAGTTCTCTTGAGCAAAAGTATCTTGGGTGGCGAATAAACGCAAATAAACATTGAGATATGTACATAATATAATATATGTATATGCCGCAAGTCGCGTTTAAAAATAAAAGTTGATTTTTCGTATGATTCGATGCATCAATTCAGCGCCAGTGTCAAGTTTTCTTGAGAAACACTACATTGGGTGGAAAATAAACGCGAATAAACAGTGAGGTATGTATGGGGGGGGCATGCTGCCCCCCTGCAACCCCCCTGCTTGGGCTCATTATAGGATTTGTGGTGGGTGCAAAGTTGGGTGTATGTAAAGTTTCTTTTGCATTTTAAGTCGCTTGGACGGATAGTTTAGCCGCAAAAAGATGTAAACTTTGATGCCTCTAGGACGCTTAGTTTAGCCGCAAATCGCGTTCAAAGATGTAAGTTTCTTTTTCGTATAATTGAGCGCCAATTTCAAGTTTTCTTGAGCAAAAGTACCTTGGGAAGCGAATAAACGCGAATAAACAGTGAGATATGTATGGGGGGGCATGCTGCCCCCCTGCAACCCCCCTGTCTGGGCTCACTATAGGAATTGGGGTGGGTGCGAGGTTGGGTGTATGTAAAGTTTCTTTTGCATTTAAAGTCGCTTGGACGGATAGTTTAGCCGCAAAAAGATGTAGACTTTGATGCCTCTAGGACGCTTAGTTTAGCCTCAAATCGCGTTTAAAGATTTAAGTTTATTTTTCGTATAATTGAGCGCCAATTTCAAGTTTTCTTGAGCAAAAGTACCTTGGGTGGCGAATAAACGCGAATAAACAGTGAGATGTGTATGGGGGGGCATGCTGCCCCCCTGCAACCCCCCTGTCTGGGCTCACTATAGGAATTGGGGTGGGTGCGAGGTTGGGTGTATGCAAAGTTTCTTTATTTAAAGTCGCCTGGACGGATAGTTTAGCCGCAAATCAAGTTTAAAGATGCAAACTTTGATGCCTCTAGGACGCTTAGTTTAGCCGCAAATCGCGTTTAAAGATTTAAGTTTATTTATCGTATAATTGAGCGCCAATTTCAAGTTTTCTTGAGCAAAAGTACCTGGGGTGGCGAATAAATCCGAATAAACAGTGAGATGTGTATGGGGGGCATGCTGCCCCCCTGCAACCCCCCTGTCTGGGCTCACTATAGGAATTGGGGTGGGTGCGAGGTTGGGTGTATGCAAAGTTTCTTTATTTAAAGTCGCTTGGACGGATAGTTTAGCCGCAAATCAAGTTTAAAGATGCAAACTTTGATGCCTCTAGGACGCTTAGTTTAGCCGCAAATCGCGTTTAAAGATTTAAGTTTATTTATCGTATAATTGAGCGCCAATTTCAAGTTTTCTTGAGTAAAAGTACCTTGGGTGGCGAATAAACGCGAATAAACAGTGAGATGTGTATGGGGGGGCATGCTGCCCCCCTGCAACCCCCCTGTCTGGGCTCACTATAGGAATTGGGGTGGGTGCGAGGTTGGGTGTATGCAAAGTTTCTTTATTTAAAGTCGCCTGGACGGATAGTTTAGCCGCAAATCAAGTTTAAAGATGCAAACTTTGATGCCTCTAGGACGCTTAGTTTAGCCGCAAATCGCGTTTAAAGATTTAAGTTTATTTATCGTATAATTGAGCGCCAATTTCAAGTTTTCTTGAGCAAAAGTACCTTGGGAAGCGAATAAACGCGAATAAACAGTGAGATGTGTATGGGGGGGCACGCTGCCCCCCTGCAACCCCCCTGTCTGGGCTCACTATAGGAATTGGGGTGGGTGCGAGGTTGGGTGTATGCAAAGTTTCTTTATTTAAAGTCGCCTGGACGGATAGTTTAGCCGCAAATCAAGTTTAAAGATGCAAACTTTGATGCCTCTAGGACGCTTAGTTTAGCCGCAAAGCGCGTTTAAAGATTTAAGTTTATTTATCGTATAATTGAGCGCCAATTTCAAGTTTTCTTGAGCAAAAGTACCTTGGGTGGCGAATAAACGCGAATAAACAGTGAGATGTGTATGGGGGGGCATGCTGCCCCCCTGCAACCCCCCTGTCTGGGCTCACTATAGGAATTGGGGTGGGTGCGAGGTTGGGTGTATGCAAAGTTTCTTTATTTAAAGTCGCCTGGACGGATAGTTAAGCCGCAAATCAAGTTTAAAGATGCAAACTTTGATGCCTCTAGGACGCTTAGTTTAGCCGCAAATCGCGTTTAAGGATTTAAGTTTATTTATCGTATAATTGAGCGCCAATTTCAAGTTTTCTTGAGCAAAAGTACCTTGGGTGGCGAATAAATGCGAATAAACAGTGAGATGTGTATGGGGGGCATGCTGCCCCCCTGCAACCCCCCTGTCTGGGCTCACTATAGGAATTGGGGTGGGTGCGAGGTTGGGTGTATGCAAAGTTTCTTTATTTAAAGTCGCTTGGACGGATAGTTTAGCCGCAAAAAGATGTAAACTTTGATGCCTCTAGGACGCTTAGTTTAGCCGCAAATCGCGTTTAAAGATTTAAGTTTATTTATCGTATAATTGAGCGCCAATTTCAAGTTTTCTTGAGCAAAAATACCTTGGGTGGCGAATAAACGCGAATAAACAGTGAGATGTGTATGGGGGGGCATGCTGCCCCCCTGCAACCCCCCTGTCTGGGCTCACTATAGGAATTGGGGTGGGTGCGAGGTTGGGTGTATGCAAAGTTTCTTTATTTAAAGTCGCTTGGACGGATAGTTTAGCCGCAAATCAAGTTTAAAGATGCAAACTTTGATGCCTCTAGGACGCTTAGTTTAGCCGCAAATCGCGTTTAAAGATTTAAGTTTATTTATCGTATAATTGAGCGCCAATTTCAAGTTTTCTTGAGCAAAAGTACCTTGGGTGGCGAATAAACGCGAATAAACAGTGAGATGTGTATGAGGGGGAATGCTGCCCCCCTGCAACCCCCCTGTCTGGGCTCACTATAGGAATTGGGGTGGGTGCGAGGTTGGGTGTATGCAAAGTTTCTTTATTTAAAGTCGCTTGGACGGATAGTTTAGCCGCAAATCAAGTTTAAAGATGTAAACTTTGATGCCTCTAGGACGCTTAGTTTAGCCGCAAATCGCGTTTAAAGATAAAAGTCAATTTTTCATATAATGCGATGCATCAACTGAAAATCGGCACTTCCTAGAATATGACGCTTATAGCGAGTTTCATTGCCAATGTCAAGTTTTCTTGAGCAACAGTACCTTGGGTGGCCCGCTTCGCGGGTTCTCAGGATTTTAACCCTCCTTTTTGGGTCCTCTGTCCCGCTCACGCAACTCCGTTGCTCCGCTTCGGGTATGTAAAGTCGTCTGGCAGGCGCCAATGTCAACAGTACCTTGCGTCTATCGTCTAGCGCAGAAAAATTACTTTATATCTATAGCTAGATTAATTTAACATCCCTTTACAATCTTTAATTTAGCCCCAAAAAGAACTAATGTAGCTAGATTGTACTTCAAAAGAGTTTCAAGCTGTATGACAGAGAAATTGATGAGCTATTTTTATAGTGTTCACTGTCATCAGCATTGAAATTAGCCAAGCGTCGAGGTCATGTCATTTACAAATTTTCAATAATTTTCATATTAATCCGAGATATGAAACTGTGAGAATCAACAAGAACGAACATCCAAGTAAGTCGACACATAAAAGTATAAAAGCAAAAGTAATTCCAGAATAAAATTCAGGATTGTATAGAAACCCACTCACAAGGAAGTACTGGCCAAATAAGATGCTCTATGAGACAGCAGGTGTGATCCCCATTGAACATTATATGTTAGAACTCAGCAGTCGAATTCTGAAGAATCTGGAAGGACATCCAAACCCAGAGGTACAGCTATTACAACAGGAGGAAATTCTACCCAGCCAAAGATATTTGAACCCCAGAGCTATTATAGATGACAGATTCCGATATGTTTTATACAACGAAGGAAGACCTTTCTACAAAAAAGCTGACAGTGGACATGACAGGGGATGATGCCCTAACCTTTAAACTTTAATTATTTAAAAAAAGACATTTTATTTTTATTTTTATATTCATGTATTAGATTAAGAAGACAAAAATATGTATTTTATATTGTTATAAAACCCATTTATGTAGACAAAAGCAATAAGTTGGGCCCCTTCTGAGCCAACACTTTAAATATTAGTTAATTATAAGCTTAGATATAAGTCAATTGTATATAAAATCTAGCTGAATAAAACAAAATCTTAATCTAAAAAAAAAAAAAAAGAATAAAATTCAGTCCTCACTAGGACTCGGTAGGGTAAACAATAAACATCTCTAAGAGATAAAATCATTTTCGTTTGGTGATTCGTAAGAGGAATTCAATTTTACGCTTAAAAATTATTTTAGAAGAATTCAATTTTTTTCATGCTTAAAATGGTTTTTAAGCGTTTTTAACAGATATTATGTTTTTTTTAGCTTAAAATCATTTTTTGGGAATTTTATTTTTTTCCCGCTTAAAATTCATTTTTTCGTCCTTGAAATCCATTGAAATAGTTAAAATGGTTTTTAAGCGTTTTGAACTGAAATTATGTTTTTTTTAGCTAAGAAATTTTTTTTGTGAATTTTATTTTTTTCCCGCTTAAAATTATTTTTTTCGCGCTTTAAATCCATCAAAATAAATAAAATATTTTTGTCCAAAATACGAAAAAGTACTTTCCAAAAGTATTAAATACTTTTTCCAATCCCGCAGCCAATCCCGTCAAAAAATCCATAGGAAACTGTGCCGCGGGATATCGTACTGCGGGATTGGAGTCAAAAAAGTACATATACAATCGGCGGGCAAACGTAATACGGGCAACTGATCTACGGGAAAAGGTAGTGTTCCCGATTTTTTCAACACGGAATCAAAAAAACTTTTTAATTTACCACGAATACCACTCTGACCTTGAATAACTTTGGAAGGAGTACATTAATTAGATAAGAAGTAAAGACCTTTTTTAAAGAACATCAAATCTTCTTTCAGATTCTATCTTGATCATTTCTGTATGATAACCGTTTCTAAAGTTATAAAATAAAGAAGGAATCAAAAAAAAGTTCCCATACGATTTATATGGAAAACAGAAAGTATCGATGAGCGACCTCTAAATATTGACCTAAAGGGCTGAAATTTTGATAGGATTAGTATTTCATTAAACTTTAACTAAAAAGCTAGTGGCATCGAAAATCGAAGACATTTTCAATTTTTTGAATCAGTCTAATGTACATATGTCATAAAACTATTAGGTTTACTCAAAATATACATGTTCTTGCATTATGTTTATCAACTAGGTATGTACTTAATAAAATTAAAATCGTCCAAACCCTTTGAACAAATTACATACTATAGTACTGAAAAAGTTACTGTTAAAAAAGAATACGGCAATACTTATCTTCACTCTTTGAACAAAAAAAAAATGAAATTCATCTGTCATTTTGCTGAGCTAAGGAAAGTGTATTGAGATTTCAAATCGTTAAAAAAGTGAAAAAAACCTAATTAAACTAAATAAAAAAGTGTAATATAATTAGTGTAATGAACACATGCAATACTTTACTAAACAAAATATAAAAAAACATGCGGTGCTACGTGAAATCCTGTAAAAAACGCCTATAATAAAGAGTGTACAAATATTTAATTTCAAAAGTGAGTTTTATCTGATATTTCCTCATAAAGTTATGTGAAGTGATGTTTTTTAGGTTATTAAACTATCGTAGCATACTTTTCAATTGATATTTCATGATATTTTGCTTTAATAAATCTTATTTGTTGTAAATAAAAATATACTTCAATCAAGTGATTTAGTTTGAGATTTATCTGTCAAATGAGAAATTCTCGTGCAGCAGGGACGGCCTCATTTTTGTTGGTGATAGCAAGGCGCTCAAATCCATTAAGGGTCCGAAGTGCAGAGTTATTTTCAACGTTTTGAATGATATATTCTCTCTTTTTGTTGGCCCCAACAATCATCTCAGTTTTGTATTTTCGGGAAGAAGAAGAATTGTAAAAGTATTCTAAGATAATATATTTACCTAAAGAACTCCCCTTCACATAACTTTATGTAGAATTAGACAAAACTTACTGTGAAATGAAAAATTTGTTCACTCTGTATTATAGGTGTTGTTACATTTTTTAATTCCGCATGTTGTCTTATACACATAGGGCCTTACTAATAATCAAACACTAATGTCGACTATTAGCTAACTGAGAGGTTAAAATAAAATGTGGAGCTTAAACGGAATGCTACCAATAAAGAATTTTACCCTTTTGCTAACAAAATCCTCAGACTTTCCTTGAATCTACTACAATTTGCGTCAAATTCCATCAAACAAAGCCGCACACTACATTAACAAAAGAGAAAACATAGAAGAAGAAATACACAGACATAAATGCATTGACACAGGGTCGGCGTGCAGTTACACGGCTAAACTCTGGGGCGCCTAAGGAAAGCAAGATTAAAAAAAAAGAAAAAAAAAAAAATTGAGGTGCTTCTGTCATTTTTGCCGAGCTATAGCAAAGTACATATAGAGATTTTAAAACGTTGAAAAATCTAAAAAAAAGCTAATCAAACTAAATAAAGCAATACTTATTTAAAAAAAATATATGTATAAGACAACATGCGGCATTAAAAAATGTAAGAACACCTATTATACGTAGTGAACAATTTTTTCATTTCACAGTAAGTTTTGTCTCATATTCTACATAAAGTTATGTAGAATATTTAAAATGAAATAAGACTTGCGAAAATACAAAACTGTGATGATGGTTAGGGCCGAAAGCAAAAAGACCTTTAAGAATATAATCATTCCAAACGTTAAAAATAACTCTGCACTTCAGACACTAAAGCGCCTTGCCACCATCAACAAAAATGAGTCCGTCCCTCCTGGAAGAGAATTTCTCATTTGACAGATCAATCTCAACTTGTAGTAGATTGTGATGTTTATTGAAGCGATGCATCAGCTATAATAGTGGAGCGTATAAGAGAAAGTAGAGATTAAAGAAAAAGAATAAAGGAGAATAAGAATAAGAAAGAAAGTTAATGTAAATGAAGTAACTAAAGTGAAATTAAAGATTAGTCTAAGTTCAGCATTCATAGAAGAATAAACTACCTACATTAAATATATTATAATTTATAAACCGCGTTTTTTATTTGATTGAGATCTACAGGTTATGGGCCCAGATCTCTCATAAAAATGTCAAATGTTATGGAATTAGTTTTTGCTAAAATAAAGCCTTTTGATGGGCGCAATTTTGATTCGTGGAAGTATCGCGTTGAAAACTTCCTTGAAGCGCAGAACGTTCTCGACGTTCTTTCCCACGAAAAACCAGAGGAAGCTGGTGCAGCTACAAAATGGGATGAAAAAAACGCGAAGGCAAAAAATTTAATAATATGCTTAGTAGATGATAACCATCTAGAGTATATTAAAGGTAAATCTACAGCTAGAGATATGTGGAGTGCTCTTGTGACCACGTTCTCAGGTACAAACATGGCAAAGCAGAACATGTTACGTACACGTTTGGATAGGTTAAAGTACGAGTTGGGAAGTGATATGAAAAAGCATTTCACTAAATTTGACGAGTGTGCAAGAGAGTTAACGGCAGCCGGGGCAAAACTGGATTCTACAGAAATAATTTATTATTTGTTTAAATCATTTCCAGAAGATTTCCAACCGCTAATAACGGCACTTGAAAATATGCCGGATGACAGTTTGACCTTGGAATATGCTAAGTCCCGCTTGTTGAATGAAGAAATGAGACAACAAGTGAACAAAGAAACTGCTGATGTCGAATTCGGTGGTGATGCAGCTTTTTCGGTACGCTTTGCAGGGGAATGTTTTAAATGTAAGAGAAGGGGCCACAAAAGTTTTAATTGTCCACAAAGAAGTCCTAAAAGCAATTTTAGGAAGAAAGGTGCTTTCTCTAAAAACTCTAGGGACAGCAGTGCTGTCGCATTTATGATGACGAATCGGAATGTTGAACAAAATGTCTGGTTGTTAGACTCAGGAAGTACACGGCATGCAACAAATAATTTGGAGGCTTTGACTGAGGTTGAAGAACTGGAGAAGCATGTGGTAATCAGTACTGCTGAAGAGGGTGGTGCATTGAAGGCAACACATAAGGGAGTGTTGAAGGGATACAGTACCGTTGAAGGAAAGGAAGTAGCTATCGAGGTGCAGGAGGTATTGTATGCAAAAGAGCTAAGAGTGAATCTGCTTTCAATAAAGGCACTCCAAGAGAAAGGTCTCGAAATTTATTTTATTCGTGGCCACAAAGCACTGATTAAATTGAAAGGTGTGATTGTTGCTATGGGTGTACTGTCAAATGGATTGTATGAGCTGAAGTTATATCCCACAAATGCTCAACTCAATTTGTGTAAAATTGATGACGTATGGCATCGCCGGCTGGGTCATGTGAATGACTCATATTTGGACAAAATGAAGTATGGAAGCATGGTGACAGGCTTAGAAGCCGGTGAGGAGTAGGTTTCGTGTTATCCATGTGCTGAAGGTAAACAGGCAGTCAGTGGACAGCACTGGTTTGGTCTAGCTAGTCGTGTGTGCAAATCGCTTGTGTTTAATTTATTTTTTGTATAAATATCACATCAATTTTTATTAGTGTAACTTCTTTAAATTAATGCATGTATAGATACTAATTACTTAAATTAATTACGTTTTAATTAGTTTGTGTTTTTGTGCCTATAAACTGAAAATAAAATTTAGTGCTCTAGGTATGATTTTCTTCGTAAGTTTTAATTTGTGTATTTTGTTCCTCTAATTGAGTGACTTAAATTATATTATTTTTTTTTTTTCTCTTTCATATTATATCCTTGTGTTTGTGCCAATTTTTGCTTCTAAGCTTTTAATAATAGGTATTTCCCCTATTTATTTTGTTTATCGAAGCTTTTAGCTTTATGTAGCTAGCTTTTTTTTTTTTTTTTTTTTTTTTTTTTTTTTTTTTTTTTTTTTTACACTATCAGATCTTTGCCGAAGAGAGCTTAGTACAAGCAACATCTTGCGACCAAAGAATTGCCAAACACAAATTAAGTGCTTATCAGGCTCATCACTTAGTGTAGTGTTAGTAGTTAGTAAGCAACAAACTACTTAAAACATACACTTTACAAAATAAAATTAAAAACAATAATTATAAAATAACAAATAAAATGACATTGAAAAAATTAACAATTACAAACATTTAAGAGCGTGGTACACTGGTCTTCAATGAAGCTTTGAGTCTATTCTTACTTATATTAAAATCAAAAAAATTAGAGTTCAAATTCAGAATGATGCACATGCGGGTAAAAGGCTCATGCATTCCATAATTGGTACGGTGTTGAGATATATGCATTAGTTCTAGACTACGAGTGTTGTGACCTCCACCACGGTAGTTAAGGCTAGTACAAGATAATAAATCAGGTGCATCAATAACGCCCGTTAAAAGTTGATGAATAAATACAATATCATTATTAATTCTCCTTTGTGCCAAAGTTTGAATCTGAAGAAGCTTAATCCGGTGTTCGTAAGGAGGAAGATTATAAGGATCGGACCACGGTAGTCCTTTCAAGGCGAAACGTATAAAATTACGCTGGACTGCTTCTAGTCTATTCTTATGGACATCGTAAAAAGGAGTCCATACCTGTGATGCGTATTCAAGATGAGGGCGAACAAGACTGTTGTAGAGAGCGAGGGTAACATAAGGATCCTGAAATTCCTTAGACCAACGTTTAACAAACCCTAACATAGAGTTTGCCTTGTTGACTATTAAATTTATATGCTTCGTAAAATCAAGATTAAAAGTAAAATGAACCCCTAGGTCTTTGAAACTATCAACACGACGCAATGTGTGCTGCGATATTTCATAATCAAATGAACTAGGAATTTTTTTTTTAGAAAAAATGATCGCCTGACATTTAGTAGGGTTGAGATTTAAACCGTTTTTACTACACCAAATAACAAAACTGTTAATATCTTCTTGCAAAAGTAAACGATCACTCACAGATTTGACGCTTTTGAAAATTTTCATATCATCCGCAAAAATTAGAATTTCACTATAACGTATATAGAGGGATACGTCGTTGATAGCTAAGATAAAAAGAAGGGGCCCCAAATGACTACCCTGGGGAACTCCAGATTTGGCAAAGAAAGGGTTGGAGACAGAGCTCCTAAATCTAACTTGATAGGATCTATTATGGAGATAAGAAGAAACCCAATTGATGAGTTTAGGAGGGAAGCCAAACACCTTTAACTTAAACGTGATGATATCGTGTGAAAGTTGATCGAAAGCCTTAGAAAAATCTGTATAGATGCAGTCGAGTTCTTGACCATGCTCCAACGCAGTTGAACACTTGTGCAAGAATGCAAGTAAATTGGTTATCGTCGATCGCTTTTGCATGAATCCATGTTGTTGATTGCAAATTATATTCTTACAGTTGAATGTCAAACTATCGCACATTACTTGCTCAAAAAGCTTAGGAATGCAAGATAGCTTGGAGATTGGCCTGTCCCTTTCTTTCTTTCCTTTCCTGCATCATTAATTTCTTTAATGCCCATTTAATGTTTTACATTTAAAACTATACACTTCATTCAATTATAAATTTTTGATCGCAAAATTTGTCAACACCGGTGGTGCAGATAGTAAGCACCAGTTACCCAGATCTTCACTGTGTGGGTTCGAGTCCTGGTGAATCTAATCCTCTTTTTTTTTATTTTTCTTCTTTTAAATATTTTTTATCTTTTTTTTTTTTCATAGTTTCCTATAGACAAATTTAAAATTTGTTATTTAGGTACAACTTTCTTTTTTTTAATTTTTTTTGTTAAAAATGGTATGCTCTGCAAAAAATTGACCTGAGGGCTCAAATTTTATCCCACTATACGCCTGTTTCGGACCGTGCGGCAATCTTTACCACGCTAAATGCATTGGCTCAACTAATGCATTTATAGAGAAGATTATAAATTCTAAATTTGCGTATTGGTATTGTACGAATTGCCGTAAGCTCTCCCTGTCTCAACTGGCTTTTAAAATGTCTGATTTCAAATCAGACATTGTAAAACTTTCCAGGGGATTTGAAGAGCTTCTCGGTAATTTTAACAAGGCAGTCGCAAGTTTTAGCTCATTGACTCTTCCTAATGATCCGGTGGATATCGGAACATCTACTGATGACCTAATGCACGAATCTCTTCCTCCAGTGATTTTGCCATTTGATGATGATCTTACTGCACAGTCCAGTTCAACGGTACATAGTGATGTTGAATCAGATTTCAAAAAGAGCAAAAAAAGGGGAAGGGATACCACATTAGCTGTCATAAATACCAGTTTTGTGTCATCATTTAAAATAGTTACACATTCTTCTTTCTTTGATTCAATTTGCGATATTGGTAATTGGCCTCCTGAAGCTCTTGTAAGGGAATTTTCAGTTAGGAAGAACAGGTATTCAAGAAACCCACCCAAAAAAGCATCTCCAAAAAACTCAATAGGATTACCCTCTTCTACCAAAATGTAAGAGGGCTTCGCACTAAAACTGCTGATATATTTATGAACTCCCAAGCTTTTTCGCATGACATCTTTGTTTTGACAGAAACATGGCTCAATTCAAGTTTTTTGGACACCGAACTTTTTCATCAAGAGTTCTTAGTTTATAGAAAAGATCGTCATGTTGACAAACCAAAAGAATTGGGAGGTGGTGTTTTGATCGCAGTTCGAAATAAATTTATATCTTCACCTATTTTGTTTCCTTTCAACTTATCAATCGAATTAATCTGTATAAAGTTAACTGTACAGTCGAAATTTATTTATATATTAAATGCATACATTCCTCCAAAAAGCTCGAACTCAGTTTATGTCGAACTGTCTAAAGCTCTAGATTTTATTATTGACTTGTCTTGCTCCAGCAGCAACATTTTACTTCTTGGAGATTTTAATCTACCATCTATAGAGTGGGTGCTTTCTGAAGATGAATGTTTTCAGGAAGCATCTTTAACTTCTTCACAGGCTGAGCTTCAGCTTTTGGATAGAATTATTGCAACTGACTTACAGCAAGTAAGCTGTATTAAAAATTCAAAAAATCGAATTCTCGATTTAGTTTTTTCATCCGACGCTATTAGTACTCTTGTTCTAGAATCTAGTTCTGGAATCACTAATATAGATAGTTATCATCCTCCTTTGGATATAATTCTTGACTTGAGCAGTCATATTATGGAAAACAGCAATGCTTATGACCGCTCTTATACTTTTGACTTCAAAAAGGCAAACTTTCAGTTGCTCTCAGAAGAGTTGGCTAGATCTGGTATTGATAGTATATCAGTATCTAGTAATATTGACGAAGCAGTTACTAGTTTTAAAACCATACTTAATAATTGCATAAATAAAACTATCCATTTAAAAATATTAAAAAATGCGAGCTCTTGCCCCTCATGGTATACGAGAGAATTAAGGTCACTCCGGAATAGAAGAAATAGAGCATGGAAAATATATTTAAAAACTCTTTCTTCCGTTGACCACAACTTTTACATTGCCCTTTTCGAAGAATTTAAGTCTCTTTCCAAGTCTCTATACACTAATCATGTATACGAAATGGGAAGATCTCTTAAAGAAGACCCAAAGGCATTTTGGAAGTTTGTAAATTCGAAGAAAAACTCAGATGGTTACCCCGCAAATTTCATTTATGAAAATTGTGTGTTAAAAGAAACTTGATATTTGCAACGCCTTTGCGAAAAATTTTCGTAACTCTTTTGTAAACACGCCTCTCGATATTGATGAAGAATATTTCCGAAATTTACATTCCTATGCACAAACGAATTGCACCAATTTCGCTGTGCAACAGAGTACTGTTTTAGAACTTCTGTCATCCTTAAATGATGATTACTCATCTGGACCAGATGGAATTCCTCCAATATTATTGAAACAGTGTAGACATATTCTGGTTGAGCCTCTACAATTCTTGTTTGAATTTTCTATTAAATCAGGGAAATTTCCTTGTTTATGGAAAACCTCATTCCTAACTCCAATTTTTAAAAAGGTTGATAAGACTGATATTTCGAATTATAGGCCTATATCCAAACTGTCATGTATACCAAAGCTCTTTGAACAAGTTATATGTGAGACTTTAGCATTCCATACCAAGAATTTAATATGCAATCAACAGCATGGGTTTGTGAGAAGAAAATCAACAGTAACAAACCTACTTACATTCTTGCATAAATGTTCTAATGCGTTGGAATATGGCAGTGAAGTGGATTGCATATACACTGATTTCTCTAAAGCGTTCGACCAACTAAGCCACAACATTATTATCTTCAAACTAAAAGCTTTTGGTTTTCCAACTTTTTTTTATTACATGGATAAAATCATATCTTGAAAATAGATCGTATCTAGTAAAATTTAGAAACTGCCTTTCAAATTCATTCATTGCTCACTCCGGTGTGCCCCAAGGAAGTCATCTTGGTCCATTTCTATTTATCCTGGCTATAATGATGTTGTTTCATGTATACGCTCTAGTGACATTCTTATATTTGCCGATGATATGAAGATATTTAAGTCAATAAAAGCTGACACTGACCACGTTCTCCTGCAAGCCGATATTGACAGTTTCAATATTTGGTGTGGTAAGAATGGTCTTTCTCTTAACCCTGTTAAATGCCAAACAATTACCTTTTCCAGGAAGCGACTTGCAAGTGCTTTTGATTATTCCATTTCGCAGCAAAAACTCTGTCGAGTCTTTAGTTTCAAGGACTTGGGTGTTAACTTTAGCTCAATTTTAGAATTCACTGAACACATTAATTACATTCTTAATAAAGCAAGCTCTATGCTTGGATTTATAAAACGTTGGGCTAAGGAATTTAGTTATCCTTATGTTACCCTTTCTTTATACAATTGTTATGTACGACCTCATCTAGAGTATGCCTCGCAAATATGGTCTCCCTTTTATGAAATTCATAAAAATCGTATTGAATCAATACAGCATAAATTCATTCGCTTTGCTCTAAAGGGTCTTCCTTGGGATGATCCGTACAACCTTCCACCATATGAACATCGGATCCAGCTACTGCAGGTCCAAACCTTATATCAAAGGCGTGTTAATAATGATTTACTATTTCTTCACCAACTTATAAATGGCCAAATTGATGCTCCTGAATTGTTAGCCTGTATTGGCATAAATTACCGAGGAGGATCTCACCACCTGCGAAGATTTGAACTTTTACACGTTAATTTCCATAGAACTAACTACGTTATACATGAGCCTCTTAACCGTATGTGCATGATTTTTAATTTAAACGGCTCCTCTGTTGATTTTAACATAAGTAAGATGGCATTAAAGAAAGTATTTCGAACCAGTGCTCCACGGTCGGGATTGTTTTTACTTCTTGAAACTATGACTTAAATATTTTGTATATTGTTTAATTATGTATGTATATAGATTTTTTGTTTAATTTTGTTTATTTATTAGTATATTATTATGCATGTGTTAGATTGCCTTTTTTACTAACCACTAACACATGCACTTATGATGAGCCTCTGATTGTAGGTTGCAGCTTGCTCTAAGCTCACTACAACAAAAATCTGAAGTGTAAAAAAAAAAAAAAAAAGCCTTTTTCAAATCACAGGCCGAGGACTTCAAGGTTCTTGAGAGAATTCATACGGATGTGTGTGGACCGATCACTCCAAGTACACATGAAGGTCAAAAGTATTTTGTTACTTTCATTGACGATTTTAGTCACTTTGCACTAGTGTTTCTCATACGACAGAAATCGGAAGTGTTTCAGTGCTTTAAGAAATTTGAAAGCCATGTGACAGCAAAGTTTGGATGTGGAATTGTTTACTTGAGATGTGACCGGGGGACTGAATATTTGTCAAATGAGCAGAAAAGGTTTTATATCGAGAAAGGTATCCAACTAGAGCCTACAGTAGGTTATTGTCCAAAGCAAAACGGTGTTGCAGAGCGTTTCAACAGAAGCGTAGTAGAGAAAGCTAGGACCATGATGATGGATTCTGGCGTGAGAAAGGATATGTGGGGAGAGGCAATACTAACTGCAAATTATTTGCTCAATAGGAGTCCATCGAGGTGTATTGTTGGCAAAACACCTGCAGAGATTTGGTTTGGTGTAAAACCAGACGTGAAAAAGTTGCGTATTTTTGGATGTCAGGCATTTGCGCTTGTACCCAAGGAGAAGAGGTCCAAATTTGATGCTAAAAGCAAGGCGCTGATGATGGTTGGCTATGCAATCAATGGCTATAGACTTTGGGATTCAGAATCACGAAAAATAGTTATAGCCAGGAATGTGAGGTTCGATGAGTCAAGTTTTCCGCCAAGGGGTAGAGATAATGAAGATTCTAAGACGGTTTTCGTTGCTGAAAAAGTGAGTTCAGTTCCAGAAGGGGTTTTTGCAAAACAAGAATATAAAAATAGCAATGCTTATGACCGCTCTTATACTTTTGACTTCAAAAAGGCAAACTTTCAGTTGCTCTCAGAAGAGTTGGCTAGATCTGGTATTGATAGTATATCAGTATCTAGTAATATTGACGAAGCAGTTACTAGTTTTAAAACCATACTTAATAATTGCATAAATAAAACTATCCATTTAAAAATATTAAAAAATGCGAGCTCTTGCCCCTCATGGTATACGAGAGAATTAAGGTCACTCCGGAATAGAAGAAATAGAGCATGGAAAATATATTTAAAAACTCTTTCTTCCGTTGACCACAACTTTTACATTGCCCTTTTCGAAGAATTTAAGTCTCTTTCCAAGTCTCTATACACTAATTATGTATACGAAATGGGAAGATCTCTTAAAGAAGACCCAAAGGCATTTTGGAAGTTTGTAAATTCGAAGAAAAACTCAGATGGTTACCCCGCAAATTTCATTTATGAAAATTGTGTGTTAAAAGAAACTTGATATTTGCAACGCCTTTGCGAAAAATTTTCGTAACTCTTTTGTAAACACGCCTCTCGATATTGATGAAGAATATTTCCGAAATTTACATTCCTATGCACAAACGAATTGCACCAATTTCGCTGTGCAACAGAGTACTGTTTTAGAACTTCTGTCATCCTTAAATGATGATTACTCATCTGGACCAGATGGAATTCCTCCAATATTATTGAAACAGTGTAGACATATTCTGGTTGAGCCTCTACAATTCTTGTTTGAATTTTCTATTAAATCAGGGAAATTTCCTTGTTTATGGAAAATCTCATTCCTAACTCCAATTTTTAAAAAGGTTGATAAGACTGATATTTCGAATTATAGGCCTATATCCAAACTGTCATGTATACCAAAGCTCTTTGAACAAGTTATATGTGAGACTTTAGCATTCCATACCAAGAATTTAATATGCAATCAACAGCATGGGTTTGTGAGAAGAAAATCAACAGTAACAAACCTACTTACATTCTTGCATAAATGTTCTAATGCGTTGGAATATGGCAGTGAAGTGGATTGCATATACACTGATTTCTCTAAAGCGTTCGACCAACTAAGCCACAACATTATTATCTTCAAACTAAAAGCTTTTGGTTTTCCAACTTTTTTTTATTACATGGATAAAATCATATCTTGAAAATAGATCGTATCTAGTAAAATTTAGAAACTGCCTTTCAAATTCATTCATTGCTCACTCCGGTGTGCCCCAAGGAAGTCATCTTGGTCCATTTCTATTTATCCTGGCTATAATGATGTTGTTTCATGTATACGCTCTAGTGACATTCTTATATTTGCCGATGATATGAAGATATTTAAGTCAATAAAAGCTGACACTGACCACGTTCTCCTGCAAGCCGATATTGACAGTTTCAATATTTGGTGTGGTAAGAATGGTCTTTCTCTTAACCCTGTTAAATGCCAAACAATTACCTTTTCCAGGAAGCGACTTGCAAGTGCTTTTGATTATTCCATTTCGCAGCAAAAACTCTGTCGAGTCTTTAGTTTCAAGGACTTGGGTGTTAACTTTAGCTCAATTTTAGAATTCACTGAACACATTAATTACATTCTTAATAAAGCAAGCTCTATGCTTGGATTTATAAAACGTTGGGCTAAGGAATTTAGTGATCCTTATGTTACCCTTTCTTTATACAATTGTTATGTACGACCTCATCTAGAGTATGCCTCGCAAATATGGTCTCCCTTTTATGAAATTCATAAAAATCGTATTGAATCAATACAGCATAAATTCATTCGCTTTGCTCTAAAGGGTCTTCCTTGGGATGATCCGTACAACCTTCCACCATATGAACATCGGATCCAGCTACTGCAGGTCCAAACCTTATATCAAAGGCGTGTTAATAATGATTTACTATTTCTTCACCAACTTATAAATGGCCAAATTGATGCTCCTGAATTGTTAGCCTGTATTGGCATAAATTACCGAGGAGGATCTCACCACCTGCGAAGATTTGAACTTTTACACGTTAATTTCCATAGAACTAACTACGTTATACATGAGCCTCTTAACCGTATGTGCATGATTTTTAATTTAAACGGCTCCTCTGTTGATTTTAACATAAGTAAGATGGCATTAAAGAAAGTATTTCGAACCAGTGCTCCACGGTCGGGATTGTTTTTACTTCTTGAAACTATGACTTAAATATTTTGTATATTGTTTAATTATGTATGTATATAGATTTTTTGTTTAATTTTGTTTATTTATTAGTATATTATTATGCATGTGTTAGATTGCCTTTTTTACTAACCACTAACACATGCACTTATGATGAGCCTCTGATTGTAGGTTGCAGCTTGCTCTAAGCTCACTACAACAAAAATCTGAAGTGTAAAAAAAAAAAAAAAAGCCTTTTTCAAATCACAGGCCGAGGACTTCAAGGTTCTTGAGAGAATTCATACGGATGTGTGTGGACCGATCACTCCAAGTACACATGAAGGTCAAAAGTATTTTGTTACTTTCATTGACGATTTTAGTCACTTTGCACTAGTGTTTCTCATACGACAGAAATCGGAAGTGTTTCAGTGCTTTAAGAAATTTGAAAGCCATGTGACAGCAAAGTTTGGATGTGGAATTGTTTACTTGAGATGTGACCGGGGGACTGAATATTTGTCAAATGAGCAGAAAAGGTTTTATATCGAGAAAGGTATCCAACTAGAGCCTACAGTAGGTTATTGTCCAAAGCAAAACGGTGTTGCAGAGCGTTTCAACAGAAGCGTAGTAGAGAAAGCTAGGACCATGATGATGGATTCTGGCGTGAGAAAGGATATGTGGGGAGAGGCAATACTAACTGCAAATTATTTGCTCAATAGGAGTCCATCGAGGTGTATTGTTGGCAAAACACCTGCAGAGATTTGGTTTGGTGTAAAACCAGACGTGAAAAAGTTGCGTATTTTTGGATGTCAGGCATTTGCGCTTGTACCCAAGGAGAAGAGGTCCAAATTTGATGCTAAAAGCAAGGCGCTGATGATGGTTGGCTATGCAATCAATGGCTATAGACTTTGGGATTCAGAATCACGAAAAATAGTTATAGCCAGGAATGTGAGGTTCGATGAGTCAAGTTTTCCGCCAAGGGGTAGAGATAATGAAGATTCTAAGACGGTTTTCGTTGCTGAAAAAGTGAGTTCAGTTCCAGAAGGGGTTTTTGCAAAACAAGAATATAAAAATAGCAATGCTTATGACCGCTCTTATACTTTTGACTTCAAAAAGGCAAACTTTCAGTTGCTCTCAGAAGAGTTGGCTAGATCTGGTATTGATAGTATATCAGTATCTAGTAATATTGACGAAGCAGTTACTAGTTTTAAAACCATACTTAATAATTGCATAAATAAAACTATCCATTTAAAAATATTAAAAAATGCGAGCTCTTGCCCCTCATGGTATACGAGAGAATTAAGGTCACTCCGGAATAGAAGAAATAGAGCATGGAAAATATATTTAAAAACTCTTTCTTCCGTTGACCACAACTTTTACATTGCCCTTTTCGAAGAATTTAAGTCTCTTTCCAAGTCTCTATACACTAATTATGTATACGAAATGGGGAGATCTCTTAAAGAAGACCCAAAGGCATTTTGGAAGTTTGTAAATTCGAAGAAAAACTCAGATGGTTACCCCGCAAATTTCATTTATGAAAATTGTGTGTTAAAAGAAACTTGATATTTGCAACGCCTTTGCGAAAAATTTTCGTAACTCTTTTGTAAACACGCCTCTCGATATTGATGAAGAATATTTCCGAAATTTACATTCCTATGCACAAACGAATTGCACCAATTTCGCTGTGCAACAGAGTACTGTTTTAGAACTTCTGTCATCCTTAAATGATGATTACTCATCTGGACCAGATGGAATTCCTCCAATATTATTGAAACAGTGTAGACATATTCTGGTTGAGCCTCTACAATTCTTGTTTGAATTTTCTATTAAATCAGGGAAATTTCCTTGTTTATGGAAAATCTCATTCCTAACTCCAATTTTTAAAAAGGTTGATAAGACTGATATTTCGAATTATAGGCCTATATCCAAACTGTCATGTATACCAAAGCTCTTTGAACAAGTTATATGTGAGACTTTAGCATTCCATACCAAGAATTTAATATGCAATCAACAGCATGGGTTTGTGAGAAGAAAATCAACAGTAACAAACCTACTTACATTCTTGCATAAATGTTCTAATGCGTTGGAATATGGCAGTGAAGTGGATTGCATATACACTGATTTCTCTAAAGCGTTCGACCAACTAAGCCACAACATTATTATCTTCAAACTAAAAGCTTTTGGTTTTCCAACTTTTTTTTATTACATGGATAAAATCATATCTTGAAAATAGATCGTATCTAGTAAAATTTAGAAACTGCCTTTCAAATTCATTCATTGCTCACTCCGGTGTGCCCCAAGGAAGTCATCTTGGTCCATTTCTATTTATCCTGGCTATAATGATGTTGTTTCATGTATACGCTCTAGTGACATTCTTATATTTGCCGATGATATGAAGATATTTAAGTCAATAAAAGCTGACACTGACCACGTTCTCCTGCAAGCCGATATTGACAGTTTCAATATTTGGTGTGGTAAGAATGGTCTTTCTCTTAACCCTGTTAAATGCCAAACAATTACCTTTTCCAGGAAGCGACTTGCAAGTGCTTTTGATTATTCCATTTCGCAGCAAAAACTCTGTCGAGTCTTTAGTTTCAAGGACTTGGGTGTTAACTTTAGCTCAATTTTAGAATTCACTGAACACATTAATTACATTCTTAATAAAGCAAGCTCTATGCTTGGATTTATAAAACGTTGGGCTAAGGAATTTAGCGATCCTTATGTTACCCTTTCTTTATACAATTGTTATGTACGACCTCATCTAGAGTATGCCTCGCAAATATGGTCTCCCTTTTATGAAATTCATAAAAATCGTATTGAATCAATACAGCATAAATTCATTCGCTTTGCTCTAAAGGGTCTTCCTTGGGATGATCCGTACAACCTTCCACCATATGAACATCGGATCCAGCTACTGCAGGTCCAAACCTTATATCAAAGGCGTGTTAATAATGATTTACTATTTCTTCACCAACTTATAAATGGCCAAATTGATGCTCCTGAATTGTTAGCCTGTATTGGCATAAATTACCGAGGAGAATCTCACCACCTGCGAAGATTTGAACTTTTACACGTTAATTTCCATAGAACTAACTACGTTATACATGAGCCTCTTAACCGTATGTGCATGATTTTTAATTTAAACGGCTCCTCTGTTGATTTTAACATAAGTAAGATGGCATTAAAGAAAGTATTTCGAACCAGTGCTCCACGGTCGGGATTGTTTTTACTTCTTGAAACTATGACTTAAATATTTTGTATATTGTTTAATTATGTATGTATATAGATTTTTTGTTTAATTTTGTTTATTTATTAGTATATTATTATGCATGTGTTAGATTGCCTTTTTTACTAACCACTAACACATGCACTTATGATGAGCCTCTGATTGTAGGTTGCAGCTTGCTCTAAGCTCACTACAACAAAAATCTGAAGTGTAAAAAAAAAAAAAAAAGCCTTTTTCAAATCACAGGCCGAGGACTTCAAGGTTCTTGAGAGAATTCATACGGATGTGTGTGGACCGATCACTCCAAGTACACATGAAGGTCAAAAGTATTTTGTTACTTTCATTGACGATTTTAGTCACTTTGCACTAGTGTTTCTCATACGACAGAAATCGGAAGTGTTTCAGTGCTTTAAGAAATTTGAAAGCCATGTGACAGCAAAGTTTGGATGTGGAATTGTTTACTTGAGATGTGACCGGGGGACTGAATATTTGTCAAATGAGCAGAAAAGGTTTTATATCGAGAAAGGTATCCAACTAGAGCCTACAGTAGGTTATTGTCCAAAGCAAAACGGTGTTGCAGAGCGTTTCAACAGAAGCGTAGTAGAGAAAGCTAGGACCATGATGATGGATTCTGGCGTGAGAAAGGATATGTGGGGAGAGGCAATACTAACTGCAAATTATTTGCTCAATAGGAGTCCATCGAGGTGTATTGTTGGCAAAACACCTGCAGAGATTTGGTTTGGTGTAAAACCAGACGTGAAAAAGTTGCGTGTTTTTGGATGTCAGGCATTTGCGCTTGTACCCAAGGAGAAGAGGTCCAAATTTGATGCTAAAAGCAAGGCGCTGATGATGGTTGGCTATGCAATCAATGGCTATAGACTTTGGGATTCAGAATCACGAAAAATAGTTATAGCCAGGAATGTGAGGTTCGATGAGTCAAGTTTTCCGCCAAGGGGTAGAGATAATGAAGATTCTAAGACGGTTTTCGTTGCTGAAAAAGTGAGTTCAGTTCCAGAAGGGGTTTTTGCAAAACAAGAATATAAAAATAGCAATGCTTATGACCGCTCTTATACTTTTGACTTCAAAAAGGCAAACTTTCAGTTGCTCTCAGAAGAGTTGGCTAGATCTGGTATTGATAGTATATCAGTATCTAGTAATATTGACGAAGCAGTTACTAGTTTTAAAACCATACTTAATAATTGCATAAATAAAACTATCCATTTAAAAATATTAAAAAATGCGAGCTCTTGCCCCTCATGGTATACGAGAGAATTAAGGTCACTCCGGAATAGAAGAAATAGAGCATGGAAAATATATTTAAAAACTCTTTCTTCCGTTGACCACAACTTTTACATTGCCCTTTTCGAAGAATTTAAGTCTCTTTCCAAGTCTCTATACACTAATTATGTATACGAAATGGGAAGATCTCTTAAAGAAGACCCAAAGGCATTTTGGAAGTTTGTAAATTCGAAGAAAAACTCAGATGGTTACCCCGCAAATTTCATTTATGAAAATTGTGTGTTAAAAGAAACTTGATATTTGCAACGCCTTTGCGAAAAATTTTCGTAACTCTTTTGTAAACACGCCTCTCGATATTGATGAAGAATATTTCCGAAATTTACATTCCTATGCACAAACGAATTGCACCAATTTCGCTGTGCAACAGAGTACTGTTTTAGAACTTCTGTCATCCTTAAATGATGATTACTCATCTGGACCAGATGGAATTCCTCCAATATTATTGAAACAGTGTAGACATATTCTGGTTGAGCCTCTACAATTCTTGTTTGAATTTTCTATTAAATCAGGGAAATTTCCTTGTTTATGGAAAATCTCATTCCTAACTCCAATTTTTAAAAAGGTTGATAAGACTGATATTTCGAATTATAGGCCTATATCCAAACTGTCATGTATACCAAAGCTCTTTGAACAAGTTATATGTGAGACTTTAGCATTCCATACCAAGAATTTAATATGCAATCAACAGCATGGGTTTGTGAGAAGAAAATCAACAGTAACAAACCTACTTACATTCTTGCATAAATGTTCTAATGCGTTGGAATATGGCAGTGAAGTGGATTGCATATACACTGATTTCTCTAAAGCGTTCGACCAACTAAGCCACAACATTATTATCTTCAAACTAAAAGCTTTTGGTTTTCCAACTTTTTTTTATTACATGGATAAAATCATATCTTGAAAATAGATCGTATCTAGTAAAATTTAGAAACTGCCTTTCAAATTCATTCATTGCTCACTCCGGTGTGCCCCAAGGAAGTCATCTTGGTCCATTTCTATTTATCCTGGCTATAATGATGTTGTTTCATGTATACGCTCTAGTGACATTCTTATATTTGCCGATGATATGAAGATATTTAAGTCAATAAAAGCTGACACTGACCACGTTCTCCTGCAAGCCGATATTGACAGTTTCAATATTTGGTGTGGTAAGAATGGTCTTTCTCTTAACCCTGTTAAATGCCAAACAATTACCTTTTCCAGGAAGCGACTTGCAAGTGCTTTTGATTATTCCATTTCGCAGCAAAAACTCTGTCGAGTCTTTAGTTTCAAGGACTTGGGTGTTAACTTTAGCTCAATTTTAGAATTCACTGAACACATTAATTACATTCTTAATAAAGCAAGCTCTATGCTTGGATTTATAAAACGTTGGGCTAAGGAATTTAGTGATCCTTATGTTACCCTTTCTTTATACAATTGTTATGTACGACCTCATCTAGAGTATGCCTCGCAAATATGGTCTCCCTTTTATGAAATTCATAAAAATCGTATTGAATCAATACAGCATAAATTCATTCGCTTTGCTCTAAAGGGTCTTCCTTGGGATGATCCGTACAACCTTCCACCATATGAACATCGGATCCAGCTACTGCAGGTCCAAACCTTATATCAAAGGCGTGTTAATAATGATTTACTATTTCTTCACCAACTTATAAATGGCCAAATTGATGCTCCTGAATTGTTAGCCTGTATTGGCATAAATTACCGAGGAGGATCTCACCACCTGCGAAGATTTGAACTTTTACACGTTAATTTCCATAGAACTAACTACGTTATACATGAGCCTCTTAACCGTATGTGCATGATTTTTAATTTAAACGGCTCCTCTGTTGATTTTAACATAAGTAAGATGGCATTAAAGAAAGTATTTCGAACCAGTGCTCCACGGTCGGGATTGTTTTTACTTCTTGAAACTATGACTTAAATATTTTGTATATTGTTTAATTATGTATGTATATAGATTTTTTGTTTAATTTTGTTTATTTATTAGTATATTATTATGCATGTGTTAGATTGCCTTTTTTACTAACCACTAACACATGCACTTATGATGAGCCTCTGATTGTAGGTTGCAGCTTGCTCTAAGCTCACTACAACAAAAATCTGAAGTGTAAAAAAAAAAAAAAAAAGCCTTTTTCAAATCACAGGCCGAGGACTTCAAGGTTCTTGAGAGAATTCATACGGATGTGTGTGGACCGATCACTCCAAGTACACATGAAGGTCAAAAGTATTTTGTTACTTTCATTGACGATTTTAGTCACTTTGCACAAGTGTTTCTCATACGACAGAAATCGGAAGTGTTTCAGTGCTTTAAGAAATTTGAAAGCCATGTGACAGCAAAGTTTGGATGTGGAATTGTTTACTTGAGATGTGACCGGGGGACTGAATATTTGTCAAATGAGCAGAAAAGGTTTTATATCGAGAAAGGTATCCAACTAGAGCCTACAGTAGGTTATTGTCCAAAGCAAAACGGTGTTGCAGAGCGTTTCAACAGAAGCGTAGTAGAGAAAGCTAGGACCATGATGATGGATTCTGGCGTGAGAAAGGATATGTGGGGAGAGGCAATACTAACTGCAAATTATTTGCTCAATAGGAGTCCATCGAGGTGTATTGTTGGCAAAACACCTGCAGAGATTTGGTTTGGTGTAAAACCAGACGTGAAAAAGTTGCGTATTTTTGGATGTCAGGCATTTGCGCTTGTACCCAAGGAGAAGAGGTCCAAATTTGATGCTAAAAGCAAGGCGCTGATGATGGTTGGCTATGCAATCAATGGCTATAGACTTTGGGATTCAGAATCACGAAAAATAGTTATAGCCAGGAATGTGAGGTTCGATGAGTCAAGTTTTCCGCCAAGGGGTAGAGATAATGAAGATTCTAAGACGGTTTTCGTTGCTGAAAAAGTGAGTTCAGTTCCAGAAGGGGTTTTTGCAAAACAAGAATATAAAAATAGCAATGCTTATGACCGCTCTTATACTTTTGACTTCAAAAAGGCAAACTTTCAGTTGCTCTCAGAAGAGTTGGCTAGATCTGGTATTGATAGTATATCAGTATCTAGTAATATTGACGAAGCAGTTACTAGTTTTAAAACCATACTTAATAATTGCATAAATAAAACTATCCATTTAAAAATATTAAAAAATGCGAGCTCTTGCCCCTCATGGTATACGAGAGAATTAAGGTCACTCCGGAATAGAAGAAATAGAGCATGGAAAATATATTTAAAAACTCTTTCTTCCGTTGACCACAACTTTTACATTGCCCTTTTCGAAGAATTTAAGTCTCTTTCCAAGTCTCTATACACTAATCATGTATACGAAATGGGAAGATCTCTTAAAGAAGACCCAAAGGCATTTTGGAAGTTTGTAAATTCGAAGAAAAACTCAGATGGTTACCCCGCAAATTTCATTTATGAAAATTGTGTGTTAAAAGAAACTTGATATTTGCAACGCCTTTGCGAAAAATTTTCGTAACTCTTTTGTAAACACGCCTCTCGATATTGATGAAGAATATTTCCGAAATTTACATTCCTATGCACAAACGAATTGCACCAATTTCGCTGTGCAACAGAGTACTGTTTTAGAACTTCTGTCATCCTTAAATGATGATTACTCATCTGGACCAGATGGAATTCCTCCAATATTATTGAAACAGTGTAGACATATTCTGGTTGAGCCTCTACAATTCTTGTTTGAATTTTCTATTAAATCAGGGAAATTTCCTTGTTTATGGAAAACCTCATTCCTAACTCCAATTTTTAAAAAGGTTGATAAGACTGATATTTCGAATTATAGGCCTATATCCAAACTGTCATGTATACCAAAGCTCTTTGAACAAGTTATATGTGAGACTTTAGCATTCCATACCAAGAATTTAATATGCAATCAACAGCATGGGTTTGTGAGAAGAAAATCAACAGTAACAAACCTACTTACATTCTTGCATAAATGTTCTAATGCGTTGGAATATGGCAGTGAAGTGGATTGCATATACACTGATTTCTCTAAAGCGTTCGACCAACTAAGCCACAACATTATTATCTTCAAACTAAAAGCTTTTGGTTTTCCAACTTTTTTTTTATTACATGGATAAAATCATATCTTGAAAATAGATCGTATCTAGTAAAATTTAGAAACTGCCTTTCAAATTCATTCATTGCTCACTCCGGTGTGCCCCAAGGAAGTCATCTTGGTCCATTTCTATTTATCCTGGCTATAATGATGTTGTTTCATGTATACGCTCTAGTGACATTCTTATATTTGCCGATGATATGAAGATATTTAAGTCAATAAAAGCTGACACTGACCACGTTCTCCTGCAAGCCGATATTGACAGTTTCAATATTTGGTGTGGTAAGAATGGTCTTTCTCTTAACCCTGTTAAATGCCAAACAATTACCTTTTCCAGGAAGCGACTTGCAAGTGCTTTTGATTATTCCATTTCGCAGCAAAAACTCTGTCGAGTCTTTAGTTTCAAGGACTTGGGTGTTAACTTTAGCTCAATTTTAGAATTCACTGAACACATTAATTACATTCTTAATAAAGCAAGCTCTATGCTTGGATTTATAAAACGTTGGGCTAAGGAATTTAGTGATCCTTATGTTACCCTTTCTTTATACAATTGTTATGTACGACCTCATCTAGAGTATGCCTCGCAAATATGGTCTCCCTTTTATGAAATTCATAAAAATCGTATTGAATCAATACAGCATAAATTCATTCGCTTTGCTCTAAAGGGTCTTCCTTGGGATGATCCGTACAACCTTCCACCATATGAACATCGGATCCAGCTACTGCAGGTCCAAACCTTATATCAAAGGCGTGTTAATAATGATTTACTATTTCTTCACCAACTTATAAATGGCCAAATTGATGCTCCTGAATTGTTAGCCTGTATTGGCATAAATTACCGAGGAGGATCTCACCACCTGCGAAGATTTGAACTTTTACACGTTAATTTCCATAGAACTAACTACGTTATACATGAGCCTCTTAACCGTATGTGCATGATTTTTAATTTAAACGGCTCCTCTGTTGATTTTAACATAAGTAAGATGGCATTAAAGAAAGTATTTCGAACCAGTGCTCCACGGTCGGGATTGTTTTTACTTCTTGAAACTATGACTTAAATATTTTGTATATTGTTTAATTATGTATGTATATAGATTTTTTGTTTAATTTTGTTTATTTATTAGTATATTATTATGCATGTGTTAGATTGCCTTTTTTACTAACCACTAACACATGCACTTATGATGAGCCTCTGATTGTAGGTTGCAGCTTGCTCTAAGCTCACTACAACAAAAATCTGAAGTGTAAAAAAAAAAAAAAAAAGCCTTTTTCAAATCACAGGCCGAGGACTTCAAGGTTCTTGAGAGAATTCATACGGATGTGTGTGGACCGATCACTCCAAGTACACATGAATGTCAAAAGTATTTTGTTACTTTCATTGACGATTTTAGTCACTTTGCACAAGTGTTTCTCATACGACAGAAATCGGAAGTGTTTCAGTGCTTTAAGAAATTTGAAAGCCATGTGACAGCAAAGTTTGGATGTGGAATTGTTTACTTGAGATGTGACCGGGGGACTGAATATTTGTCAAATGAGCAGAAAAGGTTTTATATCGAGAAAGGTATCCAACTAGAGCCTACAGTAGGTTATTGTCCAAAGCAAAACGGTGTTGCAGAGCGTTTCAACAGAAGCGTAGTAGAGAAAGCTAGGACCATGATGATGGATTCTGGCGTGAGAAAGGATATGTGGGGAGAGGCAATACTAACTGCAAATTATTTGCTCAATAGGAGTCCATCGAGGTGTATTGTTGGCAAAACACCTGCAGAGATTTGGTTTGGTGTAAAACCAGACGTGAAAAAGTTGCGTATTTTTGGATGTCAGGCATTTGCGCTTGTACCCAAGGAGAAGAGGTCCAAATTTGATGCTAAAAGCAAGGCGCTGATGATGGTTGGCTATGCAATCAATGGCTATAGACTTTGGGATTCAGAATCACGAAAAATAGTTATAGCCAGGAATGTGAGGTTCGATGAGTCAAGTTTTCCGCCAAGGGGTAGAGATAATGAAGATTCTAAGACGGTTTTCGTTGCTGAAAAAGTGAGTTCAGTTCCAGAAGGGGTTTTTGCAAAACAAGAAAAAGCTTCTGAGGATGAAGCAGAAGAAGACCTCGAAGAAACAGTGGTGCAGGAAAGTGAGGACTCTACTGATTCTAATTTTGAATCCGCTTCTGAAGATGGACCACAAAGTGCGCTCCGTCAGCATCAAACTTTGGTTAATCAAAGGCAAAGCTGTCGAGAGCGCAAGGCTCCAGGCAAGTTGACATATAATCATGATTTTAAGCAGATAAATCTGTCGGAATTTAATTTTTCAGATGAACCGAACAATTTTAAAGAAATTGGAATGAGGCCCGACCGGGAACAGTGGAAAGCTGCTGTTGTAGATGAGTTGCGTTCGTTGGAAAAGAACAACACGTTTGAATTGGTGGAGAGAAGACCTGACATGAAAATAATAAGCTGCAGATGGGTCTTTAAGCTGAAGACTGACAAAGATGGTAAGCCTCATACGTATCGTGCACGATTAGTAGCAAGAGGATGTAACCAAGAATATGGCATTGATTACGATCAAACCTACGCTCCTGTGGCAAGGTTGTCAGCGATTCGTACTGTGATATCAGTGGCCATACATAAGGGTTATTTAATTAGTCAAATGGACGTTCGGACAGCATTTCTGAATGGAGAATTAGAAGAGTGCGTGTACATGCAAGTCCCTGAAGGCATGAATGTTAAGCAAGGAATGATTTGTAAGTTAAAAAAATCATTATATGGACTGAAACAGTCTCCTCTATGCTGGTATCGGAAGTTCCATGATACAGCGGTAAAAATTAACTTTGTGAGATCAAAGCATGATTACTGTGTATATGTAAGACAGCATGAAGGACACGTCAGCTATTTAGTTTTGTATGTCGATGATCTGTTACTAATTAGCGAAAGTAAAGAGGAGCACAATGAAATTAAGAATATGTTAGCAAGAGAGTTTGATATGAATGAATCGAAAGATCTTGAACAATTCCTTGGTATTGTAATTACATACAATGCTGAAGAGTCATGGTTGAGTATGTGCCAAAAGAAATCTATTAAAGATTTACTAGCATTCTTGAATATGAAAGACTGTAATGGAGTGTCAACTCCCATGGATCAGTCAACAAGATTGAAAAGAATCGAAAACGAGAATATGAAAATAGTTGTACCATATAGAGAGCTCATTGGTAAGGTTATGTACATGATGCTCTGTAGCAGACCAGATATTTGTTTTGCCATATCTCAGCTGAGTCGTTACCAAGATGCACCTGGCGAAGAACATTGGCAGTGCGGAAAGAGGTTGGTTCGTTATCTGAAGACTACGATGGACTATGAGTTGGTGTATACAAAGAACCCAGGAGAAAGGCCATTGGTAGGGTTTGCAGACGCTGATTATGCTTCGGATGAAACTGATAGGAAATCAACAAGTGGGTTCTTATTCAAAGTTTTTGGAAATGTCGTCAGCTGGACATCAAAGAAACAGCAAGTTGTAGCCTGCTCGACTACCGAAGTTTAATACGTTGCTTTGGCGCTGGCTGTACAGGAAGGTGTGTGGTTGCGAGGATTGCTGGCTGATTTGGCTGTTAATGTCGATTGCATACCCATTTATGAAGACAACCAGAGCTGTTTCAAAATGGCATATAATATGGAGAACAAACGGGTAAAGCATATTGATGTGAAACACCATTTTATTCGCCAGAAGATTGAGGAAGGTGAGGTGACATTGCAGTACATAAACACAAAAGATCAAGAAGCAGACATTCTAACAAAGTCTTTGCCTAAGCCGCAGTTCCAGTACCTGGCAGAGAAATTGAGACTTATGCATCGAAAAGGGGTGTAGTAGATTGTGATGTTTATTGAAGCGATGCATCAGCTATAATAGTGGAGCGTATAAGAGAAAGTAGAGATTAAAGAAAAAGAATAAAGAAGAATAAGAATAAGAAAGAAAGTTAATGTAAATGAAGTAACTAAAGTGAAATTAAAGATTAGTCTAAGTTCAGCATTCATAGAAGAATAAACTACCTACATTAAATATATTATAATTTATAAACCGCGTTTTTTATTTGATTGAGATCTACACAACTAAATCTCTCGATTGAAGTATATTTTTATTTACAACAAATTAGATTTATTAAAGCAAAATATCAGTTGAAAAGTATTCTACGTTAGTTTTATAACCTAAAAAACATCATTTCACATTACTTTATGGGGAAATATTAGACAAAACTCACTTTTGAAATGAAATATTTGTACACTCTTTGCTATAGGCGTTTTTACAGGATTTAACGTAGCACCGCGTGTTTTTTTTAATGTTTTGTTTAATAAAGTATTGCTAGTGTTCATTACACTGATTATATTATACTTTTTATTTAGTTTAAATAGGTTTTTTTCACTTGTTTACCGAATTGAAATCTCAATACACTTTCCTTAGCTCGACAAAATGACAGATGAATTTCAATTTTTTTCTTATTGTTCAAAGAGTGAAGATAAGTATTGCCGTATTCTTTTTTAACAGCAACTTTTTCAGTACCTATGTAATTTGTTGTACATAGTTGATGACCATAATGCAAGAACATGCATATTTTGAGTAAACTTCATAGTTGTATGACATATGAACATACTAGTATGAAATTGGAAATTGCTACGGAATTAAATTATTTCCTGTTGGGATTCCTACAGTGATATTTCTGTTCCTGCCAATTTAGTAGATATTTTTTTTATTTATCAGAGTACTGTTGTTTCCATTGGTTTTCTTATGGCCAGTTGCACCGACCACTTTTAAATTTTTATTGCTTCGTTTAATTTTAAAATGACATTAATCGGTTGCACCAACCACTTCTAAATTTAACAGGCCAATAAACGAACCAATAAATTAAAGTTCCATTTTCCTCCAGATAAATTTTAAAAGCAAGTTTAAACGAACATATCTAACTACCTACAAACAAAAATAATTCAATTTTATTTGACGGAATATGATTTCAAATTAAAATAACAAAAACAACAGGTAAATGTACTACGTTTCCTATTTATAATTCATTACTTCAATAAATAAATTATTCCAGAATAGACTGGTCATCATCATGTATTCATCTGATAACGAACTATCGGTTCATAATTTCCAAGCAGTGTGTCGAAAAAATATTAGTATTACTTGGTATCTATTGCAATAGTTTCATTATTTCTCTAAAAAAAAAGAAATAAATAATAATAAAAAAACACCAAGATGGCGCATTGGCTGTATCTAATGAGAATACCTAGTTTCTGTTTATTGTGTATTCACATTTTCCTTATTCCTTTCTCAATTGCACTTGTTAAATTTGTTCGTTCAGTTTAATAAACAGAATATAAAATCCAGGGGTGGTTCACGAACAGCATTTTAGTTAAAAAATACGCGAAAGAGATTGGTGCAACCCAAATAAATTTATCAGTCCGATAAATTTTAATCCCATTTTAGCAAAAACCGCTTTTAGTGAATTTTGGTGCAACTGGGCATTAGAAATGTTATCCTTTTTAATTCCAATAAAATATGAAACGAACGAATTTCAAATGATGCTATTTTATGAGAAACGTTTTTTTAAACATTAATTTCTCTGACAAGTAATCCGAAGAATAACTACGTATGTTTACGTGTATAGGTGTGCTCTCACTCTTTAATGACAGCGGGAAGTAAAAACATTTCTAAAACATGATTGTAATGAACGAAGCCACTGGAAGACTATTATTTCAATAGAGGAGTTAAAAAGGACTACTAAGAGTTACCAAAGAAAAACCACATGAATTGAATTGAATTGAATTTTATTGAGACTTTAAAATCAGTTATAATGTTTTTCTTAATTCTAGCGATAACTAAAGTTGTACAAAAGTGGCTGTAATGTATGGCCTTCTTTTCGATTTATTTTTTTATGATTAGCCTCGTGGCGGACATTTGTTATATAGTTACGTTATATAGTTGACTGCTTTTGCTCATTAGCATTATATATGAAGTTACTTGAGACGGTTGTCTCATAAATATGTACAATACCTTAAAACTAGAGATTATAAAACCCCTGACGGTATAGTTATACATGATATCACGTGTGTTAGAGCGAACATGCTCTTTTGAGCTATTAAATGAAATAGAAATCATATTTCTTAGAGCGAGTGCTCTATATAAAAAAGTTACGGTTTCTTTTATAAGAGTTACATCTTTTTCTTTTGTAGGAGACAAAAAACAGATACAATTTTTTTTTTTCTTTTTACATAGATTCACAAAATTTTCCATTTTTGTAATGTATGACATTTTACAGTTACTGGCAATGAATAAAAATTAAGTTATCACGTGTTAGGATATGTAAAAGAAGGGAAAATTAAATTACACAAATAATTTAAGTTAATAAAATGAATACACATTAAATTGCACTTCACGTTGTTGCTTCTGTTGTCGCTCGTCTGGGGTGCTGTCGTTTGATGATGGTTGCAGGTAGACAAACACACTGGTTTGCACTTTTGTTGCTGGTTCGTAGGTTTAGCATCCCTCGTCTGGGATACTGTCGTTTGATATATGAACTTTGCAGGTTAAAACCCTTTGGGCCTTACTAATAATCAAATTTAGCAACGAGTTAAATATTTCAGTGAAATGAACCATAATGTTATGGTTCCCAAATAATGAACTATACATGGAATGCTAATTTTTTTGGAGTTCATGCCACCTATAGTTCATTGTTAAGAGTTCAATTCAATATTAAGGTCCATACCATTTATGGTTTATTATTTAGAGCCCATTTCATTATGGTCCATTTCAATGAAATATTTAAGTCTTCACTAAATTTGATTATTAGTAGGGCCCTTTGTCGGTTTTTGCCTAGACACCATTCAACATCTACGCGGAAGCGGTATCGATGTAAGGTGCAGACAAGAATATCATGTCGGAGACACAATGATGTAGTCAGCCAGTTGAAAGGCTGATGCAGTTGCTAAGCAGAACTGGGTACTGCTTGGTGGACCGTTTTCTCGGTTAACGGGGTACCGTTTTATCGGTTAACGGCTAACGGGTTAATTATATATAATAATTACAGTTGCTGTTTTAATATATAAAATAAAAAAACTGTGAGAGGTTGTGCTGCTCACAACCTTCCTCGTTTGCGGCCAAGTCCAAACCGAAAAACCACATGATTGACAACCATTTTGAAGTCTGTCTCGTTATGTTTTTGACTAGACGTTTGTGGAAGTATAAATATACTTTAAAAATATTCAAATAGATTTGATTAACTTATAAAATGTTAAATAAATAAAAAACTATGAAACGAATTCTAAAAACTCGAAATAAATCCTTCCCATTCAACACAAAAAAAAACTTTTTAGATAATTTGGTATGCTAATATATACAACGGAATCAAAAAATTATGCACATATTCAACGTAAATGCAGACGTACTAAATATTTATGAAAAAATAAATAATCTGTTCCTGTTGCAATACAAAAGCATAAGAACAATAAATAAAGTACTTCTAAATAAAGTTCTTCCTTTTCACTGTAAAACAAGGATCTGAAGATTGAAACCAACCCATAAAATAGGAACCTATTGAAATCTTCCTGATAACTTGGGAATAGATTTAAGTATTAAATACAAATTTAAATACCATAAAACAGCACTAGGGCAACACTTTTTATTTAGTGTTTGACTTTAAACATGGATTTCCATATATTAAATTTTGACATATTGGGGCGTATTCATAGAGAATTACTAAAGTCGTGATTTCTTGATCTATAGGTTAAGGCTTGTTGGTTAAATAAACACAGCTCTTATTCATAGTCAATTTCCCAGCTGTATTTAGTAGAACCCCAGGTTAAGGTTGTGTTCTACTACAATTATACTTCAAATGATGACAGGTCAAAGAAAAACAAAAACAATACACTTATATTTCTGAAGTGTAAATTTTGTGTGGTCCTTCCTCATATTGCGTGTCAAAAAAAGTAAAACAAACAAAACTATTAAATAAAAAATCCAAAAAAAGAAACTCGAACAAACATTCTATATTTTAGATAAACAACAAAGAACATATAAAACGTGAACGCCAGGAAAACTTGTCGCAACCAGAGACGGAACTTTTTTTGTTTTTCTATTCTTCTTTTTTTTCTATTTTTCTTTTTCTTGATGGCACATTTTGCAGTTCGCTTAATAACTGAAACTCATCTAAAATATCTATATCTTCTTAAATTGTGGTATCAATCGAGATTTTCCTGGATGATAAGTTTACGTAGCATTTATTTGATATAAATTACTTTTTCAGCTTTTAAATTCACAAAAAAAAAATCAAATTTGACATTTGGCTGTGATAATAACTACTTAAACAAAGCATTTCCTATGTTTAAAGTTAGACCACAGGTTTAGCCCTAAGCTTAGATTTAAATTTGTTTATGAATAGCCTAAACTCTGGATTTGCTTAGTAACAACTTAGCAAGAGTTTAGCAAACATCTATGAATATGCCCCATTGCTAACGACTAAACTGGAGGTTAAATTCGTTATTGGTATGTGGATTTTCTAAAATCCGGAGATTTTCTTCTAAGCTTAACACTAAATTTGATTATTAGTAAGGCCCATATATTTTTTAAGTAAGTATTGCAGGTATTCACTGTATTTGCTTTTGTTTCACATTTTTATTTAGTTTGATTAGCTTTTTTTACTTTTTTACGTTTTAAAATCTCTATACACTTTCCTATAGCTCGGCAAAAATGACAAGCACCTCAATGATTTTTTTCTTTTTTTTTGTTTAATCTTGCGCCCCAGAATTCAGCCGTGTAACTGCACGCCGACCCTGTGTCAATGCATCTGTGTTTGTGTATTTCTTCTTTTATGTTTTCACTTGTGTTATTTTAGTGTGCGGCTTTGTTTGATAGAATTTGATGCATATTGTAGTAGATTCAAGGAAAATCTGAGGATTTTGTTAGCAAAAGGGTGAAATTCCTTATTGGTAGCATTCCGTTTAAGCTCCACATTTTATTTTAACCTCTCAGTTAGCTAATAGTCGACATTAGTGTTTGATTATTAGTAAGGCCCAATGTTTACCCTTAATTTGTGTTTATTATGTTTCCGTTACTTAATTTTGTACTTGTTTGTATTTTATCTACCTTGCATTTTTAAATAAACAAAATTTCTTACCATCTATAATAGAGAAAAATATTGTTTAGTCCAGTAACTATATACATTAGACCTTGCGTCAGGTCCGGTAGTTCTGATTTTTTGCTGAGTTGTTTATGATGTTGGCCTAGTATTAAATCTGATTTTTCGACCTCGAGCGCCGAACGCAACATTGGTTTTTTCACTTACTGGCCATTTTAACCATTATGCCTTAGCTTCCGAATAAAACATTACTCTACGATTTCAACCTTACTAAATTTGCTTCAATTTGAGTCCAAAGCCGGTTCTGTAGACATAACGGTTTCCAAGGGACGGCATTTCAAAATATAGCAATAAAAAATTTAAAACAACAAGTAGTATATAAAACAGTACAATAACAAAAACATGGTCTTTGACATATGCTGCATCAAAGCCATAGAGCGTGTAGATTGGGCCAAAAGAAGAAAACAATAGTACCGGATGGGGGGTATATATCCCCCCTTTAGGCGGGAGGGGCAATTTTAAGAAAAGTTGACTTCAAATAGAAAAATAACCATTAAAATACAATGGTAATATCTGGACGAAAATCCATTCCTCATCTTAGAGCCAGAAATCCATTCTTTAATTTTTTTTTAAATAAAGTTTTTTTAGCTGATAGTTTTTGAAAAATTTACTTTCAAACTCAAAATTTTGAGAAAAAGATGATTTTTTTTTTGTTAATCTATTTTTTTTTATTTTATGGTATTAAGTACTATTTTTGATTTGATTTGCAATGCCCTTATTAATTCTTAGTTAAAAACTGAAAACCAAATGATAAAATGACTTCTAGTTTTTGAGAAAACTGAAATTAACATGATCTACTTCACTGTTTTCAATCTAGTATCCTTTTTCTTCGGGGTGGGAGGGCTCTGCCTCAAGTGCGGTAGTTCTGATTTTTAGATGAGTTGTTTATGATGTTGGCCTTCGCAATAATCCAAGTTTTCGACCTCGAGCACCGAACGCAACTTTGTGAAATACGCAAAAAATCGAGAAATTTTCGCGGTTTTTTCAGTTATTGGCTATTTTAACCTTTAAGGCCTGGTTTTCGATTATAACTTTGCTCAACCATTTCAAAATAATTAAATGGGCTTCAATTTGAGCTAAAAATCAATTCAAATTGTGAATTTTTTCATCAACTTTTGAATTTAGAATGCTGCAAATCGAATTGAAGGGGGCTTATTCACCCCTTGTGTGAAATCGTTTGCCCCTTTTCAATGATTTTTGTATACTGTGTAGCGTGCCATGTTGGCTTTATTTTAAGATCTTAATCATGAAGATCGGATGAGTAGAAACGGAGTTATGATTTCTTAAAGTCAAATGAGCCTCATCGCTGAACACAATTTTTCGATAAAAAAGCGGATCCTCGGCCAGCTTTCCAAGAGCCCATTCACCAAAAATTCGGCGTTGTGGTAGGTCGGCTGGCTTTAGTTCTTGCACCAGCTGTATCTTAAAAGGCTTTACGCCCAAATCCTTCCGCAAAATTTTCCACGTAGTGTTGTAACAAAGGCCTAACTGCTGGGAACGGCGCCGAATCGACATTTCGCGGTCTTCTGTCACACTAGCTGATACGGCCGCAATATTTTCTTCACTACGCACAGTACGTAAACGTGTTGGTGGTTTAATGTCCAACAAAGTAAATTTGGTGCGAAATTTGGTCACAATCTTCCGAATAGACTGCTCAGAAGGTCGAGAATGCCGACCATAAAATGGAAGCAGCGCGCGATGAACATTTCGAACCGAGCACGAATTTTGATAGTAAAATTCAATAATTTGCATGCGTTGTTCATTTGTAAGACGATCCATGGTTAAATTGCAAACCAAACTGAAGCTGTTTGACAGTGACACAAGGTACTAAACACACGTCAGCTGTCAAAACCAGTGTTGCCTAAACCAAACCAGCTAAAAAATCACCCGTTATTTTTGATTTGATTTGCAATGCCCTTATTAATTCTTAGTTAAAAACTGAAAACCAAATGCTAAAATGACTTCTAGTTTTTGAGAAAACTGAAATTAACATGATCAACTTCACTGTTTTCAGTCTAGTATCCTTTTTCTTCGGGGTGGGAGGGCTCTGCCTCAAGTGCGGTAGTTCTGATTTTTAGATGAGTTGTTTATGATGTTGGCCTTCGCAATAATCCAAGTTTTCGACCTCGAGCACCGAACGCAACTTTGTGAAATACGCAAAAAATCGAGAAATTTTCGCGGTTTTTTCAGTTATTGGCTATTTTAACCTTTAAGGCCTGGTTTTCGATTATAACTTTGCTCAACCATTTCAAAATAATTAAATGGGCTTCAATTTGAGCTAAAAATCAATTCAAATTGTGAATTTTTTCATCAACTTTTGAATTTAGAATGCTGCAAATCGAATTAAAGGGGGCTTATTCACCCCTTGTGTGAAATCGTTTGCCCCTTTTCAATGATTTTTGTATACTGTATAGCGTGCCATGTTGGCTTTATTTTAAGATCTTATTCATGAAGATCGGATGAGTAGAAACGGAGTTATGATTTTTTAAAGTCAACCCTATAAAACTCGAACTCGAAATTTCTCGGTTTTTTGCGTATTTCACAAAGTTGCGTTCGGTGCTCGAGGTCGAAAACTTGGATTATTGCGAAGGCCAACATCATAAACAACTCATCTAAAAATCAGAACTACCGCACTTGAGGCAGAGCCCTCCCACCCCGAAGAAAAAGGATACTAGACTGAAAACAGTGAAGTTGATCATGTTAATTTCAGTTTTCTCAAAAACTAGAAGTCATTTTAGCATTTGGTTTTCAGTTTTTAACTAAGAATTAATAAGGGCATTGCAAATCATATCAAAAATAACTTACTTAATACTTACTTACTTAATAACGTACTTAATACCATAAAAAAAAAAAAAATAGATTAACAAAAAAAAATCATCTTTTTCTCAAAATTTTGAGTTTGAAAGTAAATTTTTCAAAAACTATCAGCTAAAAAAACTTTATTTAAGAAAAAATTAAAGAATGGATTTCTGGCTCTAAGATGAGGAATGGATTTTCGTCCAGATATTACCATTGTATTTTAATTGTTATTTTTCTATTTGAAGTCAACTTTTCTTATAATTGCCCCTCCCGCCTAAACGGGGGGATATATACCCCCCATCCGGTACTATTGTTTTCTTCTTTTGGCCCAATCTACACGCTCTATGGCTTTGATGCAGCATATGTCAAAGACCATGTTTTTGTTATTATACTGTTTTATATACTACTTGTTGTTTTAAATTTTTTATTGCTATATTTTGAAATGCCGTCCCTTGGAAACCGTTATGTCTACAGAACCGGCTTTGGACTCAAATTGAAGCAAATTTAGTAAGGTTGAAATCGTAGAGCAATGTTTTATTCGGAAGTTAAGGCGTAATGGTTAAAATGGCCAATAAGTGTAAAAACCGCGAAAAATTCGCGCAAGGCATACTTTAACAAAAAAGTAGGGGCTAAATTCTTTAATATTACGTGTTCAAAAATTCGTTTTTTTTAATTGATAGAGACATCATCATCATCATTGTGCCCCGTAACCCCGGCTGGGGCATAGGGCGTCAACAAAACTTCTCCATCCTTCACGGTCTGCTGCAAGGTATTTTAACTTTGCCCACGTTTTTCTCAGGAATTCTGCTTCCGCTAAGACAGTTGATTTCCATGTTGTTCTTGGTCTTCCAAGGATTCCATTCAAAGGACTGCTTTGCAATTTCATCGTTTGGTTTCCTCAGTGTGTGACCAATCCACCGCCATTTACCCTTCCTTATGTCGACGTCCAGCCGCTCCTGATTTGTTCTGCGCCACAATTCCTCGTTTGATATTATTTGTGGCCAGCGATTCACAAAATCCTTCAATTTTCTCGAAATGGTAGACGTGACTTTCCAGGTTTCACAAGCATATAACAGCATGGATTTGACATTGGATTCGAAGAATCTCAACTAAGTGCTTAAGGAGATTTGACTGGATTTCCAAATTGGGGATAGAGTACCGAAGGCAGCACGAGCTTTATTTATTCTAATTTTAACGTCCAGATCCGTACACCGTTTGCAGAAACAATGCTGCCAAGGCAGTAAAACTGTTCGACTTCTTCCACTGGCGTCTCTTGTAAAATAATACGCTGCTGTGAGGAGCGGCCTGTGAGCATTATTTTTGTCTTTTTGCTGTTTATTCTTAGACCACTCGACTCTCACTTCACTTGCAGTGTTTGGCACATCCCGTTCAACCCACTGATGTTATTTGCCAGTAGACATATGTCATCGGCATAGTTTAAATGACTGAGCTTTTCGAACGGTCTCCATTGAATGCCCTGTCGCTCAGCTGTACCAACACTGGCCGTCAATACGTCGTCCATCGCCAGCAGGAAGAGAATTGGCGATAGAACATCCCCTTGTCTCACACCCTGTTGCACTGCGAAGGAGTCGGATAGCTGCCCATTGTGTAAAAAAAAACACCTTGCTTTGTTGTAGGACAGTAGTATAGGAAATGCCGGTTTCAGCGCAATTTTCAGACACGTCAAAATTTTCTGATGAACAGCCAATACTTTCAACATAATATTGGATGTTTTTAAATGGTAATAATATTTTTAAAAAAGTTATTGTTAGTACAGAACAATCCTTCAATTTTATATAACCATTAAAAATAATTTCCAGACACGCATTGTTTTTTTGATACATAACCAATATTTTAAAAATAATATCAGATAAACAACCATAAAAATATAATTATTGTATAAATACAGAATATGTCTACAATTTTAAATATTTATTTTCAAAATTAAATATGTAAACATGTTTTAAATAAGTACAAGGAATCACAAAATAAATAAATAAATTGAAATTTAAAATTCAGTTTTTTGTAATTTATATTTATAAAATTTACCTAAAATTGGTTCATTATTCAAATCTTTTATTGAATAAGTAATAGGACGAGTTAAATGAATTTCACTTATAACACAAATTTCATGAGCCCAATTATTTTTGTATTTATTTTCGAAAATTTTTTTTAAACAATATATTCTAACTCTATCTTCAATTTTAGATACTTGTTTTTCTTTAGATTCTATAAGAGGAAAAATTTTATTTAAAATTTGTTTTTCATAATCTTTATTTACTTCACACGTTCTCATTCCAATAGTTCTATGAACATTTTTATAATCATATTCATGTAAAATTTTATCAATGACATTAATCCAATTATTTGTTGAATTTCAAAATACACTTTTAATTTTTCATTAATTGTTCTATTTAATCTTTCTACTATTGAAGATTTTTTTTCACTAAATGTTTGAAAAACAAGACGAAAAACAAGATGAACAAAATTATTAAGACAAAAAATTACAAAATGAATTTTCTAAATTATTACCAATAGAAAAACCAGAAATTGTTTTATCTAGCCCACCAAGTTTCGAAAGTAAAGATTATTATTCTCCATCATCTATGCCACCTAAAAACAGAAATGTTTTATTCGAGGTACTGCCTCTTGCGAGGAACTGAAAAAACCTCCAAGAGTATACTTGTCATGAAAAGTGCTTCTCATTAAGCCGTTCGGACTCGGCAAAAAACTGTAGGTCCCCTCCATTCCTGCCAACAAACACGCATACAGGAATGGTTGTGAGTTGTAAGTCACTAGGCCCTGGTTCTCCACGAGCTGTTGCGCCACCTAATTTATTTTTATTTATTATAACACCAAATTTATTACCAGCATCTAGTACACCTATTTCAAAAAAAGATATTAATTTCGATGACCCTTCAATAACCCCAATAAAATATGTTGGAAAAGGAATTGGAAATATGGCCGCAAAATATTTAACTTGGAATTCTTCCAAAGCAAAATTTGTGATAGTAATTATGGAATAAGAACTGAGCTGGACAGGATCTTTGGATTGGAGATTCTCAAATTCAAATTAATAATAATGATTTTATTCTTAAAGGTAAAATATATATTGGAACTAAAGGTTTATGGGAATTATTAATGTTAAAAGAACCAAATGAAGAAATAATAACGGAAGAAGATTAACAAAATTGTGAACATATTATTTTAATAACATTTGCATATATGCGTAATAATGATAAATCTTCAAAACATATTAAATCAAATGTTGGGCATAAATATATGAAATATATAAAACCTTTATTAGAAAAAAATAAAATTTTAAAAATAGGAAAAACCGGATCAGGAATACAACAAAATTTTAAAATTTATACAAAATCACCAGTTGAATATGTTTACTGGAATAATATTAATGAATTAAAAGAGAGATTATTATTACTTATTGGTGAAAATAAAGCCGGTAATGATAGTCCTGAAATACATAATGAAATTATGAATATAATTGAAGAATTAAAAGAAGAAAATATTGTATACTTTTTTTTTAATTAAATGGGAATTACATAATAAATTTGGAAAAAAAATAATCAATCCAATAAATCTAATACTTCCTCATTGAATCATCATCATCATCATCATCATCATCATCATATAAATAAAATCGTAACTCGATATACGCGTTGTCCTCGCATCACGCAGAAACTATTGGGTATATTTTTTTGTAATTTGTTTTTATTAGGTAAGTGGTCATTATAGGATATATTTTTATAAAAATTCAAACTCAGGAAGGTACTCAAATGCTTCATAATGATTAAAAATTCACTCAAATATGAATATAAAAATAAACCATTTCTGCTTCTTTGGGAAATATGTATTTCTATAAAAAATATTTTCAGTGTCAGAATTATTTAAATTTGTATGTACAGACAGTTAGTCAATGCATTGAAGATTGAAAAATTGCATTGAACTGCATTTTGGTGAGTATAGATGTTGTTATAGAAGTTGAATTCAATAGATGAAGTATATTTTTTGGTTTGTTTCTTCGGCTTAAGGTCAATAAATATGTAAAACAATTTCTTTTTTGTGTTTACGAAGTTTTAGCCATGTCTATGGACATTATCATGTTAATAAAAGGAGAAATCTTGATCTGAAGCCCGAAAACAAACCAACAAATAGCTACACGTCAATCCAAAATGGTCAGCTTGCATTCACATGTACATGCATCACAGCATTTAAAAGATAAATAAAGGAGATTGGTCAAAAATTTATTGGATCTGGTGCAAAACTCAACACAAATGTGTCATACGTAGTCAAAAAGGTTGCTGCGTGTACCTACTTTATTTCATTATTCAGCAACTAATCTCTTAACCATGGAGTTTGAGAGATACTCGGCCTCAAAAAACCTAAAAGAACAAAAATACATCGCACCATTTGGAAATAGTCTTTCTAATCAACATCAATATGTCGCATATCGTTGAAAGGGTCATTGCATGTACTTCATTTTGTTATGAAGCCGTTAAGCTGTCCCTAGAGGTAGGCAATGGGTTCGAGAGATATTCAATTTCAACTCACCGAAAATAACAGTTTTTGATGCCAAAAATCTTTCGAATCCCATGTCGTACAGGCCAACAGCCATTTAACAAAATGAAGTATATGTAATAACCTTTCAGCGGTGTACAACACATTCATGTTGAGAAGGTAGAAAAAGTGAAAATGCTCAGTTGCATTATTGTTCTTTTTGCTGTTTGGTGCCGAATATCAATCGAACTCCACGGTTTGTGCTTAACGGCTAAATAATGAGAGAAACTGCACATAAAAGCCTTTTCAATGACGTATGACATATTATTGAGTAGGTAGACCAGCACCCAATTGTATAACTGTTTCACTTGCCTGTATTTGATACCAAATTATAAAATCACAATCTTTTCAAAGGCGTATGATGCTTTGATATTGAGTTGGTCGACTGGCGCCAAGAAAAATAATTGCATTAGTTTTCTATTCGCCGTTTTTGATGCCGAATATCTCTCAATCCCACCACCTACAATTTATTACACACATTAATTATTGTGATTTGGTTGTAGGCCAAAACGTAGAAAACAAATGTTTCAAAATTTAATCGCGGACAAAGTCGCGGGCATCGGCTATTAATAAAATAAAAATATTAGAAATTGAGTTTATATATTTAAAAACAAATATGGATAGTAAAAATTCAAAATTAGAAATTGCTACCGAAAATTTAAAATCTGATATTAATAAAGATATTAAAAAATTAAAAGAAGAATATGATAAAGTTATTAAAGATATAAGATCATATTTTCAAACTAATATAAATGATATAAAAGAACATCTTAAAAAAGATATTACACATGTATCAAATCAATTATTTGCATTATTTGAAATTTTAAAAGAAGATATCCAGAAAATAAAAATTCATTGAAATCTATCGAAACAAATATTAGATAAGCGTGAAGATGATAAAATATCTAAAATTCCAGTTTAAAAAATTATTTTTCTTTATAATTTGTTTATATTAAAAGAAAAGATAAACAAAAAAATATGGTGTTCCTTTTAATGATTATTTAATGATGCCTAGTCTAAGTTTTTTTTTATTTTTAAGATCTAACTTTGCTTTTTTTTCTATTTTTTTTATTTTAAAATGTCGCATGTGCTAATTTTAAAATATTATTATTTTCATTCTTATACAAATAAAATTTATCATCGTATGGTGATAAACCAGTTTTTTCTTCTTTTATAGTATATAACTTCAATTTAATAGATCTAATACCATGAATAGTTTCCTTTTTAATTCTTAAATAGTTCAAACAATTTTTATAAAAATCAAAAACTTTTATATTAATTTTCTTAATTTCTTTACACTATTATCGGTTCTAAATGAATACATTTTTGATCTTAAACCACAAAATTCTCTAATAGGTATTCCGTTATATTTTCCAGGTGTTTTCTTTTTGTATCTGATTTTAATCCATCTATAGGGAAATTATCTATATAATCCTTTGTATCATATATTCATATCTTCATAAATATCAAATTCAGTATCATTTAATGATTTTGCTTCAAAATAAATAATAAATGAATCTGTACCTAGTAATTTCATTCTATTTTCATATTTTTTCTTTAATTGAACATACAATTTAAACATTAATAATTTTGCTAAATCAAGAATAGCCATTCCTCCAAATAATGGTTTATTTAATTTAACTGTAGCTTTTATTCCAAAAACGATTACTAAATCATTATCAATAATTTTTCTATTTTGATAACTAGCTTTGCTTATTAATTTTTTCATAATTCTTGAACGTCTTACAATTTTTATATTTAATCTATTTCTTACATTTTTCATTTGTTTTCCAAATACTGAATTATTCATTAATTTAAAGAAATCTTTTTCAAAATCATTTTTAGCCTGTTTTCTCAGTTCAGTATTTTTATCAATATATGGTTTTAACCATGCTTTTTGATTAAATACAATACCTATGAATATTTAATAATTTAACACCTTGTTTTAAATATTCTTTTAAAAGCCTTATATTTAAATCATCTTTTCTAAACTACAAATAAGTTTTTGAATTCTCTCGTTTGGCTTTGAACCAATTTTATTAGCAATCATTTCATTTTGTAAACTTGATAATATTTTAGGAGTTTTATGATTTGGTGCAGGTGCATAATCATTATAGAAATTATGCTAATTTTGTGGGATTTCTAAATCAAGCTCAACGTCTATAGAACAATCCATTTTTTTAAATTTTTTTCTTTTAATAAATTCTGGTGTAAGAGTTATTATTTCTTCATAATATAACCATCGATGACCCCCAATTGAAAATTTTTGACTCATTGCCCAACCATATAAATTATTTGCATCTAAATATAATATAAAACTAGTTAATTTTTTTTAAAATCGTGTATTCCTTTTTTCTCAGCTTCTATTTTAGACACTTTGTAAACTTGTTCTATATTATTAATATAATATTAACAATTATTTTGCATAATCATGACTAATCTGTGATATACCCCCTTTTATACCTTTTTCATAAAATTCATGCATTTCCAAATTAGTCAATAATTCTAATTGTTGTCTAGTAAATTTCAAAGCTGCATTAATGCCTAAATGTGGTGCACTTACATAATGAATTGGATCTAAACTATAGTTTTTATGGCACATTTCTCTAAGATTATCAAAAACATCTGCAAGTAAAATTACATCTAATTTTAGATATAAATTATGATAGTCCTTAAAACTCCAAAAATGTCCTCTTTAGTTTTTAAAATAATTCCATAACTCTTTAGCAAATTAATAACTTTTCTTTGATATAGTAGCAGATAATTTTGAATTTAATTCTTCATATTTTGGTAATTCTTTCATATTTAATTTACTTATATCATCTATAAATTCATAAGGATAAACACCTTTTCTAAGTAAAAAACATATTTCTTCTTTTGGAATATCCTTAAATACACAATTAAAATTTTTAAGATGATCATAATTAATTTGCTTTTTAATTTCACATTCATTACAATAAATACATGTATCATATGCATAGATTTTATCATTAATTATTTTAAAAGATGGTTCCTTTATTTCCCTCATTTTATTACAAAGAAAACAATATGCAGTGTTTATGTTTAAAAAATTTTTAATTGCTTTATCTAAACTACAATTTATAAATTTTAAAGAATCTATGAATCTTAATTCAATTATATCAGGATCTATCAAATTTATAAATTTAGTAGATTCACATTTAAAACAACAACCATGTTTTGGTGAATTATATTTATATCTACATTTCATACATTCTTTCCATTTAGTTTCAGCAGGAATAATATGATCTATTAATTCAGTTGATTTACATTTATAACAACATTTACATTTACATTTTTCATTCAAACATATTTTCTGTTCATATGCATCAATTTGAATTTTTTTTCTAAATTGTCTAAATTTTTCAGTACTAGAAGCTAAAATAACCATTTCTGTTTTATAACCATTATTTTCATCTATTTTATCCAATTTTTTTAGAAGCTGCGTTTTCTAGAATTTATAATACTAATGCAAAAACAATAAGAAATTATTTAAAAAAAAATTGAAATTCCTTATGAAAATAGAAATGTAACTTATTATAAAAATAGTTCTGGTCAATTTACTTCACAAGAAAACGAAAATAAACAAATTAAAATTAAAAGAACTTATGGAAGAAAAAATCACATTTAACTATTATTCCACAATCAAAGCCAATTATAATTCAATATCCAAAAAATAAAACTTTTATTAAAAACGAAAATGAACCCGTAATTAAACCTATTAAAAACGAAATTAAACCAATTGAAAAAATTAGTGAAGATAAAACTGTTAAAATTAAAACAATAGAACCAAAAAGAAAAAAACGAAACTCAATCTCAATTTAGAGAAAGAATGTTAAATTTTTGTTTATAAATTAAAATTTCTATTGATGAAATGACTTTTATAATTCATATATAAAATTAATGGAATAAATTAAATTACTTTTTTTTTTTATTAAATAAATAATAAGACATTACGGAAGCGGTTATCTCAATAGTCTTATAAATAATCTTCCATTTGAATTACATAGTCCAGGTTATAATTATTAAGGGCCTGGTACTAATCTTCAATTGAATATGAAAAAGATATTTTACCAATAAATAAATTAGATGAAGCAGCAAAAGAACATGATATTGCATATTCAAAACATAAAGATTTATATAAAAGACATGAAGCTGATAAAATTTTAGAAGAAAAATCTATGAAAAGAGTTTTTGAAAAAGATGCTTCTTTAGGTGAAAAAGTAAATGCTTATTTAACAGCTAATGCAATGAAAGTTAAAAGAAAATTTGGTATGGGGTTAAATTCAAAATTGGTGGTTTTCTTCCGGCATTAATTCCATTAATTCCTGCTATTGGGGTGCCAGTAACGACTGGTACTTCTTTATATAGAGCATATAATGATAAAAAAACTAATGAAAAATTATTAGAAGAAAAAATTCGTCATAAGGCTTAAGAAAAAAAATGTTAAAAATGGAAAATGTTTATTACTTAAAAAATCTGGTGAAGGTATGTTACTAAAAAAAATTTTTAAATAATTGATTTAATCCCAGTAAAACCTTTAAGCAATTATGATTTAAAAAAATATGCTACAAAATAAAATATTTCTCATTTTAGATGTGTTTTTATGAAAGATAAATTACCTAAGATAATTAAAAATCAAGAATCCGGAATTATAAATTTAGATTATTTTTCTGGGACTGGTACCCATTGGATTGCTTATAAAAATACAATTGCTTATTATAATTCTTTTGCATTAAATAAATTACCAATTACAATTGAAAAATATTTTGAAACTTATAAAATATCGTTCGTTTTAATAATCATATTGATCAAAAATTTAATGAAGTAATATGTGATTCTTTAATTCAATCACAAAAAATCATTTTTATTAAAATTTTAAACTATTATACATGATCACTTTTATTTTATACCCGATTCATATAATATATCTGAGTGGTGTCGATCGTCTAGAGTTAATTCTTGATTTTATGTTTGGGTTCGAATCCCGCTGGTGCCTGTGCTTTTTTATTTAAATAATACTTTGAATCAAAAGAGCAATATAATGAAGTCATAAGTCAAACTAAATACATTTCAGTTGATATCAACTTATAGTATCATGTTTTATTATCGTACTTGTAAACAAAGCGCTAGAGAACGAGTATTATTGTTATCATATTTGGCTTTATGGTATGCTATAGGTTGTAAGTATAACTATTATCATATGTAATTAACTCATTCTTAAAGAAACACCCCAACGAAGCGTCGCACTTTCTTACAATTTTGTGACGTCATATCTATGTGAATAAATAAGCTTCAAGTAATTTTTTTATATTTTCCATCATTGTTTTTTTTTTAATCAATTGTAAGAAATCCATAGTTTCCATTCCAGCAGACATTACAATAATTTTTGAAGCAATCAAAATTTATATCAGTTATATGATCATCAAAAATATGTTTCAAATTAGTTTTATCTTGAGTAAATAAAATAATATAATTTACATTATCTCTGATAAGTTGTTTAGGAATTTTAGAGTATGTTTGACTTAAATAAAAACAAGAAATATTGTTATGCCTACCATAGGCAAAATAATTAGAAATTATATCTTGAGATTCTGTAGGAAGGTCATCAAAAACTATAACTGAATGAGATGAAATTTCTTCTGGTTGAGGGAGTGAATTTAATGTTTAACTTTGAAATTTTCTAGACTTTTAGTTATGTTTTTCACATACTTTATTAAATTTTTCAATTAAATTTTCTTAATATTTATATTTTTCTTGATAAGAAGTTTTTGAACAAATGATAACATCTGTATGATGAATTTTTGCAATAATGTTTAATAGAACATTAGTTTTACCTCAATTACTTGGTCCACAAATAATTGCTCTAATAACATTTGGAAATAAATTATTAAACCTTTCTGGGTTTAAAGGTGTCATAATTTTTAATAGTTAATTTAGAATTTTTATCTAAAGATTTTATTTTTATTGAACTCATTTAGTAATAAAAAATTATATATGCATTCCTTGATTTGTTAATAGATTATATGAAAAACTATCATCACTTATTATTAAACAATGAATTATAAATAGTATTAGATGGAAAATTACTACACCATTTAAAATCAATTTTTATATCAATAACTGCTTCATTCTGTTTAGAAGTATCTATAATAATAATAGGATAATCTTTTAAAAATGAATTATAATTCATCAATGGTAAATTATGTTGACTTTGTCCATAATATGAATTTCTAAATTCTGAAAACATATCGTATAAAATATTGCATTTATTTTGCTCATAAGATAATCTTAATTCAGAGTTAGGATATTTCGTTGTATTAAGATAAACTTGTACGTTTTCCAAATTACATAAATCAAATTTACTATTATCTTTATAAATATCATGATTTCTATCGGTTTGAAAACTAATTAAAAAATATCTTGGTTTTGCACTACTTGAAGTAATTCTCCATGTATATTCTTTTGCATTTGGAATAGAACTTGTGTAAAAATATTTCCAATTTCTAAAATACATATTAAAATTTGTGTTATTAGATATTTTCTTATTTATATAATGTTAAACTTCAATAGAAAATTTAACTTGTGGCATTCTCAAAATTATTCCAGAAATATTAATTTCAAAAGTATGATCTGTAAGTACAGTTTAAAGACAATTTTTATCATCATTTGATCTAATAAGTTCTAATTTTTGATTAATTCTGAAAACAAAATTTTTATAATCTTCAAAGAAATCAATTACTGTATTCATTGGAATACTAACGGAAAAATAACCTTGTTTATTCAATACAGCTCCTTAATTATGTATTTGCCATCCAGCATTATTAAGAGCTAAATCATTAGAAAAAGATGATAATCCTTTCATGGTAGTTGTAATACCAGGATTTTCAATAGAATCTATTTCAGTTGAATTAATTGAATATGATATTTTACTAAACATATTTAATAATTGTTTGTAGCATCTTTAACAATTAATTGACCTCTAATCAGTAAAAGACTTTTATAAGGAAAAGTTTTAATATCTTGGTTATTAATATCAATTGATATCGACCTACCAGATGTGTTTATCTATCATAGAATTGGTAACTTTCGATACCTTTTTCTTCGCTTACATATGACTTCATTTAATAAGAAAAAAATTTGCTTTATTAATTTATATTAATTTATTTCTCATATTTACTAAAAATTTCTACTTTTAAGGTAGTCATGTTTGGATTGATTTCGATTCCTAAATTTTTATCAAACAAATTGGAAAAGTAATATAAATTAATTGATTATTTTTTATTAAAGTTAATACATTATTTTTAAGTAATTTAGATACATTTGGGATTGAATGATATGTACTAAAATTTAATAAACATATTTCATAATTTGAATTTTTATCTAATTTTATTGGTTCATTAAATTCACAATTAATCCTCGAAGAATTTCCATCTAAAGAAATACTTGTCATTTTGTTATTTATTTATTTATACAAAAATATTAACGTGACTGGTTCCGGTCACGTTTTTTTTTGATAAATAAAAAACATTTTCACACATGTAAAGAAAGTTTTCACCAAGTATTGAAACGTTAAATGAATCGTAAAATAATTTTGAAAAACAATATTTAATAAATATTTAATTTAATAAATTAAAACTATTTAGTTTTTCATTTATTTTTCACAATATTTAATAAATATTGGATCTTGAATTAATTTTGTGAAATCTAATTGAAATATGTAATTCATTTACACATTTTTCTTTATCATCTTCATTTTCATAATTTTGTATTAAGTAAGCCGATAAAGTATTTAATAAATAATAACTATTGATATAAGTATAATTAAGTTTTCTTGTTTTATCAATTTTAATTTTGTTCTTTAATTTTTTTATCACTTTCATTAATTTCATAAAACATGTATTATCTTCATTAATATCTTTAAGATATAAATAATTATTATTTTGTACATTACATTACATAGATTTGTATTGACTCCCCTAAGGGTTACAAGGCTCCCGCTTCCCTACTCTGCTCCCTCTCCTCCCCTCTCTATTACCTTATCTTTTCTCACTGCCTCTAGTTCCTTTATTCACTCTTCCCCCTTCCCTGTTTCGTCCATTATTTCCCTCATCCTTTCCCCTATTGATTTTCCTTCATCTCCGCCAGATCTGCATCTTTCTAATACATGTTCCCATGTCTCTTGTTCACCCTCACATATTCTGCACACACTCTCCTCTTCCTGTTTCCAATACCATCTTTCTCTCACCTCATTCCCTAGCCTGACTCTTGCAATTCTCCTTGTTCTTTCTGTCTTCCAACCCGCTTTCAAATATTGTGGAATCCCTTCTGTCATTATTTCTTTATACCACCTATTGTAACTGGATTCTCTTATTCGTTCACTTCTTTCCATTTCTTGCTCTCTCCTGTCTTCTCTTTCTACTCCCTCGTATCCATTCACACTGTCTTCTCTTCCCTTAATTTTTTCTCTCCCTTGTTCCCATAGTGACCCTCTTCCCCGACCATCTCTCTGTCTCTCTTTCATCTCCTCTAAACATTCCCTTGCTATTTCGCTTCCTCTTCCATCTGTTAATTTCTGTTCATAATTCCATGCCCTTTTTCGTGCTCTAATCATTATCTTATCTCGTTTTGTTTCCTCTCTTACCATGTACCCTGGAGTTTGCCATTCTATCCCTAGCGTCCACTTGAGGTACCTTTCTTGCACCCTTTCCATTTCTTGTCTCTCCTCCCATCCCCATACTTCCGCCCCATATCCCATCACCGTCCACACTAGAGTGTCGAAAAGCCACATCTTTCTCTCCCAATCCTTCTCGAATTTCCTCCTTCCAATCCCCCATGCTTCCTTCATGGCCGCTGCTGCCTTTTTTATTCTGTCCTTTATATGTGCTTCCTGCCCTCCATTCTTTTTGAACACATACCCCAGGTATTTAAATTCTTTAACCTCTTCGATCTTCTTTCCCCTCCATCTCCAGTCTACTGTTGTGTTCCTCCCTCCTCCTTTCCTGAACCTCATCACTTTCGTCTTTCCCACATTTACCTCCAATCTTTTCCTCTCGAAGTACTTCTCCAGTCTTCTTATCATGCTTTGCATCTCTTCTTCATTTTTCGCCATTACCACCACATCGTCTACGTATGCCAGCGAGCAAATTCTTTTTCCTCTCACTTTTACTCCTCTCCAGCTCGCTTTGCCCAGTTCTTCTTCTATATCCGCCGTCAACAAGTTGAACAGTATTGGGCTCATCGGGCACCCCTGCCTTACCCCCTTTTCCGTCCAAAATGTTTCCCCCATCACTCCTGCCGATTTCACTCTACTCGTTGTTTCTTCGTAGACCTCCCCTACTCTTTCCCTGAGCCCTTCTCTGACTCCTCTTTCCTCCAACGCCTCCATCATAATCAATCATCGCTTGATATTCTCTTTTTCGCTCCTTGTATGTTTCCTTCGTCCCGATACTCTTCCTCCGCCTCCTTAACTCCTTTCTTACTTCTTCTTTCTTCTCCCTACATTCTTCATCCCACCATCCTCTCCTTTTCTGTTTCCTTTCCCTTCCCCCTACCTCCTCACTTCGTTCAATCTCTCTCTTAATCCTCTCCCCTATCTGCTTTTCTGAATCCTCTGCTCCCTCCTCCAAGCTCACTCTCCGCATTCTTCTCTCGAATTCCCGTTTCATCTCCTCCGACCACCTTCCTGTTTTTGTTCGTTTTACTTCATTTGCTTTATCCCTCTTTCTCCTTCTTCCTCTTTTTATTGTGATCACCAATGGGTGATGATCCGATTATACTCTATCTGTTACTTCCATCCTTTCTACTCCTCTTCTCGTCCTTTCATCACCTAGTACATAATCTATTACTGTCTCCCCTCTGCCTCCTGTATATGTGAACTCTCCCTTCTCATCCCCCTCTATATTCCCGTTAAAAATTTCCCACCCTAATTCTCCTATCATCTGCTTTAGTTTCTTTCCTTCAGCGTTCACTTTTTTATCTTTCGATCTCCTCCCACTCTCTTCGTCTTCCGTATCCCTCACTCTCCCACCCTCCAGTCCTGTTCTTGCGTTGAAGTCTCCCCCTTTTATCACTCTTTCTTCCTCTGACTGCCTCTCCATCCATCTTCTTAAGCTTTCCAACTTCTTATCAATGTCACCATTTACGTACGTTGCTACTATAACCCATTCGTCCGTACCTGCTTTAACTCTCCTGCTCATTAATCCTTCTTCCTGTTCCTGAATCTCATCACCCTCTATTGCCATTTCTTCTCTAACTCCCATTATCATCCCTCCCATAGCCCTTCCCTTCTTGTTCTTCTTTTTTGCTCCCTGTCTTGTCCATTTATACCCCTTTGGCAGTTTTGTTTTCCATTTTTCCCAATTTTTTTTCCTCTACCCACGTTTCTATCATCACTACAACTTCCCATTCTTCGATCCCTTCCCAGAACTCTTTTTCTTTATTCGCTATCCCCGCAACATTCCAGAAGCCTATCTTCCATCTTTCCTCTGACTCTTTTCTACTTGTTTTATCTCCTTCTTCTTCTTCCCTTATCCGTTTTTTGATTCTGGTTTCTCTTCTATTCCTCCTTCCCCTTCTTGTCTTTCGATATTCCTACTTTCACTCTGCATTTGTTTCTCCTGTTCTCCCTCTTCATCTATTATTTTCCTTATGACCTCCATTTTTTCATCCCAAACCCATGTCTCCCCATTTACTATCAGTTTCCCATACCTTGTTATGACCTGCTTCCCTTTTTTCTTTTCTTCTTCTGCTCGATCCCTTATTAGCCACTGCATTCTTCGTTCTTTCCACGTTAAGTCCTCTTCAATTCTTTCCCTCCTACCTCTTAAGTTGGCTTTCTTTCTCATCACCTCTGTTTTACCGTCTAGTGTTTCCATCTTTACTTCTATCATACCTTTTTTCCTGTCTGCACCTCTCCTTGCGACCTCCCTTGCTTCCACGATCCTTGCTTGGACTCCTAACCTTTCGAATATTCTTTCTACCGTTTCTTTTATTGTGCCTCGTATCTGCACGTTTTTAATCATTATATTCCTCCTTCGTTTTTCTCTTTCTTGTCTTTCTATCTTCGCTTCCATCTCTTTCATCCTCTCCGCTAGGTTCTCTTTCCCATCTCCACCACTCATTGTGCTTGTTCCTTCTTCAGTTTGCGCTCTACTATTTTTTATTCTCTCCTCTATCTCCCGAACGCCTTGTTCTTTCATCTCTAATTCTTCTATCCTTCTCGCTAGCCCTTTTACTTCAGCTTTCATTTCTTCTCTCTCCTTTTCCCCTCTTCTTATCTCTTCTCTCATCTTTCCCAGTTCTTCCTTCATCTCCATTCTCAACTCTTTCACCTCTTGCTTCACCTCTTGCATCTCCTGTTTGAATTCATACCTCATCTCCTTCAATATCCTCTGCTTTCGACTCCTCTTGCTCTTTCTTCTGCGGCGACCGTGGGATTTTCTTGCTGGCTTGAAATACCTCGATTCCTTCCTCATTCTCTTGCTCGACTCCGTTAGCCTGCTCTCTCTTCCTCTTCCATAACTCACTAATATCTCCCATCGATCCCGTGTTCATATTCTTCGACAATCTTTCGAGGTTTGTCGGCCTTCCTCTCCTCTTCATTTCTTTCTCGCTACATTCTACTCTTTTGTCCGCCATGCTCTCTTTTTTTTTTTTTTTTTTTTGTATAAATATTTTTTATTATTTTTATTTATTTTTATTATTTTATTTATTTTATTTGTTTAATTTGTTTTTATTTATATTTATCCAATTTTATCTATTAATTTATTAATTTTATTTATTTATTTAATTAATTTTATATATTTTATTTATTTATTTTATTTATTTATTTTATTTTATTTATTTTCCAAGAGCAAACCAAAAACACGTCCGTTCACTTCCAATACCAAATCTTCTATTATTATTTTGTATTTTTCCGTTATCGAAGAAAGTAAAATTAAATCTTTTACTATTTTCATGAAATAAAGTTATGATATCCAAAAAATTATCTTTTTTAAATCTCTTATTTAATAATTTTCTATACTCCGTAAAATCATTATTAGTATCATCATTTTGAATAGAAAAAAAAATCATTTAAAGCATCAATTGCGCTCGACATTTTGAGTTTGTTTACTTTTGTTTGTATTTATTAAAATTAATTCTTATAAAGAGAATAAAAAAAAGTCTTAAACTTTTTAAAATGTATTAAACTTTATCTTTTTTTATATTTTTTACTGTTTTTTCAAATTATTTTTACGTTTCATTTTTTAATTTGAAAAATAAATATTAAAAATTGTAAACATACTTTCTTTTAAGTTTCAATTTATTTATTTATTCTGTGATTCTTTGTACTTATTTAAAACAGAGAAACATGAAATTGAAATTGTACAATAATTACATATTTAAGCTAACGAATTAATTAATATTTCTATAATTTGTTCATCATCAATAAAAGGTTTCAATTCATTTTATTTATATCAATATTGATATCAATTATTTCCTTTAAATTTTTAAAACATTCAAGATCGGTAATAAATTCATCAATATCCGCATTTTATTATCCACGTGATCTGATCCGGATCAATTTCTAACACGTGATTCCAAAAACATCATGGGATCCTGCTTTTTATCTGGATCTATTTCAATGATCCGAAAATGACTATTGTGAATGTGTCTCAATAGTGCCAAGAAAAGAGGCAACCGTTGCATGACAAATAAACAAACATCAGGCAAAAAGAGACGGGTATATAACTAAGATCCTGTCTGTTTTATTTATCATGATCTGATCCGGATCAGATCATGAGGATAATAAAATGCGGCTGATTTCTTCGTTTGCTTCTTCACCCATAATGTCTATAACTATTTTATCTAAAATATTTATATCCTTTTGTTTTTTAGAAATTCTCTTATTGATTTTTAAATTCTCCATTATTTATTAAAAATAATTTTTATAAAGAAAATAAAAAAGTGTTAAACCTTTATAAAAATGTATTAAACTTTATCTTTTTAAAAATTTGTACTGTTTTTTCTAATTATTTAACTTTTTTAATTTTAAAAATAAATATTTAAAATTGTAGACATATTCTGTATTTATACAATAATTATATTTTTATGGTTATTTATCTGATATTATTTTTAAAATATTTGTTATGTATCAAAAAAATAATGCGTGTCTGGAAATTATTTTTAAAGGATATATAAAATTGTAGGATTATTCTGTACTTGAACAATAACTTTTTTAAAAATATTATTACCGTTTAAAAATATCCAATATTATGTTGAAAATATTGGCTCTTTATCAGAAAATTTTGGCATGTCTGAAAATTGCGCTGAAACCGGCATTTCCTATATTACTTAGGACTTTTTAATAATGACAAACATTTTTGGCTGAATTCCTCTACCAATCAACGATCTCCATATCAGTGGCGACGCGTGAATACAAAATATTGTCGTTCACTTCACTTATTTTTATTTTCTTATTTTTAGTAGTAGTGAGTTTAGAGCAAGCTGCAACCTACAATCAGAGGCTCATGATTTGAGTTTACACAAATTTTGGTGTTATGTACCTGTTATTTTTTTTTATTCAAATTTTCTTGATTTGTTTAAAAATATTTGCACTACACTTTTGTGAGATGAACTGTTTTCCTCAGAAGTTTTGATTCAATAGTTGTCCTAGAAAAGGAAGATTTTAAATCTTTTAAGTTAAGAAAACGGTTTTCAAGCAGATAATTTATAAGTTTCTGAAAAAAATTGCATTTATTGTTTATAAATGCGATGTAAGAAAAAAACAATGGTTTAATAAAACAAAAATGTAGTAAAAATGCACTACAAAAATAAATGAATAGATTCAACATCCTAAGAAAATTGACCAACAAAATTATAAGAAATTGTTCTACTTCAAACAATGCCTATAGCTTTGACATTAAAAAAAATTATAAGAGACCTACTTTCTCTGTTTATGTAAATATCTGTTTTCTTTCAAAAACCTAATAGATAGGTAAATATTCAAATTTATAAAAAACTCCTGATTATAGACACTTTTTTTTTCTTAAAATTCTATTTTGGAATAATCAGCTATAAAACCCTCCTTTACTGCAGGATCATATTCATAAATGTTATAATAAAAGAGCCTTTAAATATAATTTTTATTTTTGTTGTACCACCCACCCCTTTAGCTATAGTAATGTTCGATTTCACGTTACATTAATTTTTATATGCACTCAAATTTGCTTTGAAATTTAACTCTTCTTATAGTCCAGTCGCTATGTACAAAAAATTTAACTGAAAAGGAAAAAATTTTATCATGCATTTTTCTTTCACAATTCGTTAAAGAGGGTTATTAGGAGCCTAGGTGTGGTTTTTCGGGAAAATTGTCCTGGAGCTTCAGCCGCCATCTTGGATTTAGCAAAATATAACTTTTTCCTGAATAACTCCTACATTTTTCACTTTTGATAGAAGAAATAAAGCCTAACTGAAAGTAAATTTGATTGTGTTCAAATTTAACATATGCGCAGGCAAGTTGGGGGTAAGAGGGGCACTTGCCAACCCCTGTCTGGCTCTGGACTGCCCTTCCAGTACATTTTCAGGGGAGAGTACGATAACTAAGGCACCAAGAAATGGTAACGATTTTTTGTAGAACAGTTTAATACAAGTATTTTTTACTATGGGAGGGGGGTCTATCTCACCCCGTTTGGGCAGGAGGGGCGATTTCATAAAAAAAACCGTGGCACCGGGGGACGCTGATTCTTTCATTGTTGTAACTGCTATTCAAGAAGCAATCAATTACGAGGAAGTAACTTGACTGGCTTAGGAAGTCATTTGAGTAACGTTTCCTTCAAAAAGCCTAGCAGAGAGCGGGCCCCTGAGCAACTTAACTCGCCATTAAGCTTTAAATATGATGGAGCGATAGCAAGGCATATTTTGTTTATGCTACGCTAAGTGGATGTGACACCACGTCTGCAATATATAATATCGGCAAAACCAAACTCATGAATATCCTCCAGAAGAATCCAGACCTAGGAGAAGATTTGAACTTGTTCAAAGATAAAAATGCCGATAAAAACAGCTCAGCAACTTGTGGTGAGCGCGTTTTCATAGCTCTGTTTGGGGGCAGTCGAGGAGAAATATCACTCAATACACTTCGCTTCAAGAGTTTCACTAAATCTGTTGCAAAAACCAACTTCAATTTAGCAACGCTTCCACTATCTACAATCAAATGTCGCTTGAAAACGATTAAGATGCTACAAATTGGGGCTGGAAGAAAACTCTTGGTGGGTAAGAGCCTATTACAACCAGTATCGATGCTGCTCCGAAATCATTGCTCAAAACGATTTCCTGCAAATGCAAAACGAATTGTGGAAACATGTGCGGGTGTCGTAAGGCTGGACTCAAGTGATCTGTTTTATGTGCTAACTGCGGCGGCGAAACTTGTGAAAACGTCACTGAAATTCGAGAGCTGCTCGAATATGAGGATGCAGTCGACCTTAACAACTCTGCCGATTCAGTTTTACACAGCGACAATACAGAAGAAGAAACATTTGAGATCTTAGATGATAATGAAGTCGAAGATGTCAATTTTATGTTACTTTCACAGAAAAAAAATATAAAATATGAATAAAATTACTAAGAAGTAATATGTGTGGACTAGGCCTACACGTCACAAAAAAAAAAACGCGCCTATTACTCTACCTCTATGGTGGTGCGGAAAAAAGGTTCAGTAGACGCTCGATATAGTGAAGTAATAAAAACAAGGCCTGTTCACTGTTTCGAGATTGTTCACTTTTTCAAGCGGGAGTTTTCTAAGACTTTCTAAAGGCAATTCGTTCCAAAATGTACATTTCGTTCGATGTGAATGTTTTTAATTTTAACTAAGCACTAAACAAGGCTTTCACTCAGGTTTAAACAGAAAACAGAAATAATTCCTCAGAGCTCTGAAGCTATGTAAAATGCTTGCGTGATATTTTTATACAAAATACGTTTTTATATAAAATTTTGTGTGTTCACTATTGTGGATAGTTCACTATTTCGAGATTCACTAAATCGAGCGTCTACTGTATATGGAAAAAAGAGATTGATATCCACCTCAATGTTTCAACACAAACAAATTTAATACCAGGTTAACATATTGAATATGGAAAGAACGTACATCGGAACCTATGCCCCTTGCATAATCCGATAGAAAAATACAAGAGAATTCTTGTATTGTTCAAAATACCTTAATAAAACAATAAAAATGTATTGCTAGAGTAGTATAGTCTACAGCCAGCCAGTGGGTGATAAGTGACCCTTTTGCCCCCAACTTTCGGACGCCTATGCATTACTTTTTTTTAACACTTCATATTCTATACAGTAAAATTAAATTAACTTTCAGTTTTACCTTAACCTTTTTTTGCAAAAACTGAAAAATGTAGGAGCTATTGAGTAAAACGTTATTTTTCGTGAAATCCAAGATGGCGGCTTAAGCTCCAGGGCAATTTTCCCGAAAAACTACTCATAGGCTTCTTATGACCCCCTCTAACGAATTGTGAAAGAAAAATGTACGATAAAATTTTTTCTATTTCAAATGTTTATCCCGACTAGGCTATTAAGGAACCCAGAGATCCCTTGAACAAATCTGTATATATATTGCCCATTTCATTCATATTCTTCTTGCACGAATATCAAAAGGCATCATACAACAACCACTCATACTTCGCGCATGCATCTTATATCAAACACAAAGCACAAAAACCACCACCATCAGAAACCATCCCGACCAAACACCAAGCAAACAAAATTTGAGTGTAGAAACTTGAACAAATCTCACTAGACTTGCTTGAATTCGTTCACAGATGATTTGAACGAATAGGTTGGTAGTAATATGGTTTTACTTTTTGTTTTTTTTTTGTATGCTTTTAGTGGTTAAATTTCGTTCACAATTCATGTGAACGAGTTGAAGTTTAAAAATGAGTAAGAATGTTGCTGTCGCAGTAGCAGGTTTTTTGTTTGTGTTTATTTAAACTGCGTGCACAAAAGGGTTGCACGAGTTGGAAAATTGGAAATTGAGTGCGAAATTGAATTGAACTAGTAGAAAAGCAAAAGAATTTTGTGGGTGGTTAGGTTAATTTATGAAACTTTTATCATAATAGTTTTATCTGAAAGCTAGTCGTGCATGAACAAATTGAACAATAGGAGCATTTCTACATACAATACATAGATAGTTACTTATAAGCAATATTACTTGTTATCTATTTACTTATTTATGACTTATTAATGTTTGTATTCTTGTTTTACATTTGTTTGGATTTTCAATAAATGATATACATATTCCTAAATAACTTACATTCTAAAAAAATTTTTAGAATGTAAGTTTAAGAACGGAATTATGCAAAAATAATTTTTTGATACAGTGTTTTTTTGCTTATACAGCATTTTGAGATGAATAATTTTAAGATACAGTATTATGAGATACAGTATTTTGATCATACAGTATTTTGAACATACAGTATTTTGAAATACAGTGTTTTGAAAAACAGAATATTAACCATACAGTATTATGACCAAACAGTATCATACAGAATTTTGACCATACAGTATTTTAAAATACAGCATTTCGACCCGCTCCCGATATCCCGTTGTTTTAAAAACAATCCACTGCACGCTTTGAATTACCCTTTTTTTCCTCAATCAAGGGCTTGCCGCAACCCGTTTTAAAAACCAATTGTTTAAAACAATTCCAACTTTGGATTGGCAAAGAAGAAAGGACGATTAGCAAACTCAGTTTGAGAAGAACTTAAATCATTTGCAGTGGACCTTTTCAAGTGGCCCAAAAAAATAGCATAATTTTTTTTTAGTTAATCTGATCAAAGTAGTATATCAAAACAACAGTGCTTTTTCCAAGTTGGTTTTATATCTCAAACTGAGAAATGGCCCTCCAATGCATGTAAAATAAAGGGGTATGTCCACTAAATATTAAGGGAGAAGAAGCATTGTGTAGCAAAATGATTGAACCTACCGGCAGTGTACATACGCTCAGATTCGGCAGAAACAACCGCCCTTTGCATGGTCAAACATATAACTGATCAAGGCCGCCCACTATAGGAACCAGACTTTCATGCTGTTGACCATCGCCTGCAGGTCCTCCGCCTTCTGGCGGCTTTTAACGATCCCAAGGACAAGTTTTTGTCCTGACCAGCATCACTGGTTTGTCTGCTTATCCCTGCATCCATTCGGTCCCCCTGCACGTTATTATTACCCACTCTACCACGGAGAGGTATGCATGGTAAATTTCCTTTTATTGGCCCTAGGGCCGAAGTTGCGTCTTTCCGTTCTTCTACACAACCTTTTACCTGTGATATTCTTTAAATACAAATTGTAAGTTTTCAGGAGTAAGGTAGAATCATACCACATCTCTGTAAATCGTGCAATAAATAAATAAAAATAAATTGGGTGGCGCAACAGCTCATGGAGAACCAGGGCCTAGTGACTTACAACTCACAACCATTCCTGTGTGCGTGTTTGTTGGCAGGAATGGAGGGGACCTACAGTTTTTTGCCGAGTCCGAACGGCTAAATGAGAAGCACTTTTTCATGACAAGTATACTCTTGGAGGATTTGTCAGTTCCTCGCAAGAGGCAGTACCTCGAATAAAACATTTCTGTTTTTAGGTGGCACGGCTGGGAATCGAACCCACACCTTCGGCATGACAGTCCTACGCACTAACCATCAAGCCACGAGGTACTACAAATCGTGCAATATAGGTTTAAGAAAAAATTTAGTGCAAATCTGGCTTCAGTAAAATCTAATGTAATATTAATATAATATTTGTTTAAGCAAAAAAGAACATTTAAGTGTTCTACATTTTTTTCATAACATTAAAGTGTCACATGTATGTATCTCTTATAGTAAATGTTTGATCGGTCATTGAGTTTGTTGTTATTATAAATATATATTAATGCAAAAAAAGAATCTTTTTTAATTTAAATCTATATTCTAAGCCCAAATACTATAGTTACATGCTTAATTTCATTCTAAATTCTCACATAACCTAAAATTTAATAATTTTGTTGTATTCTCTTTTTTGTTTTGGCGTTATTTTAAGATGAAAATGCTAGCAATGGAGTAGCCAAACTGTCTCCGAAAAAAAAGGAAAGCTTGACTCACAGTCAAATTATTTTGAGGCAACCTCGTTTACTTTTTGACACTCAAGATGACATTTCAGCAAAATCTAAGCTAAGTGTTTCAAGCGATGGCACCGAACTTAATTTTTCTGCTACAAAAATGTGTAAGTAGTACAATCATATTTTAAGATCTATAAATTCTATTATATGTAAGTTTTTTTTGGGTTTCCTACAAATGTTTTTTCTTTCTTACAAACTATTCTATTTTTGTATGTACATACATTGAACGTTTAAATATGCACACGAAATGTATTTGATATAATCAAAGTCTATTTACATGGTTTTTCTTAAATTGCGTTCATCATAGACAAAACCCAACTACAGGGTATCCCACAGTCACCGCCGCAGACGAATCCTATGCGTTAACTTATTTATTTCATTAGTCCAGTAAGAATTGACTTTTTCAAGGACAAAATTGGTAATAGGCTGATTTTTGGTATGCAGGTTGGGATTAAGGTAACTAATAATCTGAGAAAAGTCCTCAAATATTCGATGATGGAAAAATGGGTTCCAAGGTTGAAAAAACTAGTTCATGAAATATTAAAATTGGAATCGACGCAGAATTGCAACCTTTTTAACATATCCAAAGTCCCCCAAAATCTCCGCATTGGCTTTTTGTGTACATGCATTTGAAGAGTTGCAGACGGGGAGAACTTTGAAGTCTATCAAACTAAAATATTTGTTTTGGTACAACCTAACCATATGATACATGCTTTAAGGGTAGTTTAAACGCTGAATCCAATGAAATCAAATTCAAAATGATACAACCACCCAAAAAAAATTATAGTCCTTTTTATGTTATGATGACTTTATTTCAGATACAACAAGTAAAATATTACCGAATGAGTATAAGAGTTTTTCGTGGGTGTTATGGTAAACATTCTACACCTGCCCCTCCCCTTAAAAAACACTCTTTCCCCCTGGATATTTTTAGGGACTGTCTTGATTCGTAGTTCGTATGACAAATGGAACATTTATTCCAAGTTTCATTAACATACCTTTATTTTCAAAGAGTTTTCAGTAATATTTTACCTTTTGTACCTGAAAAAAAAGTCATCATTACATAAAAAGAACTATAACTTTTTTTTGGGTGGTTGTATCATTTGGAATTTGATTTCATTAGATTCAGCGTTGAAAACTTCCCTTAAAACATGTATAATATGATTAGGCTGGACCAAAACAAATATTTAAGTTTGATAGACCCCCCAATTCTCTGCGTCTGCACCTTTTCAAATGCATCCACACAAAATTTCTCGAAATTTCGCGAGAATTAAGCGAATGATACTTGTATTTTATAAATATTTATAATTTTATTAAAAACTCAACTCAAAAATTATATATTATTCAAATGAAAATGAACACTTCGAATTCCAATGAAAATAATTTTCAAAACAAACACTTCCACTCTCCAATCGTATTTGGAAATTTGGTCTGTTCAATATATTTTGTGAATGAAAATACACTTCAGTAGAAAAATGAGAGATGAACAAAACGTTGATTTTCCTCTAGTGGGCTTAAGGTCAATTATTGATTCTATATCTTTTGAGCTGTAACGTTTCGGGTGTGATTACACCCTTCTTCAGACAACTGAAGTGAAGAAGTTGTGTGACAACTTCTTATTTATAAGAATGTATACAAAATTGTGTGTTTGTTTGTCCGTTTTAAAATATCTCGAAAAAGACGTTTTAAAAGCAATGGGCGTATCTATATTTTTTGCGTTGGTATAAGTTTGAAAATTATTTTCAAACAGAATGAAGTTTTGTTATTTTTATTTGAATATTTCTATTCAAAATAAAAATAACAAAACTTCATTCTGTTTCAAAATAATTTTCAATATTTCTATTCTAAATAATATTCAAAATAAAAATAACAAAACTTCATTCTGTTTGAAAATAATTTTCAAACTTATACCAACGCAAAAAATATAGATACGCCCATTGCTTTTAAAACGTCTTTTTTGAGATATTTTAAAACGGACAAACAAACACACAAGCAAATAAGAACTATTTTGTATACATTCTTATTTATCACAGTTGTCTGAAGAAGGGTGTAATCACACCCGAAACGTTACAGCTCAAAAGATATAGAATCAATAATTGACCTTAAGCCCACTAGAGGAAAATCAACTTTTATAAAAATAAAAGGTCACGAAATAAGGATACATAAATGAACAAAACGTTTTTACATATTAATAAAGGGTGTTTTTTTTTAGAGGTATAGAACCAGAGTTGTAAAGTACTTAAGTACATTTGTACTTAAGTACTTTGTAAGTACCCAGTACCTTGTACTTGTACTTGTACTTGAAAAAAACAAGTACAATGTACTTGGTACTTGAAAAGCACCAAGTACAAGTACTTTTCCAAGTACTTTGTTCCAAGTACATGTACTTGGTACTGTAATACTGCCAAGTACATTTTCAAGTACTTTTCAAGTACAAGTCCATTTCAAGTACTTTTCAAGTACAAGTCCACTTCAAGTACTTTTCAAGTACAAGTCCATTTTAAGTACTTTTCAAGTACAATTCGTTGATTGTTCTGGCTGAACATAAGTGGGCCTGGATTCTGGACACAGGTGGGAATTTTTTTTCGGTTTGGGTGATGGGGAACGGTAGTCTAAAAGAAGACAGAGGTGAGTCTGGATCTGGACAGAGGTGGGTCTGGACACAGGTGGGATTTTTTTTTGAAAAAAATTATATAGAAATATAAATTTTTTGGATATTTTTCTTTTTTGAAAAATATAAAAAACAACATTTTTTGAAGAAAATTTCAATGAAAAATTAAACTTTTTATTTTTCTTTCGGTTTTTAATTTTTCTTCGAAATATGAATGAAAATAGGTATTTTGTTTTAGAAAATTTCAATCAAAAATTAAACTTTTCTCAGTTTTTTTTCGTTTTTTAATTTTTCTTCGAAATATGAATGATACTGTACTGTACTGTACTGTTGTTCAAGAAAACTTGACATTAACACTCAATTGATGCATCGCATTATACGAAAATTCGCCTTATATCTTTAAACGCGATTTGCGGCTAAACTAAGCGTCTTAGGCATCAAAGTTGACACTTTTAAACTTGATTTGCGGATAAACTAAGCGTACTAGCCACTTATAAAATGCATATTCGTGATCTTGGAATGTGCCCGTTCCCAAAAATCAAAATAAAATTGGTAAAAAAGTTTTTTCCAAAATTTTCAAAAACAAAATTTTTCAGTTTTTTCGGCTAAACTTAATCAATTTTTTTTTCTTTTTTTAATTTTTCTTCGAATTATGTAGGTATGAATGATATTATTTTTACTTGCGATTATAGGTACTATAAGGCAAGTTTTGGATTCGTGCAAATAAAAAATTTGGGATAACAATCAAACATGATATTACGATGATAGAGAACACCAAAAAAGTGGGTGGCACAATTCTGTGTGTCTGTCTGTCTGTGTGTCTGTTCGTCTACAGCCTAAACGGCCCAATCGATTTTCTTCAAACTTGGTGCATTTTTGTGGTTTTTGGTGATTCTGCCGACACGTTTTTTCATTTTGTTTTTAGAACCAAAAATAACGGTACCTGCCATACATTTTTTTTTGGCAAATTTACATAATCGTACTTTTCTCAAAAACGGCTCGACAACCTTTCTTAAAAAAAATTCAATAAATTTATTTTAGTAAAGGCTTTCTTTGGGTGGAAAACCATTTTTCAAAAATGGTTATTAATGGAACCTCCCAAGGAACCATTTTTTTAATTTTTGATTTTCTTCAAAATGGTATGACCGATTTCAATTACTTTGTTTATACAGAAGCTTCCAAAAAATGTTAATAGTTTTGTGTACCAATATTTTTGAAAAAATATTTTTTGGATTTTTAAAAAAAATTTCAAAATTTTTTTTGGAAAATCAAATATTTCGAAAACGGCATCATAGATTTTTTTGAAACTCGATATTTAAGACTTTTTTAGTACTCTCTAAAATATTTTTAGAAAAAAATATTTTTTTGCTTGAAAACTACTCCTACGATTTTGATTAAACTTTTTTCATATACTAGAATTAGTACGATCTACCATCAAAAACTTATAAAATTTTACACATAGCAACTATTAGTAGTACCTGTCATAGAACGTATTTTTTTATTTTGAGTTTTCTCGTTATCAGCTTAACGGATCTAAATGATTTTTTTTTATATAAAAATTTCAGATAAGATCAAATAATATTGCATATCAAAATTTTCAAATAAAAAGTTTTTGGATTTTTAAAAAAAGTTTCAAACTTTTTCTTTGAAAATTCGATATCTCAAAAACGGGTTGACAATTTTTTTTCAAATTTTGTTTTCATATACACATAAATATATAGTTTAAATCTGCATACCAAAATTTGTTCTTAAAAATATTTTAAGAATTTTATATATAAAAAATTAATTAAAAAAAAACCGCTCCAACGATTTTAAAATTTTTTTTGCCATACAATCACATTCCATCATGAATTAAGATGGCATACTTTTTTTCACCTCAAACTGTCAAAAGAGCTGTTTTAGCTAATTTAAATGTCGTATTTCATGCTTCTCTACATTTTTCTCTCATAATTTCCATGTTTGTGTATACAATTTTCTTAAACTCGCAGTGTTTTGAACATAAGAGCAAGTACGTGCGACCCAGTCGTGCATTTTATTTTTTTTTGTTCGTTGTTATCGTTTACAATTTCGTTGTTCCACGTAGAGCTGTGTCAATCGATTGATTCGTTCTTTTTGACTCGTATACCCAAAAGATTGATTGATTGCATTCACAAGTTCAGTTAGAGATACAATCATTTTTCAATCTCGTTCAAAATTATGAAAAATGAGAAGAGTAGAGTGAATGAACAGAAAGGAGATGCTTCGGAAATAATCAAAATCATGTTGAAATAGAACACAACGAATGCAAACAAACTTGAGTTTGGGTCAGTTTCTTAAAGTATCTCGTGTATCTCTTTAAGTTCCCCAAAGTATATCAAAGACGGTGTGCAAATAGAAGGGTATAATTTCTAATAGTCGTTTAAAACATTAAATCACGGGAATGTTTAAAAAACGTTTGAAAATAACGAATTTTTTTCCCATTTTATTCGTAACCCAAATGATTGAAGAAATGAACGATTTGAAAGGAACGAAACTTTCCCAATTTATACGCATACAAAATTATTAAACACACACCAAAATTATTGAAAAAGTTAACAATTGAAAAGAACTAATCATTGAACTGAACGGCATATGAACGATTGAATCTTATAAAATGAACGTTTGACGACACACCTCTAGTTCCGCGTACTTGCAACAATGAACAACGTACATGGGCGATAAAACCGAACAACAAAGTTAACACATTTTTGGAACACCCTGTTGAAAATATTTGTTTTTTTTTTCATTCAGTTTCAGCTATCACCTGTGTCAATTTCATTGCAATCACTCAAGGGACAACAAAGTTAACACATTTTTGGAACACCCTGTTGAAAATATTTGTTTTTTTTTAATTCAATTTCAGCTTTCACCTGTGTCAATTTCATTGCAATCACTCAACAAAGTTAACACGTTTTTGGAACACCCTGTTGAATTTTGTTTTGTTTTTTAGTTCTGTTTCAGCTTTCACCTACGGCAATTTAATTGCAATCGCTCAAGGAACAACGAACTTCCATGGGTTTCGAAACTTTTCAAAATTCAAGCAAAAATAAAAATGCTTACAGCTAATTACTCAGGTACAAGATCCTATCATAATTGATCATTTTGTTTTGCTCACACATGAGCAGCTCATGAGTGAGCATTTCCGTACGGTGATGGGTGGATACCACATCCTTTGAATATAAATATTAAATTTTTCAATGCACAAAAGCCCTCATGTTTATTCAAATATATTTTATTATTCCCTGATTAAATCTCGATATGATCCATAGATTCTTAGAAAGTGGGTGGCTGCCACGCCCATGAACGGAAAATATCAAGTTTTAAATTTTAATTTTTTTGAACAATATAATTACTACCGTTATACCGAATTTCATCGTCCTTAAATTATCGCAAGTGCTCCATTCAATAATTAATAACAATTCTGATAATGTGGGTGGATGCCACGCCTCCTCAATCCAAAATCTCAAATTTTAATATTTTTCCTTTGCATTCATTAAAAGCCCTACCATCCCGTCAAATTTCAAGGTCGTAATGGAAATGGACGTGCTCTTTATTTCTATGAAATAGGGGGATGTATTTGTACTTGAAAAGTACTTGAAATGGACTGGTACTTGAAAAGTACTTGAATTGGACTTGTACTTGAAGAGTACTTGAAAAGGACTTGTACTTGAAAAGTAGGTACTTGAAATGGACTTGTACTTGAAAAGTACTTGAAAATGTACTTGGCAGTATTACAGTACCAAGTACATGTACTTGAAACAAAGTACTTGAATAAGTACTTGTACTTGGTGTTTTTCAAGTACCAAGTACATGGTACTTGGTTTTTTCAAGTACAAGTACAAGTACAAGGTACTTGGTACTTGACTGGTACTTGTACTTGAAAGTTTACAGGTCTGTATAGAACTTTGAAATGGAATAAAACAAAGATAATTTTTTAAATTGACATGAAATTTACTCTATTCGAAAGTTAATCTTCTGGCATTATAATTCAAATATGATTTCTGGCATATGACCGCCACGCCTGGCACGTATATCGGCAATAACGCAACGTATATTGTCCTCCAAGTAGGCAATCGTTTCGGGCTTATCGGCGTAGACTAGCGACTTCACATATCTCAACAGAAAATAGTTAGCGGCATAGTCAAATCGCATGATCTTAGAGGACGATTCACGGGTCCGTAACGTGAAACTATGCGGTTACCAAACGTTTCCTTCAATAGATCAATTGTGACACGAGCTGTGTGACATGTTGCGCCGCCGCACAGTGGGTAAAACGTGGACAAAATTCATTTTTTGAAAGTGTCAATTTTTATGATTCATTATTCCTTTCTTATAGTAAAATAGTTGTTAAATTAAGATATGACAACCCTTTACAAATAAAATATATGTAAATCCGCAGTTTATCGCCCAAAGTTTCAAATTAGGAGAAATAGATAAAACCATGCGTAGTTTTTAAACGATCCGTTTTCACTAAATTCTGAACTTTTTTACTGATTCTTCTATTTATTTATGGGGTAAAGATATATCCATTATAGTGCAGGCTTTTTACGCATTTGTAAAAAAAAATTGTTAACAGCAGTTTTATCCCAGCAGGGTAGTTGGAGGGGGGATTTGGTGGGTGAAAAGAGGGGGAAATTGTAGTATTGCGTTTACCCACTAAAGGTGACCTCAAAATTAAAAGTGTTCAATAAAAATGTTGTAGATCACGCAAAAATCTACAGCTTTTATTTACATCATTTTTTAACATAACCTGATTTCCGAGATAATGGTGAAAAAAGTTGACTTCCCGGTCACGTAAAGCTATTTTAGTCGCGAAGCAACAACAAGCCTCGGATACGGACGGATTTACTGTTGACGAACCTAGCAAACAAAATAAGGACAACGAACTTCGGATCTACACGTCTTTCAATAGACCACGTGCAGCCAAACATTTAGTGGAAACCCTATACTGCTACAAAGCAGACATCACCGCCATCCAAGGAGTGCGATGGGATGGGCCCGGCAAAAGAAAACTGAAAGACTGCCATATCTACGGTGACTGTTACCGACCACAAGGGCAGCGTCTCCTTGGATGTGGATTCGTCGTTAGAGGCAGACTTAGGCAAGAAGTCTTAAGTTTCAACTATGTGAACGAGCGCCTCACGACAATTCACATCAAGGCTAAATTCACCAACATTAGCCTCATATGCGCGCATGCCCCCACAGAGGAGACATATGACGACACCAAGGACGAGTTCTACGAGCTCCTGGACAAGACATATGAGCAATGCCCTAGCTATGACATTAAAATTGTCTTGGGTGATTTGAATGCCAAGCTAGGAAAAGAAGACGTCTTTGGTGGCACAATCGGAAGATATAGCTTGCACGAAACCACCTCCGATAACGGACTCAGGCTAATCGACTTTGCTGCGGGGCGAAACGTTGTGGTAGCTAGTACGCAGTTCCCGCATTTTGATATACATAAGGGGACATGGAGAATTCCTGGTCAATCAACCGCCAACCAAATTGACCACATTACGATCGACGCAAGGCTCTCCTCCAGTATCAAGGATGTCCGAACGTTCCGAGCAGCCAACGTTGACTCGGATCACTACCTCGTTGTAGCCAAGGTAATGCTACGGATATCCAGAGCAAAGCCAAAGCAGGGAAATACTGTAAGGAAGTTTAACGTCGGACGGCTACAGTCGCAAAAAATCGCCAGGTCCTTTTCCGATCGAGTCTCTCGCACCCTCTTAATATAGTACAGGTAAAATAGGATAAATAAAACAAAAAAAATTGGTACCACCATGAAACTTGGTGAAAACGTTTCATGTACTATGAGAATGAAGAATCAAAAGAGTCTAGAAAAATATTTCATATGGAAGGGTGTTTTTTTACAAAGTTTCATGGGGTACCATTTTTGTAACAGTTTTTATGGTAATAATCCCACCAGTACCGCAACTCCCCGAAAAACACCCTTTAACAACAGATTTTACAATAGACATTTGTTATTATTGCTTTTCATGACAAATGAATCATTCATACCAAGTTTAATCGACGAACCACCATTTTCAACTAGTTTGCGGTAATATTTGACTTTTATACTGAAAATATAGTCATCCTAACACAAAAATTACAGTAACTTTTTTCACGGAGTACGTATCGACTGGGTTTTGGTGTCATTTGATTTAGCATTTAAAACTACCTTGAGAACATGTGTCATATGCTTAGGTTGCACCAAAGTTAATTTTTCCGTTTGATACACCACAACTTACGCCCCTCCCCCCCTCAAAAAAACACCCTTCCATATGAAATATTTTTATAGACTCTTTTGATTCTTCATTCTCATAGTACATGAAACGTTTTCACCAAGTTTCATGGGTGTACCAATTTTTTTTTATTCGAAGGCCTTTCTGTACTATTTTACCTGTACTAATAGTCCTATGCCACCAACTGCAAGTATCGAGAACCAGTGGAAGAATTACCAGGAAGCCATTAGAGATGCCGCATCTGACGTGCTGGGCTTTGCACGACAACCACAGTGAAACCCTTGGTTCGACGAAGAATGCCGACAAGTACATGCAGCCAAACAACAGGCTTACAAAGCGGCGCTGCATACAAGGAACAGAGCTGCTCGCGAGCTCTACGAGCAGAAGAGGAGAGAGGAACACAAGCTTCTAAGAAGGAAAAAGAAAGAGCATGAGAAGCTTGCGATCGAGGAAATAGAGGTATGCCATTGCAGGAATGAAGTTCGGAAGTTTTACCAAAAGGTAAAGAGAACTTCCCAGGGTTACAAGGCCCAGACCGAAGCTTGCAAGGATGATCAGGGGAACATCGTAGTAGAATCGCAGTCTGTGTGATGGAAAAATCATTTCTGCAAATTGTATAACGGCGATGACGAACCGAGTTCCGCTTCCATGCAGATTTCACCATTCAACCTGGACGACGCACAGTGTGGGAATTTGCTCATCCAGCGGAATTAAATTAATAGCGCTTACAAGTTAAAGTTTTTGATAATTTTTTTTTTGCTAAATTTATCATAAATATGTTGAAAATGAAATTTAAGGATAATTATTAATATACTTGGCTAAATTTTTCATGTACAGAGCTCTGAAAGAACAAGTTTTTTGCACCTTGGTGGACCCATTTTGACAAATGAAATACGGTCACAAAAAAAAAAACTTTTTAAAATTTTTTGCATAAGATTCACTATGCATACAACAAAAAATACAACTACAATTTTTTGAATAATGTAAACAAATGTTTGATATACAGAGCTCAGAAAGTACACGTTTTTTGCACATTGGTAGACCCTCTTAAAAAAAATGAATTCGCTCCAAAAAAAAGCTTTTTGTAATGTTTGTTTGAAGTATTTATAATTAATGTATACAAAAATGAAATAATTCTACAGAAATTTGTATACTTTGGCAAATTTTTGTCGAACGGAGCTCTGAAAGTACGCATTTTAAGCACTTAGGTTTTTCTCAAAATTTGTTGCTTCTTCGAAAAAAGTGCTATGATCTATTTTGTGTGAAACTTTATGAGCTAAAATATTATTTCATTTTTGATTTAAAACAAATTAATTGTTTTCGAGATATTTACAAGAAAACTGAACTTTGTACAAAACCAAAAGTTTAATTTTGAACTGCTATAGCTTCAATATTCTTAAACTTACAAAGTTCGTTAATAGCCCTTTTTTTCCTTAATTTTGGAGGCACCCTAATAACTTGGATTTATAATGAGAAGATGTACCTACACAAAATCCTGCATACAAAAGTTACAGCCGATAAATGCTTTTTAAATAGGTAAATTTTTTGGCCTAGGTTGCTACACCAGGAAGTTCTTATTCATTTTACTCGTAATCTATTGATTATTCGAAAAAGAGTATGCTCATCCTTACTGTGTAGTATCATATGATCTACTATTTTTTACTTTGCATTTTTTCAAAAAAAAAAAAATAGTTTCCAAGAAATTATCAAAAAAATTAATTTTACCCCTTTTCACCCCGCTAAATATTTTAGCCCCGGCCCAAATTTAGGGAAATTTTTAGAAAACGCTAAGGATGTCAAAACAAAGCTCTCCATCAAAATTCAACTTTGTCGGAAGTCTTTCTCAGTGAAAGTCTAATTTTTCCCCTTTTATTTTTTTTGAAAGCCAATTCGATAATGAAAAATAAATGTATGGGTGTCGCACCTACGCGCAGCAACTTAAAGCGCTAAATAATAGCTGACATATCAGGCTTTCCAATGCATATAGTTTCTCATCCGAACAGCACTGAATACTTAAAGTTTTTCTCTCGTGAATACAGAAATTGAATAAAAATTGCCCCTTTTTTAATCCCATCCACCAACAGATATATTTAAACACCCTAAGGACTGTAATTTTACTTAATTTTAAATCCCCTGATAGAGCATCTATTAAATCAAAACAAAACTTTCAATAAAAAATGCACCATGCACTCACAAAAAAAGATATTTCAAAACTACCTTCTCAAGCCAATTTTCTTTGAATTTATCACCAATCGCAACTTTAAGAACGATTAATTTTATTTTGCATAACTCCCACGTAAAATTTCTTTCATAATCGCTAAGAAGAAGCTTTAAGCTGCAAGCAAAACAAGTTTTTACTTCAGTTTGTTGCAGTAATTTTTTGAATTAAATTCCGCTAGATTAGCGAATTCCCACACTGTGCGACGCACACTGGGACCTCTTGTATGGAGGGCGTGCTCAAAATGCAAAATTGAAACTAACGGTTTCGTATAAAATTGTAATGCGGATTCAAAGTTCACATGATTGTTTATCAATATGTCAAGTTTTGAAGTTTTAGGAGACAGAAGTGTAATATAAAATAAGCGATAAAAGTAGCAATTCATGTAAATTCTAGAATATATTGCGCAGTTGTTGGTCATTTGAAAATTCGAAAAAAATAAATTCGTAGTGAATATAAAAATATAAAAAATATATTGGCATCAAATGAAGCTCAGTAAAAATAAAACAAGATCTGCTCTGCCGTACTTTGTTTACGCCTGAAGCCATTCGTCAAGAACCTGATAGGTCCATATCAGTATAGGTTTAGGCCAGGGAATTCCACCATCGACCAAATATTCGCACTACGGCAGATCTTGGAGAAAGGTGTGGGTTCGATTCCCAGCCGTGCCACCTAAAAACAGAAATGTTTTATCCGAGGTATTGCCTCTTGCGAGGAACCAACAACACGCACATAGGAATGGTTGAGAGTTGTAAGTCACTAGGCCCTGGTTCTCCACGAGCTGTTGCGTCACCCAATTTATTTATTTTATTAAGATCTTGGAGAAAACCCAGGAGTTTCAAATCGATACCCACCACCTTTTCATCGATTTCAAGGCCGCGTATGACAGCATCTATAGAGACGAGCTATATAGAGCAATGTCTTGTTTTGGCATCCCTGCTAAACTCGTCCGTTAACAGGATGACCACGGAGAATGCACGCTGCTCCATCAAGGTCGGCAAAGTCCCTACTGACACCTTTCATGTCAAAAAAGGTTTTAGGCAAGGCGACGCGCTGTCATGCGACTTCTTCAACATCGTTCTTGAAAGAATAGTACAAAACTCTCACGTCAACACTAGAGGCACAATCTTTCGAAAGTCCGGTCAATTACTCGCTTACGCGGACGACATTGACATAATGGGACGAACAAAGCATGATGTCAGTGGTGCTTTTTGTGAGTATTGAGACGGAAGCCAAACAAATGGGTTTAACGGTGAATGAAAAAAAAACGAAATATATGCTGTCAACAAGAAAGGACACCCGTCACCGACGCGACATCTAGGACAGAATGTCGCTATAGACAGCTATAATTTTGAGGTAGTCAGAGACTTTGTCTACCTAGGATGCGCTATAAACTCAACCAACGAACTGAGATCAAACGAAGAATTACTCTGGCCAATCGCTGTTATAAGACGCTTATCATCCCAGTCCTGATGTATGGTGCAGAGGCTTGGATACTGCTAACGGTGGATGAGAACGCTTTAGGCTGCTTGAGAGGAAAATTCTCCGTGTGATTTTTGGTCCCGTCTGCATAAATGGGGAATGGAGAAAGAGATACAACAACGAACTGTATGGGTTGTAGAGCGACACTGACCTAGCCACAAAAGTGAAAAGCCAACGACTAAGATGGCTGGGTCACCTAGAGCGAATTGACACCAATGCTCCGGCCCGGAATCTTTGAATCCAATCCCGTGGGACAACGCAGTAGAGGTGGACAGCGTAAAAGGTGGCGCACGCAAGTGGAAGAGGACCTCAACCAACTTGGCGTGCGAAACTGGAGACAGCTAGCTAGAAACCGAGCCGACTGGAAGAAGCTTGTTGGTTGAAGCCCTGGTCCACCCCGGACTGTAGCGCCACCTTAAGTAAGTAGTAGGAAGTTTTAATCTTCCCAAAACTTGTACAATTTCAATGAAACTTTGTGAAAATATATGTTGTTGCGTCCTTAATAACCACAATTTTTTTAAAGAAGTAAAACCATTGATCAGTTTTTGAGGTACTCATTTATTTTTTGGGAAAAATACTTTTTTTCAAATGAAAAATGTACTTCAAAATGTCATCGTACAGAGTTCATTAAAAAATCATTAGTTTTGTTTTTACATTTACTTTTATATAAAATAATGATAACATATAGTTACCACGGACAAAAAGGCGAAAAAAGCAAACGAATCATTTTGCATCAAGCTATTTTTTAATAATTGTTGAAAAATTGTTCAATATTTTTGGAAAATTCAAAAACTAATCACGCCATTGAATTCTACGGTAAAAATACATAAAAAAGTGTTTTATTCTCTGACCCGAGACAAAAGTTTTTCCGATGCCGCAACGATATTGTTAGAAAGATTCATTTAAGTACATGCAGTTTTAAATGAAAAACAAAAATAATAGTACAATAGTATTTGAAGCAATTGTTGAGAATAATCTATAAAGTTTAGTTCGAAATCATATCTCAACACTTAACACTTTACATTTTAGAGTCAACTTTAGTGGGAACACGCAATAATACAATTTCCCCCCTTTTTTCACCCCCCAAATCTCCCCCCTACTCCGCTGCTGGGAAATAGATTTTGTTTACATTCCTTACAACTCCCTTCACCATTCTCAATCGTTAAACTGCTGTTAACAATTTTTTTTTTCGAGCCTGTACTACATATTAGTAATATCAATACATTTATTGAGCAGGATAAAATAAGCTCAATATTAGCGATTATTTTTAGTCTCGTAAGGTTTTTAGTATCCGCGCCATTTGCCGCTGCTGTCCCGTTGCTTTCTGTGGGTAGTGTAAGGAACAATTTCCAACGAAGATCGCATCCGGAACCGTCCGGATTCGATTTCCAGGGCAATTTGAAGTGGGAGAATCATGCACTAAAAAATAAAAATTTAAGTACAAATTGAGATTCATCGATTGATTGATTAAACATTTTGTCTCTTAAAATCCAAATAAGTAGGTACATTATTTACAGAAAGAAAGAAATAAGTGACAAAAATAGAGTTATTGCCACTCTTAGTAGAATAATTTAACATGTATTATTTTAAATGGGTGGGGTGACCCTTAAAAAAAAAATATTAAAAAAGAAAGTTAAAAACATCTTTAATTTACATAATGCATACAAAAATCATATTGAATTGAAGTCAAACATTTCAAGAAAAGATCAGGTAGAACCATTGACCAAAATTTCGATACTCTCATTATAAAGACCAAGGAGCCAGTATTTAACTTGTTTCATAAATATAAAATGAGAGGTTTGCATCCTGATAGAATAAGGGAGTCTTTTAAAAAGCCGACATGAGGAAACATAATAAAAATTTCGAAATTCGGTTGTTCGAAATACCGATTTAGACACTCGACTCAAAAAATTTCCACGTAAACTATAATTATCAATTAATCTAAAATTAAGATAACCTGGGGCCTGTAACATAAAACAACAAGTGTGCTTTAACAATAAATTTTAACAATTAACAATATTTTCTGTACCAAAAAAGCATTAGTTAACATTTATCTTAACAATATATAAAAAGTGGCAAATTTGATGAATTCTCGTGTTCTGTACCACAAAACGACAATTTTTAAGAATGAATAAGATGCCTTTCTTTACCTCTTCTAAGCAACCGAACTAACTTTCTAACAAGTAATTCCTAAATATGCAGAGTTAACAAGAAAGTTAATTTCTGTACCACAAAAACTTTTCGCTTTAATAGTTATAAAGTTGAATTTCCCTTAAAACTTGTTAACTGCATTATTAAAGAAAATAAAGGACTAAAGCATTATATTCTTGTTGCTTTTTTTTGCATAAAGTAACGTTATTTCACAAAGTTGAAATTTGAAAGGTGATACGTATTTTTAAATTAACGCGAGGTTTAGTTCAGTTTAAAAACGTTTGTTTTCTGGTTATATTTGAATCAGTCATTTCAAATACCACTTAAGTCACACAATTCGAATTTAGCAGGAATCATTAAAAGGAGCATTCCATTGTAATGTTAAGGTGCCTGCCTCTCCTACTAAACTGTGGGGGATATTATTTGGCTTCCCCAAGCCTAAAATTAAATGGCTAAACTGCCGATCTTAGCTGGAACAAAATATTAAAATGAACAAGGCTATTGTGCCGAATTGAGTTCTGATTGGAAAGTCATAGACATATGGTCTAAAATAGTTTATGGCCCAGTGTATGCCAAGTAATTCTTTTTCAATTATTGGTTTATTTACCTCATGTTTAGTTAAACTTCTACTGGCATAGGAAACTGGTAGATCTTTCCCTATTTCACCTTGTGATAGGACTGCTCCTAGAGCTGTATTGGAAGCATCTGTTGTTATTATGAATGGCTCTTCATGGTCTGGGTATTTCAGAATTGGTGGGTTTATAAGGTGCCAGTTATAGCTATCAGTGAAACTCATCATTGAAAATTTTAATGATTGATTTTGAGACGTTTAGGAGACCAAATCATTTATTATTTTGATGGACAATCAAAGCTTAAGACTTCATTAATATTTCTAGTCAAAAAAAAATTTCAAATAGACCCAACTTTCCACAAAAATTGACTTTTAATTTTTCAATGATCATTGGTAAGGTAGTTCAATCATTGAAATAAGAAAAGGCTTTTTATGTGGAAAGTTGGGCCTATTTGAACAATTTTTTTGGCTAGAAATATTAATTAGGTCTTTAGCTTTATTTTTTCATCAAATGAATAAATGATTTTACTTCCTAAACGTCTCAAAATCAATCATTAAAATTTTCAATGATGAGTTTCAATGATAGCTATAACTGGCACCTAAGTTTGTCTTTCAATGAAATGAAAGCATTTTCACATTCTTCAGTCCAGATAAATTCCATTCCCTTTTTTGACAACATATTTAGTGGTCTGGCTATCTCTGCAAAGTTTTTAATGAATCTCCTATAATAATTGCAGAATGCAACAAATCTTTTAACTTCCTCCGCATCTTTTGGTGTTGGGTATGCAGTAATTGCTTCATATTTCTGTGGATCTGGTTTTATTCCTTCGTTCGTTATAGAATGTCCAAGATATGTGACTTGTGTTTTAAGCCAATTGCATTTTTTAGGATTCAATTTCAGATTATATTTTATAAAAAAGTGTTTTATTCTCTGACCCGAGACAAAAGTTTTTCCGATGCCGCAACGATATTGTTAGAAAGATTCATTTAAGTACATGCAGTTTTAAATGAAAAACAAAAATAATAGTACAATAGTATTTGAAGCAATTGTTGAGAATAATCTATAAAGTTTAGTTCGAAATCATATCTCAACACTTAACACTTTACATTTTAGAGTCAACTTTAGTGGGAACACGCAATAATACAATTTCCCCCCTTTTTTCACCCCCCAAATCTCCCCCCTACTCCGCTGCTGGGAAATAGATTTTGTTTACATTCCTTACAACTCCCTTCACCATTCTCAATCGTTAAACTGCTGTTAACAATTTTTTTTTTTTCGAGCCTGTACTACATATTAGTAATATCAATACATTTATTGAGCAGGATAAAATAAGCTCAATATTAGCGATTATTTTTAGTCTCGTAAGGTTTTTAGTATCCGCGCCATTTGCCGCTGCTGTCCCGTTGCTTTCTGTGGGTAGTGTAAGGAACAATTTCCAACGAAGATCGCATCCGGAACCGTCCGGATTCGATTTCCAGGGCAATTTGAAGTGGGAGAATCATGCACTAAAAAATAAAAATTTAAGTACAAATTGAGATTCATCGATTGATTGATTAAACATTTTGTCTCTTAAAATCCAAATAAGTAGGTACATTATTTACAGAAAGAAAGAAATAAGTGACAAAAATAGAGTTATTGCCACTCTTAGTAGAATAATTTAACATGTATTATTTTAAATGGGTGGGGTGACCCTTAAAAAAAAAAAATATTAAAAAAGAAAGTTAAAAACATCTTTAATTTACATAATGCATACAAAAATCATATTGAATTGAAGTCAAACATTTCAAGAAAAGATCAGGTAGAACCATTGACCAAAATTTCGATACTCTCATTATAAAGACCAAGGAGCCAGTATTTAACTTGTTTCATAAATATAAAATGAGAGGTTTGCATCCTGATAGAATAAGGGAGTCTTTTAAAAAGCCGACATGAGGAAACATAATAAAAATTTCGAAATTCGGTTGTTCGAAATACCGATTTAGACACTCGACTCAAAAAATTTCCACGTAAACTATAATTATCAATTAATCTAAAATTAAGATAACCTGGGGCCTGTAACATAAAACAACAAGTGTGCTTTAACAATAAATTTTAACAATTAACAATATTTTCTGTACCAAAAAAGCATTAGTTAACATTTATCTTAACAATATATAAAAAGTGGCAAATTTGATGAATTCTCGTGTTCTGTACCACAAAACGACAATTTTTAAGAATGAATAAGATGCCTTTCTTTACCTCTTCTAAGCAACCGAACTAACTTTCTAACAAGTAATTCCTAAATATGCAGAGTTAACAAGAAAGTTAATTTCTGTACCACAAAAACTTTTCGCTTTAATAGTTATAAAGTTGAATTTCCCTTAAAACTTGTTAACTGCATTATTAAAGAAAATAAAGGACTAAAGCATTATATTCTTGTTGCTTTTTTTTGCATAAAGTAACGTTATTTCACAAAGTTGAAATTTGAAAGGTGATACGTATTTTTAAATTAACGCGAGGTTTAGTTCAGTTTAAAAACGTTTGTTTTCTGGTTATATTTGAATCAGTCATTTCAAATACCACTTAAGTCACACAATTCGAATTTAGCAGGAATCATTAAAAGGAGCATTCCATTGTAATGTTAAGGTGCCTGCCTCTCCTACTAAACTGTGGGGGATATTATTTGGCTTCCCCAAGCCTAAAATTAAATGGCTAAACTGCCGATCTTAGCTGGAACAAAATATTAAAATGAACAAGGCTATTGTGCCGAATTGAGTTCTGATTGGAAAGTCATAGACATATGGTCTAAAATAGTTTATGGCCCAGTGTATGCCAAGTAATTCTTTTTCAATTATTGGTTTATTTACCTCATGTTTAGTTAAACTTCTACTGGCATAGGAAACTGGTAGATCTTTCCCTATTTCACCTTGTGATAGGACTGCTCCTAGAGCTGTATTGGAAGCATCTGTTGTTATTATGAATGGCTCTTCATGGTCTGGGTATTTCAGAATTGGTGGGTTTATAAGTTTGTCTTTCAATGAAATGAAAGCATTTTCACATTCTTCAGTCCAGATAAATTCCATTCCCTTTTTTGACAACATATTTAGTGGTCTGGCTATCTCTGCAAAGTTTTTAATGAATCTCCTATAATAATTGCAGAATGCAACAAATCTTTTAACTTCCTCCGCATCTTTTGGTGTTGGGTATGCAGTAATTGCTTCATATTTCTGTGGATCTGGTTTTATTCCTTCGTTCGTTATAGAATGTCCAAGATATGTGACTTGTGTTTTAAGCCAATTGCATTTTTTAGGATTCAATTTCAGATTATATTTTCTAAGTCTTTGAAGAATTTTAACTAGGTTACTATTGTGATGATTGAGACTACAACCAAATATGATTATATCGTCGACATAAAGGAAGGCTTCCGTTTCAAGTCCTGCTAAGGCTACAGATAACATTCTTTGGAAACTATTAGTTGATATTTTTAATCCAAATGGCAACCTTTTGAAGTGAAAGTGGCCACGGGGAGTTGAAAATGCTGTTTTAGGCCTTGAATCTTCTTCTAGCTCTATTTGATGGAAAGAGCTAGTTAAATCTAAAGTCGAAAAGTATTTAGCTCTGCCAAGCGTATCTAAGACATCATCTTGCCTTGTTAATGGGAATTTATCATCTATTATTTTCTTATTTAACTGACGGAAATCTACGACTAAACGCCACTTCTTCTCTCCTTGAGAATCCTTCTTTGGTACCACTAGTAAGGGTGAGTTGAACGGACTAACCGAAGCTTCAATTATGTTGTCTTTAAGAAGTTTATCTACTTGTTGATTGATTTCTTGTAGCTGTCCATGGGGCAGCCTGTAATTCTTAATATAAACGGGATTGTTATCTGTCATGGAAATTCTTTGTTTGTAGAAGTTATTCACTGTCAATGTATCTCCATCTAGATGAAAGCAGTCCGCAAATTCTTTACATATTTCTAAAATGGTTTGTTTTGCTTTTTCATCTGATATGTCGATGTTCAGTTCTTTTAATAGCCTTTCATATTGATTTTTTTTTTTGTTTTTCTCAAAGTTCTTTTTTAGATCAATTACATGAAAATCAGTGAGTGGAACTATGTTTGGTTTGCATGGTGTTATCGTCACATCGTGATCTAAGGTATTTAGGAATGCAACTTGAGCGATACCTTTTGCTGGAATGATTGAATTTGCAATAAAAACACCATGTTGTATTTCTTGATTTAGCACGATGCTGTCTTCTTGTATTTCGAAATTCATTGGGTGCAAGGATTGTGATCTTGCTGGTAGAATAATGCTTTGTGATTCGGGTAATTGTGTTATCATTGGTAGAACGTATTCATTATTATTTATGTATACTGATATAGTAAAGTTTTCATAATCTATTTTACTGTTTGTCCTTATTAAAAAATCTCTTCCAAGTATGCCATTGGTCTTAATTGGGCAATTATCATCTACTATCTGGAATTTTTGTTCTACATAATCATTCTCAATTTTTACTTTTGCTTTTATAGAACCTATCGAATTTGTTTCAGAGTCATTAATTCCCTTAATTGCAATTTTATCTATCGTAATTATATTTCTTTCTGAATTTAAGCTACCTTTTTTTTAGATAGAGATATCTGCACCAGTATCAATTAAAAGCTTTTGATTTCCTAATGTTATGTTGGATTGGACTATTATATAATTTGTTAAATGGGGATTAAGATTTAGAATTGCCTTTATTGATTGTTTTCTAAACTTAAATCTGAGTCTCTCTGGGCTTCGGAGACTCCCTGATTGTTTTCCGAACCTTCTATGTAGTTTATTCTTCTTTGGTTATTTGCATTAAAGTTTGTGTTATCATACCTGTTATTATATAACCTGTTGTTGTTATTATTGCTATATCTATTGTTTGTATTATAATTGTTTCTATTGTTATTATTGAACCTCATATTGTTGCTGTTATTGTTGTATCTAGTATTGTAATTGTTATATCCTGATCTATTAAACCTATTGAAATTCCTATTATTGTTTATGTAGTTTTGCCTCGGTGTATTTATCCTAAAATGGTTAATTTGAACAGCTTGGTTTGCATTATCTACCTCAGTGGCTAGTTGTATTGCCTCATTAAGTGTTTTTGGTCTAGCTGCGAAAATGGTCGATTTGTTCGTTTGTATAAGGCCATTTTTGAATGCGTTTAAACCTAGTTGGTCATTTAGTTTGCAGATTACTTCTCTGTTCTCTGTTCCTTGCTCTATTAATTGTAAACAATTTAGTTCTGCCACCAACGTTTCAACTTGGTTAGCAAAATCTGTTGTTGAACTTGAGTTTTGCTGTATCACTGACAATTCTGAGATAACTTGGAGTGTATTTTTCTTATGTTTAAAAAGTTGATGAATGGTTTCTTTTAATTCTTTAAACGTTTTTGGCTGTTGTACTGTTATCAACTTGTTTCTGACTTTGTCATTTATTTTCGTTGCTATGACAAATTTTATCAGTTTTTCTTTCTCTGTTACCTCGCTAAGATCTGAGTCAACGAACTCTACCAAATTCAAGAAGTTAGTTAATTTCTCTACCTCCCCACTAAATTCTGGAATAATTTTAATGCTCGAAATAATGTCGAATTTTGCCATTTTGAATTCTAGTTTTCCTAATTCTTTATCAATACCTTCTAAATCTCGTTCAATTTCTGTCTGCTCTAATAATTTCTCCTTCTTTTCCAATATTTCTTTTAACCTTAATAGCAAATTATCTATAATTTTTTTTAATGATTGCTGACTGGTATCCTTAGGCGATTTCTCATATTTTTCATTAAAATCTTCCTCTAACCTTTGTATTTCTGATTTCTTTTCAGCAATGTTTTTAGCTGTATAAACCCTGTTCGGAGTTTTATTAAAATTTTCAATAATAGATTTTAAATTTTTAATTATATTCAACATATTTTATTTTTCAAATACATTTTTACAAATTAAATTTTTTTTTTTTTTTAAACGGTTATGTTTTTTACCTCCTCTGACACAATATTTCTTATTTTTTCTTTGCAAAAGTGTTTCGCAATTTTAAAAAATAGGTATACAATTAATATTATTAGTATAATTACTACTATGTCTATCAAAATTAAGTTTGAATTCATAATATTATTATTGTTATTATTATTGTTCGTGACTATTACTTCTTCTTTAGAAGTTTTACCTCCCATTATACTTAGTTATTTTTTGCTTTGTTGCACTTCCTCTCCCTGAATTGTATCCTTTGCAGGTTTTTCGCCTGTTGGAGAAATTTCTGTTTTTCCTCCTTGTTGGCTAGTGTGGCGAGCCTGAACAGATTGCCTATTTCCTGGCGTATTCTCACTTTTCTGCCACCCCTTTCTCTCTTCGGTGTTTTTTGTTCTGGAGGTTGAATTTTAGTTCTTTGCCTCTTTTTGTATTCATCAATTGATAATGGTTTTGGGCCAGCGGTTTTGGTGGCAAGATCGCCATGTAATGTTAAGGTGCCTGACTCTCCTACTAAACTGTGGGGGATATTATTTGGCTTCCCCAAGCCTAAAATTAAATGGCTAAACTGCCGATCTTAGCTGGAACAAAATATTAAAATGAACAAGGCTATTGTGCCGAATTGAGTTCTGATTGGAAAGTCATTTTATTGATACAATTCTTAGCCTATTTATACAAAATAATTCCTTACACACTAACAAGTAAAATATTCACTTATAACATACATATAAACATAATTTTCAATATCTAATATTAAAGTATACATATCATACGGTAAGCTATAATTTTGTTGTGTCATCAAATTCATGTTGAATATCCATGCCTATTTGATGACACACAAACATATTGGGTGAAGTGCAGGCACAGGCAGTGCATATCATAGAGGGACATTGAACCAAAACAAAAGTAATTCAAAGCGTCAAGTGGCATTGGGTATATTTGAATAAGAAGACAAAATGCAGTCGCGTTTATTGACCGTAGATGTAAACAGAGTATTTACTATTAACCGAAAGTAATCTGAGGCGTTAAATGACATTGAGTTTATTTGGATATAAAGACGTAATGCAGTTCTGTTTATTGACCGCGGATGTAAGCGGAGTATCTACTATTGCTTTATGTTTTATAATGCTAAAGCCAATGACCGGATGGAATGACGTATTGTTTTGATTCTATGTATCTGTAGTGTATGAGCACTACACCATGGTCACGGGTAACGTACGGACAAATTCAACTAATTTTATGTTATCAATTTTTCGTCTAGTTTTTGATACGTTACTTACACATGTCATATATTAATTTTATTTAACAGTTTTTACATAAGCCTCTTATTATATGCAAACATTCTGAAGGTATTCCTTTAAATGTCTAAGAAAAAAAAATAAGAAGAGCTGTCACGTACGGACGGGCCAATTCTACCAATGTTCCAGGTTGCTATCTTAATGTTCAAATTTCAGCGAAACTTGATCATCGATCACAAATTTGTTGGAAGGTTGGAGTCAAATTATGAGAATCAATAAAAATCGGTATCAGCGAGAAAAAAAAATGGAAAAAGCACATCGTTATATTTAAAATCATTTTGTAATGTCTTTTCACGTACAGACAAATCACGTCACGACGTGTCGGACAGATTTCAATTTAGTAGTTATTTAAACGCTAAGCACCTGGCTGTGTTCTGACATGCTACGAATTCGGTACTCCATCATTTCTTTTGTCAGTTTGAATGCAGTGAGAATTCGAAAATCGAAGTATGGGCTTGGCGGTTTCGCATCAAAACACAGTTTATTTTTGTGAGGCATTTTAGAGACTGGAAGATAAATCACTCGGGTTTTGGACGTTTAAGGAGAGCTTAAACAAAATTTCGCATTTTCCGTGTAGGGTATTACATAATAATGCACTGTACCAAATTTGAAGCAAATCAGTTCACAGGTTTAGCTATATAAACGTACATTTAAATAAAAAAAAAACTGTTTTATTAAAAAATAAACGAGTTTTAATGGACTTTTTTGGGATCAATATATTATTAGAGTCTTAAAAGATTGAAATATTAAAAATATTCATAGCTCATCAATATTAATAATGAAAAAAGTTTGAAAAACCGTTCCTGACTTACGTTGTTTTAGCCAGAAACGGGTCAGTGGTATACAATTTAAACAAAATCAAAGTTTTTTATTGCTTTTTATTAAAAAATACACTTAAGTATTAACTTATTTCGTTTCGCATTTCAAATGCGTCTGAAAAAGTTCATATGGCACTAGATGAAAGTTCTTCTTCTGAAAAGAAGAGACAGTTCGATTCTGAATTTGAAGAAAGAATCGAAACCAGAAGCACGCATACATGCGCACATTTGAAACTTCAAAATTATCAAATTTTATTTGTTATTTAATTGCCATTGTGCTTTTTCATTATACTAAAATTTGGAATTAAAAAAAAATGGATAGCCCAAACATTTCATCCTTCCAATATCGTCATCTTCATACCTTGCAGTAGAATTTTTGCTTAAGTAAGTGCCATTTCACACGAGGAAACTGAGTTGCCAGCAACTTTTAGTTCCTTGGTGAGAAAGGCAGCAGGAAAGAGGGGCGAACAGAATCTCCCCGGTCGAGGATTTGAGGAGATTTTTTGACATCTCCTTTCACATCTAGGTTTAGGTGTGTTCAACCAAAAGACTTTCAATGGAAATTTCAAAAATTGCCTGCAGATTTGTTTCCTCGTATGAAAGGTACAAGAGATTTTTAAGGAGATTAAAAGAAAACGTCAAAAAAATCTCCAGCAACTTGTTTCTTCGTGTGAAAGGGGACTAAGGAGTTTACTCAAAATAAAAACCCAAAGTGGAGACATTCGTTGCTGTTATTGAGGAATATCAGTATTCAGAGAACAGCTGTGTGAACGTTCCATAACCCAAATTCTGCAACTAAGTGCACAAATACAAACAAACCCAAACTTCAAAATCAAGAAAAGGATTGCAACTTGTTCGTTTGGCTTTCTGGAATCTGGATCGGAGAGCTCCGGAGGGTTCTTCCGGATTACCAAACAAAAACGCTATGGCAAAGCAAATATTTAGCTTAAGGCCACTTTACACGATTATAGAAGTCATATGACTTCTCATATGACCTGTCAAAAAAATCCTACCAAATCGTCTGAACGCACTCATAGATCTCATATGACTTCTCAGAAGCAAAAAGCATATGACTTTTGCATACTTGCAAAAAAGCAATTTTGCTCTTATAAAATTTATTTGTTTATGACTTTTTTTTCTTTCATTTTGGTTTTGACAGATAACCATAGAGAAAATCAAATGCGAATTAAAGATGTATAAACAGAACAAAATGATACACTTATGATTTGACTTGAAATGAAAGCTCATTTGAGAAATCATACAGAAAATATAATGACAGGTCATATGACTTCTATTATCATGTAAAGTGGCCTTTACGTGTGAATTAAACTCAAATTGCAAGTATATAAGAAATTTGACCGGTTTTTCTCTCAAAAGTGAAGACACGAACTAAACAAAAAATAATTAAACTGTGAAATGAGTGAACCTAACACTAATTTTCCTCCTTCTACTTCAGGTAGATAATGTTTGTGACAGAAAAAATAGTCAGAAATTCGACGCTGGATTGAAAAGTTAACATCTTGGATTTACATATGTACGTTTGGGAATCATCGTTTTCAATCCTATAAAAAGTGTGTAAGGAAATAAACGAAATAGGTTAGCATGCAGGAACAAGCCAGATCACGGCCGTAGCCAGGATCAAACGTATGGGTGAGCTGACGGTTGTTTTGGATGAGCGCACATTTTGTTAAGGAAAAATCATAATGCTGGTACTGAAAAGAGCGTTAAAGCATTTCTGAAAATACTCAATAGAATTATTTGACAAATAGCTATATATTGCCTTTTTTTCATTTACAAACGTTAAAATCCTCAGTTTTTGGAATCAGCGATTTTTTTTTTTTTTAAATAGAGTTAAACATTTAATTTGCCCTCCAAAAGTACTTGAGAGTGCTAGGACGCCATATGGCCCTAGGCTCAATGATAGGAAAATCCCTATGCACACCTCCGCGTGGTGGAGGGTGGGTAACGCTAACGTGCAGGGGGACCGAATGGATGCCGGGATAAGCAGACAACCCAGCTTTGCTGGTCAGGGCACAAACTTGTCCTTGGGATGGTTAAAAGCCCCCTTAAGACGGATGAACTGCAGGTGGCGGTCAACGGCATGATAGTCTGGTGGCGGAGGAGCGTTTTTGTTAAAAGGCCAACGGCAGCAGCAGGTAGCGTCTGTAACCCATATTGGGCGGCTACAAAAGGCGTCTGTTTTCCCATAGTGGGCGGCCTCGAGCAGTAATGTGTTTGACCATACAAAAGGCGGGTGTGCCTGTCAAATCTGAGCTTATGTATGTTATTAATCGTATCTCGGAAAACACCATGGTGGAAGGATATATGCTATTACATGAAATATGACAACAATTGGAAATGAGTCCCCAAGAGGTAACCATTTTATGGAGAATCCTTCTGCAGCTTCGGCTGCTGTAAACCGCACATCGGATTTGGGGGTGCGGCATCTTTCGTGTACCAGCGTCAATCAAGACGCCATAACAATAAATGAATCGTTAACAAATAGAAGAAGTCTTTTAAGAAGAGCAAATGATACTTTTGGCTACCGCATACGTACGAAAATCGGAGCATGGAACGTTCGATCCTTGTACGGCGAAGGTAGATACGAGCAGGTTGAGCGTGAAATGCTTCACCTTAAGATCAGTGTCCTGGGCATCAGTGAAACTAGGTGGAGAGGAAGAGCCGAATACAGAGCTGACTCTGGGCAAACGAGAATGCTGTATTCCGGGGAGGATGAAAGAGAGGGTGGCCAAAGGCTGCATGGTGTCGGAATTATGTTGAACGAAGAAGCAAGGCGTAGTCTTATATCCTGGGCGCCCATTTCTGCAAGAATAATGACAGCAAGGTTCCGTTCAAAAATTCGCAACGTCACAATAATTCAGTGCTACGCCCCCACAAATGAAGCGACCGAGGAAGACAAAACCGCTTTCTACACTCATCTTAACTCAGTTTACAGTGGTGTTCCAAGAGCCGACATCATAATTGTCATGGGAGATCTCAATGCCCAAGTCGGATCAGACAACTACGGTCTGGAACGCGTCATGGGGAAACATGGCTTGGGGTCACGAAATGAAAATGGCGATTTGCTGGTCGATTTTTGTAACGCTAATCGTCTTGTACTGGGTGGAACTGTGTTTAAACATAAGACTTGCAACAAAATCACCTGGGTACATCCGGATGGTCAAACTGAAAACCAAATTGACCACATCATGATTCAGCAGCGATGGAGGAAGTCAATGTGCGATGTTCGGAGCATAAGAAATGCCGACATTGGAAGCGACCATCATTTGGTTCTCATGAGTCTCAAGCTACGAACGGCAGCTGTACAACGTCAATCACAGGGTGCAGCAAGGAATTCGAAGTTCAATACAAATGCTTTAAGTGATCCCAACATATGTCGTAACTATGTCACCAACCTTAACGACAGAGCTTCGTCATTAAATGGAATACAACATTCAACAATTGATGAGATGTGGGGTGATATAAAAAGTGTTTTTATGGATGCTGGATCCGAAACTGTACCCAAGCAGTCGAGAGTTAGAGACTCTTGGATATCCCAAGACACCTGGGATAAAATCGAGCTTCGCAAATTGTTGAAGATGCAAATAAATGCCGAAGCAGATGCTCAACGAAAGGCTGAATTGCGAAGAGAGTATCGCTTAGCACATAAGATGGTCTATCGCTGTGTGAGACGAGACAAGAGGGTGAGGTTAGACGGTCTCGCAGAAAATGCGGAAAACGCTGCAAGAAGAGGAGACATGAGGGAATTGTACCAAATATCCAAGGAAGTTGTCGGGAAGAAAACCAACACCAATCATCCTGTAATGGATGTGGATGGTACACTTTTGGTATCAATCGAGGATCAGCTGCGCAGGTGGAAGGAGCACTTTTGTGCCTTGCTTAATGAGGATTCTGTCGAGCAGAGTGCTTAAGTGCCCCAGCTTAACGAGATGCGTAGATCATATAGGGGTATTGACATCGAGCCCCCTACAGTCCTGGAAATTCAATCTTCGATAAATCTTCTCAAAAACAACAAAGCAGCTGGACTTGATGGTATACCAGCCGAGTTCCTGAAAGCTGACCCTGTCAGAACGGCTAGTATTCTACACCCGTTGATACAAGCTGTGTGGGAAAATGAAATCTATCCCAGCGACTGGAAGGATGGTGTAATTGTTAAGTTGCCAAAGAAAGGTGATCTTAAGAATTGCAACAATTGGCGAGGTATTACAGTTTTGTCCGTTTTTCCAAAATTAATGGCAACCATCATTCTGGAGCGGATAAAGGTTAGAATCGAGTCTACACTCAAGAGGCATCAAGCTGGTTTCCGCAGTGGGCGGTCTTGTGTCGACCATATCAACACTCTGCGTATCGTTCTTGAGCAGTCTGCGGAGTTTCAATCACCGCTTTACCTCATGTTCGTGGATTTTGAGAAGGCCTTTGACCGAGTCAACCGTGAATGTATATGGAGATCACTTCTTGGTAGAGGAATTCCCCCAAAAATTGTTGCCATTATAAGAGAGTCCTATAACAACGCAAGATGCTTTGTTTTACACAATGGGCAGCTATCCGACTCTTTCGAAGTGCGGCAGGGTGTGAGACAGGGAGATGTTCTATCGCCAATTCTCTTTCTACTGGCGATTGACGATGTCTTGACGGCCAGCGTTGGAACATCAGAGAGGCAGGGCATCCAATGGAGACCGTTTGAAAGGCTTAGCCACTTAGACTATGCCGATGATATATGTCTCTTGGCAAATAACATCAGCGGGCTGAACGGGATGTGTCAAGCTCTGAAGTTAAAAGGAGAGGCGAGTCGTCTTAAAATAAATAGCAAAAAGACAAAAATAATGCTCACAGGCCGCTCCACACATCAGCGTATTTTAATACAGGAGACGCCAGTTGAAGAGGTTGAACTATTTAACTACCTTGGAAGTATTGTTTCAGCAAATGGTGGTACTGATCTGGACGTTCAAAGTAGAATAAATAAAGCTCGCGCAGCCTTCGGTTCTCTCTCCCAAATTTGGAAATCATGTCAAATCTCCTTGCGCACAAAGTTGAGATTCTTCGAATCCAATGTCAAATCCGTGCTGTTATATGCTTGTGAAACCTGGAAAGTCACGACTACCATCTCAAAGAAATTGCAGGCTTTTGTGAACCGTTGTCTACGCCATATTCTAAAAATTCGCTGGCCACAAATTATATCAAACGAGGAATTGTGGCGCAGGACAAGCCAGGAGCGGCTGGACGTTGACATAAGAAAGCGTAAATGGCAATGGATTGGTCACACACTGAGGAAACCAAACGATGAAATTGCAAAGCAGTCATTTGAATGGAATCCTCAGGGTGCACGGCGGGTTGGAAGACCAAGAACAACATGGAAATCAACAGTTCTAGCAGAAGCAGACTCCCAGAGAAAGACGTGGCCACAGTTAAAATATCTATCTGCAGACCGAGAAGGATGGAAACGATTTGTTGGCGCCCTATGCCCCAACCGGGGTTACAGGACTTGATGATGATAAACATTTAATATTAAAATTTAACTTAAACTTCATTTAATGGCCTTTCCGATTGATGCCACAATGACATGACTTGCCCTGTAAAGAAGAAAAAATGCTTTTGGATCTGATTTCGGAATCGAAAATAAAATCGTACACGTATCGAACCGGTCTTCCCGATTGTCGCATTCAAAAAGGTCGTTCTCGTTAGATAAGCAACCTTATTCTTTTTTTGCTTTGCAGTTCTATATCTGATAGTTCTTACAAAACGTTAAAAAATTCTTAAAGTCCTGTTTATTCTTAGCTATGAACACAAAGGGAAACCAATGAGTTTAAAATCTAAAAGGCTATTGTTGTATTATATGTGTTTTGTGTATTCCATAATTTTCCATTATTGCAGCACACTTTTGACTGAAAAATAACAGATAACGGGGAGGTTGGTATTTATGCAAACATTTTAAATTTTATTTCCAAGCAAACAAATATTTTGACTCAAAATGAAAGCTTGGAAAATCTTAAAATATCTGAGTTTCTTGTGTGAGCTTAATATATTTTTGGGTGAGCCTAGCGTAGACATGGCTGTGGCCGTGAGCCAGATCTTGAAAAAGTATTCTAAATTTCAGAAATAAAATTCATTTTATATTAAAATTAATAAACCATTCAATCTTAATAAATGTTTGTGGTACAGAAATTTATTTTCTTGTTAAATTTGTATGTTAAGAATCTACTTGTTAGAAAGTTAGATTGTTGTTTTGGTAGTACAGGCCCCTGATCTTTTAAAGAAAATTTTTAGAACCTTAAAGCAATACATATTTCGCACTGAAAGAATTTTCAAATCCCTAAATAGTAAAGGTGAGACTTGCCACATATTTTCTTCAGAACACTTTTTTGTAAAACTAAAAGAGGCTTTGTTTTGTTATAATAGGAGCCTCCCTAACAAGAAATTCCATATTCTAGTTTGGAATGAAAAATGCCATAATAAATTTTAAGTAGCAGCTTAGAAGAGCAAACCTTACGCAAAAAGAAGAAATTTTCTTTGTGGTTATAAAACTCATTCTAGAATCAATTATTAATTCCAAATACTTGAATTAATTTGCTATTTCTAATTTAAAACATTTATCACTACAGCTCTTGGAACCAGTAAAAGTTGGCAAGTAACCATAGGACTGCAGGTAAAGTTGAAAAGTTTAAATTTTTGACACTCAGAAGCATGGAAAAGGAGATCAGCATCAAAAATCTTTTGGCCAGACAAACTCAAAAACATTATTTTAGTTTTAGAACTTATTATCAATTTGTGCTATGCAAACCAGATTTTTAACCAGCTGAGATTCCCATTCATATCAGAAATAAGATATATAAGATTAAGCAACTATCTGTACCATATGAAAAACCCACATCATCTGCAAAAGCTGTCAAAGAACCCCTAAATAGCAATCTGAATAAAGCATTTATGTATACTAAAAGAAGTATTGGTCCCAAAACCGAGCCTTGTGGAACTCCCAAATCAACTGTATTTGTATCACTCATAATACCATCAAATTTCACTCTTTGGGTACTTACATTTAAATAAAATCTAAACCGATCGTTTATGAAGCCTCGAAACCCAGCACTTTCAAGTTTGTTTAACAAAATTGCATGATTTACCATATCAAAGGCTTGATACATCAATAAATAATGCGGCTGTATTCTTTTTTCTGTCAAGGCTTACAAATATTTGAGAACAGAAATGTAACAACGCATCTTCGGTTGATTTATTACTTTGAAAACCAAACTGAACATCACTGAAAAATTTCGTTCTCATTAAAAAGCTCACCATTCTTTTTTAACAGCTTTTTCAAAAATCTTACTAGGATATTGATATCGCAACCTGCCCTGACTTGCATTTTTGGTAAACACAAAATATTTTATTTTATTAAGAATCCATTTTTGACGGTTTTTCATAATAATATTAACCAAGGTTTTATGAAATAACAACAACATCAACGACATCGTAATATTAAGCTATTCAAGTGACATATTGGGCATTTCATGTGAAGCGGACAACGAGAAAAGTGGTGGGTCTTGAAATATGTTCATCTTTGGGTTATTTATACTTGATTAGATACTGAACATACGTATTGAAGGAATACAAACTTTGAGGCCTGGTGCTGAATGATGATTTCATAAAAAAGATTGTGAAGCGTGTACTTGTCCGATCAAAACGATTAAGGTGTCTATGGACAGACAAACTTATTTTCTAGGTCATCATTGGAAAAAAATTTAATTTTGTGCTCTAAGAAAACGAGGAAATGGCGAAAATGGCTGTTTTTCAAAGCAAATGTAGCTAACACTATAGCATTTTTTGCAAAAAAAATGTTTAGTAAAATATAATTCCGTATTTTTATTAGGGCACTATTGAAGAAAATTCTTTAAGAAGATACATAATTTTAAGTGCGTGGCTTTCATTCAAAAACACACATATTTTTGTATAGAAAACCGGAAATATAGAAAAAGATGTGGGTAGTTTTTTCTGAAATTTTCTTCTGAACTAATTTTCTTGTTGTAATATTTTTAGGGGTGTCCCCAGAATGTAAATTTAAGTTAGCAGGACGGGGGGCCAGGAGCGTCCGCTGCCAAATTGGAAAACGCATTTCACAAAATATCTCGTGAACCGTGTATGGAACGTCCAAAATAGTATACTTTTTGAGAAATTAAATTTTAAAGTCAATATATTTTTTTGAAAAAATTGATAATTTTTTTTGAAAACTGATTTTTTTTTAAAATGTTGCCTTACTAAGCACCACTTTTCACGGTACTTACTATTCAATGCTCTCGGCAATTTTAAATCAAATACTGAAAACCAGATGAAATTGTCTTTCTTAGAAAGACAAATAAATCGAAAGGTGCTTTCTCCGAAAAAAACCTGAACAAGGCACGAGTACAATAACTTTAGCGCCAAAAATCGATAACGGTTTCTTGTAGAGGGGTCAAAAACAAGCATTTTTACTTGCGATATAGGTACTATAGGGCAAGTTTTGGATTCGTGCAAAAAAAAAATTTCGAGATAACAATTAAACATGACATTACGATGATAGAGAACACGAAAAAAGTGGGTGGCACAATTCTGTCTGTCTGTCTGTCTGTCTGTCCGTACCTCAGCCTACAGCCTTAACCACTGAAGCGATTTTCTTCAAATTTTGAACTTAAGGTTTTTTTGTAACTCTCCAGAGGGGAAATTGAAATTTTTTTTTTAGCTCAAAAAATAACGGTACTTGCCATACAACCGTTAAGGAAAAGCTTATTTATCTCAAAAACGGCTCCAACGATTTTGATAAAAAAAATCAGTGTATTATTGTAGACATGGTGTACTTTTTGGTAAGAAAAAAAATTACCAAAAACATTTATAAACGGTACCTGCCATATAACGGTTTTTTTGATTTTTGGTTTTCTCATTAACCGCTCATCCGATTTCAATAAATTTTTTTGTGCAAAAGCTTTGTTAAAATATTAATAATACTGTATACCAAAATTTTGGAAAAAATTAATTTTGGATTTTTAAAAAAAGATTCAAAATTTTTTTTTGAAAATTCAATATTTCAAAAACGGGTTGATGAATTGTTTTGAAATTTCAGTTTTAAATGTATATTAATATATACTCAAAATTGGCATACCAAAATTTTTTTTGAAAAATGTTACAAAAATTTTATATATAAAAAATTAATTTTTAAGAAAACGGCTCCAACGATTTTAAATTTTTAAAAATTTGCATGCAAACTCAAAATTTTAATTAAAAAAAAATTAATTGTTAGTTTGGATTTTTGTGGTCAGTTAAACTAATGGTTGAAAATGGTTCTTTGTATTTCAGTTTTAGCGAAAATTGAAAATTACTAAAACTCCTTTTTATGATTTTTTTTTGGCTGCTTACATATGTACATAGGTACATTAATACAGTGCTAGCATATACATTACGATATATAAACAGTGAGATATGTATTGGTGGCCATGGTGCCTCTCTGCAACCCCCTGCTTGAGCTCATTATAGGATATTATATAGGGGTAGATGCGAGGTTGGGTGCATGCTAAGTCCATTAACAAAAAAAAAATATTTTTTTTTCTAATTGCCATATTTTTTTTGTAACTCAAGTAAAAAAAAACACTATTATAAAAGTTATAGATCTTTTAATTATCTATATTGTTTGCCTTTACAGTTTCTTAATTGGACTAACGGTTCTCGGTTCGGAGCGAATATACGCTTGAGCCCGCACGGAATAATTTTTTTTTTTTTTAATTTTTTAAAATTTTAATACAATGCTCTATAGTCTATTTTGTGTGAAATAAATTGTGGGATAGTTTTGATTTGTTCGCTCCTTTATGTTTTCGGGGGTGCTGAATCCGAATCTGAGGTTTGCCAACAAAATTTCGTGACGCAACATAGAAAGAAATGCAAAAAATTATGCAAAAATGCATTTTTTGGGCGTTTTTCACTAATGGTTCGAAAACTACTGACTAATCGAAAATTACATCGATTTTCGAAAACAGTAAAAATACGTTTCGACTAGTGCTTGAGTCCAAATGGGTTATCGCAGAAAAAAACTTAAGATAGGAATTTATTGGAAATTGTGTATACTTTCAATGTTACCTGTTACCTACTTTGATGTAATTTTGGATTAGTTGGTAGTTTTCGAACCATTAGTGAAAAACTCCCAAAAAAATGCATTTTTGCATAATTTTTTGCATTTCTTTCTATGTTGCGTCACGAAATTTTGTTGGCAAACCTCAGATTCGGATTCAGCACCCCCGGAAACAAAGGAGCGAACAAATCAAAACTATCCCACAATTTGCATGGTAAAAATACAATATGACTGGACTTTAGATAATAGACTATTAAGTGTACTGTGATAGATACTACTGTGAAAAAAACTGTGAAAGATAAATATGTAAGGAGCGAGTAAGAGCAGCAGAGGATCTTTTTTAACGATGAACATGGTGATGATGACCACCATAGGACATTCCAAAAAGAGAAGAAGAATATCAAAGTATTACATTATCTAAAATATTTTGAATGACTTATCTCCTGGAGAAACCACACAAAAAAATAACGCACTAAGGCTGAAAAACGAATGTGATCCACGTGTCACAGCACTCGTTTTTGTGGTGAGAAAAACTTGAACACCATTTCAAAACTCGAAGCATAAATTAGACTCGGTATTACGAGCATTGTATTAAAATTAAAAAAAAAAAACTTATTCCGTGCGGACTCAAGCGCATATTCGCTCCTAAGCGAGAACCATTAGTCCAATTAAGAAACTTTAAAGGCAAACAATAAAGATAATTACAAAATGTATAACTTTTATAATAGTGTTTTTTTAATTTGAGTTACGAAACAAAAAATATGGCAATTAGAATTTTTTTTTTTGTTAATAGACTGTAAATTTTAAACAAGAGTGTTTAGCGAAAAAAGTTATTTAACATATTTTGTAGAAAATTCAATTTTTAACAAGTTTGCTCTATAATTCGCAAGTTACAAGCAAAAATCAAAATGAATATAAAAAACAAAATGGCGGTCAAATGAATCTAGGTACAGTTGTGAGAAATGTGGTTTTAGACTCGTGAATCAATACCTTATCGAATAGTGAAGTCAAACCTGACCTCAGATTTAGTTCCCACTGAATGTCTAACTTGACCGATTACTGTTTACGAAGGTCATTGAGTATTTAACCTTTGTAAGAGTAAAGTGTTTGTTTTTATGAATAAGGAATGGCGGCTTAGCACCCACTGCTTCATCCTAAGCTTAATAACTTTTCAGTATTTTATTCGTTCGGGGATTTGGTGTCAACAAACGAAAAAAGAATTTCTTTATGAGAGGAAATTAGGCTAATTCCCACTTAAACGTCAACTCCCCCACTGTGTTGCAACTTACCGATGAAGGTGGAAACAAATAAATATATGAATTTTGGTTGGATGTGGCGATGCTCAAAAATCAGCTTATCAATCCTCAAAGTGAGATACCAAAAAACAATGATTTCGAAAAAAGTAGTTTTGGCAATTTTCTCAAAAACTAGAAGACATAAAACCATTCGGTTTTTTGCGTTCGATTCAGAACTGATATTAGCACTAATTACAAAGAGCCAATTCAGCATTTCATTTCACAATTTAAAAAAAAAATGGTCTAAACAGTTTTTTTTTTCATTTATTTTATCAAATGTTTGAGTTTGCATGCGTATTTTTTTGTTGAAAAATATTGACATAAATAATTTAATTTAAATTAAGAGTTAAAGATGAGATTGTTGGCTTTCAAAAAAGGTATCACACTTCGTTGTAAGTGTTGATGTTGTTTTTTAATATTTTTTTTTCATTTAAAGTCGTTTTTTTTTTTTAAACTGTCCCTACCTCCTAAACGGGTTGAGATAGACCCCCCACTCATAAAATGCTTGTTGACCCCTCTCCAAAAAACCGATAACGGTTTTCGGCGCCAAAGTTATCGTACTGTCCCCCTGAACAAAGATATGTTACTTTATTCGCCTTATAAACATATCAAAACATACCAGACATAAAAAAGTACCTTTCGTTATTTTTTAATTTCTCAAAAACTAAGAAAGATTTTTACATCTGGTTTTCAGTATTTAACTTATAATGAAAGCATTGAACAGTAATCTAAACAGTCTGGTGCTTTATAAGGCAACATTTTTAGAAAATCAGCTTTGGAACAAAAACTATCAATATTTTTCAAAAATATTGACTTTAAAATTTAATTTCTCAAAAAAAGAATGAAATATTAACTTTCAAATTAAATTTCTGTCCCTGTAACTTGGATTTACATTCTGGGGACACCCCTGAACATATTGCAACAAGAAAATTAGTTCAGATCAAAATTGCAGAAAAAATAACCCACATCTTTGGCTACATTTCCGGTTTTCTATACAAAAATATCTGTTTTTTGAATGAGAGCCACGCACTTAAAGATACATAAATCTTCTAAACGAATGGAGATCCCACTCTACGACTTGGCACGTAATTTCTATAGTTTATATACCACATTTTGAAACTTAAAAAAAAAATATAAAAACTGACAAAGTTTCTTAAAATTTGATTTGTTCCGCTTTTATATCCTAAAAAAATCGATTTCCGGTTAAGATTTCAATACCGAAAACAACATATAATTTACCATATATCTCAATTTAAAAATAATTTTTCTGTTCCTTCATTTAATTAATAAACATTTTTCTCACAAACCTTAAGCCATAGCTCACCAAAACTTTACAAATCCATAACTTCAGCACCAGGCCTCAAAATTTAAAATCCTTCAATACGTATGTTCAGTGTTGGACAATTTCAACACTCACCACTTTTTTCGTTGCCCGCTTTACGTGAAATGCCCAATATTTTGATTTGGACTTGGACTTTACTTTTTTCTATAAACATGAACGTATTTTATTTTTTTTGGAATATTATTTATGCGAACGTCCGCTAAATGGGACGATTCGGTAAAGCGAATTGATTAATCAATTCTGTTTTAAGTACTTGTCAAGCCTTGGTTTGGAGTCATATTTTCTAGCTTCAATTGTTGAAAAATTATTTGAAAAGAGTTTTTTCTGCTTGTCTATAGTTTGTTCGGGGTTTCGACCATTGTCTTTCAGCTAAGCTGTTGAAGCCATCTGAACAAAGCAGGCGACAACCCTGCACCACAATAGTGTCCATGGTCTAAATTCGGTTTCGTGAATGCAACGTGTTTGCTGGTATCCTGATCAAGCTTTCGTGATTCCGTAGGGGGTATCAAAATACTTTTTGTTTCGGCTTGAGCGTCTGAAGTCGAGCTACGGGGCCATGTGGGAAGAAGTTGTTATTAACTTCCAACATTTCATCGCCGGCTGGGTAGAGGCCTGGTTCTGGGTACACTTGAAGGCGAATCCGAACGTTACGTGGGCGGTTCTCAAAACAGCCCTGATAGAGCAGTTCCGGAGTCTGGAAACGGATTCATGTCGAGAAGGTTATACGATAGTTATCAGGCACAAACCGAAACATTAAACGAATTTTATACCGCGATACAAAAGCTTAATAGATTCAGGATTCCCAAACCGGATGCAGAAATCATTGACGTATTGAAAAACAATGTGCGTCGGCAGATGGGAATGCTGCTTATAACTTTCCACACCAATTGCCTAGCTGAGATGGTCCATGTCTGCCGCAAAGTTGAAAAGTATATTTTAGATCGCGAGCAAAAAGCACGCATGGGGCCTGCAATACCTACTCGACGAAGTGGCATCTCAGAGGAGGTTCTTGGAGATAGAGAGGAGGAGGAACCTGTTCTACTCGAGATAGAGACTTTCCACCCTTAAAAAGAAAAGGATACTTGTTGCAAGGTTAAGGGACATTCGTTCTTCGAATGCCCTGACTTACAGAGGAGTCTTTTCTGTTCTAGGTGTGGCTGGGATAACATAACCTCTCCGCAATGGGAACGAGTCGAAAAGCAGTTTGAAGCCCCCGGGGGAATCGCTCTCTGGAGAAGAACCCGGAGTTGCATTGAAAGTCGCTGTTAAACCCTCTCCCTATTCTAGCAACCCTGAATCCTTTCCAAACTTCAACGAAACTCCACCTTTAATCGAGCTGATGTTCAACCTTCACCTATTGCCCCAAGACAACTCAAATTTGTACACGAAAGACTTCAAAATTACCTCGACGTGCGGAAACGCATTTTCGGAACCCAATCCACCATCGTTTCCGAAAAAGTGGCCAAACTGATGGGGAAGTTTCGAAAAAAAGAAAGCATACGGAGCCATTGAAGCCACGACCGACGTTGTGCAGCTCGGACGATCCACGACCCTCCGCTACCGTCCACATTTTTGGAGATGGTGGGGCCAGTATACGCTGCTTGGGTGCGGATGGCTTCGAATTTCTCCAAAAACAATCTTCATACAATCTCGAAACTTTCTTTTGATAGTCCAGTGCATTTATAAAATTGTATATGGGCGCCCAGTTGTTTGTAACACCCCCAAATTTTATTTTATTATTCGAAGGGTAGTTGATTGAAGATCATAACCCTGATCTTCGAAATTAACCGTTTGGCCGCCATCTTAGATTTTGTTTCATTTTAGTTTTTATTAAATATCCCGGTTCCTAGAAGTTCTACTAAAAAGTGTTTGAAACAAAAATGTAGAAAATAAAATTTTTCATCTGTTATGTGAACAACATTTTTTCGATATTTTTAATATTTAAAAAGTTAGAAGCCCACTAAAGATTTTTTTTTTATTTTCCAAGTGTTTTAGAAAATTTAGCACATTCGCCATCGGAAATTAAAAAAAAATTCTATCAAAAGTTTCAACAATTTTGCAATATAACTTTTTTCTTTATTCCAATAATTGAAAAAGATGTGAATATTTTTGTATTAACAGTTTTATATTGTTTTGGAACAAAAAAAAATGAAAATCATGACTTTTAAAGCGGTTCTATATGCTTAATACCAATTTTAAGCTTTTCCTTTTTTGTTTCAGCTTTTGCTTGTTTGTACCACCATTTTTTTCAACAATGGCCCATTTTGCATTTTGGATCTTGGTTGTCATGACAAATTTAATACTTTTGGCAAGTTTTGTGAGTGTAAGAGTTTTCTCGTGGATGCTATGGTAATAGTTCTACTTCTACACTTACCCCTAACTTAAAAAAAAAATACCCTTTCACCACAGATATTAAAAGTGAATTCTCTTAATTCTCGGTTCTATTTACAAATGAAATATTTATTTCAAGTTTCATTGAATTATTAGTTATTTTCATAGGGTTTTCCGTTATATTTTATCTGTTGTACTTAAAAAAAGTAATCATTACATAAAATGGGATGTTTGGGTAGTCGTATAAAGAAAAGAAGAAATTGGTAATATTACCCAAAACTATTTAGAATAATTAAATGGAAATATTATCTAAGCATATTAGACCAAGAACCCAGGGCCGCCAGATATACGTCATTTTATCATTGCTGAATTTTTTTCTGTGAATGCACACTAGGGTAGGTAAGGTATGGATGAATGGATAATACCATTGTATATAAATCTAATAGTAGTATTACTTGAGGAAAAAGATACTAGCGCTACGGACTACTGAAGCAAGAAGTATATTATTCCCTCATCATTGCTTCACTCTCAACTCACAGCAGAGATCAAAAAATATTTATTATTTCCTCACTACATGAGAAGGCAATTATCTTCTTTCTTCTCACGTCACAGCAGTGCCACAATATACGAGAGTGAGAAGGGAACAAAAAAAGAGAACCAAAACAAACTGCCGACAAAAAATTAAGAATGAATTGGTATGTATGTATGTACTTGTACATACATTATGGTGGTCCTTATATTGGGTTTTTTTGAGTTTCCAACTTGGATAGGCATCAAATGACTCTAAATAGAGAAGAAAATTTTTCCTAATTTTTTCAGATTTTTATTTCACCCCCCTGGTCTCCCTTTTTTCACTTCAAGGTACAAATGATGGAGTTGGGGTGATATGTATAACACGCGAAAAAAAAATCAAAACTTATAGATTAGATTCAGACGAGAAAAAAATCGTATTGGAAGGGGGGTCTATTTTCCCCCGTTCAGGCGGGAGGGGTAATTTTCTAAAAATTTGACTCAAAATAGAAAAACAGATATTAAAAAACAAGAGAACCACTTACAATGGCATGCTAAAGCTTTTTTCAAAGCCATGAATCCAGTCTCTAATATGTTTTTTAAATCAAGTTTTTATTGTAAATAGTTTCTGAAAAAAAAATAATTTTCAAACGTAAAAAATTATTACTTTTGTTTTTATTTTTAAGCTTGAAAATTATTTTTTTCAAAAACTATTTACAATAAAAACTTGATTTAAAAAACATATTAGAGAGTGGATTTGTGGTTTCAAAAAAAGCTATAGCATGTCATTGTAACTGGTCCCGTAGTTTTTTAATAATTTTTTTCTATTTTGAGTGAAATTTTTAGAAAATTACCCCTCCTGCCTGAACGGGGGAAAATAGACCCCCCTTCCGATACGATTTTTTTCTTGTCTGAATCTAATCTATAAGTTTTGATTTTTTTTCGCGTGTTATACGAATCACCCTAACTCCATCATTTGTACCTTGAAGTGAAAAAAGGGAGACCAGGGGGGTAAAATAAAAATCTGAAAAAATTAGGGAAATTGTTTTTCAATGTTTTGAATCGAATGAGGGCTATCCAAGACAATATCCAATTTAAGGACCACCCTAATGTACATGCATACATACGTAGGTATAGACATTGAGGAGAAGAGGAAATAAAAAAAGAGGATCAAAACAAGTTTTTATCGTTATATAAAGGTTCAATACACATCGCATGTTTTCTAAACAGAAACAAATTCTTTTGTTCTCGATGACTATTCTTTGCCAAGAAAAAGCACCGAAAATGCCTAACGTGTAGGGAGCCTTTAAAATAGATTGGAATGAAAATTAGAAACTGATGTCGATTTGCGTAGGTATTCGTTCTTATTTTCTTGTATGTAGGTGGAAACAGGTTTTTTATTTTTGTGTCGCTTTCTATGTGGTTTGTTGATGTGGAGCGTCGAGTTTCTAAGATTTAATTCAAAGCAATATGAGGCCGTGAGTGCAAAAGTGGTGTAACCCATTTTTTGGCATTGTTGATATTTTTGTCTCGTATTTTTACATTTATGCATTAAAAGTCATCAAAGCTAAAATTTTAATTTCTAAAATATCTAAGCTTTCCAAAAATGTGAGGTATACTCCTTGAATCTCAGTTGAAATAGTATGTATTAAAAATCGATTCAAATCGAAAAATATGATAAGAAAAAAGTGGGTTAAACCACTTTTACACTCACAGCCTCATATGATATGGAAAAAAAAACTTAACATCGTTGGAGCGGTTTTTAAAAAAATTAATTTTTATATTACAAATTCTTACAACATTTTAAAGGAAAAATGTTGATATGCAAGTACTTATTTATTTAGGTGAAGTGAAATAACGCCAAACGAAATAAAGCCGAAAAAAAATTTGGTCTTATTTCGTTTTTGAAAACGTAATAAGACCAATTTGGCTTTATTTCGTTTTCAGTTTCATAATTTCAAATAATTCTGCCGAAACTGAAATTTTTTTTCCTGACATAAGAAGAGTAATGAAAAGAAGTTTATTGGTAGAATAAATTTGAAGTTTCCAGATTATTTCAATGCAAAAGAAACTTTGCATACACTCACCTCGCACCCACCCCAAATCCTATAGTGAGCCCAAGCAGGGGGGGTTGCATACCTCACTGTTTATTCGCGAATTTTTAAGTTTCACACACCTAATAAATCCTCTCCTTTATTTGGTTTGTGAAATTTTAAAATTCACGAATAAACTGTGAGGTATGTATGCAACCCCCCTGCTTGGGCTCGATATAGGATTTGGAGTGGGTGCGAGGTTGGGTGAATGCAAAATTTCTTTTGCATTTAAAGAATCTGTATTTAATGAAACTTTGAATAATATAGCCGAAATAACGATTCTCAAGAAATATTTGGCCTTTATTCTGTTTTCGCATTGCAATAAAGCCAAAAAACTGATTGAGATAGATTTGGTTTTATTTTGATTATTTCCATCGGGTATAAGAAATAACACCAAACTGGCGCTATTTCGTTTTTGAGGTGGAAATAAGGCCAAATTCAAAATTTGGCTACATTTCGTTTGGTGTTATTTCACGTCACCATTTATTTATGAACATATAAAAATAAAATTTCAAAAAAAAAACTGTGAACCCGTTTTTAACATATCAAATTTTCAAAAAAATAATTTGAAACTTTTTTTTAAAGTCCAAAAATTAAATTTTGAAAATTTTGATGTGCAATATTATTTAAACTATGTATATAAAAAAATTAATCTACATCCGTTCTGCTGATAATGAGAAAATTCAAAATATAAAAAACCATTGTATGAGAGGTACTACTAATAGTTGCTAGGATTAAAATTTTATAATGTTTGATAGTTTTAGCATACGGAAAAAGTTAAATTAAAATCGCAGGAGTCATTTTTGAGAACAAAATATTTTCTTTAACCGTTTCTTAGCTTTTGTATGTAAAATACCGTTGTTTTTTCATAAAAGCAAAATGTTTTCTTAAAATATTTTAGAATGTATTAAAAAACTCTTGAGTATAAGTTTCAAAACTATCGATCATTTCGTTTTCGAAATATTTGATTTCCATAAAAAAATGGAAACATTTTTTTAAAATCCATAAAACAATGTTTTCAAAATGTTGGTATACAATACTGTTTTATTTTTTGGAAGCTTCTGTATAGTAGGGTCGCTTAGCAAGAAAATCTGTTTTTGCCGGACAAAAGCACCAAATTTTTTTTAGGTACTACTTAGGTCCATAGCTTGAGATTTAGGGTAGGTTCCATCTCGGCGGTCAGCCATCTTGGATTTTATAGCCGCCATTTTGAAATTCAGGTATATTATTAATATCTCGGCTTCTAAATCACTTAGGATCCCAAACTTGGTGTTTAGGTATACATTTTTGGGGTCAGGGAATACAACCACATACTTTTCAAATGTTAAAGTTTGCAAATATACGAAGGGGGCATGGGGGTCATGACCCCCTTGCTCCAAGACAATCATATACTATATTTAGGGTCGGATAATATATATACACAAGTTGAATATGTATCTAAACTTATACAAGGAGGGAAATGGGGGGTCATTACACCCCCCCCCCCCCCCTCAGAGCCCAGGAAAAAGTATAAATAAAAAACAAACTTCATTTAAACACACAGAAGTGCAAAAACTGACGCGATGGACGTACTAGCCCAAATTATTTCATAACCGTAATGTTACCTTTTATGAGACCATGGTAATATTATTCGCGAAGACTGTATGTTTTGTCGAATCGAGTTTTTCTGAAAGGAAAATGAATAAGTTAAATGCAAATACAAAATGCTGATTTTCATCATCTTGGACTCCGTTCAACAAGAAAACAGAAATAGAAAAAATCTTAAAATATCATATAGATGATCATAAATCAAATTTAAAATTTAATTTCTTTGTCAGCTGTTTTAAGCAATATCTATGTTTTGGTTAGTTGTCTAAATGCGACCATTTACGCAAAATTTTTCTAAGTCCCCTATTACACGATGATTCTTTGCCTCTGACTCTTTTCGAACATAATGAAGAATGGCTGTAGTAGGTGTATGATTCGTACTGTTGACACGGACGTGGTGGTAATCCTCATTGGCAAGTTCCATCACCTGATGAACTTGTGCACAAATTTGAAGATTTCTGTTGTCTTTGGTACGGGCAGATCATTTAATTATATAGACATCAATGCTATTAACGAGAAACTGAGCGTACAAAATCCTTGGCCTCCCCGTATTCACAGTTTACGGGTTGCGATACAACATCTTCATTTTTCGGACGAGGCAAGAAATCTGCATGGGAGGCATTGATTTGTTATCATGAGGTGACACATACCTTAACATGCATAGCATAACATCCCTACACAGAGCTTGATGGTGAACATTTAAAAGGCTAGAACGCTTCACGGTAAATACAGTAATTCGGACAGTGTGAATGATGTCAGCAAGGAGCTGTTTTGTCAGAAGACTAAGACAGTGGAGAAACTTCCACCAACAAAAGATGTACTACTTCAACACTCAAAGCGGGCTGTATATATCAGGCAGGAGTATGGTGTACCAGTGAACACATTCAACAGTGTGCTCCTAGTCCGGAAGGCTGGGGCTGGACTCAGAAAGAAGAAGGTGGATCATGGGTTCCTGTATGGAACACATTACCTATAGCTTCAAAGGCATGTACTGAATTGGTGAAATGTAATTGTTAGAGTCAAAAAGGATACACTGGTAGATATGCATCCAAAGCTGCTCGTTGGAATTGAACTGATTGATTGATCAATGCAATTCAACATCTTTCATATGTGATTTCTCTTGTATTTAAATTTTATATATTAATATGTATGTACATGTAATAAATAAATAAATGAATTGGGTGGCGCAACAGCTCGTGGAGAACCAGGGCCTACTCACAACCATTCCTGTGTGCGTGTAATTGGCAGGAATATAGGGGACCTACAGGTTTTTGCCGAGTCCGAACGGCTAAATGAGAAGCACTTTTTCATGACAAGTATACTTTTGGAGGATTTGTCAGTTCTTCGCAAGAGGCAGAACCTCGGATAAAATATTTCTGTTTTTAGGTGGCACGGCTGGGAATCGAACCCACACCTTCGGCATGACAGTCCTACGCACTATCCATCATGTCACGAGGTACTACATGTACATGTATGTATGTACATGTACATATTTCTTATTTCATTTTCAACCTTATATCCTAGAATTACATATTTTTGTCACTCGATTCAATAATTGGATAGTTTGTTATTAATATACATATGTATATTCGACATTTTTAAGATTTTAGGATTAGCCGCGTATAAATATTTAATATTTAGCGAGTTCAATACTGTACTCACCCCGAACGTTTCGCTGCGAATTGCATCGAGCGTGGTCACCGGGAAACTGCCAAAGAGATGTTACGAGCGATTTTGGCTACGCAGGTTGTAGCGTTGCATCGGCGGCTAATCCTAAAATCTTAAAAATGTCGAATGTAAACAACCGCGAAAGCCTTAAAAGTTATACATATGTATACTTGTACAACCTAACTTAAATGAAAATGAAATGGTCTCATAAAAGGTAACATTACGGTTATATGAAATAATTTGGGCTAGCCGTACGTCCGTCGCGTCAGTTTTTGCGCTTCTGTGTGTTTAAATGAAGTTTGTTTTATATTTATACTTTTTCCTGGGCTGTGAGGGGGGGGGGGTGTCATGACCCCCGATTTCCCTCCTTGGATAAGTTTAGTCAGATACATTTTCAACTTGTGTATACACATTATCCGACCCTAAATATAATATTTGATTGTCTTTGAGCAAGGGCGTCATGACCCCCATGCCCCCTTCGTATATTTGCAAACTTTAACATTTGAAAAGTATGTGGTTGTATTCCCTGACCCAAAAAATGTATACCTAGACACCAAGTTTGGGATCCTAAGTGATTTAGAAGCCGAGATATTAATAATATACCTGAATTTCAAAATGGCGGCTATAAAATCCAAGATGGCTGACCGCCGAGATGGGTCCTACCCTAAATCTCAAGCTATGGACCTAAGTAGTACCTAAAAAAAATTTGGTGCTTTTATTCGGCAAAAACACATCATCTCGAAATTTGTCGCTAAGCGACCCCACTAGTATAAAAAATGATTGAAATCATAGTCATATAGTTTTGACAAAAATGTTCAGTTTAAATGAAGCGCAACTTTGGATGCTCTGCCAGTCAATTTTAGTCGTGTTGATAGAAATTGTATAGTTCTCGACCGTTACTTCAGAAATTTAAATTCAATAAAAATATGTAAAGGGAATATCAAATTGTTATTTGTTACTGTGATGTTGGACTTTATTTAATTAGACAGAGGTGAGGTTATTCCGGCGAGATGTACTCTGAGACTGACTCATTGTTACTCTTACCACAATATCCCCCTCAAATTTAAGATACATTTCACATCATTATTTACAATTTCTTTAGGTATACCAAATCTTGAAAATAGATAGTTTAATTGTGTGACTACTGGAAATATTATTGCCCATATCAATACATTCTAGCCATTTAGTGTATGCATCAATTACCACTTAAAACTTTTTATTATATATTGGACCCATGTAATCTAGATGCAGCCTTTGCCAAAGACCATCAGGCCATTCCCATGATATTAATGGTGCCCTTTCTGGATTGTTTCTATGCTTCAAACAATTTTCGCATGATCTTATGCTTTCTTCGATGTTTTTTATCCATTAAAGGCCACCAAAAATAGCTGCGACCTACACTTTTTGACTTGACGATGCCCATGTGTGAGCTATGTATTTCTCGCACAACCATTTCCCTTAAAACAGTAGGAACTACTAGCCTAACACCCCAAAAAATACAACCAGACTCTATTGTAAGTTAATTTCTTCGCAAAAAGTATGGTTTCATATTATTCTCTTCTACATGTCCTGGCCAACCCTGTAATATGTATTTTGTAACTCTCTTCAATAGTTCTTCTTTTTCGGTATCTTCTCTTACTTTTTTAAAGAAAACTTGAACAACACATTCCTGCGTGAAATTTATGCAAATATCATTCGAATGGAGTTTTTCACTCCCTGGGCCATCTACAGGTGCACGTGATAAATAATCAGCCATATTATCTTTGGACTTCACTAGCTCTAATTTAAACTCATATCCTGACAAAAACAAAGCATAACGTTGCAAGCGGTTTGCTGCCATTGGGGGTATGCCCTTTTTAGAACCAAATATTGCAAAAAGAGGCTTATTGTCAGATACTAACGTGAAACTTCTACCATAAATATATTGGTGAAATTTGTTCACCCCAAACATTATAGCCAATGCTTCCTTTTCTATTTGCGAATACCTAGTCTCTGTTTCTGATAATCTTTGAGAAGCAAATGATATTGGTCTTTGAACCCCGCTGCTGTAACAATGTACCAAAATGGCAGCTACTCCGTTTGGACTAGCATCTACAATTATTTTAATAGGAATGTCCCACCTCGCACTTCTGCTAAAAGTGCCTCGATTTTGGTTATCGTATACTTGTCTACACATAACTGCGGATTTAAAGTAACTTTGTAGTCACCGCATATACGAACTTCTCCATTTTTCTTCAGAATTGGTACTATCGGTGTACCCCACTCTGAATAATCTACTCGCTCAAGTATACCTAAAAGGACAAGTTTTTCTAGTTCTCGCTCTACTTTTTCTTTAATTGGCAAAGGCAGGTTTCTTGCCCTAACAAATTTAGGCTCCGCATCTGGCTTCAACTTTAATTTCACTTCATGTTTATTGAAAGCACCTAATTTATTATCAAAAACCTCCGGATATTATTCAACAATTTTAATCAAATCTTTATTAGTGCTTTCAACAAAATTTACATCTTAAATTTTTATGTTAAAAATATTCATAAAATCTCTTCCAAGAATTGGAGATCCCCCATTTTCTACTACAAATAATTCCAGTAGCCCACTCTTATTTTTATACTTAACCGTTACCTTAATGAACCCGACTGGAGTTATCGAGCCTCCGTTGTAGCTTTTAAATAATTTGTTTGTGGTTAAAATCTCAGAGACACAAAAATGTTTTTCATACAACGAAAGTGAAATTGCAGATATTGGAGAGCCACTGTCAATTTCCATTGTCATCGCAACTTCATTTACAAACACATTCGCAGTTATTGGACTCTTCGTTACCAAAATAAAATAGACATAATTCTTCTTCATCACTGCTTCTATAATCATTTTTCTCCGAAACATATTTGATTGAATTATTATTATTCCTAACCTTATTTTGTATCGACCGCATGCTCGATGTACACATTTTTTTAAATGCCCTTTCTTATCAAAGGGCACGGTAGTGCCCAGCCAAGTTCGCGGCACTACACCCTTTTTACAGGAACAAACTCAGGCGATTTTCAACCCCCCTCTAACTTCAGTACCAATAAAGTCAGAAACTTCAAATTCGAAGTATTTGCTGAACTGATCAAACACAGGTGGCTCACCAAATTTCAACTCTTTAGCATTAGTAGTTCCCAAGATATAGGACTTCAAAAATCGCAAAAACCGTAACTGACTGACTCACTGACTCACTGACTGACTGACTCACTGACAGATCATCAAAATTATGGAGCACTTCCCGACATCGTAGAAACTTGAAATTTCGCACAACGGTAGGCCTTGTGGTACATACAAAGGAAAAAATCGAAAATCTGCAATTTTCTGTTCAGGGGGCGTGGCATCCACCCACTTTCTTAAAAACTCTTATAAATTATATGGAGCACTTTCGATTGTTGTAGAACAATGAAAATTGGTAAGTTGGTAGGGTTTGAGGTACTAAGAAAGAAAAAAAATGAAAAATTGGAATTTTCCATACAGGGGGCGTGGCATCCAACCACATTCTTAAAAATTCTTATAAATCATATGGAGTACTTCCGATTGTTGTAGAACGATGAAAATTGGTAGGTCGGTAGGCCTTTAAGTACTTAGAACAAAAAAATCGAAAAATTGGAAGTTTCAGTTCAGGGGGCGTGGCATCCACCCACACTCTCAAAAATTCTAATAAATTATATGAAGCACTTCCGATTGTTGTAGAACGATGAAAATTGGTAGGTTAGTATGCCTTGAAGTATTTAGAAGAAAACACAATCGAAAAATTGGAAGTTTCAGTTCAGGGGGCGTGGCATCCACCCACATTCTTAAAAATTCTTATAAACTATATGAAGCACTTCCGATTGTTGTAAAACGATGAAAATTGGTAGGTCGGTAGGGCTAAAGTACTAAGAAAGAAAAAATTGAAAACTTGGAATTTTGCATTCAGGGGGCGTGGCATCCACCCACATTCTTAAAAATTCTTATAAATTATATGGAGCACTTCCGATTGTTGTAGAACGATGAAAATTGGTAGGTCGGTAGGACTTGAAGTATTTAGAAAGGAAAAAAAATCGAAAATTTGGAATTGTCCATTCAGGGGGGGGGGGGGGGGGTGCCATCCACCCACTTTATCAGAATTGCTATTACTTTCACCTGGCAAAATAAATCTTTGCAAAAAGGAGTGAAATCGCAACAAAAACATAAATGTTAAAAAAGGAGCCAAGTTCTTATGTGTACAAGAAACCTGTGCGTAAAAAGTCAGCCAAAAAAAGTAATGAGATCTAAAATATATGCCAGGTCTTAAGTTCATGAAGTTTAATATCAAATATCTTAAGAAGAGTAATATCGAAACAATTCCAAATCATGACAGAAATTTGGTAATTAATGATTACTGATTAAAATTTGGTGGATTCACTTGGCAGTTTTTCTCTTAAATACTTACTTAATCACAAATTTAAAATGTATGAAAACTTGACCAGTGAACCCACCAAATTTTAATCAGTAATCATTAATTACCAAATTTCTGTCATGATTTGGAATTGTTTCGATATTACTCTTCTTAAGATATTTGATATTAAACTTCATGAACTTAAAACCTGGCATATATTTTAGATCTCATTACTTTTTTTGGCTGACTTTTTACGCACAGGTTTCTTGTACACATAAGAACTTGGCTCCTTTTTTAACATTTATGTTTTTGTTGTGATTACACTTAATGCATACATAATCTCTAAATCTACACTCGTTCTCAAAATTTTTCGTAAATCCACAAACGCTGCAACACTTTCTTGGATTCTGTCTGGAATTTACTCTGGCTGTCGAATTTTTTTGGGAAGGAGTGTAATTATCATTTTTTGTTCTTTGATTAATGTGATAAGAACTACTGTCACCACCTCCCTCACTGCTCGTTGAAGGTTCGACTTTAACATGAGCCTTCTCTCCTTGATTCAATGTGTCGTATTGCTGCCTTATGCAATCAACTGTAGATGCTATTTGGATAGATTTTTGAAAGGTTAGATTCTCCGAATCTCCCAAAAATAATTTGTTTTTAGCAGCACCTCTGGGTAACCCCATAATAAACCGATCTCTTAAAACCATTTCACAATGAATATCGAACTTACAGTTTTTTGCCAGTTCCCTCACTCTTGCTGCCTACATGCTTATAACCTCGTGTACCTCCTTTGTTGCCTGATAAAATTTGTTTCTTTCTGCAAAAACCGATATTGTTGGCTCAAAATGTTTACCCAATGCTTGTATACAGCTTGTATATGTTGTGGTTGTGTCACTTATTAACAATGGTTGAATTAAATTCTCCAGCAACTTATAGGATGTTGGACATAAGCCACCGATTAATATTGCTTTTTGTTTTTTAACATTTGCTGCAGCCTCAAGCTCGTTTGCAATAAAAAATTGTTCCAATTGAACTTTGTATCTCCCCCAATCGTCCTCCCCGTGGTTGAAGGTACGCACGGTGTTCTTTTATCTTCTTTATTCGTCGCCAGTTGTGATGTTGGACTTTATTTAGTTAGACAGAGGCGAGGTTATCCCGGCGAGATGTACTCTGAGACTGACTCATTGTTACTCTTACCACAGTTACATTTATAAACTTATAAACTTTTTGTATTTTTCTCGGATGAAGTTGCTAGTAATAAATATAATTATGAAAAATGTTTAAAACAAGATCAAAGGGCACGGTAGTGCCCAGCCAAGTTCGCGGCACTACACCCTTTTTACAGGAACAAACTCAGGCGATTTTCAACCCCCCTCTAACTTTAGTACCAATAAAGTCAGAAGCTTGAAACTCGTAGTATTTTCTGAACTGATCAAACACAGGTGGCTTACCAAATTTCAACTCCTTAGCATAAGTAATTCCCGAGATATAGGACTTCAAAAATAGCAAAAACCGTAACTGACTGACTGATTCACTGACTCACTGACAGATCATCAAAATTATGGAGCACTTCCCGACATCGTAGAAACTTGAAATTTCGCACAACGGTAGGCCTTGTAGTGCATACAAAGGAAAAAATCGAAAATCTGCAATTTTCTATTCGGGGGGCGTGGCATCCACCCACTTTTTAAAAAATTCTTATAAATTATATGGAGCACTTTCGATTGTTGTAGAACGATGAAAATTGGTAAGTTGGAAGGGCTTGAAGTACTTAGAAAGAACAAAATTTAAAAATTGGAATTTTCCATTCAGGGGGCGTGGCATCCACCCACGTCCTTGAAAATTCTTATAAATTATATGGAGCACTTCTGATTATTGTAGAACGATGAAAATTGGTAGGTCGGTAGGGCTTAATGTAATTAAAAAGAAAAAAATTGAAAAATTGAAATTTTCCATTTAGGGGGCGTGGCATCCACCCACATTCTTAAAAATTCTTATAAGTTATATGGAGCACTTCCGATTGTTGTAGAACGATGGAAATTGGTAGGTTGGTAGGGCTTAAAGTACTTAGAAAGAAAAAAAATTGAAAAATTGGAATTTTCCATTCAGGGGGCGTGGTATCCACCCACATTCTTGAAAATTCTTATAAATTATATGGAGCACTTCCGATTGTTGTAGAACGATGAAAATTGGTAGGTCGGTAGGGCTTAATGTAATTAAAAAGAAAAAAATTGAAAAATTGAAATTTTCCATTTAGGGGGCGTGGCATCCACCCACATTCTTAAAAATTCTTATAAGTTATATGGAGCACTTCCGATTGTTGTAGAACGATGGAAATTGGTAGGTTGGTAGGGCTTAAAGTACTTAGAAAGAAAAAAAATTGAAAAATTGGAATTTTCCATTCAGGGGGCGTGGTATCCACCCACATTCTTGAAAATTCTTATAAATTATATGGAGCACTTCCGATTGTTGTAGAACGATGAAAATTGGTAGGTCGGTAGGACTTAAAGTACTTAAAAAGAAAAAAATTGAAAAATTGAAATTTTCCATTTAGGGGGCGTGGCATCCACCCACATTCTTGAAAATTCTTATAAATTATATGGAGCACTTCCGATCGTTGTAGAACGATGAAAATTTGTAGAACGGTATGACTTAAAGAACATACAAAGTTAAAAAAAAAAAATTGAGATTTTTCATTTAGGGGGCGTGGCATCCACCCACTTTCTCAGAATTGCTGTTATTTATATGGAGAACTTTCGGTTGTCGTAAAATTATTAAACTTTATAGATTGGAAGTGCTTGATTTTCACCTGGCAAAATAAAATCTTTGCAAAAAGGAGTGAAATCACAACAAAAACATAAATGTAAAAAAAGAGCCTAGTTCTTATATGTACAAGAAACCTGTGTGTAAAATGTCAACCAAAAAAAGTAATGAGATCTAAAATATATGCCAAGTTTTAAGTTCAGAATATTTAATATCAAATACCTGAATTAGAGTAATATCGAAACAACTCCTAATTATGACAGAAATTCGATATTTAACGATGACTGATTAAAATTTGGTGGATTTACTTTGCAAGTTTTCATACATTTTCAATTTGTGATTAAGTTTAGTAATTAAGGTTCAGACAAATGACGTTCGAATTCGAGCGAAATTTCCAGCCTTTTCTTTAGCTGGCAACCTAACCTAATCTTGCTTGTAAAAGGCCATTTTCGACAACGTCATCAGCGTCAAAAATGCGTTTTGCAGAATGTTCTCAAACGCAAACTGCAAAAGTCTGCTGTTAGAAAAGGCAAATTCAAGTTTTACTGCATAAGCATTGTGTTCGATAATACAGTTTGCTAAAGTGACATGTTCGAAAACATCATGTGGGGTGCAATTCTGCAGTCAAAAATCGAATTGGAAACAAAAATTTTGAGAAGCCGGAGAACGTGTTCATAAACGTCAAATGCGTTTGCAAGAAAATTGAAAGACTTTGATAAAAAAGATTTTGTGCGAAAAAACCATTGCATTTATTTGACAATGGGTCATATGCAAAAAGATGAGTTCAAGCTGTTTTCTCACTTTTTTGAGAACTTTCTTAGCTTCGTATGCAAAAAAAAAGTTACTGACCGAGTTAGATCTCACGTGGTGAGTTCAATCTCACAGTGATGAGTTCGATCTCATTTTGAAAGCTCTTATGAGATAGAACTCGGTATGCTATGCAAAAAGGTGAGAAAACAGTTGATTCCGTGAGATCGATCTCACAAATTATTGAGCATGGGTTTTCTCTTACTCAGCTCATATACAACCGTCAAGATACCAGAATTTCAGCTTAATTTTGTTACAAATTAAGTTTATAAAAATTGGAGATTGGAAATTGGAATGTTATGCATCTACCTACTCTTGTCAAAAAAAGGGAACAAGATATTTTTCAATTTTGTTTAGTGATTTTTGAAGAGCTGTATTTTGGTTGTAGGTGGCCGTATTGCGATGAAAGAAAAATCATTTTGCGGTTTCATGTTTCCTGTACAGAGGATTGTTGGCAAATATTTTTTTAAAGTCTGTAGTTACCGTTATTGCTCAAATTTTCTATTCCTTGTTTTTTTTTATATTTGATCACTAATATTTCAGCAAATAATGACAACATACAAAACTCAAACTCGAATGAGTGCCTCCTACGTAGCTATTCTAAAAAAAACCTTTTGAAATTGTATAGGATTATGTTTTCACATTTTACCGTTAGAAAATAAGAGTAAAAATAAATTGAAAACCCGTTCAATAAATTAACATCAAAACTTAAAAGAATATTTAATGTATATTAATATGAAAATCTGCAACACCATCAGGTAATAATTCGATACGTATTTGCAAAGAGGTAAACAAATAACCAAGAGACAATCACAAAAGTTGTTTTTTTTTGCGATTTTCTAAACGGCGAAAGAAAATCCATAAAATCCTCTAAGATTCCTTTAGAATATTCCAGTTTTTAGAACCGCCCTTCAATTCTGTATTTTGTCACTATTTGCTTAAATATTATTGAAAAAAGACTAAGGTATCTCCTTCAGTTTAAGCCAGATATCTCAGGTAAAAGAAAATTGTACACCAACACAAAATAAAGTTAAGTGAAGCTGAAAAAACATGTTACATGACTTATACATTCAATTGACTCAAAAATTTAAATTCAAAAGAAATTCAAACAATTAAGAAAATAAAAAATAGAAAATATTTTCCTTGCACAAACAAATTATTTGCAAACAAAAGTAAAAACTAGAAAAACTAAGCAGTAGGTTGTTTTCTGTTTCATGCAAAATACACTTAAAAATTTGTATTTAAATTTTGTTTTCTTCATTTTTTTGACTATCGCAATTTCACACTGACCACTTTTTCAATATTTTTTTTTCCGTTTGTGTATACATCAAATCGGTTTTTATAAACATACATGTAGCATCTCATTTCATTGCTTAAACCCCTAGTACTCGCAAAAGCTTACGAACATAATCCAACTGAATTTTAAACACCAATTTTTCGTTTCCGCGTTCAGAGAAATGTATGTTTTTTCTTCTTCTACGCACTGCACAGAAATAACAGACAACTATTAAAGATGAAGAGCTTTGAGATCGATCTCATATTCATCGAGTTAGAGCTGTTCAGAGCGAGCGACCCATTGGGTCGTATGCTAAAAGATGAGCAAGATCTCTGAGTCCGAGTTAACGAGCTTGAACTCACATGTGAGATCGATCGAGCAGAGCCGAACTCGGACTCGATTTTATATGCAAAAAAATGAGTTCGCTCTGAACAGCTCTAACTCGATGAATATGAGATCGATCTCAAAGCTCTTCGTCTTAAATAGTTGTGACTGTTATTTCTGTGCAGTGCGTAGAAGAAGAAAAAACATACATTTCTCTGAACGCGGAAACGAAAAATTGGTGTTTAAAATTCAGTTGGATTATGTTCGTAAGCTTTTGCGAGTACTAGGGGTTTAAGCAATGAAATGAGATGCTACATGTATGTTTATAAAAACCGATTTGGTGTAGCTATACACAAACGGAAAAAAAATATTGAAAAAGTGGTCAGTATGAAATTGCGATAGTCAAAAAAAAGAAGAAAACAAAATTTAAATATAAATTTTTAAGTGTATTTTGACATGAAACAGAAAACAACCTAACTGCTTAATTTTTCTAGTTTTTACTTTTGTTTGCAAATAATTTTTTTGTGCAAGGAAAATATTTTCTATTTTTTATTTTCTTAATTGTTTGAATTTCTTTTGAATTTAAATTTTTGAGTCAATTGAATGTATAAGTCATGTAACATGTTTTTTCAGCTTCACTTAACTTTATTTTGTGTTGGTGTACAATTTTCTTTTGCCTTAGATATCTGGCTTAAACTGAAGGAGATACCTTAGTCTTTGGTCACTAATATTTAAGCAAATAGTGACAAAATACAGAATTGAAGGGCGGTTCTAAAAACTGGAATATTCTAAAGGAATCTTAGAGGATTTTATGGATTTTCTTTCGCCGTTTAGAAAATCGCAAAAAAAACAACTTTTGTGATTGTTTCTTGGTTATTTGTTTACCTCTTTGCAAATATGTATCGAATTATTACCTGATGGTGTTGCAGATTTTCATATTAATATACATTAAATATTCCTTTAAGTTTTGATGTTAATTTATTGAACGGGTTTTCAATTTATTTGTACTCTTATTTTCTAACGGTAAAATGTGAAACATAATCCTATACAATTTCAAAAGGTTTTCTTTAGAATAGCTACGAGGCACTCATTCGAGTATGAGTTTTGTATGTTGTCATTATTCGCTGAAATATTAGTGATCAAATATAAAAAAAAAAAACCAAGGAATAGAAAATTTGAGCAATAACGGTAACTACATACTTTAAAAAAATATTTGCCAACAATCCTCTGTACAGGAAACATGAAACCGCAAAATGATTTTTCTTTCATCGCAATACGGCCACCTACAACCAAAATACAGCTCTTCAAAAATCACTAAACAAAATTGAAAAATATCTTGTTCCCTTTTTTTGACAAGAGTAGGTAGATGCATAACATTCCAATTTCCAATCTCCAATTTTTATAAACTTAATTTGTAACAAAATTAAGCTGAAATTCTGGTATCTTGACGGTTGTATGTGAGCTGAGTAAGAGAAAACCCATGCTCAATAATTTGTGAGATCGATCTCACGGAATCAACTGTTTTCTCACCTTTTTGCATAGCATACCGAGTTCTATCTCATAAGAGCTTTCAAAATGAGATCAAACTCATCACTGTGAGATTGAACTCACCACGTGAGATCTAACTCGGTCAGTAACTTTTTTTTTTGCATACGAAGCTAAGAAAGTTCTCAAAAAAGTGAGAAAACAGCTTGAACTCATCTTTTTGCATATGACCCAATGGGTCGTATGCTAAAAGATGAGCAAGATCTCTGAGTCCGAGTTAACGAGCTTGAACTCACATGTGAGATCGATCGAGCAGAGCCGAACTCGGACTCGATTTTATATGCAAAAAAATGAGTTCGCTCTGAACAGCTCTTACTCGTTGAATATGAGATCGATCTTAAAGCTCTTCATCTTAAATAGTTGTGACTGTTATTTCTGTGCAGTGCGTAGAAGACGAAAAAACATAAATTTCTCTGAACGCGGAAACGAAAAATTGGTTTTTAAAATTCAGTCGGATTATGTTCGTAAATTTTTGCGAGTACTAGGGTTTAAAGCAATGAAATGAGATGCTATGTACATGTATGTTTGTAAAAAACGATTTGGTGTATTTTACAAACGGAACAAAATAATTGAAAAAGTGGTCAGTATAAAATTGCGTTTAAAAAGCTAAATGCGATATTCCAAAAAATTTTTTGAATATGTTTTTTGAGATGAAGCAAAAAACATCCTACTGCTTAATTTTTCAAGTTTTTAGTTTTGTTTGCAAATAATTTTTTTGCGCAAGACAAATATTTTTTATTTTCTTAAAGGTGTGAATTTCTTTTGAATTTAAATTTTTGAGTCAATTGAATGTAGAAGTCATATGTAATATGTTTTTTCAGCTTCACTTCACTTAATTTTGTGTTGGTGTACAATATTTTGTTTTGCCTGAGATATCTGCCTTAACTGAAGGAGATACCTTTGTCTTTGTTCACTAATATTTTAGCAAATAGTGCCAAAATACAAAATTGAAGGGCGGTTATAAAAACTGGAACATGTATTCTAAAGGAATCTTTAAAGATTTTATGGATTTTCTTTCGAAGTTTAGAAAATCACAAAAAAAAAAACAATATTTGTGATTGTCTCTTGGATATTTGTTTGCCTCTTTTTGCAAATATTATGGAATTATTACGGTGTTGGTTTGCAGATTTTCATATTAATAGATACCTTAAATATTCCTGTAAGTTTTGACGTTAATTTATTGAACGGGTTTTCAATTTTTTTTTACTTTTATTTTCTAACGGTAAAATGTAAAAACATAATCCTATACAATTTTAAAGGTTTTTTTTTATTTGTGTTTCAAGTTTGAGTTTTGTATGTTGTCATTATTTGCTGGTTTATAAGTGATCAAATATAAAAAAAAACAAGAAATAGAAAGTTTTTGTCTCGTATCATTTCATACGGTTAGCAATAACGGTACCTGCATACTTTATAAACAAATATTTGCCAACAATCCTCCAAGAAACATGAAACCGCAAAATGAATGTTCTTTCACGAAGTACAGCTCTTCAAAAATCACTAAACCAAATTGAAAAATATCTTGTTCCCTTTATTTTTGGACAAGAGTAGGTAGATGCAAAACAAAATTGGAAAAAAAAGTTCTTCGCTAAAATTTTTATAAACTTAATTTGTAACAAAATTTAGCTGAAATTCTGGTATCTTGACGGTTGTATATGAGCTGAGTAAGAGAAAACCCATGCTCAATAATTTGTGAGATCGATCTCATGGAATCAACTGTTTTCTCATCTTTTTGCATAGCAAACCGAGTTCTATCTCATAAGAGCTTTCAAACTGAGATCGATTTCATCACTGCGAGATTGAACTCACCGCACGAGATCTAACTCGGTCAGTCATTTTTTTTTGCATACGAAGCTAAGAAAGTTCTCAAAAAAGTGAGAAAACAGCTTGAACTCATCTTTTTGCATATGACCCAATATCTGTATTTTAGTTGAAATAAAATTATAGATCGAAACCGAGATGAACCGTATCGTTTGCTCAGATGCCTTCGTCCATCGATACAAAACCAAACTTTCCGACATTGAAATAAAACACAATGTATTATGTACATGTACATTGAAATAAAACACAATGTATTATGTTATTTGATCATCTATATATTAATACGTAAACACTTTTCTATATCTCCCTTTTTAACTGACTTAATGGCATCGTATTTTCACAATTTTTTTTTATTTGAAAGGTATAGCCAATCGCTCTGGCAGAATCTAATTTTTATATTAATATGTTGCCATTAAAACATTAATAGAGAAAGGTCGAATTTCGACCACGGGGCGATACTAGTATTTGTAATTCCATGAAAAAGTGGACACGAAGATAGAAAAATGGAAAATTTATCTCGCCCCCTGTCCATTATTCGCTAGTTTTAAAATTAAAACTACAAAATATCCTTCAAGTAACAAACATACGGCTGAAAATAAAATGAAATTATAAAAGGCGTAGTCCTAAATTTTTAAGTTAAAAACGTGAAATAACGTGAGTTACCGACTTTTTGTAACGCGAGTTACCATGTATTTTATAAAATTTGTATAAAATATTTTCAAAAATTTAAAATTTATGTACAGATATAAACACGCGGATAAGTTCTTATATCTTATTTATCAAACCAGTTAAGCTTTATTGGTTTGTTTAATTTTTAGAAAATATACATAGTACTGCTACAAAACCCTTGTCCGAATATGGTAACGTGAGTTACCATCATGTTTTAATATATTTTACTAAGAAAGAATTTATTTTTCCCAAATATTTTATTTTTTCCTAGCAGTCAAAATCACTACCACGTATAGCGTATACATTTTGTTTTATTTATATTCATATAAGTATTGGAGTTTTAATAAAAGAGAACGTAAAACTCTCCCAAATGTAACGTGAGTTACCATGGAATTGCCCATATATGGATTATAACTTTGTAATTATTGTTGTTTGGGCTTTTATGATCATTTAGGTAGATGCAATTAATTAAAACAACTAATTCATATTTTACCCTACGTTTCGCCTGGTTATTTTCCAGCTTCCTCAGGGGTTCAATTTATTAAGCTTTAAGAACAATTATACAATTATACTGGTATTAGAATAAAATTTTTTGGACATGTATATACATATGTTTATTTAAAATTAGCAAAGAGGTATTATTAATTTTATTTGGTCTATTGCACTTACTTGATTTTGAAAAAATAATTTTTGGTTTTACATTTTATGTCAATTTTTTGATGATGTTACGTTAAAAATAAAATAAATTTACATTTTAATTAACAACACAATTGAAATAAATTAAATAAATTAAAACACTTATTGGACAACAAAGATTAAACCTAGTATCACTTTTTATCACAGATCAATTGTGAATGGCAACACCGTATGCAGAGCTTATGTTGTCAATGTCTGCCTTATGATTCATTGTTATTGACATTTTTTGTTGGATGCGAAGACTTTCCAACGTATAGCGGGTGGTGGTGCGGCTCTCTCTATAATTGTTCTTAAAGCTTAATAAATTGAACCCCTGAGGAAGCTGGAAAATAACCAGGGGAAACGTAGGGTAAAATATGAATTAGTTGTTTTAATTAATTGCATCTACCTAAATAATCATAAAACACAATGATTAAAGTGGAAATACAAAGAAAATACCACTCTTTATTAAAACTTTCCGTCCGACCTTCTCGATTGTGACTAACTTTCGTTACACATTTTATTAACAATATACTTAGCATTCGTTAAGTTTTAATATAAATGATTCATATAAGGTCAAAGTATCGACTACAGAGTTGCCAGAGTCATGTAGTTCGATACAATAGCAATATTTGCGTCGAAAAATGGCAACCAGGCAATCATTTGACAGTCGAATTGACGAAACAACTATCCTTTCCTTAGATATAAAAGTTCCATCCAACTTCTCTTCGGCAATGATTGCTGTAGTCGTTTCCTGGTTTATCTCCAATCATCTTCGTTGGATTCGCACTCTTCGGTAGTTTAATAATATAGAACACGGAAGTTCCCAAAACACATCCATAAAAGTGACAAAATTCTCACAACAAAAACGTATCGTATGGCTAAAACAGATGTGCAGCACGTCAGCACGAACTCGAAATACATGTGCATACTCTTAAGGTGCGTATCCATTTTAGAGTAAAAAGGCGGTGAGCAGCTCTGAAGAAGTTCTCGAGAGTAAAACTCGAAAGTGGACACAGACACAGTCATGAAATAAGCTCACCAGAGGGGAAGACAGATATAGATATAGATACAGAGAGTCGCTCTCGAGAGTTTTCTAGTGAAGGTACTCCCTCAATGGAAACGCACATTTTAATTTTTATCACAAAAAGAACTCTATCACCCATTTAGTATGAAATTTTTTGGTATTTCTCAATAATTTTTATACAAAAATGTAGTTTATTATTTTAATTTTAATGAGATATCTTTATCCTGTAGATCCGATCCGGTAATTAGGTACTTGTAAATCGACGTATTTTAAAGATTACATTTTTTTTTTTTTAATTAAAATCAACTTCAAGGTTGAAAATTTAGATGAGTGCCCCTGTCGCCTCTTCCGTTACATTTAAGTATAAAAAAACCACTCACTAATTTGTAGAGTAGGGTTGGAGGTTGAGAAATACCTGTTTAAAACACTATTTTCCAAATTGTGAAATTTTTCGTTCAAAGCATATTGAAAAGTGAAATTGATTTGGAATTCAACCTGCTCCCTAGTATGAAATAAATTGACTTTTCTCACAAAATGTTATATAGTAGCCTGACATTGTTCTTTTAATTAAAGTTCTTAACTTTTAAGATCGAGATCAAAAGCCGAAGTTATAAGCTTTCCACTCAGTCCATTGCTATCTGTGCATAGCGGAACTTTTATTTACTTAACCTGGTCAGCCAGCGGCCAACGAACAACCACTCATTGCTGCAACGCTGCGCTGCCAAGAAGATTTTTTATAAACCTATAACGAAATTACCTTTCATTTTGATTAAATTTTATTAAAGTCATATTTTATGCTTAGCTCGTTCTTGCCCAGGGGGGGGCAATTGCACCCATTGCCCCCCCCCCCCCCTTGTATCCGCGGCTGGCTGAACTTGATCGTTTTAGACGAGAAACACAGGAGTAGGTACCTACCTAACTCTACCTATCAAAAAACTATAACAACCTTGTAAGAAAAAAAAATAGTGACCACGAAGATTTATATTCTTGGTTCATGTTTTCAACGAAAAATAACTCCACATCAATAGCTAAAAACTATACATACTGATTGAAATCACATTTCAGCAAAGAAATCACTCAAAACTCCAATTAGGCAGGCAGATACCTTACTCCGTTTAGAGTTCATGAAAAATGGCTAGAAATATTGAAACATAACAAATTAATTGAAAAACTTCTGGTACAAGAAAACTAAACTCAAACTACCTACGAATGAGTTTCTCTATCTCTATTTTAGTCTTTTTCTTATGCGTTTATAATTTTTCTTACTTAAAAACAAACTACCATTGTATATAAATTCTATAGTATTCTCATGAAGAAAAAAAGCTCGTGGCCATCTATGCGTCCAAATGTTATACTAATTTTTGTTAAGGGATTTCGGTAAGGCGATCACAGCGAACCTATCGACCAAATGTCTTCCTACAAAATCGTGTTTCATGAGAATACTATAGAGTGTATATACAATGAAACTACCAGAGTTCAGACAAAAGAGACCGAAACAATCAAACCCGAAACCGCAAACAAGTTTTTTTCTCTGTCATTTTCACCCGGGTTCAAGGTTCGTATTATCCATTCGTTCATACCTACCATAGTGTGCATTCACAGAAAAAAATTCAGCTATGATAAAATGACGTATGTCTGGCGGCCCTGGGATCTTAATCTATATATACAGGGTGTCCTGTAAATAATGGATAACCTTGCGACTGCTAAAACAAATATTTTCCTAATGGTTACTATGTTATCGGCCATTCCAAAAATTTCGAAACCAAGCAACTCAATTTCAAATTAAGGGAAAAAATATATTTAAATATGCCAATATTTTCAATATATATTAGAGTTAACGAAAAAATTGTAAATATAAAATTTTACTTGTTGTTGTAAAATAGACAAGTGATCAAAAAAGCTCATACTTTATCATTCGTATCTGGGCATTTTTCGGCATTTTTGCCGCTATCAGTTCTCTATAAATTGTGATGCAAATGGCGATGTGCAGTTAAGTTTTTATAAATGTTTTCAATACACTACTTAAACTCGGAACTATTTCATGTCTTCTCCGTTACCGAAAAATGACTAAAGTTGGTATAAATGGTGAACTATATTAGTGTTTGTAAAATTATTCCGCATACAAAGCAAGACTTGAAAAAGGATTATGGTGGATTTTTTATAGATTTTTAAATCATGTCTTACTGTCTAAATAGGGTAACGGAGAAGACAAAATTGCACTTTCTCATTCAAATTTCAACGACTCACAGGCACTTTTTTTTTTAAAGTCTGAATTTCTTTGATCCTCTTGCTTAAAATGGATCAAGGTAACTAAAAAAAAATATGTGTTAAATTTCATTGAAATCGGTTGACGTTTACACGTGCTAGCGAGCACTTGAAGTTTTTCATATAAAAAACATGGTGTTTTGACAGTCTTTTACTCAAAGGGCCCGTAAAAGTGTAAACGTTGATGGAAAAACTTTCAACTTGGCAAATATGCTAAATACCATAAGGAGTATACAAATATATTTTTTTTTATTTTTGTAAACAACAGTTACTCCATTTAAAATAGCAACAAATGCACAAAAACAACGATTTTTAATTAAATTTTTTGATGGGGTTAATATTATGCTAAACTATTGAAAATATTTTTTTTTTGATACTCCTAACAGTAGTTAATTTATATGCTAAGTTTAAAGATTTTCCATCAACTTTTACAATTTTGCTGATATTTTGAGTAAAAAATGTGAAAACCCCATGTGTTTTGAATGAAATATTTCAAGTACTCGCTAGCACGTTTTAACGTTAACCGATTTCAATGAAATTTTACACACATTTTTTCAATTGCCTGAATCACTTTTATCATTGATGAGAATAATTTAAAAATACGAATTTCAATATAACTGAACAAAAAAGAAATCTTTAATCGTACGTGTCTTCTCCGTTACCATTAGCTGTCTTCTCCGTTACCATCTTTCATATTTTTTTCTGTTAGTAAAATGAAACTTGGCATTAAACCAAGGATGGTTTTTGATAAATGTTGGTTTTATGAAAGTGTGCAAAAAAAATCAACTTCATATCTTAATGGACGGCGCAGAATTTTAAACTTCAAGGCAATGGTCGGAAATCTCTAAATCGTACGTGTCTTCTCCGTTACCGTCTATTTTTTTGAATAAACTTACTAAATTTCATAATTTTTTGGTGAAACTTCTGTGTCGTGTACTTTGTGATGAATTCTTAAAAACCACTGAGTTTCATAAAAAAATATTAATTTCTTAACAAGAAAAACCTTACTACAAGCGTCCGATTGTCTTCTCCGTTACTTTGGAATGGCCGTATGATGCTTTTTCCAAAAGTTGTTAACAAGTACTTTTTTCCTCAAATACGTGAACGCTACGACAATGGATGAACAATTTTTACTATTTTTTAATTTTTGTAATATTTTAGAATGACTGTTGTAACAGATAGGTGGTAAAATTTGATAGTCGTTATTGCACTTTTTTTATTATAATTGTTTTAAATATTTTTTTCAGTACAAACATTTATTTTCAAAAAAGTTTGACCATCTCTTATAAATTGAAATTGTATGAGAACATGAATGGCCAGTTATTTTAAAAAGTTGTCTATTTAATGCACTTTCCAAAATGGTATAACACATGCTTGTGTTTTAACAAAATAACCAAGCAAATTTGTCAATCATCTAATAAAGCAGCTTTTAACATTTTCGCAAAATGTCTATTAAAATCTAATTTTTTTATTAAAATGAAAACACCATTATTTTGAGATTACATACAGTGATTTTAATTTCTTTATTAAAAAACTTTTTTATTTGTTTAATTAAAAATTAAAATCTAAAGCTTGAATGCATTTCGGCTAGTCTACTAGCCATCATCAGCAACACGACTGAAGGAAGCTTTCTCAATAACCTTTACATACATAATTATTCCTACATGACATGTTAAATAAATAAAATAAATACAATTAAAGAATTACATTTCTAAAAAGCTTTTTCAAAATAAAAACAAAAACAAAAAATCAGTAAATTTAAAATTAACTGAGAAAAAGAAGGAAAGAGAAAAGAAAAAACATTATTATTATAAATTGAACAAGCAAGACTCTATATTGCCCATATCTGCATTCAAAGCTGCTGCATCTCTGTGGATGTATAGGCTATCGTTCACACACTTCAAGAGCCTAACATTAGCAATTGTTGTTGATAAATGTTGTTCTTGTAATGCGTGCATTGCAAAAGCGGACTTTCTTGGCTCGTTGTTTCTAATCAAAGAAGAAGAAGTAAAGGAACTGGCATATCGTGGAAACAGTGAAGCATTTTTCAAAATAGTGTGAGTTACACAAACACAAATGCATTGCCCCAGGGTCGCAGTGCAGTTACACGGCTGAAGGCTGGGGCGCCCAAATGAAGCCAGATTTAAAAAAAGAAAAAAACAATTGAGATGCTTCCGTCATTTTGCCGAGCTGTAGAAAAGTGTACAGAGATTTTAAATCATAAAAATAGTAAAAAAGCCTATTGAACTGAATAAAAAAGTGAAATGAAAGTTAATATAGTGATTACTTTGAAAAACTTTATTGATAAGAAATATATAAAAAAACATGTGGTGATGCATTAAATCATATAAAAACGCCTATAATACGGTCCACAAATATTTCTTTTCACAGGTAAGTTTTCTCTCATATTCTTCTTAATAAAGTAAATTTTTTTATGGTAGTGTACTTTTAAACCGAAATAAACACTTCGTGACGAGGATACAAATCCAACAAGATAAATAGGATTCTGCTGTTACCCATTTAAAAATATTTTATTTGAAGCGTTAAAAAATAACTCTGCAGTACGGGCGCTAAATGGATTTGAGCGCCTTGCCACCACCAACAAAAACTAGATCGACCCTGTGCGAGAATTTCTCATTTGACAGATGAGTCTCAACGAAATCACTGGATTAAAGTATATTTTTGTTTTCAACAAATTTGTTATTTTTATTGCAAATTGCGATAAAATCTTAATTTTAAAGTATTCTTAGATAATTTATTTACCTAAATAACATCACGTCACGTTACTTAATATGAAAATATCAGACAAAATTAACTTGTAAACAAAAATGTTTGTATACTCCTTAGTATAGGCGTTTTTAGAGGATTTAACGTAGCCACCAGATGCTGTTTTATATTTTTTAAATAAATTATTGATAGTATTCACTATTCTAACTTTTATTTCACTTTTGTATCTAGTTTAAATAAACTTTTTCACTTATTTAACAAATTGAAATTTCAAAACACTTCCTTTCAGCTCGGCAAAATGACAGATGAATCTCAATTTGTTTTTTTTTTTTCAATTCTTGCTGCTTCACTCACGTACACTGTATATGTGATATACACCACTTCCTTTACTTCTTCTTCTATGTTTCTAATGTTGTTGTTATGCTCTTTGAATCTCGTTTTCACACAGCGTTTGGTTTGACCATAATATCTTCTGTCGCATTCATTACAAGAAATCTCGTAGATCCCAGCTTTGTCAAGTTGTTCTTTTTTATCTTTCGTTGAAAGTAGCATGTTTTTTAATTTGTGTGGATTAGAGAAGGCGAGTTGCATATCATTCTTATTAAATGATGTTTTTAAAGAGTTGGTGATCTCTGGAGTGAACGTCACAATAACTCTTTGCTTCTCCCTTTCTAGTATTTTGTTTTGTGCAAACAATGTGGATAAATTAGATTTTTCTCTTTTTGTAGAATGTCGGCGGATTATTTTGTCGATAATTATTTGGCTGTACCCATTGACTGCTGCGGCGTTTTTTATATAGTTATACTCTTTTGTGTAATTTTTCATTGAAAGAGGCAGGCTGACTAATCGGTGGGCCAACGAGTTGAATGCTGCTAGTTTATGTTGTATGGGGGTGTACGAATCACTGGGGATGAAGCGTAAGGTGTTTGTGTTTTTATGATGAATCGCAATTTCAATTCTGTTGTTCAATCGGTGTAGCTCCAAATCAAGAAAAACAATTTTGTTATTTTCTTCAATTTCACATGTGAAATTGATCTCGGTGTATTGTTGGTTTAGGATTGAAAGTAAGTTGTCTACTTCGGAACGTTTTATGATTAAAATGTTACAATAACCTCCAAATTTGGGTTGGACAAAGATTTTCTCTTTTGATGAGTTAGGGGGTTCAGTGCAAGTATAAAACTCGATTTGAGGTGTTAAAAGCCCAACTATTTGTCTACCATATTGAAAAACGAGTTTTAAAAAGTTTTCCGTGGCAACTTAAATTTTATTAGTCTTAGAAAAAAAGCTTTGATACAAATTTGTAGCAAATTCAATTCTCTTCAATTTATTTTAACACACTTGTTGCCCTTAAGTTACACATAAAAAAGTTATAATCAAAATTTAAACACTTTAAAAATTAATATGTTTTTGATTATAACTTTTTATTTAGGGTAAGAAGTGTGTTAACATAAATTGAAAAGAATTGAATTTGCTACAAATTTGTACCAAAGCTTTTTTTCTAAGACTATATTTAAGTTGCCATGGAAAACTTTTTAAAACTCGTTTTTCAATATTAGCCCAGGAAAAATGTACTTTCGCTGCGGAAAAATTCCAAGTGAAGATTTTTGAATGCAAATATCTTTAATTGTGCCTAAGGAATACGCATGCGAAAGTCTACAAACGAAACTGGCTTGCGTTAAAAGTTATTCAAGGTTAAATGTCGAAAATACCGGTTTGCCACGTATAACTTTGAAACGGTACATGGTATTAAAAAGTAATGCGTACAAAACTTGTAGATAATATGATTATCTACAAGAAATGTTAAAACACTTTTTTTTCCCTGACAGATGGTTAAGAAGATATCGGCGTTTCAAAAAACGTAAATTGACGAAAATATCCCTTTTTTGCGTATAACTCAGAAATGGTGAATGTTATTTATAGGCAAAGTTTGTATACTATGTTACCCTCTATTAAAAAAAAAATTAAATTTTTTCTAAGAGTAATAATTTTAAAGATATAATTATTTGAAAAATTTCGTCAAAAACCTGAAATTCCAGACTTTTGCTTTTAAATCTTAAATAACGAAATTTTCATAGAATAATTTATGTTCAGCTTATAGACTATAATGTAATCTACAAAAAATATTAACACACTTTTTTCAACACGAGTGACCAGTAACAAGAAATTGCTACTTCAAAAAGGTTAAGTATTGAAAATAAGGATTTTTCGCTTACCACTCTTAAACGGTATATGTTAGAAATTTTATTTTTACACAGTTTGTAGGTTATTTACCCTTCTACAAGAAAATAAAAAAAAAATTTTGTTTGCGGTTATTTAAAAGATAAAATATTTTATATAAAATGCACAAAAGTCAAAAATAATGGTATTTTGCGGTTTTCTCTTAAATGGGGAAGTTTTTGAAAAATAATTTATACTTTTTGTATAAACAATAATATTCTCTATAAGAACTTTTATGAAGACTTTTTCGATATAAGGCCCCAATAAAAAGATATTGAGGCTTCAAAAAGTATCAATTTTCGAAAATGCTGGTTTTTCCGGCCCAAAATGATTCGCCCAGTGACATAAAATAATAATAGGATTTTTTAGAGAGACATAGTACAAACATTTTTTCATACTGAGGGGGGGGTCTATCTCCCCCCAATTAACCGGGAGGAGCAATTTTCTGAAAATAGTACTAAAATTAAAAAAAAATTTAAACAAATGGCAACACTTAAAATAAAGTACTATATTTTTTTTGAGATTTTCAAGTTTGTTCTTTAATTATTTTTTCAAAATAAGTTATTACTGCCAATAGTTTTCGAAAAAAATACCTTCAAACCCAACATTAAAAAAAAAACTGAAAAGAATTATATAGGTACCTACTGTTCTTTTTTCAAAATATGAAATCAGGAATTATGTTAGTTTCTATTATACACTTTTCCTGTAATTTTTAAATGAACACTGAAAACCAGATGGTGTTATGCCATCTAGTTTTCGAGAAAATTGTAAACTAAGAAAACTATTTTTTTATTATATGTTTTTTTGGTAGTATATCTAGGAAAAATGCATTACCACTTCGGGAAAATTCCAAGTTAAAATTTTTAAGTGCAATTATCTTTAAATTACCATAAAGAATACTCGTGCAAAAGTCTACACACGAATCTGGCTTGCGCTAAAAGTTATTCAAGGTCAAACGCCAGCAGAATCTTCTTTTAGAGCATTACCTTTTTTTTTGGATAGTAAGCCCAAATAAGCCCGAAAAATCCATAATTTAACCCTTTTTTGGGCTTTTTGGTAAAAGTACCATTTGTTTTTTCTTAATTTCTCAAAAACTAAGAAAGATTTTTAAATTTGGTTTTCGGTAATGGACTTTTAAATAATGAGGGCATTGAATACTGAAGACAAAAGAAGCACTTAACTACGTAAAATTTTGAAATATATCGACATTTTTTTTTTAAATTTTGATTTTGAAATTTAATTTCTCAAAAACTATTCGCTTAAACAACTTGATCTAAAAACGAAATGCAATAATGTAGCTCTACTAGAATGGTCTGTTTCTTTACCTTATTTCTTCAAAGTAAGCGAAAACAAATAAGATCTAATCACTGCCTTTTAATTCTTGATTTAAGCAAATAAGTATTCGTTCCCAGAAGTTTTTTAGAATTTTTTTTTTATTCTGAAATTGAAATTAAACATTAACTTTAATAAATATTTATCCAGGCATTTTCAAAATTTAGGAACTTCTATCGTCCTACCCCTTAAAAGTGGTCAAGATAAATAAATAAAGTTATGTGCCAAAATTGTTTGAAAACGGTTAACGTTAACGTGCTGACCCGTGCCGGCAAGCACTTGAAATTTCTCATACAAAATACTAGAGGTTTCTGAGTTATATACTCAAAATTTCGTTATAAATGTAATAGCGCGGACTGAAAATCTTCAAACTCTCTACAGTAGGTAAAAACCTATATCGAAGTGAATATAAATAAAGTTCCGCGTTTCTATATACATACATACATACAAACTTACATTTTACATCCATAGATACATTATGTATGTTAGGGGTGTCGGAATTTTCTTGTTTTTACTTCAAAATGGGTATGGTGGATCTTGTAAAGGATTTAGAAAGAAGTAATTTTAGTTCTAGGACATTTTCCAAATTGAATTTTGGGACCCCGCGGCCGCTTTTATGAAAAAAATCCACAATTCGAAATAGTGGTCAAGAAAACCATTAAAATTTGCGTCGATTGTGGTCAAAATTACTTATAATGTTATATTTTGATTTTCTTTTCTCATTTGCATCGACTGAATATCAATTAAAGTACGCTATATAATAGGTGTGTTTTTTTGGAAAAGCTATCCGCAGCACAGTGAAATTTTATATGAATTACAAAAACAGCATCGCCAGCAAAATCGCTGCCGATAAAAGTTAAAGTAGAATCCCGCTGCCGATAAACTTTTGACGTTTGTTCGAGTATCGAAATCAATTGAATAGGATTTTTGTGTGTCGTCATTGGTACGACTGGTACTTTTATGTGTCTCGAATTCTCGATGGCTATGTTCGTAGAGTAGAATTATGTTGAATGAATGGCCCTTTTTAGACTGTAACTTTTCACTTCGTCAAGACCATGTTTTTGTAGAAGAAATCGGTGAAGAGAAAATTTCACCCATAAATTTACGTCATGGTGGCGTAGTGAGCAATTACAGTCTAAACAGGGTCGTTTGTAAGTGCATGGTTGTTTTAAATTAGTTAAAAGTGCAAAATTTAGCATTTTTATTTATAAGTGACAAACAAGATATATTCTGCCGACTGTCAAACGATAATTCGCAAACCACAACATCAAGACGCATTTCACAAAGCATTTTTCTTCACATTTTCTTCTACAGGCAACCAAACAAATTACTCATGGGAATGGAAGGTCAAAATTCACGATCATTCCCATTTCAAAATTCACTATTCGCAGCTCATATGAAAAGCTCATTTTGTAAACCTTTGGTCTATAGGGACCAGTTTGTATAGACATGGTTCAAATTTTAATCCGATGCTCAGCAATTTTAAGTCACTGCTTTTGGTGGAAAGGCTACTTGTATAAACGTGGTTCAAGCTTTGATGCGTGGTTCAATTATTTTAGCTCACTGATTTCGGCAGTTTAACTGAGGTTCAACAAGGGTCAAGCTTGAAATTGTTATTACAACATACTTGAACCTTGGAATCATCGTTGCACTTCAGTAGATCCGATAAAATCGATGAGTCACAAATGCTGAACCATAGATCAAATTTTGAACCAGTTAGTACAGCTGAAACTAACTGAAGTTCAAGGAAGGTTCAGGCTTATTTGGCTACTAATGTACTCAGTTAATCCGGTAAAATTGGTGAGTTAAAAAATTTCCAGTGGAAAACTAGGTAAATGCATTAAAATTAGCCATACAATCATGTCCTTATTGTAATTTATAAAATTATCGCTGATATCATCTACTCCATGTGTATTGAGTCTGTTATTATACGACGACTTTTGAGTCATGACTTTTTTCAAAATTAAATGAGGGCAATTGAGAAAACAAAATTTGATTTCACTTTCACAATAAAAAAAAAAACACGCCTAATGTAAAAAAAGCAAGTTTCAACCAATTCGAGCATTCCATTCGAGCATTTCAGGGGCTTTTATGAAGCTTTAAGGTGCGATTCACACAGAAGTGGCTTATGGTGCTGGTGTGGTTCTGGTCTGCTACGGGCGTGGTGTGGTTGTGATGAGCTTTGTTCACACAGAAGTGACAGGGAATGGTTATTTGACAGAAAAGCAATAGATACACACACAAACACAGAGGAACTTCTTCACAGAAAATAAACGAAATATAAAAAAAAAACAATTGCCTTGAATTGTTGGGCTATTTTTTGTCTTGTTTGGCGTTGCACGCTCCTGTTGCAGTTATTTTGTCCTCCTGTAATTAAATAAATCTTCATTTTATTGCAGAATTCAATTTTTATAAATTTTATTGAACTCATAATCACATTTAATTTTTTTTAGTGCCTGACAAATTGACATTTGACTGAGAGATTTCATTGTGGCGTGACGTTTACGTAGGCCACTGGAGTTTTCAATATGGTGTGGCGATGGCATGTGATACCATACACTCGCCTCGTCATCTGTGTGTGTATTATCTCATAAGACAACATGTGAATTCCACAACGTGGAATATGTATGCAGCACGCCAGAACCACACCAAAATCTCAAGCCAGTTCTATGTGAATTGGGCCTAAGGTACAAAATTATTTCTTAAAATTTTAAGGAACAGTTTTGTACGCTATTTTCTTTTCACCAGGTTACAAAAGCAAAAAAAATAATTAATTATTATGTAAGTAACTATGACCACACATCGACGCAAATTTAAGTGCTTTTCTTGACCACTTTTTCGTATTGTGGTTTTTTTACATACAAAATTTGGAAAATATTCCAGAACCAAAATTACTTCTTTCTAAACCCTTTATAGCCTATTAAATAGACCGGAAAATGAGGGGTATAAAGGAACAATTACGTGCAAGGGTTTTTATTATTGAATATGTTTGTTTGGCTCATAAGCATGCTTAAAACCGAAAATGCTACTAAATTCACCCATGCGTTTCTGAGAGAATGGTCACACTGGCCACTTTCCAGTATTTTTGGTATAACTTGAAAACTAAGCCGAATTTGACAATTTTGCATATAATACTTTTTGTTCAAAATTAAATTTTCTATTGGAATGGATATTTCAAAAAATTTTACGAAAAAATTTAAGCAGGAAAAATTAACAAAAACCAACCTAAAAAAAATCAAAAAATCAAGGATATCTAAATTTTTTTTATAAATTGTGCATAACTTTTTTTGAAGCAAAGATAGGGTCAATACATGTAGAGAAAAAATAAAGTAGAGACTTAAGGCCTTAATATGGCATGTTCAAAAATTAATATTTGTTCAAAATTGACAGAGATATTTCCGTTCAAACCTTATCATTTCTTATAATTGTTCGCAGTTTTGGCCCGAAAGTCCCTTTTTCGGTACAATATGGCAAATTTCACTTTCGTAAAAATGTTCGAAATAAAAATTTCGATATAATATGACATAAAAACTATAGAGAATTTATAAAAAGGATATAAGTTCGCAATTTCGTTTTCGGCTGTTTTTTAATACTTTCAGACCTACAGACCGAACGGCTGGTCCGATTAACATAATATTTGGTACTAGTTACTAGGAACGTTAAGTTTGTCATAAAGTACCAAAAAAATAGGCTTTCGGGCAAAAACTGTGAAAAATGATAAGAAATGGTAAAGTTTGAATGAATATATCTCTGTCAATTTTCAAATAATATGGCTTTTTTAACATGTCATATTAAAGCCGGAAGACTCCAATTTACTCTGTTTATGCATGTCTTGAGCGTATATTTGCTCCAAAAAAAGTTAAGCGCAATTTAGAAAAAAAATTAAAAATCTTTGATTTTTCGATTTTTTTTATGTTGGTTTTTGTTTACTTTAGCCGCTTTAATTTTTTTAAGAAATTTTCCAAACTATCCATTTCGATAGAAAATTTAATTTTGAACAAAAAGTATTATATGTAAAATTGTCAAATTCGCCTTAGTTTTCGAGTTATACCAAAAATACTGAAAAGTGGCCAGTGTGACCATTCTCTCAGAAATGCATGGGTGAATTTAGTAGCATTTTCGGTTTTAGGCATGCTTATGGGCCAAACAAACATATTCAATAATAAAAACCCTTGCACGTAATTGTTCCTTTTTAAAAGGTCTATTCAATAGGCTATTACAAGATCCACCAAAGGTAGGTACCCATTTTGAATAAAAAAAATCCGACAACCCTAATGTACATATAGCAGAACAGCCATCTAAACACTTCTTCCTCTGCAAACCTAAATCAATCTTACTAGGTCAAGGTCAAGAAAAACATAATGAAAATAAAAATATAATAATATCCCATAAATATTAAACTTATCTATAGGTAGGTGTGCATATGTCGTCTTTTCTGACAAAGCCAAAAGCGAACCTCTTGAACAAAATCAAATTAAAAAAAAACATACAAAAACAAAATACATAAAAAGTATCGAAGAGAAAATGAATGAAAATGAAAATGCAGAAATATAAAAAAATAAAACGAATTCATTCATGAATGAACATACATCCAACATACAACAACTACATCCATAGAAGGTCATGAAGATGAAGAGCCACAAAATTCAAATTTGTTCATTGACTACCTACATACATACATACACACATACATAATTATTGAATGCGTAGTGTACCTATGCGTACATCTATAAAATACAGTACATAACGCCTATAAGATACACCGAAATGCCACAAACCACGGATACAAAAAAAAACTATTTTCTAATCAAAAATAGGGATATTACCCTGAGGCCACACGAGCAAGTACTTGCAAGCAAGTTGGCTACATACACTGCCTGTCAAATTCGTAATTAGCATTCCACTTGCCTCCCACTTGCTTTCCACTTGCATTCCACTTGCTTGTCTCCCAACTTGCTTCTCAACTTGCTTCACTACTGGCTTCAAAACTTGCAGTTGCTTGGGTTTGTTTGTGTTAGTAATCAAATGTGTATGTATTGCAACTTGCTAGGTACATCCAACCTTATAGGGAAATTGAAAATCGGTGTTATAAGAAATGTTTATATTATCAGTTTTCTTCTGAAAAGCGCGTTTCTTATAACCGAAATATACTGTATAGAAGGAAAATAAAAGTAAACAAAACACACGAACACGACAAAAAACAAAATACCTGAGACAAAAAAAAATATTCTTTAAATTTATATTTCTTTTTCCTCAAAACATACATTATGTATCTTCATATTCACAGTACAATTGTTTGAGTAACTAAGTTCATTTTTTCTTATTCCTCACTTTTTTCTATAATCATTTAATAAAAAAAGTTCGGAAAAGTTTATATTTTTTGATCATGACCATGTAGATTATTAAATTTTGTACAATGAAAAAAGTCCTTTAACCAACGGGAACTGAAAGATCTACAAATTAACATCTTCGCATCGGTGCGCCTACGCTTACCCTTTTCCCTACCACCCAAGGGGTAGAGTATGAGGCGCGTTTCTTTTAATCTTGTGGTATTATAGGCCTAATCCACTTCAAAGGTCAATTAAATTGGTTTTGTTCTCAACCGTTTTGGTCGTAAAGGCATTTCGGTTTAACTTTCTTCATTTTCACATTGAAAGTTTGGTCTCTGCACTGTTTCATTTTCGTTAGGAAAAGCTATGGTCGTGAGCTCAAGGTCGTAGTTTTCCTCATCATCTGCAATGTCAACTGCTGAAAAACTATTATTTTTTTCATTTTCAGTATTCTCGCTCCAATTCCCTCATAGCCCAGCCCAGTCGGAATAGCATTTTAAATGCAAAAAATTAGATAGGAGTTATTTTATTTTAATCGTTAGAGGGGTTCATTAAAAGTCTAAAAAAAAATCTTTGATTTTTCGATTTTTTTTATGTTGGTTTTTGTTTACTTTAGCCGCTTTAATTTTTTTAAGAAATTTTCCAAACTATCCATTTCGATAGAAAATTTAATTTTGAACAAAAAGTATTATATGTAAAATTGTCAAATTCGCCTTAGTTTTCGAGTTATACCAAAAATACTGAAAAGTGGCCAGTGTGACCATTCTCTCAGAAATGCATGGGTGAATTTAGTAGCATTTTCGGTTTTAGGCATGCTTATGGGCCAAACAAACATATTCAATAATAAAAACCCTTGCACGTAATTGTTCCTTTTTAAAAGGTCTATTCAATAGGCTATTACAAGATCCACCAAAGGTAGGTACCCATTTTGAATAAAAAAAATCCGACAACCCTAATGTACATATAGCAGAACAGCCATCTAAACACTTCTTCCTCTGCAAACCTAAATCAATCTTACTAGGTCAAGGTCAAGAAAAACATAATGAAAATAAAAATATAATAATATCCCATAAATATTAAACTTATCTATAGGTAGGTGTGCATATGTCGTCTTTTCTGACAAAGCCAAAAGCGAACCTCTTGAACAAAATCAAATTAAAAAAAAACATACAAAAACAAAATACATAAAAAGTATCGAAGAGAAAATGAATGAAAATGAAAATGCAGAAATATAAAAAAATAAAACGAATTCATTCATGAATGAACATACATCCAACATACAACAACTACATCCATAGAAGGTCATGAAGATGAAGAGCCACAAAATTCAAATTTGTTCATTGACTACCTACATACATACATACACACATACATAATTATTGAATGCGTAGTGTACCTATGCGTACATCTATAAAATACAGTACATAACGCCTATAAGATACACCGAAATGCCACAAACCACGGATACAAAAAAAAACTATTTTCTAATCAAAAATAGGGATATTACCCTGAGGCCACACGAGCAAGTACTTGCAAGCAAGTTGGCTACATACACTGCCTGTCAAATTCGTAATTAGCATTCCACTTGCCTCCCACTTGCTTTCCACTTGCATTCCACTTGCTTGTCTCCCAACTTGCTTCTCAACTTGCTTCACTACTGGCTTCAAAACTTGCAGTTGCTTGGGTTTGTTTGTGTTAGTAATCAAATGTGTATGTATTGCAACTTGCTAGGTACATCCAACCTTATAGGGAAATTGAAAATCGGTGTTATAAGAAATGTTTATATTATCAGTTTTCTTCTGAAAAGCGCGTTTCTTATAACCGAAATATACTGTATAGAAGGAAAATAAAAGTAAACAAAACACACGAACACGACAAAAAACAAAATACCTGAGACAAAAAAAAATATTCTTTAAATTTATATTTCTTTTTCCTCAAAACATACATTATGTATCTTCATATTCACAGTACAATTGTTTGAGTAACTAAGTTCATTTTTTCTTATTCCTCACTTTTTTCTATAATCATTTAATAAAAAAAGTTCGGAAAAGTTTATATTTTTTGATCATGACCATGTAGATTATTAAATTTTGTACAATGAAAAAAGTCCTTTAACCAACGGGAACTGAAAGATCTACAAATTAACATCTTCGCATCGGTGCGCCTACGCTTACCCTTTTCCCTACCACCCAAGGGGTAGAGTATGAGGCGCGTTTCTTTTAATCTTGTGGTATTATAGGCCTAATCCACTTCAAAGGTCAATTAAATTGGTTTTGTTCTCAACCGTTTTGGTCGTAAAGGCATTTCGGTTTAACTTTCTTCATTTTCACATTGAAAGTTTGGTCTCTGCACTGTTTCATTTTCGTTAGGAAAAGCTATGGTCGTGAGCTCAAGGTCGTAGTTTTCCTCATCATCTGCAATGTCAACTGCTGAAAAACTATTATTTTTTTCATTTTCAGTATTCTCGCTCCAATTCCCTCATAGCCCAGCCCAGTCGGAATAGCATTTTAAATGCAAAAAATTAGATAGGAGTTATTTTATTTTAATCGTTAGAGGGGTTCATTAAAAGTCTAAAAAAAAGTTTTCGACCTCCTAGCTCCATTGCGTTGGCCGCCATCTTGAATTTAACAAAATTCGGTTTTTGTGAAATAACTCGCCTATTTTCAACTTTTGAGCAAAAATGTACTTAACAAAAGTTGTTCAAAATATAATTATCTACAACTTGGTCAAATCTTTTTAGTCTACAATTGATATTTTTCGAATAAATCAAAAAAACCTATTTAAAAATTGTTTTATTAATTATCTTCAACTTTGGTTGAATTTTTTTTTTGTCTACGATTGATATTTTTCAACTAAATCAAAAAACCTATTTTAAAATTTTTGTCTCGTTTAAAATGCATAGTAAATATTTTTCAAGTAAAAAAAAAAGTTATTTATTTTTTTCGACTTGTTTGAATAGTTTGCAAAGCGAATATATGAGAACCTTATTAGAAAAGCTAAAATTCGAGAAAAGAAAAAAAGACCAACTTGATTAAACCACGTTTTATTTCAGAATAATAATTTTCTTCGAGAAGCTTTTGACATTTCGTTTTGTCTATGAATTTTATACCTTGTGGCAAGGTTACCACTTTTGTTTTCAATTCTTATACTTCTCAAACATTCCGCCCACCTCGTTCAGTTATTGCGCCTAAACATCTGGCCGCCCACCGTGTCCACCCGCAGAGTCATTGTCGATTGGAAGCACGACCAGCTTTGAGATAGCTCGTTTAATTATTGATGACTGTGGGTGACGTGAAATAACGCCAAACGAAATATAGCCAAATTTTGAATTTGGCCTTATTTCCATCTCAAAAACGAAATAACGCCAATTTGGTTTTATTTCTTATGCCCGATGGAAATAACACCAAAAAAATAATTGAAATAAAACCAAATCTATCTCAACCAGTTTTTCGGCCTTATTGCAATGAAAAATAGAATTAAGGCCAAATATTTCTTGAGAATCGTTATTTCATTAAATACAGGTTCTTTAAATGCAAAAGAAACTTTTCATTCACCCAACCTCGCACCCACTCCAAATCCTATAGCGAGCCCAAGCAGGGGGGTTGCAGGGGGGCAGCATGCCCCCCCATACGTACCTCACTGTTTATTCGTGAATTTTAAAATTTCAAAAACCAAATAAAGGAGGGGGTTTATTAGGTTTGTGAAATCTAAAAGTTCACGAATAAACAGTGAGGTATGTTTGGGGGGGCATGCTGCCCCCCTGCAACCCCCCTGCTTGGGCTCACTATAGGATTTGGGGTGGGTGCGAGGTTGGTTGTATGCAAAGTTTCTTTTGCATTTAAATTATCTGGAAACTTTGAATTTATCCTACCATTAAACTTCTTTTCATTAGCCTCCTCATGTCAGGAAAAAAATTTCAGTTTGGACAGAATTAGATTTTTGAAAATATGAAATAAGTTGAAAACGAAACAAAGCCAAATTGGTCTTATTTCGGTTTCATTAATGAAATAAAACCAAATTTAAAATTTGGTCTTATTTCGTTTTTGAAAACGTAATAAGACCAAATTTTTGAATTTCGGCTTTATTTCGTTTGGCGTTATTTCACGTCACCATGACTGTGTACGGATTGTTGCCACCCGCACTAGATCGTCTTCTCCAGTATGTACTTCCAAAACACGGCCCAATAGCCATTGGGTCGGCGGTGCGCGTTCATCTCTCACTAGGACCAGGTCGCCCACTTTCATGTTGGTTTTGATTTTTGCCACTTGCTTCTTACTTGTAGATCGTGCAAATATTCACAGCTCCACCTTTTCCAAAAATCCTGCTGCATCTGCTGGAACTGTTTCCAGCGTGTCTTGATGTCGAGCAAATCCGGTTCCGGAGTGGCAGTGATGGGACCACCCACCAAGAAATGCCCAGGGGTGAAGGCCGCAAAATCTCCGGGATCATCGGATAAGGCTGACATTGGCCTCGAATTGAGAACAGCTTCAATCTGCTTGAGGACTGTGTAAAACTCCTCGTAAGTTAACGTTGCTTCCCCAGTCGTGCGCTTTAGATGATGCTTCCTGCTTTTGACGCCAGCCTCCCATATGCCTCCAAAGTTTGGAGAGCCTGGTGGAATAAAGTGCCACGATACATTGTGGCAAGAGACGGATCGTGCACCTGCTTCCAACTGCTTTCGGTAAGCCGCGAAGTCTTCCTTCAGAATTGCATTGGCACCAGCAAACGTCGTTGCACAGTCGCTATAGATGCTAGAGCTGTACCCTCGTTGAGAAAAGAATCGTCGTAAGGCTGCAAGGAATGTCTCGGTTGTCATGTCGCTCACGAGCTCTAGATGAATAGCTCTAGTACTCAGACAGACAAAAAGAGCGACCTATCCCTTGTTACTACGATGGCCTCGGACTTTTGCCTTTTGTTGTCCGAATCGCATAGGGTCCGGCATAGTCTTGTCCACAATGCTTAAACGGAGCAGCAGCTGTGCACCGAGGTCTGGGAAGAATTCCCATAATTAGTGTTGAAGGTTTTGGTTTATGACGGCAGCATGTCAAGCATCGACGAATGAGCTTCTGTACTGAGGAACGACAGTCGATGATCCAATAGCGCCTTCGAAGAAAGTTAATTGTAGATTGCTTGCCACCATGCATAGTGGCGTTATGACCTTGATCAATAAGCAAAGAAGTTAGTTTGCTTTCCTTAGGCAAAATGATCGGAAATCGTTCAGACATAGTCAGCAGTGCATTCTTCAGTCTGCCATTCAATCCTATGATACCATCATCGTCAATCATTGGATTAAGTTTCATTAGCTTGCTCTTTGAGCTGACAGGTTTACCTTGAAGGAGACAAGCAATTTCATTAGAAAAATGTATTTTTTGAACATACCTTATCCAAAACTGTAAGGCCGCTTGTCGCTCAGAAGCCGTGCACCAGGATGATTTAGCATGTGGTTGCTTTAGTTTGATTGCAATATAACGATAACCCCAGCATGTTACTCCAATCAAGGTGTTGATGTCAGAGTATTTGTAGAGAAGATCGAGTGCTCCCTTATCCTCTGTTAGCATGGACGTGCCATGAGTAGCAAGAAGTGCTGTTACCTCTTGCACATCACTGAAGACACATTTTTGTTCAGGCCATTCGCTTTCATCTTTCTGTAGCCATGTTGGCCCAGACCACCACAAGTCAAGATTCTGAAGCTGAGAAGGATAAACGCCACGAGAGGCTACGTCAGCCGGATTGCTCTTAGTGGGCACATACCTCCAGCAGTCAATAATTGTTAGCTCTTGGATTTTGGTGATTCGGTTCGCCACATACTGCTTATGTTTTCATGGGTTTGATCGAATCCAGCTGAGAGTTGTCTTCGAGTCCGACCAGCAATAGGTTGTTATAGATGGCAGCTGTAAGGTGTTGAGAACTTTGGATGCAACTTTTGAAGCGAGAAGTGCTCCATTGAGTTCCATGCATGGAACAGTGATTTTCTTCAAAGGTGCCACTTTAGTTTTCACCATAAGTGACAGTTAGCAATCTGAAGATAGTTGGACGTCCTTCTACATCTTTGCATATAATTCTCTGCATGTCCGCATCATCTCGTTGCACCAGTATTTGTCGATAGCATTTCTCAATGTCTGCCATAAACCCAATTCGATGAGTACGCCATTTTAAGATTATTGCAGACAGCTCACTCTGAAGTTGGGGACCTACATGAAGACAATCATTTAATGTTTTACCTGATTTATACTTCCTGGATGCATTGAACACAATTCTCAATTTCGTTGTCGAACTGGACTCCTTGTATACACCGTGATGTGGAATGTAGCAAATCTGTTGCGGTGAAACATCTTCATAAACAGTGCCTACGTTCTGTAACTTAGGCGAGAACTTCTCGCATCGAGAAAACATGGAACACAAAATCCCAACGTTTCTCGACTTGGAAAAATAAACTGTGTCTGTATCTCAATGTGAGAAACATCTCTTTTGATTTGTCTTTCCATTGGAATATCTACCGGAAACTATGTTATTGGCAGTTAAAATTCAAATATTTAAAAATATTTGTATTTTTATCAAATGTCTTATGTAGGTCTGCCGGCTTAATGCAATAAGTAAATACGCATTTATATAAGCTAGTATCGCCAAGTAGTCGAAATTCGACCTGACTCTATTAATGTCTTAACGGCAACATATAAATATAAAAACTTCTTGAAATAAATTGCCATTAAGTCAGTTTAAAAGGGAGATATAGGTAGAAAAGTGTTTACGTATTAATATATACATAAATTGTTTTTTTTTTTTTTGAGGGTTATTAAAGCATTTATTGAAACAATATCAATCTAAACACATTGATAATATAGGTATATGGATATATCTATGCATGTATATGTATATATAACCATACAATTATGCAAATATAATCTATATAATGACGTTCCCATAATTTTGATTCGATACTTTTGGTCAAGTTTCAATTTTTTAAGCTTTCAAAAGCATACTTCACTTAAATGAAACTGAAGAATCTGAAGTATACAACACTTAATTGAAACTGAAGACACTGAGCACAAAAAAAGAAAGATTATTAATTTCACTTAAGTGAATCTGCCCATAATAACTGTTTGCTACTTTTAGTCTAGTTGAATTTACTCTTGCTTCAGAAGTTGTGAGGGCTCTCGAGTGCACCTCACTTAAGTGAACTTAAGTGAAAATGAAAAATCTTAGGTAAACCTCACTTAAGTGAAACTGACAACACTGAAGCATAAAATAGACAAAATTACTAATTTCACTTAAGTGAATTATAGTTATGATCGCTCCTATTTAGGGTCTGTTACGTATCTACTTTCATTCAATTTTGCTTTTGAAGTGAGGAGAGTTCTCAAGCGCACCTCACTTAAGTTGAACCAAAGAAGATAATGATTGATAAGTAGGTATTTCTATATTTGTTTTTAACGCTTACATTTACATTTCCAAACTACCCTCTTTGCTAAATCCAAAGGGAGAGTGTTCTTTTGTTTTTGTTTTGAAATAATACAAATTGCAAATACAAAATATTTACAATTTCTCTACTTTTAATCGCTTTAATTTTCTTCTCACGTGCGTTTTACTTGTCGAGTAATTTTAGCAGGTAAATCGAGAAATTATCTCGACTTTTTTCTTACAGAAACAGTTTAACTCACATTTTTCCAGGCTCTCACAGTTTTACTCATATTTTTCCAGGCTCTCACAGAAATTTTATTCCGAAAAGTTCCAAGTCGAGAAAATCTAGTTACAGAACCATGCGAATGTGAGAAAACAATTTTAATGCCAATTTACGTCATATTTGTTTTGATTCACGTGTTCCATGCGAGAAATTTCTCGATGCGAGAGTTACAGAACGTAGGCACAGGTTCCATATGCCCGAGTTGCAAATATTCGGTCATAAATTCATCGTACAGTGTCCTCATTTGTGGATCCCTTTCCAGGCGATTAAGCTGATGATGGAAAAGCTTGTATGCATCGCCTTTAGAGTCTGCCAAGGTTGTTTGGTCGATGGAATCTTTAAACGGGTACTTTATGACGTAGCGTCCAGAACAGGTCCGTTGTACCGTTTTCTTAAAGAATTCTTCGCAGTAGAGCTCATCTTGTGTCATCTTGGAAGAAGATTCAACGTCTCCGTGCTCATTAAATTTCCACATAGCCTGAACTAAATTTGCGAGCTCAGTCTGTGAAAATGCGCAAAAGTTTGTAGACAGATTTCTAGTTGTAGATTCGGGCAAGCGTCCGAAGACTACCCAACCTAAATGGGTGTGTTGTGCAACAGGTGCACCAGCAGACGATTGCAAAATTTCACCACATAGGAGAGAGCCATAAACATCAGCTCCCAGAATGACGTCTATGGACCCAGGTTCGCAAAAGTTTGGATCGGCCAGATCCAAATCCAAAAATTCACCAAACTGTTTATTGTCAAGACGAAGAGTGGGCATAAGAGGACCCAAACGTGGCAAAATTAATGCTCTGCAGTTAATGTTGAAGTCTGATTCTCTGAGAGAGCTCACAGAGATTTCAACTAGACCAGTTGACTTACCAACACTTGTACCTCCTACCCCAGTCACCGGCATAAACAGCCTTGTTCGCCGAAGGTGAAGTTGTTGAACCGCATACTCACTAATAAAAGTAGCTTGGGATCCGATGTCCAAAAGAGCTCGAAGTTTTAGTTTGTGACCAGTAGCAGATTGCACTCCAACTTGTGCTGTAGCCAAGTCATCCCACTGGTCTGTTGGCAGCTCTAGTTGTTGTAGAGCGCGAATGCCTTCAGTGATTCCATCAAGAATCTGACGCAAGATGGCAGGTGATTCGTTAGACATGGTTGGCAGATTAACAATGTCATGAACGTACTGCTTAATCAATTTTCGCTTGTTGTCATAGCGGCCTTTCAAGATGTCCCATGCAGTTTGAAAGCTATCCTCGCTTATCCGAATGTTTTTGAGTACACTTGTAGCACTACCACGGAGGCTACAACTAAGATAGTGTAGTCGTTGCACATCGGAGAGCATTTTGTCATTTATAACACAGCTGGTGAACATGTCTTTGAAGTTCAGCCACTCGTCAAACGATCCGATGAAAGTGGGTAATTGCAGCGGTGGTAACGTTGACTTGATAGTGCTGATGCCTCCGTTCACGACAAGACGAGTCGGAGTTGAATGAGACATCGTCTCATGAGCAGCTGTAGAGAGCTCGTCGATTGCGTCATTGAGGTCCTCAAGAGCCTCACAGTAGGCAGATTCAATGTCGGTATAAAGTTCATCGGAAAGAAGCCTTTGCAGATCTTTTTCGTTGGTTTCAGTTGGATCCACTGATGAGATGATGTCATGAGCCTCATTAAACCTGGTCCATTAATCTTCTAGCAGCTTCCTCCTGCCCATGAGGTATCCTTTGGTCTGTTTTGCCTTCCCTGTCTTCTGTGTATTAGCTGAGAAGTTAGAAATAAGTTTCGCGAGAGATTCTTCTTTGGCCAGCGCCATTATTCTCTAAAGAAAAAGACTTTATAATTAAAATAATTTATTGATAAGCGCGGAAGATTAAAGTTCCCCGCAAGGGATGTCAAATGTTTGAATAGTTTGCAAAGCGAATATATGAGAACCTTATTAGAAAAGCTAAAATTCGAGAAAAGAAAAAAGACCAACTTGATAAAACCACGTTTTATTCCAGAATAATAATTTTCTTCGAGAAGCTTTTGACATTTCGTTTTGTCTATGAATTTTATACCTGGTGGCAAGGTTACCACTTTTGTTTTCAATTCTTATACTTCTCAAACACGACTCATTAGAAGAGGATGACATAAGGAGTTTGAAAACAAGTTTTCGACCATCCACCCCTTTTAGGTTGGCCTCGAAAATCGATTTTTGTGAAATAACTCGCCTAATTTTAACTTTTGAGTAAAAATGTAAATAACAAAAGTTGTTCAAAATTTAATTATCTACAACTTGGTCAAATCTTTTTTTGTCTACAACTGATATTTTTCGACTAAATCAAAAAAACCAATTTAAAAATTGTTTTCTCGTTTAAACGCATAATAAACATTTTTCAAGTAAAAAAAAAAGTTTCTATTGCAACCCGTGGACTAGGCCTATTGGGGATACCACATAAAAGAAACGGGCTTGAACCTCTACCTCTGCGTGGTGGTGTGGAAAAGATTTTTATTTCTGGTAAGATGATTTGATTTCTTATCCAAGACAGCAGCTAACGTTAAAGGATTGAACGACCAAACACTTCTCTATATAACTCTTTAATTTTCTTTCCATTTTAAAAACAACGAGATAAAATGATTACAATCCTTTTTTTATTAAGTCGAAAATAGACAAAAAAACGATGATAACTAAAGTTGTAGATAATAGAATTTTGAACAAGTTTTGTTAAATTAATTTTTACTCAAAAGTTTAAACTAGGCGAGTTATTTCACAAAAATTGATTTTCTTTAAAAACAATAAAAGGGGTGGACTGTCGAAAACTTGTTTTCAAACTCCTTATAGTCTTGCAAAAAGTACAAAAGTTTCGAAAACCTTGTTTGACATCAAAGGTTAAGAGCTAGCAACGTTTTCGAGAAGTCATTTTAGTATGTCTGGCTTTTTTATACACTAGTCCACAATATTAAAGGAACACATTTTTTTCAATTTTTGTTAGCTTTTTTGAATGGAAATGAAATAAAAATTACATTTTACAAAAAAAAAAAAAATAAAAAAATCAAGTTTTTTATTTGAAAAATTTTTTTAATTAATTTTTTTTATTTTTTTGTTTAATGTACTTTTTATTTCATTTAAATTCAAAAAAGTATCTAACTAATACAAAACTGTGAAAAAAATCCACTGGAATTGCGGTTTTCTTGTCATTTTGATGACGACTACGCATTGTTTAGGAACACCAAAATTTGTTCCTTTACCTGGTTTGTAAGACTTTGAAGTTTTGGTGAGGAAAAACGGTTCGATGAATCAATTTGAAAATTTACAAGAATATTGATGATTTAAAAGTCTATAAATTTGCATACCAACGCAAGCCATGCAATCAATATTTGCAGTGAAAAAAAAAGATTTACGAAAAGACCACAAAACCTCGGTTTTTAGTACTTTTTTTAAACTAACGGTGAACGGTAAAAAAAAATAATTTCTACAAAATCATAAAAAAATCTTCTAAAACGCGTTTTCAAATTTCCAAAACTGTCTTTGAATTTTTTATAACATCATTATTTGCTGAGATATTGGTTATCAAGGCTAAAAGTATCTTTTTTCTTTCAAAGTCAGATAAACCATTCCAAAAAAAATCGTACAAAACAACAAAAAACTGAATTGAAGCTGAATAAACAAGGTATCTGATCATGACATTTAATTGACTCAAAAAATTTATCCATAGAAATGAGGACCTTCAAAAAATATAAAAACAAAATAATTTTGTTGTCTCGTCTCATTTTTTGCTGGTAGTTGATGTTGCGTTGTCCGCCATTTTGAAAAAGTGTTTTGAAAAACATAAATGCAATTTTCTCAGCTCCTATTGGACTTAGAGTAAAATTTTTTGCTTGATTTTGTAGGTTACAGTATCTTTTAAAATTCTTGCTCACAATTATTTTTGACATCCCTTTCCCACGAAAAGTTATTGTCGAAAAACTGTCAAATTTTGTTTGTAAGAAATGGTTTTGAGCGTTTATCTCGCCTCTTGTTCGTCTGAACGAAAAAATGATAAGATAGTTTTTTGAAGATTACCTAATTCCTTCATTTTTGTATATTCAGATTTTCTGTGGAACAAAAAATGTCTTAGATACAGTGAAACAAAGTTGCCAACATACAACCAATAATTCCTTAGGGGAGTTTACGATTCGTACGGTGCTGCAAAAAAAATAACGGATACTTGTAGAGGGACACAAGGCAAGTATTTTATTACTTTAGGAGGGGGGTCAATCTCTTACCGTGAATCTCAATCTCTCAGTGAAGTGAGATGTGAATACTGAGACGTAAAAAAAATCCAGTTTTTAGTAGTGAAAAACGTCAAACTTCTCAAAATCACTTTCAATTTGAGACTAATAGTCCAGTCAACGAAGGCTCAAAATCATAAAATAAATGCAATAAATCATGCTCTACTACTACTTTTTTTTATCATTTTTTTTATTTAAAATGATTTAAAAAAAAAAGTTGTTTTTATAATTTTCAATTTTTTCAAAAACTAAAACTGCTACAACCGTCTGGTTTTCAGCATTGGACTTAAGGCTAATAACAACATTTAATAATAAAATACAATTTACTACTTTATATTGTAAAAAAATAAAAAATGAAAAATCAAGTAACAATATTTTTCAATTTTATTTTTTTTAATTTTGAGTTTTCAAATGAATTTTTCAACAATTGTAAGCTTTATTTCTTATACAATCAAAGAATTTGTTTTAAGCTTTTATAAAAGGTATAACGCAATATTGTAAGTATTTCCGTTGTTTTTATTTATTTTATTGCTATTTTTCTACTTTAATTCAATGTTTTGGGAATTTGTCCCCCCTTACAGAAGAAAGGGGGAAATACACCTACCCTTTTATATAATTTATTTCTTAGAATATATCCAAAAATTATTTCATAAAGTATTCGCCAATAACTGCTTTGTACTTCTTACCTTTGAAGAAACAGTGTTCCTCATATGAAAATAAACATTATATAAAAAAAAATTAAATAAGGCCATTTTAAACAAAAACACCTTCTTTACAACATAATTTGCTCTCATAATGTCCCAGGGATGACCATGAATCTTACTTTTCCCGATATTTTTAGTAAATTGATCAAAAACCATTGACAATAATATTGTTTTTCAATTTTTTGAATTTTTTTCTGCTCGTATCTTTCTTAACCTTGCTCCTGCCGAAAATATGAATAAAACTTTTTCTGTAGGAAATTTATTATTCTTTCATTTTGTAGTGTACACTTTTCCCACCCAGGAGTTTCAAATCGATACCCACCACCTTTTCATCGATTTTAAGGCCGCGTATGACAGCATTTATAGAGACGAGCTATATAAAGCAATGTCTAGTTTTGGCATCCCTGCCAAACTCGTCCGTTTGTGCAGGATGACGATGGAGAATGCACGCTGCTCCATTAAGGTCGGCAAAGACCGCACCGACACCTTTGATGTCAAAAAAGGTTTTAGGCAAGGCGACGCGCTGTCATGCGACTTCCTCAACATCGTTCTTGAAAGAATAGTGCAAAACTCTCATGTCAACACCAGAGACACAATCTTTCAAAAGTCCGTCCAATTACTCGCTTACGCTGACGACATTGACATAATCGGACGAACAAAGCGTGATGTCAGTGGTTCTTTTGAGAGTATTGAGAACGAAGCCAAGAAGATGGGTTTAACGGTGAATGAAAGCAAAACGAAATATATGCTGTCAACAAGAAAGGACACCCAACACCGACGTCTAGGACAGAACGTCACTATAGACAGCTATAATTTTGATGTGGTCAGAGACATTGTCTACCTAGGATCCGCTATAAGCTTAGCGAACGATACCAGTGCTGAGATCAAACGAAGAATTACTCTTGCCAATCGCTGTTTCTTCGGGCTAAGAAGGCAATTGAGAAGCAAAGCCCTCTCTCGAGCAACTAAACTGTCCCTGTATAAGACGCCTATCATCCCAGTCCTGATGTATGGTGCAAAGGCATGGACACTGCTAACGGTGTATGAGAACGCGTTAGGCTGTTTTGAGAGGAAAATCCTCCGGGTGGTCACTGGTCAAGTTTTCATACATTTTAAATTTGTGATTAAGTAAGTATTTAAGAGAAAACTTGCCAAGTAAATCCACCAAATTTTAATCAGTAATTATTAATTACCAAATTTCTGTCATGATTTGGAATTGTTTCGATATTACTCTACTTAAGATATTTGATATTGAACTTCATGAACTTAAAACTTGGCATATATTTTAGATCTCATTAATAATTTTTTTTGGCTGACTTTTTACGCACAGGTTTCTTATGCACATAAGAACTTGGCTCCTTTTTTAACATTTATGTTTTTGTTGTGATTTCACTCCTTTTTGCAAAGACTTATTTTGCCAGGTGAAAGTCAAGCCCTACCGCTCTACAAAGTTTCATAATTCTACGACAACCGAAAATGCTCTATACAAATAATAGCAATTCTGATAAAGTGGGTGGATGGCACCCCCCCTGAATGGACAATTCCAAATTTTCGATTTTTTCCTTTCTAAGTACTTCAAGTCCTACCGACCTACCAATTTTCATCGTTCTACAACAATCGGAAGTGCTCCATATAATTTATAAGAATTTTAAAGAATGTGGGTGGATGCCACGCCCCCTGAATGCAAAATTCCAATTTTTCAATTTTTTTCTTTCTAAGTACCTTAAGCCCTACCGACCTACCAATTTTCATCGTTCTACAACAATCGGAAGTGCTCCACATAATTTATAAGAATTTTTAAGAATGTGGGTGCATGCCACGCCCCCTGTATGGAAAATTCCTATTTTTCAATTTTTTTCTTTCTAAGTACCTCAAACCCTACCAACTTACCAATTTTCATTGTTCTAGAACAGTTGGAAAAGCTCCATATGATTTATAGAATATTTAAGAAAGTGGGTGGATGCCACGCCCCCTGAATAGAAAATTGCACATTTTCGATTTTTTCCTTTGTATGTACCACAAGGCCTACCGTTGTGCGAAATTTCAAGTTTCTACGATGTCGGGAAGTGCTCCATAATTTTGATGATCTGTCAGTGAGTCAGTGAGTCAGTGAGTCAGTGAATCAGTCAGTCAGTTACGGTTTTTGCGATTTTTGAAGTCCTATATCTTGGGAACTACTAGTGCTATAGAGTTGAAATTTGGTGAGCCACCTGTACTTGATCAGCCTAGCAAATACTGCGAATTTGAAGTTTCTGACTTTATTGGTACTGAAGTTAGAGGGGGGTTGAAAATAGCCTGAGTTTGTTCCTGTAAAAAGGGTGTAGTGCCGCGAACTTGGCTGGGCACTACCGTGCCCTTTGATAAATTGATTTTCTAGAAAGAACCTTATTTCTTTTAATTCAGATTTACTTAATATTTGTTTAGATATGATATCTAGGCGGGCTAAAGTAATAGCTTCTCCAATATCATTTAAGTGATTTTGGAGTAGGTCAATGTTAAAGTTGATTCTGTGAATATACTGCAGTTGAATGAGTGCTGCTTGAGTTGTTGTGATTGAATTATTTATATTTTTCTGTTGAAGACTAAAGAATGCTTTGATTAAATTTTGTTGGTTATTGACACGACGAGTGATATTTTCAAATCTTTCTATCATCCTTTGATTAATTCCTATTTGTTTGTTAGATTCGGTTTTAAGGATATTCTGATTAAGTTCTATTGTTTCTAGCTCTTGGTTTAGTTTTAATGCATCATTGTCATCCATATTACCTGTGATAGTTTTTATGAGTGTACCCAAACCATTGATTATGCCTCGTTTTTGTCGTTGAAGAGGTACAATGGTTTCTAATTTGCGTTCTAGTTCTTTAAGTTTCATTTCTGTTATGTCTATTGTTTCGCTATTAAGGTCTTGTTTATTTAGAATTGTTATAGATTTTTTTATTTCATTTACGCTTTCGACGTAATTTTGTAATTTAACTATATGTATATACTTTTTTTCAGTTTCAATAATTCGTGCGGCTCCTAGTCTGAGTGGTAAGAGTCCATAGCTGTCAGTTAAATTATGGATCTCCAGGTGGTATGCTTGTGCACCCATTAGTAGTATTGTTGTCAGGAACCTGAAATTTACGTTTTTTCGTAATACGGCATTTATGTAATTTCTTATTGTCTTTAGTAATAACTGTCAATCTATTGTTAGCTTGGACTTTTTGTTTCTTATATCGTGGAGTAATTTTATTTCTTCTACATTCTTTTCGATAAATAACTTCTCCTATCTCAAGATTAGTTGGGGTTTCCCTATCCTTGTTTATTTTTTCTATATTTTTATCTCTTTTGGTTTCTAGGGATTTTTTAATGGACTCGAAAAGTTCTCTTTGAAAGGCTTTGAGTTTTTGTAGGTAATCGTGTTTGTAGCTGTATGTCAGGGTTCGATTGAAGTCGTATGTTCGACCATAGAAAAGTTCGTACGGTGTGTAATTCGTCGAAGAGTGAATCGCATTATTGTAGGTAATAATGGTTTCGTAAAGTATGTCTTCATGTTCTTTGTCTTTATGTTTTTCTTTAATAATTCTATAAATCTCGGTTAATGTTGAATGCATCCTTTCTACAGGAGCATTACTTGTAGTTTGTTGGAAAGAAGTGACATGAACTTCGATATTGAATTGTTTGCAAAAATCTTGGAAAATATTTGATGTGAACTTTACTATCTATATAAATTTATTTAAAAATACAAATAAATCATAATTTTTAATACTGTTTTTTTTATTTATCGCATTTCCCATACCTAAATCAAAATCTTTTTGAAAGTGCATAATATTATTTTAATTAGTGAATTTAGCAGACATAATAGTGAAACTGGTATATCTATTGACTTTTCCTTACAACTCAATTTTTGTTGTCATCAAACTTTGATGAAAATAAATATTTAATCATTTTTTTATTAAAAAATTAATTAAAAAAATTATTAAAAAAAAATCCAGCAACTAGTGTTAAATGTTACTGCCTTTATTTAAGAACAGTTATTTTTAAATGCAATAAAAATTAAAAAAACAATATGAGTCATTCATTCGTCGTCGTAGTGTTTACTTAACTTTGTAACTAAATTTCCTCTGATAAAATGTTAAGAAAACTACTTTAGTAGATTAAATGCCAATTTTATTGGTAATGGTTGTAGACACAAACATGTGTTATACCATTTTGGAAAGTACATTAAACAGGCCAATTTTTATCAAATTTGCCACTTATGTTCTCATACATTTTTTTCCCTTTATTATTTTTCAAACTTTGGTGAAAAAAAATATTGAATTATTTTTAAATAAAAAAATAATTTTAAAAAATTATAACACAAAAAATGCATCAGCTGGTGTTAAAATTTACTACCCATCATTTAGAACGGTTATTCAAGAATATTATAAAAATACAAAAATAATAAGAATCTTTTATGGGTGGCCGTTGTAATTAGGTATTTTAGGAGACCCTCAATTTATTAACATTTTTCGAAAATAAATTATACCATGGAGACCACAAGAAAAATATTTTTTTTATAATTTTTTTCTGAGCAGTCATAAGGCCTGCTATCACCAGTTGCAGTATTATCCACTCATTACGGGACACCCTGTATAATATTTGTTTTTCTTCAAAGCATTATTTTGAGCTTCTTCCCCCCGCCGATTCAATTTTTTTTTTTTATCTATTCATCCTTTCTGTTGCACAAACTGTTTTCATATCCATTCAACACAGTGTTGCCAGATGAAAAAAAATTGTCCCCCCAGAAAAATCTAGAAACCACCCAGATTTGTACATTTTGACAAAAAAAAAATCCTAGATTTTTTTTCCAACTTCCAAATTTATTTTTTCTTTCGATACACAAAGTTCATTACATATTCCAGATGAAATAAAAAAATTACAATAAATATGAAAATAAACATCTAGCTACATAAAAATACTTTATTTAAAAAAATCAAGAATAATATGTACGCTCGTCATCTTCGTTTTTGCAGTCGTTTTCACTATAGCGACATTTTTCAGCGTAAGATTCTGCGATCCAGAATGTAAAGAATATCTCAAATACAAACGAGGCCTTGAGTGGAAAAGTGGTGTGTCTCCCTTTTTTTAGCATATTTTTCGTTTTTAATCGATCATAGTCTTTAATGTGATATTTAAGAAGGATAAGTCAAATATTTCCAGAATAACAAAAATCTAAATATCAGCTGTTCCAATTCCTATACGACGCTATTTTTAAAATGAAGAAAATAATGCAGTCATATAATTTTTAAATTTTTAACATTAAAAATAAAACCCCCAAATTTCCCCCCAAACTGGCAACCCTGATTCAACATAATAAATATACAAACAAAATATAAGTTAATTTTTATCATTTCTATCAAGCTTAAATAGAAAAAAATTAACTTTTTAAAATAACTTAACTTTTTTTTAAATATATTTTTGTTACAACAATAATTTACAGGCAACAGTTCAGTTTGTGGAGTATGCAGTACAGCAGTGAATTACAAAAATATTCAACAGAGTCGAAAATACGGCATTACAGCATGTGAATTTTGCAGAACATTTATTTCTAAAATAACTAAAAAAACGGTTGCGGTATCCCCAACATCAAAACCTTTCAAAATTCAGTGCATCAAGGAAGAAGGTAAAACATTTTATTTCATTTTAAATTTAAAGTTTTATAATTTATAATGCTTGAATCCCTGCTTAAAGCTACGGTTAAAATAATTGCGTAGTTTCAGGATTGTTTTTGATAAGTGGTGAATGCGCGAGAAACATCTTTTTTTTTAAATACACGTTCCATTCATTTGTGATAATATGCCATCAGCCTGGACAAATGTTTTAGCAAAATTTAATTAATTTGAAAGAAAAATCTGTTTTGTCGAACTCGTGAGTATTCTGACGAACAAGTCCAGTACACTGCAACCACTCTCATAAGAACCTAGAGTGTGTGTTAGAATAATACGGATCCATTGTTACATAGCTTAAAGTACCTCGTTTACTAAGGTTGTGTTTTGATTTACAGATATAACTTATGTCGATGGTTTGGCAAAAAAGTACAGGGTCTTCCACCAAGATATTTCATTTTATATTTCGAGAGATTTCTTAACCGGTAACATAAAACTGTCATTCCGATTAATTTTGATAATTAAAAACTAGACGGTTATTTATAACGTATGAATATGCCCTCGCTCACCGTGTTGAAACAGTGAAAATTCACTACGCAAATTGTGAAAATACTGGATGACGATGTGCCTCTCAAGTTTACGAAGTCATTTGTTTGCGTAAATAAATATTTTAAACGGCGCACTATGGGCCCAAATGATGGTTTGCGTCTCAAAAATGGTTTTTTCCAAACTATTTTTAAGATCAATTTCTTGGCAGAAATGAATTTAGGAATACTTAAAGTACATATTCCAATAAAAAAAATTTGTTTCCATCCAGTCTTTCTAGTATTTAACCCTTTCTAAAGTGCTCCCTAGAAAAAACACTGTTTGAGTGACATAGTGAAGCTACTTTTGAAACCACTTTATTTTTATTATCGATGATGATAAAGTGTAAGTGTTATATGTTTTTGGAAAGCTTGTTACTACTACTATTTGAATTTGCAAAAATATGTTTTGGAAAATATATATTTTAGATACATTTTTTTTTTTTTCAATAACACATGTTTTTTCAGCTTTTGCCAAACTTCGATTGGAGTTTTAAGTACTTCCACCGTCATCCACCGTTTAGTATTAGAGCGCAAATTATTCCTTAGTTCATAAACTAAAACATATAAACAATCTATATGCTTTTAATTGATTTTCTTTGATTAAGAACTATAAACCTATTATAAGAAGTAGAACAAAAAATCACAGATTTTACATGTTCTTGCAATATCTTTTATCGCATGAAATCTTAATAGCCCAGGAAAATTAGACAAAAAAATGGCCAAACTTCGAAAAAATTGCGACAAAGCTGATTTTTGGTGGAGTGGCTTATTATGACGTCTTAAGCATTTCCTGAAAAGTACCCTAAATTTGGCCCAGGGCTAAATTTTTTAGGAGCGGGGGGGGGGGGGGGGGTGAAAGGGGTTGAAGTTCAGTTTTTTGGGAATTGCTCCTAAACTATCGGTTTTATTGAAAAAATGTGAAGATAAAAATTAAAACTGATGTTATTCTACACAAAAAATGTTAACATACTTTTTTTCGTAGAACCAATAGTTTCAGAGAAAAACGTTCCAGAACTTCGTGGTGCAGTGAGTTTAGTCCAAAAAATTTATAAAATTTTTGCTTATCGCTGGGCAAATTTTGTTTCGTGATTTATGTTTGAGTACAACTCCTTATTGTTAAATCAAATTTTTGGGGTGGTAGGGGAAAGGGAATGGCCGCCATCTTGAAAACAAGGTTGATTTTGTTTTTGTTTAATAACTCGTTGAAATTGCGTTTTTTCAAAAAAATGACAAAAGGACAGATTTTAGACGATTAAATTATCTAAAAAATGAACCATTAAACAGCACTGTATGTTTATTAATCTCAAAGTTACAGCGGATCATAGGTCACCTATGCCTCATATATGGTGGGGATGAAATGACGTTTTTTTAAGGTTTTTCGCTTATTTGTGAATTTTTTTGGTCAGAATAGAAGACTCATTTTACAGACAATCAAGAGCAGTGCAAAATATATTTTAGACATCATCAAAAAAAATCCCAAATAAGCGAAAAACCTTAAAAAACGTCATTTCATCCTCACCATATATGAGGCATAGGTGACCTATGATCCGCTGTAACTTTGAGATTAATAAACATACAGAGCTGTTTAAAGCCGCGTCCACATTATGTCGAATTGTGTAGATCAACATCGTTGATCAACAGTGTTGAGTAAGTGTAGACGTGTTGATCGACAAAGCCAATCAACATTTGTTGACCCGAACGTAACCCGATTCAAATGGATAGCAATCGACACAGCTGTTCAACACATTTCATTTTATTAAACACATTTGTAGGGTTTTAAATTCATGAACATAATTTACTGGTTTTGTGCGTTATTAATCACTTTTTTATTAGATGAAAAATGCAATATTTGTTGTGAATAAGTATATTAATGTTAATAATATCGTTTTAACTTTATTGTTCACAAGAAAAAATAAAAAAAGTTGGGTACCACCAGGATTCGAACCCTGAACCCCTCGGTTGGATCCTGACGCATCGATCAGAAAATTCCAAACCACACAAATGTTTGCTACGAAAGTTTTTCACGTACACACTAACATGTTGATCGACAATGTTAACCAACAATGTTGTTCGGCATAGTGTGGACCGTCCTTAATGGCTCAAAAAAACGCAATTTCAACGAGTTATTAAACAAAAACAAAATCAACCTTGTTTTCAAGATGGCGGCCATTCCCTTTCCCCTACCGCCCCAAAAACTTGATTTTACAATAAGGAGCTGTACTTAAACATAAATCACGAAACAAAATTTTTTTTTGTAGAATAACATCAGCTTTAATTTTTATCAAAGTTAAAAGTTCAAGTGAGCTCAACTCCATGATTGCGTTTCGCCCAGGTACGATAGTTGGGCTCATCAGTTAGATGACTATCGTACCCTTCTAAGACGCAATTTTGTATCGATGTTTACCGACTAATATAAAAATCACAGCATTAAGATACTATGAATTTTATTATTCTAAGGGAATTTGGTTAAATTCAGACACTTAGAATTTCAAATGCCCGCGCTCAGGCTTTTTATAATAATTGAATATGAAGAAAATTTGAAAAGAAATTCTTCTGTTTAAGTGGAGTGACCGAATATATAATTCAAAGTTAAAAGTTCAAGTGAGCTCAACTCCATGATTGCGTTTCGCCCAGGTACGATAGTTGGGCTCATCAGTTAGATGACTATCGTACCCTTCTAAGACGCAATTTTGTATCGATGTTTACCGACTAATATAAAAATCACAGCATTAAGATACTATGAATTTTATTATTCTAAGGGAATTTGGTTAAATTCAGACACTTAGAATTTCAAATGCCCGCGCTCAGGCTTTTTATAATAATTGAATATGAAGAAAATTTGAAAAGAAATTCTTCTGTTTAAGTGGAGTGACCGAATATATAATTCAAAGTTAAAAGTTCAAGTGAGCTCAACTCCATGATTGCGTTTCGCCCAGGTACGATAGTTGGGCTCATCAGTTAGATGACTATCGTACCCTTCTAAGACGCAATTTTGTATCGATGTTTACCGACTAATATAAAAATCACAGCATTAAGATACTATGAATTTTATTATTCTAAGGGAATTTGGTTAAATTCAGACACTTAGAATTTCAAATGCCCGCGCTCAGGCTTTTTATAATAATTGAATATGAAGAAAATTTGAAAAGAAATTCTTCTGTTTAAGTGGAGTGACCGAATATATAATTCAAAGTTAAAAGTTCAAGTGAGCTCAACTCCATGATTGCGTTTCGCCCAGGTACGATAGTTGGGCTCATCAGTTAGATGACTATCGTACCCTTCTAAGACGCAATTTTGTATCGATGTTTACCGACTAATATAAAAATCACAGCATTAAGATACTATGAATTTTATTATTCTAAGGGAATTTGGTTAAATTCAGACACTTAGAATTTCAAATGCCCGCGCTCAGGCTTTTTATAATAATTGAATATGAAGAAAATTTGAAAAGAAATTCTTCTGTTTAAGTGGAGTGACCGAATATATAATTCGTCTTAGAAGGGTACGATAGTCATCTAACTGATGAGCCCAACTATCGTACCTGGGCGAAACGCAATCATGGAGTTGAGCTCACTTGAACTTTTAACTTTGAATTATATATTCGGTCACTCCACTTAAACAGAAGAATTTCTTTTCAAATTTTCTTCATATTCAATTATTATAAAAAGCCTGAGCGCGGGCATTTGAAATTCTAAGTGTCTGAATTTAACCAAATTCCCTTAGAATAATAAAATTCATAGTATCTTAATGCTGTGATTTTTATATTAGTCGGTAAACATCGATACAAAATTGCGTCTTAGAAGGGTACGATAGTCATCTAACTGATGAGCCCAACTATCGTACCTGGGCGAAACGCAATCATGGAGTTGAGCACACTTGAACTTTTAACTTTGAATTATATATTCGGTCACTCCACTTAAACAGAAGAATTTCTTTTCAAATTTTCTTCATATTCAATTATTATAAAAAGCCTGAGCGCGGGCATTTGAAATTCTAAGTGTCTGAATTTAACCAAATTCCCTTAGAATAATAAAATTCATAGTATCTTAATGCTGTGATTTTTATATTAGTCGGTAAACATCGATACAAAATTGCGTCTTAGAAGGGTACGATAGTCATCTAACTGATGATCCCAACTATCGTACCTGGGCGAAACGCAATCATGGAGTTGAGCTCACTTGAACTTTTAACTTTGAATTATATATTCGGTCACTCCACTTAAACAGAAGAATTTCTTTTCAAATTTTCTTCATATTCAATTATTATAAAAAGCCTGAGCGCGGGCATTTGAAATTCTAAGTGTCTGAATTTAACCAAATTCCCTTAGAATAATAAAATTCATAGTATCTTAATGCTGTGATTTTTATATTAGTCGGTAAACATCGATACAAAATTGCGTCTTAGAAGGGTACGATAGTCATCTAACTGATGAGCCCAACTATCGTACCTGGGCGAAACGCAATCATGGAGTTGAGCTCACTTGAACTTTTAACTTTGAATTATATATTCGGTCACTCCACTTAAACAGAAGAATTTCTTTTCAAATTTTCTTCATATTCAATTATTATAAAAAGCCTGAGCGCGGGCATTTGAAATTCTAAGTGTCTGAATTTAACCAAATTCCCTTAGAATAATAAAATTCATAGTATCTTAATGCTGTGATTTTTATATTAGTCGGTAAACATCGATACAAAATTGCGTCTTAGAAGGGTACGATAGTCATCTAACTGATGAGCCCAACTATCGTACCTGGGCGAAACGCAATCATGGAGTTGAGCTCACTTGAACTTTTAACTTTGAATTATATATTCGGTCACTCCACTTAAACAGAAGAATTTCTTTTCAAATTTTCTTCATATTCAATTATTTTAATTTTTATCTTCACATTTTTTCAATAAAACGGATAGTTTAGGAGCAATTCCCAAAAAACTGAGCTTCAACCCCTTTCACCCCCCCTAAAAAATTAAGCCCTGGGCCAAATTTAGGGTACTTTTCAGGAAATGCTTAAGACGTCATAATAAGCAACTCCACCAAAAATCAGCTTTGTCGCAATTTTTTCGAAGTGAAAGTCTAATTTTCCTGGGCTATAACAGCAGTATTAATAAAAAACTGGTATCCACTCCCTAACACACGTGTTAACTGGCACACGGATAGACAACTTGTCCGCTTGATAACTTTTCTTATTAAAAAAGATATGATATCTTTCCAGTATTTATCACTTCACCAAATTCACCACTTCATCAAATTATGGTGATTTTCTAATACATGTGTCACATGCATGCACTGCCTTACGAAGTGTATACTGTATCATACGCGTGCGTGTATGTGTTAAGAAGTTATCCGTTCATTATACGTGGAATCTGGCTAGTTAAAGTTATCCGTACGTTAACACACGTCACAGACTATTACGCATTTGTGAATAAGAGTTACTAGTTAACAGATGTATAAACGCTAGCACGTTGTTATCCGCCGTTTATTCATATGGGGGTAAACGTTTAAAATTGGTTACCAACCATTGTAAACTTAAAATCGATTCCAAGAACATACTAAGAAATTATCTTTAAAGGCTACTCTCATTTTAAAATTAATAAAAGAAGGGTTTGAAAGTTCTTAATTTTCCACCAGTTTGGATCGACCATCTTGCAGTTTGCTAACATCTCTTTTATTTCAGCAGCACACTCACATTATATTTTGATTTCATAGGTTTGCATAATTCTTGTGTGATATGCATATGTATATACAAAAATTGGTATCAGTTATTTAAGAGTGTGAAAAAAAGATTAAAAGTTATAAAAATAGAGTGTAGAAATGTATGTTTAAAAATAGGTGAATTTGAAATTGTCAAAGTTTGTCTTATATTTCTATTTTATTTCACTGGTCAAGTTTTTGTTCTTAATTGATTAATTAATTCTTTTTGCAATGATTTTTTTTTTAAAGAAGTCCCTTGAATACAAAATAACAAATTTTTCAATTTTCCAATGCACTACACGACAAAATTGCCATTTAGTTGATAGATTTTAGAAAGTGGGTGGATACCCACTAATGGAAAATCTCAATTTTTAAAAAGTAAGCTATGTATGCTCTACAAGTTCTACCGCTTTACCAAATTTCACCATTCTACATTGTTGATAGATGATAACTATTCTGAAAAATTGGGTTGATGCCACGCCTTCTGAATGCAAAATCTAAAATTTTTCTTTTACATGCATTACACAGCCCTATATTCCGCCAAATTTCAAAGATCTATGAGCTACGTGGAAGTGCTCTATATTTATGTAAGGCCGTGAACCAATTGCGTTCAAATCCTGGTTAAATTTGATCCCATGGCTAAATTTTGACATTACTGAGGTGAATATAGACGTCAAAATCTAACCTGCTCAGGAGCTCGTTAAAATTTTAGCCAGTGGTTAATTTTTGACATGTCTATGCTCATGAAAGAGTGAGGGAGATGAATGTAGATAAATATTTTTTTTTTGCTGTCATGAAGTCATGAATCATTTCGGGAAAGATTAAAAAAAAACTAAAATCAAATGAAAAGATTAAGAAATATAGACAAATTCCTAGAATAATGAACTCAAGAAATCAAAACAAAGAAATATTCAATATTTTCATTTGTATAGGGTCTCATGGTTCTTTTCAAAGTATAAATTTTCAAGCGTAGGTAAATGTTTGCGGCACTTCAAATGATCTCCTTTTAAAAATTCGAATTTCTCTTCCCCGTTTGTTTGAATTACATGTGATAAATCCTTCATAATGCAAAAGAATAAATAAAATTTATTGAAAATACTTTTTCAAATGATCATTTATTTTGCAAAATGAATTATTATATTATTATTCAGTTTGCAAAATAAATGATAATGTGAAGGGATCGCACCAGCGATCACTTAATTAATTGCCTCAAACCTCAAAACAATTAATAGAACATTCAACCTGTTTCGATGTTTAATATCCATATTCCCATCGCATTACATTTCATGATCAGCTATAGCAAAGCCAAAGCACAAACAATACAACATTCATATTTCCGTTGGCACACTCAGTGCATTGTGCATATAGCTATAAATAAATGCTCATATAGTTCAACTGGCACCTTCAGTGCACAAGCTATATAATATGACACCAAATATACAACAACACTTTCAGTGATTGAAGAAAAACAAACATAATTAAGGGTCGCTGACTTATGGTAGTAAAATATGCATCATAAGCAAGCTAGCCCAAAACACTTGAAGTGCATGGCTATTATGCTGATGCTGCATTGTATGGGAATTCTTATTGAATACCGAAGTATTGTTGAATACCAATACAGGCATTATTTTATTGACAAATTTTGTATAAAAAGAGAAGAATAAAATTAAAACATTTACTTCTTATTCTACATTCAAAGATTGTGTTTCACTTTATTAAGCAACTCGCTGGAGTCAAACCAATTTTTGTTTCATTATAGTAATATAGACGCCCTAAAGAGCTACTCGCTTTTGGGTCAAGGTTCACTAGGCTACTCGCCGTACCACGTCTAAATTGCTAAGGAGTAAAAGTCTAAATATACATATCGTTATCCAGCTACAGACTTTGCATGGCGATCTTGCCAGACTAAAGAAGAAGACTTTGAGCGAAGCTGACAAGAAGATCTGCTCGAGCTTCGACAAGACAACCTGTGCTGCAGATTTGATAACTTTCAACCGGTCAGAGGCATTTACACCATTGACATCGTCGACGATATCTACAACCAACAAGAAGAAATAGGACACATCCACTTAGATGTCAGAGAAAATTCGCCTGGCTTTGGCAGCCAATCTAATAGAGCAGGCACAAGCTCTAATTAACCAACCGAAAACAGTGGAGGCAGGACTAAAACCTATCAGTATAGAGGATTATAAAAGAAGAAACAGCATAAAACGGACACCTGAAGCAAACATTCCACCAGTAAGCAAAAGAGGGGGAAAACAGGTGAAGCTTAAACAACACCTCATCGAGCTGCATAGACTAGCAAACATACCTGGCCTATCCACAGAAGGAAGACAAAAATATCTAAAAGAGATAAGAAATCTAAAGGGAGCTATCCGCTCCTCCAGGCAGAAGAAAAGAAGACAAAGACAACAAGACGAAAAGGAGTTCCATAACCTATTTGAGAAAATGGTAGAGAACAACAAAAAGCGTCTCTAAATAATGGGTAAAGGACAATCGAAAATAGAAGAGGTAGTTGTGAACAACAACGGACCTCAATTGAATAAACTTAATGAAAAATCTAACTATGAAATAGAATTTTTATCAATTTTATTAGTTATAATAATAATATTCTTCTTAAAATACGTACAGGACAATTAAAAGAAAATTAAATAATATCGTAAAAAAAGAAATCATAAAAAATAATATTATAGGCAGACGAATATCTGTGTAAAAAAAAAAAAAAAAAAAAAAAAAAAAAAATAAAAATAAAAAAATTTTTTAATATACATATGTATTCTTTAAAATTATTATGTATCAAAAAACTTATGGAAAATCTGACTAATATTATCGAAGAACTTCACCACATCTTGAGAAACCTGAGAAAAGACGGACCGAATAGAAAAAGGTCAAAAGAGTCAGGAAAACAAAAAAAAAGAACAAGTTGAGGAAATTTTTAAAAGAGCGCGTATTCAGGCTAAACTCTTAGAACAAACATTATCCGAACAAGGGAAAAACGACCTTCGGCCACTTAACGATAATTTATATAGATATCATAAAGAGGCCTTAGAAAGAATTACAGCTAGTATAAAGCAAGAAGACATAGAAAAAGAACCAATTTTAGTAACAACAAAAATACAGACAAAATGGCAGAATTTGATTTTAGTAAGGCACAAAAGTTGCCTGTACTTAATTGCGAGGCAAATGACAAAAGAGCAGAAAATATTAGGGATTTCATAAATAATATAGAGTTTTACCATGATACATTAAATGAACTTTCAAAACCTATGCTAATCAAATTTATATTGAAATGTAAAATCCAAGGAAGGGCATTGACTGAATTAGGAACCGCAAAAATTATAACAATTGAACAATTAAAACAAAATTTAATTGCGAAATGCGGAGATAAGGACACAATAGAGAGTATTCAAGCTAAACTAGATAGATCACGTCAAAAAAATCGACCTATGCGAGAATTCGTGTCAGAAATAGAACACTTAGTATCAAAAATGACAGAATTAGAAATAACCATACAAGGGGAGCAGTCTAGAGAAACATTAACAGCAGCAAATGAACGTAGAGGTTTAGCGTTTTTAAAACAAGGAGTTAATGATAGATACAAGATAATTTTGGATAGTGCAAGGCATACAAAAATGCAAGATGCTATAACACATCTTTTAGAGTTAGCTCCAAGTACAGCCCAAGTAACAGAAAATATCAGATATGCCAACAATTTTAGTTATTCTTATGCCCAAAACCAAACAAACCAGGGTTTTTCACCTCGGAGTTTTCACAATAACTACCGAAATAATGCTAATAATTCTAGTAACATGAATAGAAATTTTCCACGACAAACAAATTTTCGTAGCAATTACTTTCAAAATTTTCCAAGGCAAAATAATTTTAACAATAATAACAATTACCAACGATCATATTACCAACCACGTTTTAATTCGCCACAGAATAACAATTCTATTCAATATAATAACACTAATAGAACCAATCCAAATAACATAAATAGACAAAATAATAACCAATCTAATTTTTATAGAAGGGACAGTACTTATCAAAATAGTTCCAACATAAGAGGCAATGAAAGAAACGCGGTGAAGAATAACCGAAATAATAATAGGGAAAGAGAAACAACTTATATTATAAATGAGGGAAACGAAATACCCACCGAGGGGGAAGCCGACCTATCGGGGGGAAATCTGTAAGCCCAATACAACACATAGCTATATGTGCAGGGGGCATAACAAACGGCCTATATGTAAAATTTAAGATTAACAATAACTCAGGTATAAATTTTTATTAGATACAGGAGCATCAATTTGCACAATTAAACAAGGAGTTCTGGATAAAAATACAAAAATAAATGAAAATAATAAAATAACAATACAGGGTATTTCCGGTAATTTAAGAACAGTAGGCACTAGCATAAATAGCGTTACAATAGGACAACACGAAACATCCTATACTTTTCATGTAGTACAAGACTCATTTCCAGTACCTGTAGATGGAATCATTGGTGCTGATTTTCTTAAAGATTTTGGGGCAGTAATAGATCTAGAACACTTTGTATTAAAATTATCTTCAGAAACTTTCCAAATTTCACTTCCAATATTAAACTCAGAACAACTTATTTCACTTACCATCGCACCCAGATCCGAAGCCACCTATTGGCTTAATAGTAAACATTTAGATACAAGAATATTCGATTCACAAGAACTTTGTGAAGGAGTTTTTATGGCAAATTCTATTTCTCAGTCGAGAAACGGTAAAATTCCAATTAAAATTTTAAATACCCGAGAATCCGAAGTAAGAATCAAATGGATAGAACCCAAGTCCACACCAATATCAGAATACCATACTATAGCATACGAACAAACTATAAAACCTTCAAATTTACGAAGAAAACAGTTACTTAAAGAAATAAATTTCGAAACTCTTAATGAGGAGGAAAAATATGAACTCAAAGCTATATGTTCTAAATTTCAAGATATTTTTCACCTAGAAAGCGACAAATTAACATACACACATATAGGTCAGGCCCACATATCACTCAAGGAAGGAGCTACTGCAAAATATACCAAACCATATAGATTACCTCATTCTCAGAAAAAAGATATTCAAATAGAAGTAGAAAAGATGCTCAAAGATGATATAATAGAACCTTCAATATCCGCCTGGAACTCACCTATTCTTGTAGTTCCCAAGAAAAAAGATCCCATAACGGGAATACAAAAAGTCAGATTGGTAATTGATTATAGAAAAGTAAACGATGTTATTGAGGATGATAAATTCCCATTACCCAATATAACTGACATATTTGATATGGTTGGAGGTGCAACATATTTTTCATGCATAGATTTAAGTCAAGGTTATTATCAAATGGAATTAGAGGAAAATAGCAGACCTTGCACGGCCTTTTCAACAGAAAACGGACATTATCAAATGAAACGACTTCCCATGGGTTTAAAAATATCACCCAGCACTTTTTCAAGAATGATGTCTGTAGCTATGTCAGGTCTAACTTACTCACGTTGTTTTGTATATCTTGACGATTTAATAGTCTTCGGTAGAAATTTAGAAGACCATAATAAAAATTTAATGGAAGTTTTTGAAAGATTTAGGGAAGTGAATCTTAAAATCCATCCTAGAAAATGTGCTTTTCTTAGAAAAGAAGTTTTATATTTAGGACACATAATATCCAGTAATGGTATTATACCAGATCCATCTAAGTCGAATGTAATGAAAAATTACCCAACTCCCAAAAACGCAGATGAAGTAAGAAGATTCGTAGCATTTGCTAACTATTACCGAAAATTCATACCAAACTTTGCTACACTGGCAATACCTTTAAATCGGTTATTAAGAAAGAACGTAGATTTTAAATTCTCTGAAGATTGCAAAACATCTTTTAATTTACTTAAAGAAGTACTAATAAGTCCAAATGTTTTACAGTTCCCAAATTTTGAAAAAGAATTCATACTCCGAACAGACGCATCTGGATTTGCTTTAGGTTCTGTGTTATCCAATTATGATGATAAACCAATTGCTTACGCAAGTAAATCTCTTAACAAAGCAGAAAAGAATTATAGTACTATAGAAAAAGAATTACTTGCTATAGTTTGGGCAGTAAAGCATTTCAGACCGTATCTTTTCGGAAGACGTTTTAAAATATTAACCGATCATAGGCCATTAGTATATCTATTTTCACTTAAAGAACCTTCCAGTCGATTAACCAAATTTAGACTATTAATAGAAGAATATACTTTTTATGTAGAGTATACACCAGGGAAAAACAACTGCACTGCAGATGCTCTAAGTAGAATACAAATTCATTCAGAAGACTTACAAAAACTTTACGTTTGTGTCACAACAAGAGCACAATCAAAGAAATCCGATATAAACAAAGAAAATCCCCAAAAAGAAAAAGTAGAAAAAGAAAAGATCATCAGTGAACTTTTAAAAGCTCCGGAAACGGGTTTGAAAGTAGTTGAGTTAAAAATAATTAGCAGTTTTAAAGAAGAAGATGAAGATTTTGCAAAAATAAAGGGTACTAGAGTATTAAGTCCAAATCTTATATTGGGATATATTCCAGGAAGTAATTGTTTAATTTTAAACCGGTCCAAGATAAGTACTAATGCCCGATCGGCATCATTGGACAAAATGTTGTTGAGGGACGTACAGAAAAATTGTGAACCGCAAATCAATAATGAAAAGGAATCCAAGAATGGCACTATTGACCGATCAGCATCATTTGACAAAATGTTGTTGAGGGACGTGCGTACAATTTGCGGACCTTTATCAATTAAAAATATTTATATTACTAAAGAAGAATTAAAAAAAATAACAAACGGCCGTCATAAAGAAAAAATAAATATATTAAAGAAAATGATAGAAGGAATATTTAAAGAAAGTAAAATAAAAGTGCACATAATAGATGAAAAAATTAAAATAACAGACCCTTGCAAAATTAAATTAATACTAAATGATTATCATATGTTACCAACGAGTGGACATGCTGGTATAAATCGCATGTTGCGAAACATTAAAAAAAGATATTATTGGACAGGCATGCAAAACGATGTGACGACATACGTTAAGCACTGCCCAATATGTCAACGTAACAAACATATACAACCAAAGAAGCAACCTATGACTATAACGTCAACAGCAGAATCAGCCTTCGATAAAATTTTTCTTGATTTAGTAGGACCCCTTGACGAATCAGAAAATGGGTCAAAATATATTCTTACTCTTCAAGAGGAATTAACTAAATTCACTGAAGCAATAGCTTTACCAAATAAGGAAGCTAATACAGTAGCTAAAGGGCTCGTCGAATCTTTTATTCTTAGATATGGAGTCCCTGGAACTATAGCATCTGATCAAGGTACCGAGTTTACAAATAAAGTTTTTAAAGATATGTGTAGTTTGTTAAAGATAGAACAACTACAGTCCACTGCTTACCATCATGAAAGCATTGGAGCGTTAGAGAATTCCCATAAAGTTTTAGGAGCTTATCTTAGGAGTTATGTATCGGAAAAACATACAGATTGGAGCAACTGGCTACCCTATTATGTTTTCTGTTACAACACTTCAGTACATTCAGAAACAGGGTACACACCTTTTGAATTTAGTATTTGGAAGACAATGTAATTTACCTTCCAATCTCACAAATAAAGTAGATCCAGTGTACAACTACGAAGACTACGTGATAGACTTAAAACACAAACTACAAATAGCTCATAAAGACGCTAGGGATACTTTGATAAGCAAGAAAATTAATAGGAAGACGAGGTACGATACAGATGTAAAAGCAAAGGCTTCAGATTTTAACGTAGGAAGTCTAGTTTTGTTAAGAAATGAAAATAGAAAAAAGTTAGACCCAATCTATATTGGTCCATACGAAATACTATCTCAAAATGGGGTGAACTGCGATATTAAATATGAAAACAAAACAATGACAGTTCATAAAAATAGATTAAAACCTTTTTATATATATATGTTATTATTGTAGGATCGTTAGAATTAAGAGATTAAATACTAAATATATGTACATGATCTAAAAAAAAAAAAGTTATATAAGAATAATTAAATATATAAGTACTTAACTATCATTTAGTTTTATACATAATTTTTACTAACCCGGGTTAACTAGATTAAAACTATTAATAAATTAAAATCTATATATTTACAAAAAAAAAAAAATTTTTATTAGAATTATTAAGTTAAGTAGATAGGAATCAAAAAAAAAAAATAAAAAAAAATATATATTATGTAATAAAGTAAAAAATACATTAAAAAAAAAAAAAAAAATATTGTAAGACAGAAAATTGTAAATACAAACAAAAAATATCAAATAACAAACTAAGCAAGATCCCTTGATGTACAAGTATCGCATAAAAAGAAGAAATCATTCCATGTTATGATTTCTCCTTTTATCCCAGGAAGGGTGGTGTGAAGGGATCGCACCAGCGATCACTTAATTAATTGCCTCAAACCTCAAAACAATTAATAGAACATTCAACCTGTTTCGATGTTTAATATCCATATTCCCATCGCATTACATTTCATGATCAGCTATAGCAAAGCCAAAGCACAAACAATACAACATTCATATTTCCGTTGGCACACTCAGTGCATTGTGCATATAGCTATAAATAAATGCTCATATAGTTCAACTGGCACCTTCAGTGCACAAGCTATATAATATGACACCAAATATACAACAACACTTTCAGTGATTGAAGAAAAACAAACATAATTAAGGGTCGCTGACTTATGGTAGTAAAATATGCATCATAAGCAAGCTAGCCCAAAACACTTGAAGTGCATGGCTATTATGCTGATGCTGCATTGTATGGGAATTCTTATTGAATATCGAAGTATTGTTGAATACCAATACAGGCATTATTTTATTGACAAATTTTGTATAAAAAGAGAAGAATAAAATTAAAACATTTACTTCGTATTCTACATTCAAAGATTGTGTTTCACTTTATTAAGCAACTCGCTGGAGTCAAACCAATTTTTGTTTCATTATAGTAATATAGACGCCCTAAAGAGCTACTCGCTTTTGGGTCAAGGTTCACTAGGCTACTCGCCGTACCACGTCTAAATTGCTAAGGAGTAAAAGTCTAAATATACATATCGTTATCCAGCTACAGACTTTGCAATAATCTGAAAAAGTATTTGCAAACTGAAATATTTGTTCAGCGAACTGTAATTACAAACAAAAAACACAACAACAGAACTAATGGGATATGTTTGTTTTAATAAAGTCCCATTTAATTCAATTGACACAGCAAAAACCTTAAATTTTATTCACCCCTATAAAAACGGATAAAAGGAGAATGGGCATTTTTGGGCGTTAGCGGCCATCAATGAAATTAGTGTCAAATGAAAGGTATGTTACTCAGTAACAACTTTTACTATGGGCGCTACATTGCACTTAATTTAGAAAAGAAGATATTTCAATGTTAATATAATGCAATTGCATATGGCAATATCGTATGGAAATTATATTATTAGTGTGTGTAATGCTTTATCCAAAATTCAAAATATATCGTGAAACTGTAGTATTCTGTTTTAGGGGATTTCAGAAGCTCCCAAGGTCACGTTGCGGTTTTAAACAGATCCAGTATGGATTTCAGTAGCTTTTTTATTTTTTTAAACATATTATTTTAATCAGGATTTAGACCCAATGTTTGAAGATGTAATATAGGAGATTGACTAATTGGCGCTTTCCTAATGCCAATACATGATAGCGAAAATACATTTACATTGACAATGACCACTTATAACGACTTGGCGGGCTATGATTTTTGCAATGATATGAAGACAAAATGCAACGTTCAAAAGCACCACTAGTAGTTGGCCTGTTTTTGCCGAAAACCAAATTCGATTACACGCAACGGAATCAAGTGGGATTTAGAGCTTGACTAGATGCACTTTTGCTATATAATATACCTATCAAACATTGTTTTAATATAATGTAAATTATAATATAGGGTATCATGGCAAATGAAGATACTATTATTAATGATGTTACAAGGGCATTTTTGTATATACAAAATATTCCGGAGACTGCCTAGATTTCTTAGTTCACTTTCCTTTTCTATTTTTGCATTGGTTAGAGACCAGAATACCTAGAAAACTTGATTAAAGTGTTAAAACAAAAATGCATTTTTTCCTTTTTGAAGTAGACCACAATGAAAAAACTTCTGCACGGTAATTGCAGGACTCAACCACATCCAAAAATAACAAAATCATTCGTGGCCGCTCACGCCCATGTTTCATACAAATTTGCCCATTCTCCTTTAACTGGGACCAAATTTAACCTGAATTTTAACGCAATTAGCCCAGGGAAATTAGACTTTCACTTCGAAAAAATTGCGACAAAGCTGATTTTTGGTGGAGTGGCTTATTATGACGTCTTAAGCATTTCCTGAAAAGTACCCTAAATTTGGCCCGGGGCTAAATTTGTTAGGGGGGGTGAAAGGGGTTGAAGTTCAGTTTTTTGGGAATTGCTCCTAAACTATCGGTTTTATTGAAAAAATGTGAAGATAAAAATTAAAACTGATGTTATTCTACACAAAAAATGTTACCATACTTTTTTTCGTAGAACCAATAGTTTCAGAGAAAAACGTTCAAGAACTTCATGGTGCAGTGAGTTTAGTCCAAAAAATTTATAAAATTTTTGCTTATCGCTGGGCAAATTTTGTTTTGTTATTTATGTTTGAGTACAACTCCTTATTGTAAAATCAAATTTTTGGGGTGGTAGGGGAAAAGGAATGGCCGCCATCTTGAAAACAAGGTTGATTTTGTTTTTGTTTAATAACTCGTTGAAATTGCGTTTTTCAAAAAAATGACCAAGGAACAGATTTTAGACGATTAAATTATCTAAAAAATGAGCTCTGTATGTTTATTAATCTCAAAGTTACAGCGGATCAAAGGTCAGCAATGCCTCATATATGGTGATAGATGAAATGACGTTTTTTAAGGTTTTTCGCTTATTTGTGAATTTTTTTGGTCAGACTAGAAGACTAATTTTACAGACAATTAAGAGCAGTGCAAAATATATTCTAGACATCATCAAAAAAATCACAAATAAGCGAAAAACCTTAAAAAACGTCATTTTATCCCCACCATATATGAAGCATAGGGGACCTTTGATCCGCTGTAACTTTGAGATTAATAAACATACAGAGCTGTTTAATAGCTCATTTTTTAGATAATTTAATCTTCTAAAATCCGTCCTTTGGTCATTTTTTTGAAAAACGCAATTTCAACGAGTTATTAAACAAAATCAACCTTGTTTTCAAGATGGCGGCCATTCCCTTTCCCCTACCACCCCAAAAATTTGATTTTACAATAAGGAGTTGTACTCAAACATAAATAACAAAACAAAATTTGCCCAGCGATAAGCAAAAATTTTATAAATTTTTTGGACTAAACTCACTGCACCATGAAGTTCTTGAACGTTTTTCTCTGAAACTATTGGTTCTACGAAAAAAAGTATGGTAACATTTTTTGTGTAGAATAACATCAGCTTTAATTTTTATCTTCACATTTTTTCAATAAAACCGATAGTTTAGGAGCAATTCCCAAAAAACTGAACTTCAACCCCTTTCACCCACCCTAACAAATTTAGCCCCGGGATAAATTTAGGGTACTTTTCAGGAAATGCTTAAGACGTCATAATAAGCCACTCCACCAAAAATCAGCTTTGTCGCAATTTTTTCGAAGTTTGGCCATTTTTTGTCTAATTTTCCTGGGCTAAATTGGCACACGGCCTAAATTATAAACAAATTTAGTGAAAACGGTTGGATAACACGACCTTTACCCTAAATGGAAAATATCGATTTTTTTCTTTTTTATGCACAACAAGAACTTCCGTTGTGTGAAATTTCAAGATTCTTCCATAATTTGATGATCTGTCAATCAGCGAGTGAGGTTTGAGTAGATCAGTTATATGGTTTTAGTGATGTATGAAGATCTATATATCTCAGGAGCCACTAATTCTTAGAAGTTGAAATTTATTGCCACGCCTGGACTTGATTAGTTAATTAAACGCTTCAAATTTGAAGTATCTGTCTTTATTGGTATTGGAGTAAGAGGGGGGTCAATAATTGCTTGTTGGATATGTAAATAAGATGTAGAGCAAGAATTTTACTTGCCATTACCGCCCTTTCATTTGTACTACTTTTTTAATTTATTTTGTATTTATTATAAATTTAGAGAAAAAAAAGCTTCAATTTCAAATAACATGACGCAAACAAATAACGGTGTTTGTGTTTTTTCCGTAATTTGTTTGTATGAAAATGTTTGAATAATTTTTTAATAAAAATAGCATATAGTTAACCTTAAGAAACCTACATTATTTTGTTGGCAGTATATTCAAGAATATATGTGCGAAATTTCAGCGTATTATCTCACAAGACAAAAAAGTTCTAGATTTTTGAGACGCAAAACGTCACTTGGGCCCATAGTGCGGCGTGGCACATGACAACAACAACAGTTTATGATCTTGAAACTTTTCTATTGTTCTTTTGTTAGTTGACAAACATCAGATGATATTTAAAAATTCTGCGGTAGTATTTTTATTTTCTCTTTTTTGGCTTAGCCGCTTACCCATTTGCAGCTTCTTAGCAAAACCAGTTATTTCATACAAACAAGTTAAGTCTTATTTAAAAATAAATAAAACGATCTTGAATTTGGGTTCTTAAAAAAATAAAATAATGGTTTCAGAAAAATAAAATTCAGGGAAAAATACTGTGTTTCATATCAACTTTCCCTGTAGTATGTTTTTAATAAATATCGCTCATGTTAAAACCCTTACTAAGAAACTCGTATTCTTTTAAAGCTGAATTCTATTAAAATAATAAATCAGTTTTTGTTTTTATAAATACATTTTTTTGTGTGACCAATTCTTTAAACATTAATATTGATGTGATATTTAGTTGGGCTCTTTTGGTAATTTTTTTGGGGTACAAATAAAAAATTATTTCATTTTCTCTCCCAACGTTTCGTCGGTTTTCACGACTTGTTCAAGTGGTATGAAGTCAGAACACCGACCTCAAATCATTTGGGTTTTTTTATCGGATTCGTTTGTCCATCGTTAGTCCACGTTTTTCCAACCATTAAAATCGTTTGCCCATCCCCAGGATAAAATATATTCGACTTTTTTTTTTTATAGCAAACCTCGAAAGACAAAAAGCCTTCTAGCATCCCCAAATGAAGTTGGGGCGGATTGGGTTCGTTTGTCCACCCTCAGGAAAAAAGTTATTCAACTTTTCTTTTTTGCACTGAAAAAACAAAAATGGACTCCAAAACCCCCAAATGAAATTATAGTGGGGTGCAGTCAAGTTTCGATACCAAACTGATTCACCACTATCGTAATTGTTTTGCTTCGAGACATCTTGTTATCTTGTTATAGTGATCCACTTGAACAGGTATCGATTCGGGATGCAGCTTGTCGAAATATGTCGGTCGGTGATTAAAAAGCAACTCCGCTGGCGAACGCTCCGTAGAAGAATGTGGTGTTCGTGTTGGTCTTCTTAAAATATTCTTTCGTAGTGCATACCATTCGCTCCACTTGGCCATTAGTTGATGGGTGAAAGGGAGCTGAAAAGATATGTTTGATTAAACTAATTTCGCAAAATTTGTTAAAATGAAATGATGTAAAAGCTTGAATTGAGATTCCGAAAGGAGCAAACCAATTACATCCCAAAATGTTCGTGCGTGTACCAGCAGCAATGACAAGTGATAGATTTCGAATTTCTCTGCCTTTATACCATACGTTAAATGGACATTCTCCTAATCGAATTCCCTTGAAAATCCATAATTTATGTTGTTACGTTTGATAGTTGTGGTTTGAATTGCGGCCATAACTTATCAAAACTCGTATCAGAAATTATTGTGAAGTTAGAACCGGAGTCGACTTCGAACTCGCATTTATATTCATTTATATTAATATTTGTTCGTTGCTTTAAATTTGGAAAGTATGAAATCTGATTTGCCGCTCTCTTAGAACTTGTGTAAGCCTGACCATCTCTCTTACCAGTCCTACATACCTTCTTTATGTGTCCGGTTTTGCCACACTTGTTGCAAACAGCTGTGCGAAACTTGCAAGCAGAACGTTGGTGTGAACCTCCACAGCTGTAGCACGCACCTGACTGAAGACCAACTGTACTGTTTTTTGTAAATTTCCCATTTTTACACTTATTCCTTTGGATAGCCTTTCTGTACAGTGTGAAGGCACATTTGCTTTCATCTCCTGGGTGGCTTGGAATGTAAGCGCTCGTGTTACTATGAGCAGTAGCATGCGGTCTAATGAACTGCCAAAATTTCACTGGCTTGCAATTTTTCGAAGCTCTGCAACGTAGTCTGTAGTTTTCTCATCGGGAAGTTGGTCACGCTTAAAGAAATTGTAAATGATGCAATATCGGATGGCGGTGGGGAGAAATGATCAGAGAGAGTCTTACAAATTGTATCATACTCAAGTTGGGTTACCTTTTTCGGAGAAATTAATGATTCCAATAAATCAAATAATGGTGCTCCGCAAACAGTGAGAAATGTGGCTCGCTTTCATTTTCATTTCATTTATTGTATTTCAAATCTTTGACATTAGATCGTTAAATCCTTAAAGTTGCAAAAGTATAAAAACATGGTAATTAATTAAAAAATGAAGCTATAGAAAATTGAATTTTAAGATTTACTCTAGGCTAGGCAACTGTTTTTCGACTATTTTAAATATATACATAAATTATATTAGAAAACTACTAAATAAATCAGAACTAAAACAAAAGTTCTATTCATTTTTCAAATGCAAAAACAAAACATCATAAAAATTACGTGCATAGTACTGTCTTCTTATACTAAGGGGCAAAGAATTCCATAAGCGAATGGTGCCCACGAAAAACTGGCGTTCGGAGGATAAAGAGTTGAAGGTGGGCTGTATTAAAACTAATGACCGCTAAGATACAGATAAACTAATTTTTTCATAGCGGTATGTTGGTTCTTTGGTCGCAATTATCGTGTGTAAGACCTTTAAATTAAAAAATTTAATAAACGTTTCTAAATTACAACCGAGAATGTTTTTTGTATAACGTGAGACATGATCGTAAAGCTTAAGATCATAAACATAACGACAAATGTTATTAAATGCTACATTAAACTTTCTAGTGTCCGAACAGTTATAAAAGGTTATTTGACATCCGTAAGTGGTAATGGGAATTATAAGAGTTCTTGCAAGCATTAGTCTTGTGGAAAATGGTGTATATTGATTAGGCATACACAGGCACCTTAGGCACCCGTACACTTTTCTACTAACGCCTCTTACATGGTCATCCCACCTTAATATTGAATTGAACAAGACTCCAAGATTGTTTACTTTTTCAACATATTCAATTGGATTGCACCCAAGAGAAACTGCTGGAAAATAGCTCAAATTCAGTTTATTTCTATACACAACTAAGCACTTTGATTTCTTAGGATTCAATTGCAAACCATTTCTCTCAGCTCAGTCCACAATATTTTGTAGCTCGCTGTTAAGCCTAACGACACCATCTTCAATTAATCCAAGCTTGCAGGAAAAACAAAGTTGCACGTCGTCTGCATACATATGGACTTTTTCTTTGCTAATGCACTGTGGTAAATCGTTGATAAAAATTGTTAAAAGAAGTGGACCTAAAATGGATCCTTAAGGAACTCCACTCAATATAATTTTTTTTTTTTTTTTTACAGAATTCTATGTTGTAGAGAGCTTAAAGCAAGCTGCATACTACAGACAGAGGCTCATCATGAGTGCATGTGTTAGTGGTTAGTAGATAAAGCAAGCTAACACAAGCACATTAAAAGATACGAAAAATTAACAAAATTAAACAAAATACAAAATATAATATGAAACAACATAATAATTATAAAATAAAGTTAACAAAATTAAATTAAATTTAATATAAAACATTTAAATAATGTATCTACCAAGACGTTAAAAAATTACGAGAGTGGAGCACTGGTACGCAACAATGTTTTTAATCCTACTTTACTAATGTTAAAATCAACAGAAGAAGCGTTCAAATTAAAAAGTTTGCACATACGATTAAGAGGTTCATGTATACCATAATTGGTTCTATGAAAAGGAACGTGAAAAAGTTAAAATCTTCGTAGGTGGTGGGATCCTCCGCGGTAGTTAATGCCTATACAGGCTAACAAGTCAGGTGCATCAATTTCACCTCTGATAAGTTGGTGGAAAAATATTAAATCATTATTAACACGCCTTTCATATAAAGTTTGAAGTTGCAAAAGCTTGATTCTGTGTTCGTAAGGTGGCAAGTTGTACGGATCAGCCCAAGGAAGACCTTTCAAGGCGAAGCGAATGAAGTTATGTTGTATTGATTCAATATCAAGAAACTGTGATCTTGAATGCTCGTTTAGAAACACCGACTGTTTTCTTCCGCAAAGGTAGGATTGAATCAAGTGAGCAGCATTACTGGAAATTCTGAAATTGCTTTTCAATTTAGTTACTCATAGCATATGGTCAACCGTATCGAATGCCTTCGAGAAATCCAGCAGGGTTAAAAACGTTACCAAGTCATTACTGACTGCAATTCTAATGTCATCAGATATTTTTAACAACGCCGACATACAACTATGTCGAGACCTGAATCCAGACTGATTTTGACATATGTATGAGGTTGTTCGTTTTCAGAAAAAAAGGTAATTGATGGTGAAAAAGTTTTTCCATGACTTTCGAAAGATAAGGTAAAATCGAAATGGGCCTGTATTCAGGCTCACTCAGTCGATTACCAGGCGTTTTAAGTATAGGAACTACTTTAGCATTTTTCCATACTGCAGGTAAACGTGATGTGAGGATGATTGAGTTGAAAACGTAAGTCAATACTGGTTAAATATGTGGTAAAATAATTTTTACAAAAAGTGGATGGATATCGTCAAGACCAGCAGACTTAGATTTAATGCTCAGGATAGCTTTAACAACATCTGTTTGTTCAATTCTCGAAAACTGAAAAGAATTAGCACTAATGCCATCAGAAGATGTTGTAGCTGCAGAGGTAGATCTTTGAGACTTTAAAAATGTAGCATTAAGTTCATCTGGATTGATTGCATCCAAGTCTTGAGTTTTATTACGTCCGACCCCTAGATCTCTCAAATTTTTCCACAAGACAGACGTAGGTTGACTACTTTCGAGCCGCTCGGAATAATATAGCTTTTTTAGCTTGCCTGATCTTGGATTTCACTTCGTTCCGTAACAAACGAAAATCTTCATAAAACTTCGGCAATTTAAACCTTTTCCATCTGTTATACATAGAATCTCGTTGGTTTTTTAATCTCTGAATTTCAGGAGTAAACCAACAGTTATTTGGAAACCTAACAATTTTTGTCTTGAGCGGTACATGAGCATTGAACAGATAACGTATTTTATTTTGCAAAAATTCAATATCTTGCCAATTTACTTGGAAGATATTCTGTTCCAAGGATGCAGTATTTAAATTTTTGAAATCCCTATAAGTATAAGTAGGAGGTGAATAATGCAAATCACTTTTTAACGTCATGAAGATTAGATCATGTCTTGAAAACATTGGCGTAGATAGTTGACTATAAAACTCAACATTGCTACGCTCACTTACAAAAAATAGATCCAAAAGAGTTTCATTGGTGTTTGTAAAATGAGTAGGTGTAGTCGCATTAACAGGATACAAATCAAAGGAATGCATTGACTGAATGAAATCTACGGAAGTTCCACGTACAAGCAGATTACAATTGAAATCGCCACTGATTAAGATTTCAGAAAAAGGAGAACATATGTCTTCAAGAATAGTGTACACAAAATTTAAATTTATGTTGTTGCGTGGTCTATACACTACTCCCAACAAAGTCTTATTTCTTCCATTCATAACTTCAAAAAAACAATATTCAATTGCATCTCCTGGGTTTGAAGAACAGACCATTTTTGCATGTATTTTACTTTTAATTTAAATAGCAACACCCCCACCGCCACTGTGTTGCCTGTCAACGCGAAAAACCTTATAGCCCAGTGTTCCCAGATTGGTGGTTTTTCCAACCAAAATGGTTGGAAAAAATGCCTTTGGTGGGAAAATATTCATAGTGGGATTTATGGTGGGAAAATATTTCAATGGTCTCTTTTTTGGGAAAACCCACAATTCACTATTACCTGCCTATCTTCGAGTTTTATGACATATAATGATTTGGCACTAAAAAACAGAAACTTTCAAAAATAATTTTTTTTGTGAATACCACAAATGAGGTACCAAAAATAAATGAAACCTACTAGCTGACCGTTTATGACCGTTAAGTGACCTTTCAACTGAGATGCCGACATTTTTTTTGGAACCTTGAAACGAAGTTTAACTGAGCAATTATTGAAAATAGTTGATCTTGTCTAGATCTAGTGATCTTTCGGTTCGGTATACATTTTTTGTGAATATTCCACAAATGAGGTGGCAAAAATCGTGCATGACCTTAAGAAACTTTAACTCTTGATTACAAGTTTTCTAGGGCTGATTAATTTCTGGGACAAGTTGACTTTCTTCACCAATTACTGACCAATTAGATGACATACTTTTTTTGCGAATATGAAGTACCAAGAATGCAGCGCCAAAATTCTTCTTTTTTTATATCTAGGAAATATTTGTAGCAGAAAAGGTTATGGTGGTTTTTTTGTTCCTCCCAGTACAAAAATGGTGGGATGTTTTTTGGAATTTGGTGGGATTCTAGAAATCTCATCTGGCATCACTGTTATAGCCATTAAGTGAATAAAAAACACTACTTATCCCAGGTTTAAACCACGTCTCAGTTACACACAAAACATCTACACACGATTCAACAAACAGATTTCGAAATTCATCGAGCTTTGCATTGAGACTTTGCGCATTAATATGGCACACATTCAAACCTTTTTTCTAATTGCACAAAATATTTAACATGATACGAGAGTTATCAAGAACAAGAACACCACCACAAAGAAGTCTATTGTCACTAATTGTAATCATAAATGAAAACAATAAAAGAATAATATATTCTGATATAAAAAACTATAAGAAACAGCATGCAGAGATATTTATATTGATGTTTTGCAATAAGAAAGATGAATTTAGAGTACAAAATAAAAAAATTCAAGTAATTAAATCGAAATAACTTAGAAAAATAATTGCGTTTACAAAAATTCAATAATGATGATAATTCAAATTCATTAAATAAAAGAAACATTAAAGACTGCAAGTGTAGAGGAACTAGAACAATAACAAAAATAATTGTGCGTTGCTCACGCAAGCTGTTGAGATGATTCATCGTTATCAGAGATCGTTGGTTTGCCTGCACTTCTGTTGTCATCATGGTTTCTCTCGTGGGATTCAATTGTTGCTTTCAAGAGATCATTGGAAGTAGTTAAAACTATATCGCTCTGAGGTGTGAGACGTATATATACCTGTCCATTAAAATAATTGTGCGTTGCTCACGCAAGCTGTTGAGATGATTCATCGTTATCAGAGATCGTTGGTTTGCCTGCACTTCTGTTGTCATCATGGTTTCTCTCGTGGGATTCAATTGTTGTTTTCAAGAGATCATTGGAAGTAATTAAAACTATATCGCTCTGAGGTGTGAGACGTATATATACCTGTCCATTTCGTGTGAATATGGATTATGGATGAGACCTTCTTTTGACGTTTGAGATGATAAGCTTCACGAAAAATCATGTGGTTGTGGGTAGTTAAACTTTCATTAACGTAGATTCGATTATCAGAACTCATTTTTATATTTCGAAGGCTGTTATCGTTCTTCTGGCTGCTATATACAACGTTATATCGGGTCTTAAGAGCGCTACAAAAGTTCTTTTAAATAAAACAAAAACGGTTTTGGATATCAATGAAATTCTTTATTCCTGTGAAAGTATGTTCGATGCCATTATGTATGGAACTCGATTTCTTTTGCATGGCCACCACGGGCACGCTTGCAGAAGTCCAGACGCTGAGCCCAATTTTGACGGTTTCAAGCATAAATCGGCCGATACTGCTGCAATTTCACGTTCGATACTCGTACGAAGTTCATCAATCGTCGCTGGCTTGTTGGCATAGACCATAGACTTGACGTAACCCCACAGGAAATAGTCTAACGGCGTCAAATCGCACGACCGAGGCGGCCAAGCGACTGGACCATTTCGTGAGATAACACGTTCTCCAAACTTGGTTTCCAATAAATTGATTGTGACATTCGCTGTGCGGCTTGTGGCGCCGTCCTGTCGGAACCACATGTCCTCCAAGTCCATATCATCCAATTGGGGCCAAAAATATTCGGTTACCATTGAACGGTAGCGATCCCCATTCACAGTAACGTGCCGGTCTTGATCATCACGGAAGAAGTACGGCCCAATGACGCCGCCGGCCCATAAACCACACGAAACCGTAATTTTTTCGGGATGCAATGATGACTCATGGAGTACGTGTAGATTGCTGCCTGACCAATACCGCATATTTTGTTTATTGACGAAGCCATTCACCCAGAAATGAGCCTCATCGCTGAAGATGATGAAATTGGACGTAGCGCTCTTAACGTTGAGGCCACTGACTCCGAATTTCGGTAATAAATTTTAATAATTTCGACTCGTTGTTGGCTCGTATATCTTTCCATCATGAAATGGCAAACTTTACTGAAGAGAAATGTTAAAAGAGCGGCAAGAAATATGGCGTCGTTTGCTGTGCCTGTCGCTCTACTTTTGTAGCGTCCCTGTTGAAAAACCCTTTATATAGACGTGGAATAGCCGAGAAGTAAAGTCTCCGATTGGAATTATTCGGCTCCCAATGGAAATCATCGGGAAGTTTGTTTACCTTTCTAACTTCAGTGAAATATAAAATATTCAAAATAATAAAATAGGTATGATTATTTGATTGTAGTTGAAATAATGAAGTGTACATTTACGTGATGAGTTATTAATTTGTGACATACATAATTATTTATTTCAAATCATGCTGTGTTGTGTATAAATATAATTATTGAACCAGTGGGGTGTATTTTAATAATTATTTGTTGTGAAATTGTCTTCGACAAAATTTTTTAAAAAATGAAATGACGTTGGATGGATTTTATTGTTGGTGTTTTTTTTTTGTTTTTATATCAATTTGAAGGGCTTTTAATTCGATTTGTTTTGATAATTAATTTTGATAATTTGGCAATCCAATTTAAAATTCAATTTGTTTTTTTTTTTAATTTTTAAAAACAATAATTCTATTTTGAGATTATTTATTAATTTTTGTTCGGAAATTTGTTTTGCCGACGGGTTTTGACTTTTGATGTGCTCTTGTTGTTGTTTGTTTTGACTTTATGTTTGTGGATCGCATTTTTTAGCTCAATTTGAAGCGTAAATATTCATATAATTCATAAGTTAATATTCTCAATACATTTTAAAATTATTATTTTCTTTTGTGCATTAATTGCATGGTTCGTCGCAGTGCAATTTTATTTTAAATTCCAAGTTATACCTAATTCCTGCTGCCTGTTGTTCGGCAGAGCAGGGTTTTCCTTAATATTATTTGTAAACATCGATGTACATATATATCTTTAATGAGTTTTGAATAAAATCATAAATATAAATTTTAACTTCGTTTTATTTTGAAAATGAATTGCATGATTTGTTGCAGAGCAGTTCTATTAAAAATCCAAACTTTAACTATATACGATGTGGCAGTACAAGTTTTGGATTAAGTTTTATTTTACAATTAGCTGCTAGTGTGGTTGCAGATGATGGCAAATTATGAACTACATATATGAACTCCATTTAAAATTGTTTTAATTTGTGTTTTATTGAACTGGAAATGATTTCAATAGTTTATAGGTTGTTTAATTTCATAGTATTAGAAATACATTTTAGTATTCAAACGAGCGTGGTTTTAAACAAAAGTTTTGAGATGAGAGGATTTAATTTGTTTATAAAACTTGATTTTGTTTTTTAAGAAATGATGGACTCCAATGGATGAATGTTTTTCATTGTGCCCTTGTAGAGTGTTGTTTGATGAATAATTCGGTGGAAATAGTTCATCATTCAGGAGAACTCGTTGCTCTAATTCCAACTCCTTGGTGCACAATGAACCTATTATAGGCTCCAGTTTAGGTTGAGACCTTGTTTTAAAAAGGGTATAACATGTAGCGAAGACTCGAACAACCGTTTGCCTTTCTTCATCGGGGTCAATGTCTATGAGTTGATGTGGAACAACAAACTGCTTTTTACTGCATGAAAACTTCGTTTTGCTCCGCCATGCCTCCAGTGACACTCGTTCGGGTATGTAGGCATTACTGGAATCCCGACCGGCTGGGTTATGCAGCGTTGCTACATCTCCCCAGCAATCGATCTCCATCAACCGCTGGATATTTGAGACCTTATTGGAAAATAATATGGTCCAGCTGTCAGTAGTATCGCGTATATTTGCTAGTTCAGAATAGGAATCCATCCAAGAATACGTTTTGATGATGGGAGTAGCCAAAACTTTCTTCGTGTACTGTAACGAAAGCACCAAAACGATTGTGCCATCAAGTTCAAGATGGTGAAGAGCTTTGATTCGTTGACTTGCTGTCAATTTCAGATTCAACAATATCATATCGACTTGGATGCCATCCAAAACGTGGACGAAGACTTCTGCGACGAAAGCTTTTGTTGAATCGAAATACCTATGCTGCTCAATCACCGTTAGTTTTGCTTATCTGGGTCCACCATGATACACGAAGCCTCTCAATCACTGGAAGTTTTCGGTGAAAAGAATCAAAATTTCTCTTCAAGGCTGGTGGAATTGGTTTATCCCAATCACGACCAAGCTCCAAGAGTGGCAGCGTTACAAGTTTTGAAGTGAGGATGAATGGCAGTATCCAACTAAATGAGTCAAATAATCTTGTGACATTTAACGGCATCAATTCCTTTGCAGTTATTTCTGTTGAAAGTTGCAGATTTTGGTTTGATAAATAGTCAACTGTCGGAAACCACTCGATGCCGAACGTTGTCACGAGGTTGGAAAAGTATAACGGAAGTTCCAAATCAAGCTCCCTATGCTGAGCTGGGGGATTTTTGGCGAGTTTCTTCATTTTGCTCATCCACTTTCGGAAATTAAGGTTCACAGGCGTCAAGAACTGCTTTGTTTCATCGCGTTTATTCAGTGCCTCACCAATCAACTCGTCGCCGTTCATGTCCCCATGAATAACCTTCACCTACGGGAAATTTTCAAATCCATAATTAGATACTTGTTGATCTGGTCACATTTGGCTGGTTTCACATGTTGGGTCAGGAGATGCCCAGTCAGCGACGGGAAAACCAAAGCCTGAACGGCAGTCTCAAACTTCTGGTGGGATTCCACTCGAACCTCGAAGGAGTGTTGCGTAGTGCCACTGCTGACCAACCCTAACCCATGGAAAGTGTGCTTGATAGATTGTCGTCCAGTTGTGAACTGGAACTGTTGTTGTTCAGGTGCGTTTGAGTTTACTGACGCTTGAAATTCATTTAAGTTTATATTTTTATCTTGAACTAAAGTACTACCGATTGGCTGTTGTGTTTGCTTGTTGCCAATTTCAGGTAATTCGACAAGTGCTACAACAACTGAATGGGACTGAGCAGCCGTGGTTGTCAAAGGTTTCTCCACAACGTCAACCAACTCCTCATAATACTCGAAGTAAATTTCGTGTATTTTGTTATACACTTCGAATAATTCCTCCTTTCTCAAATTTGGCTCAAGCTTACCGCCTCCAATAATGGCTTCGTGGTACACTTTAGCAGTCACCATATCTTCCTCTAATATGCTCAAACGAACCGAAGCATACGCCGGAACTCGACGTTCTTCAGAAGCCTTTTTGAAGTTTGTGAGATCCTTATTCAGCTTATTCAAAATACCTATTTGAAGCTCACCGTATTTATAATTATTCGCTTCAGCCATTATTATTAGTTAACATCAACAGAAATGAAGAAAATGACAGGTTTACAACATGTAATAAAGTAAACTTACTGCTTTCCTGATAATGCTTTCGTATTTAATGGTGGAATGTTGATGTACAGGAGCCTCCGCTGACCTTCCGTGTATAAATTAGTTTCAGTTTTGTTTTTAAAATAAATTTAAGTAAAAATACCTAAACTTTAAACTTTTTTGTTAGAAAATAGTTCAAAAAGTCGCTTAGTAAACCGATAATTGTTTCTGAAAAGTCTTTTTGGCGAATCGTAGATTCGATACCTTTATTTTTTTAGCACACACTGTCCACATTTCTTATCGATTATTGTTTGTATAGTGGTAAATAGTTCGTAAAAACTGATTATCGTCTAGATTTTTATTATAAAAAATTGGGAAAAAAGAGTAAATTATAACAGGGCGAAAATAAAATGCAACCACTTGTTTTTAAATGAAAATGTTTTAATGCGTAATTTTAAGTCATATGACTTGGTGTATATGTGAACGTACATATATTTCATTAATTTTATGATACTTCGTGAATATGACATTTAGTTAAAATAGCTCAGTTGTGGACTGTATTTATTAATTTAAAGGTAAGTTTAAATGTCTGTGATTGTACTTCATTGTTTTTTTGTAGTTTGTTTATTTTGTTGCTTGTACTTTCGTACAAAGGCAGATAGATTGCTTTGAAGTTTTATATCGTTGACTTATGGAATGTAGCAACGTGTTTTTATCTTTCCTGTTGTTGACTTTTATGTTTATTGGTGTGTCAACAGACGCACCTTTTGCCTTAGTGCGAAAAATGTCTTTCAGGACGGGGCGGGAGTGCAATTTAGTGAGATGCAAAGTTTGTTTACCAGATCATACAAGTCCTCATTGCTTGTTTTAACAACATTAAGTACAACATGAGTAGACACACTATCACGTTCCAAAAAATCAATTTTATTCATTAAAGCAGGTACGTTAGGATCTTCACGTTTCACCTCCAAAGGAATATTAGTTTGTTGTTTTTCGAGACTTTCAATTCTTTCAGTCATTATTATTTTATCAATTCGGGAGAATCTGTTAGTAAGATTTCCTAGCGCTTCATCAACTCTCGCAGATAGTTCCTTTCCTTTCTGCTGTTCTCAATTAAAGTTTTAATTTGTTTGGATTGTTGTTTTAAGCGAAGCTCCAAATTTGTCCAAAGTTTTTCATCACTCGTTTCTACGCTGTCAGATGGGTTATTTGTTGACGTTTGCTACGTGGTAGGTGACAGTTAATTAAACTGATAAAATAATTTATTAGAAATGTACTTTCACTATTTATGTATCAATTGAAAGCTTGTACAACAAACTCTTAGACTTGCTGCTGTTACTCCATTGGCCTCTAGAAATATGTCGAACTGTCTTTTGTAGGATCCCTTAGTGGACTGTTTGGATATATCGAACACTTCAATGTGCCCGATTGAAATTGAAGTTTTTCATTCATTGGACTTGTTCTGTGTGGATGATGAAGTTTTTGTAGAATTTTCTGTCTTAATAGCAAGAAGTTTTTTTTATCGAGATCGCTGGTCTGAATTTCTTCGCCTTCGGATGAATCGGCCATTTGCGATTAACAAAACTCCCAGTGATCTCATCCTCTCGTCGCCATTATTGTGTATTCAATTTAAACGCTCAAATAATTTAGGGGTAAGTATTTAATTTAAGTTACACTATACTTAGGCTTAAATATTACAATTTTCATTTAAGGAAAGTTATAAAAGACACGAGTTACTTCGATGATAGGTTAAGCGAGAGTGAGTCAACGTGCACACCTCGTGGATAGAGATTAAACAGATGTCAAACCCACTGTCATTGATGTTCTAGTTGGAAACAATGTTAGAAAATGATTACAGGATGAGTATGCAACAGTTTGTCCACCGGCTCAATATGAAAACCATACAAAAAATTGCTTATCCACCCCTAGGGAAAAAGTTATGCAACTTTTTTTTTTTGCACTGAAAAACGAAACGAACCAACCTTCGTTACGAGAAGCAGAAGAGAAGTGCTCGATGTGACGCTTTCCACTAACTACGACACTGTTATAGTTGGTGATTGGAAGGTATCAAGTAATGTTACATTCTCAGATCATAGAATGATAACATTCCAAATAAAGCTCAAGTTAGAAAACCCAAAACCCTATAGAAACCCCAGAAAGCAAACTGGGACGCCTTCAATACTAAATTGGCCGCTTCTTTGGATCATTATAAAAATCAACCACTAACACTGCTCGGAGATTGAAAACCATGTTCATGAACTAACGATAGCCATTAATAACGCTTTTGATAGTTCTTGCCCAATTAGGGAAAGGCAAGCTCAACCCCGAATGGTGGTCCAAAAAGCTGTCTGTTCTAAGGAAAAACTCAAGGGGGCTCTTCAATAGAGCAAAATACAGTAATGAACCCGCTGACTGGGATCTCTTCGAGATCAGCAAAAATATGTAAAAAAATCGAACAACCTATGCAAAAAGAGCAGCCTGGCAAAAATTTTGTACAGACATTGAGTCAACGAATGATGCGACAAGGCTCAGGAAAGTCATGTCTGAGGTTCATACTACTCCAGGTTTCTTAAAAGGTGCCGTGAAATAAGACCAAGTGACTTTTGAAAGTTGGCCTTATTTCACTTTGCAAAAGTGTAATAACACCCAATTGAAATAGTTGGTTTTTTCACTTTGGCAAAGTGTAACAAAGCCAAGTTGGCCTTATTGCACTTTCATTTTGATGAATTTGATAAAAGGAGAATGGGCAAATTTGTATGAAACATGGGTGTGAGCGGCCAAGAATGGTTTTGTTATTTTTGGATGTGTTTTAGTCCTACAATCACCGTGCAGAAATTTTTTCATTGTGGTGTACTTCAAAACCGAAAAAATGCATTTTTAATAAAGTTTTGCAAAGTTTCTGGCTTCTGACCAATTCAAAAATAGAAAAAGAAAGTGGAACAAGAAATCTAGACAGTCTCAAGAATATTTTGTATATAAAAATGGCCATATAACATCATTAATAAGAACATTTACCATAAAACTAAAATATTACAATCCTCACAATATTAAAAAATCCTGAGTAAAATAATATGTTTAAAAAAATTACAAAGTTGTTGAAATACGTACTGGGTCTGTTTAAACCCGTAATGCGTCCTTGGGATGTTCTGAAACCCCGTTAAACACACTACTACAGTGTCAGTAGGCGTTATGAAGTTAGAATAAAGCATTACACCCACTAAAAATATAATCACTATGCAATATTGCTCAATGCAAGTGCATTATTTTAACATTGAAATATCTTCTTTTCTAAATGAAATGCAATGTAACGTCCATAGTGAAAGTTGTTCCTGAGAAGCATACCTTTCATTTGACACTAATTTCATTAATGGCCGCTAACGCCCAAAAATGCCCATTCTCCTTTGTCTTAAAGGAGATAAAAAGGCAAAATACTGAGATATTATATTAAAGAATTTTAGAAAATAATAATTAAATAATTTTAGATAATTATAGTAAAAAATTCGCGAGAATTTATTTAATTTTTTTTATCTTTAAGATAATAGTAAAAAATAATTAGATAATTTTAGATAATTATAGTAAAAAATTCGAATAATTAAATAATTTTAGATAATTATAGTAAAAAATTCGCGCGAATAATTATTATTAATAATTATTAAAATTATTTAATTATTATTTTCTAAAATTCTTTAGGATAATAGTAAACCAACCAAGCCAACTTTCAAAAGTTGGACTTATTTCACTTGGCCTTATTTCACGGCACCTTCTTAAAAAGACCGGACAATTCCTGGACAGACTCCTACTCTGAAAACTTGGAGTCACTTTTGAGTACTCGCTTCTCAGGATGTACCACCGATACATTTCTTGTGGCCCTAACATTAGTGAAACCTCTAACTTAGGTAACCAAATGATAAATAATAAGAATGTGGCGTGGGCCATTGACTCCTTCTCTGCATACAAGTCTGCAGGGCCTGATGGAATAATTCCAATTATGCTCCAAAGCTCCAAAGACATAATTGTTCCAATTCTAGTAGATATTTTTAGGGGCTGTCTAAACATCACCTATATAGTAGGGGCGTTAGTGCACGATATGAGGGCTTAGAGGGCATACCTTTCATTTCGACCTGACGGGTTGAGCTTTAGTACACTAATAGTTCATGTCCTAACTTTACTTTTAAGAAGTGTTGCCAAGGTGGCAACACTGTCAGAAGGACAAGAGAAGGGCTGCCACAATCCCGAAATGTTGCTTATAAATAGAAAACCAAGGGTCGAACGATGACCCCAAAACTCTTGTTGGATTCAGCACCCTTGAAACCATAGGACCATATTATTGTATTTCTCCTACCCCTCCCCTCACACGAAGGGGGTGGAAAAAAGTCGTTTACGAAACAAAATTTGAAAAGCCAAAAAAAGTTGAAGAATATTTTTATTAATAAAATTTTAAGATGGTGTCGACGCAGAATTTCATAATCTAATACATTACATCCAAAGTTGATTGAAACCCTACTTTGGTTTTTTTAAAAATCCACTTTCAAAGTGCTGGGGAGGGGGGATATGAAAGATTAACAAACTTAAATATTTATCTTGGAATAATATAAGCATATGACACATGTTTTAAGGGTATTTTTTAATGCCCAATCTTACTAAATCCGAATGAACTCGATACAACTACCTTCAAAAAAGTTATAGCCTTCTTCATAAATGATGACCAAATTATTAGTGAAATACGTAAAATATTACCAAATTTCAACAGCATTGACACAAAATTTGGTCCACATATTTCATTTGTCATAAGCAACAAGAATCAAGAGTCTACAAAAATATTTTTAGCGAAAGGGTGTTTCTTTCAATGAATTAAAAAAATTTTGAACTAGTACCATGAAGCCCCTTCCAAAACTGGTACGTTGATGAAAGTTGGTGATAATGTTTGATTAATCATCGGAACCAAGAAACAAAAGAGACCAAACAAATATAAACTATCTGAGGGTGTTTTTCAATGGAGAATGAGAAGCAGAGTTTTTGGCTGAACATTTTTATGTTTTTGAAACCAAGATAAATGTAATATGGTACATGATTTAAAGGAATTTTTAAATGCTGAATCCAATAATATCAAAATAAAGTAGATACAAGCGCACATACAAAAATTATCTTACTTTTAAAGAGTTAATGTCTATAAATGATGTATTGATGTATTTTTTGACTAGAATAGGTACGACATTACCTCTAAAAAAAGATCCTCAGACCATGGGTATTTGAATGGTCTTTTTTGATTCTTGGTTGCGATGATTAATCTAACATTTTCACCAACTTTCATCAACGTACCAGTTTTGGGAGGGGTTTTATGGTAGTAGTTCAAAATTTTTCTAATTCATTGAAAAAAACACCCTTTCGCTACAAATATTTTTATAGACTCCTTTGATTCTTGTTGCTTACGACAAATGAAATATGTGGACCAAGTTTCGTGTCAATGCTGTTGAAATTTGGTAATATTTTACGTGTTTCACTAATAATTTGGTCATCATTTATGAAGAAGGCTATAACTTTTTTGAAGGTAGTTGCATCGAGTTCATTCGGATTTAGTAAGATTGGGCATTAAAAAATACCCTTAAAACATGTGTCATATGCTTATATTATTCCAAGATAAATATTTAAGTTTGTTAATCTTTCATATCCCCCCTCCCCAGCACTTTGAAAGTGGATTTTTAAAAAAACCAAAGTAGGGTTTCAATCAACTTTGGATGTAATATAGTAGATTTTGAAATTCTGCTACGATACCATCTTTAAATTTATTAATAAAAATATTTTTCTAACTTTTAATTGGCTTTTCAAATTTTGTTTCCAAAACGACTTTTTTCCACCCCGCCTTCGTGCAAGGGGAGGGGTGGGAGAACAACAATAATGTGGTGCTATGGTTTCAAGGGTGCTGAATCCAACAAGAGTTTTGGGGTCATCGTCCGACCCTTGGTTTTCTATTTTTAAGCAACATTTCGGGACTGTGGCAACCCTTCTCTTGTCCTTCTGACAGTGTTGCCACCTTGGCAACACTTCTTAAAAGTAAAGTTAGGACATGACTATTTGTATACTAAAGCTCAACCCGTCAGGTCAAAATGAAAGGTAGGTCTCACTAACAGCCCCACTAATATTCCCTCTAGTTGGAGAGAAGTCAATGTAATCTTCATTCCGAAAGCTGGCCAATAAGCCTATCCTCCTTTTTTCTCAGAACCTTAGAAAGATTAATTGAAACTCATATTCGCCTTAATCTGAATGCTGGTGTGCTCTCGCAGGCCCAACATGCATACATGAAGGGCAAATCTGTTGGGACATCGCTGCATGAAGTTGTAGACACAATCGAAAAATCAATCTTTTTCAAAGAATTCACTCTGGCAGCATTCCTTGATAAAGAAGGGGCCTTTAATAATGTTGATAACAGTGCAATTCGACAAGCCCTTAGCTACGCCAGCATCCGATACTGATAAAATGGATTGACTCCATGCTCCAAAGTAGGCTAATAAATGTAGATATGGGTGATAGCAAGTTCAAAGTTAGGGCGTGTAGGAGTACTCCACAGGGTGGAGTCTTATCTCCTTTGCTTTTGCTCCTTGTTTTCAACCAGATTTTATTCAAACTAAGTCTGAGTGGTATCAAGGTCATTGCATATGCCGATGACATCGTGTTAATGGCCTCAGGAAAATTTGTCCCTACTCTGCAGTAGCTGCGGACTCAACGTTAACCCACTGAAAACAGAATTGGTATTGTTTACGAGGAAACACAATATTCCCAACACTGATCCATCAACCATTAACGGTACTCCGCTACATGTTTCGGGTACTGCCAAATATCTTGGCGTTGTACTTGATCGTAGACTAAACTGGAAAGAACACATCAAAGAAAGAGAGAAAAAAGCCTCAATTGTATTCTACACTTGTAGTAGAATTTTTGGTAAAAGATGGGGTCCCAGAACCATTCATTGGACTGTGTTCCCATAATAAGGCCAAACTAACGTACGCTTGCATGATCTGGTGGCCAGCCTTAGATAAGGATACCAATCTAAAGACCATGACCAAAATTCAAAGACTAGCGTGTATTGGCACAACCAGTGCTATGAGAACTACACTACACTAGCTCCGCTTGATCTGTTTACGAAAGAGCTGGCGGCCAAAAGTGCTTTTAGACTTAAACAGTGAAATAATTGGAAAAAGGGCCACTTCGGTCACAGAACCATAATGAAATTCACTGACATAGACATTCAAACAGATTACGTCACACCGCACATAGATTTAAACCCAGTGGCGATGACAGATATCCCTTGTAGGGAATTCTGGAATGAAAACAGTCATCAATTCGTATCATGTTTCGTTGTTTACTGACGGTTCCAAAACAGACGAAGGGGTAGGGTCAGGTATCTACTCGGAAAACCCACCTATAAACAGATCAATAAAGCTTCCAAACTTTTGCAGTGTATTCCAAGCGGAGGTGCTTGCAGTTTGCGAAGCAGCGAAATATCTTTCCTTTCATGAAATAGTCAATAGCAATATAGACATCTTCATAGATAGCCAGGCGGCAATTAAAGCTATTTCTTCAATCAGTATTAAGTCCTGACTGGTAGATCGTTATCGAACTGAACTAAGATCTTTAGGCGCAACAAACACAGTAACCCTTATATGGGTCCCTGGACATCGTGATATTCTCGGGAATGAAATGGCAGATGAACTGGCCAGAAACGGATCATCTCTTGATCCTAGCCAAATCGAATTTTCGGTACTTATGCCACTGGAGCAGGAAAAAAATAGAATCCACCAGAATTTCTTTGAAGCTGCGGACGTCAGATTGTCACCACTTGACACTTGTCGGGTTTCAAGAAATTTATGGCCGAAAATATCGAAGTAAAAACTGAATATTTACTCAAGTTAAGCAGGCCTCAATTATCGCTCCTACTGGGAGTCCTAACCGGCCACAACTCATTGGGAACCCACATGAGCAGAATGGGTATCAACCCATCTGACTTATGTAGAGGGTGTCAAGATGAAGAGGCGGAGGATGGCTCATACCATTTCCTTTGTGAATGCCCCAGTCTGGCCATAACTAGAAAAGAGGCCCTCGGAGAATACTTTTTCGACGAAATGGGCGACATCTCTACCCTGCCTGAATATCCTGAAATTCACTCAGAAGTCAGGGTGGTTCAAGGAGGCATCCCATTCCTTAACTTGTCCTCAGTCCCACACCCATCCCCTCCTCACACCTACCTCCTTTATCCTGGGGGCGCAATGGATCCACGGAGATCCGAGTGAGATGAAGCGGCTTACCGTATCATCACCCCTTCTAACATAACCTAACCTAAACCTCGAAAGGCAAAGAGTCCTCTAGTGTTAAGAATTAGGTCTAGCAACACTATTTCTCTTAATTATTCACTGATTCACATTTCATTCTCATAATATTTATGTATTCGGTGGTTTTAAAGCACAATTAAATGAACAAGCTAAGGCCGCGAGTGATGCACTACAGTCGGATAGTTTAAACGTGTCGGATGAAAATGACTTCGATAAAATCGAAGAAGAACTCCATATTTGTATCGATAGGTTAAATGCAGTGCACGCGAGTCTAATGTCGTTTTTCATTGTTGAAAAGATTTGATCTTTTTACGAAAAAATTTGTATTTATTCTACTTTTTCATGTTTTATTAATAAAAAGAAGCGATCTGAAGATGAAAGATGCGATATTTATTGTTTGAGAGATTTGATCTGCATTCACTCATACATGCAAACACTTTCCTTTTAAACATCAAATCGCAGCTGGGCAATTTCTTTGTTTTGCATTATTTTTGTGCGACGACGTACGACTTTTTTATGTATGCGTGTATGTATGCTTTGTGTGTAAATCAAATCTAATCAAAAGTACGCCCAGATGTTTCATTCAAGACAGCAATTCGGGATCTAAAATCAAATCTTTCAGATTTCAATGAAAAACGACATAAGAACCGCTGACCAATAAATCATTTCTAAAGATTTAATAAAACCTGCAGAAGCTGATGCCGAGGGACAAAGAATTATTATGAGGATACAGCAGCCACAATTCTAACATGCCTAAACCAACGTTTGAGACAAATCCGCTCCAAAGCACGACCAATAACGGATCAGCAAAGGAATATCATCTCACCAATTCCAAAATTACAGCTCAAACGGTTTAATGGGGAGATAAAAGATTGGTTGCCGTTCTGGGACCAATTCAACATAGATGTGCACCAAAATGTGCAATTGACCGATGCCGAAAAGTTTCATTGCCTAGAAGGGGCATAAGTTGGTGCAGCAAGAAGGGTGGTTGAGGGACTTACCGCAAGCTCGTCATGCTATGAAGCAGCGATGGCTTTCCTTAGAGAGCAGTACGGTGATACCGAGAAACTTGTTGACAACCACATGCAAAAACTAATTGCACTTCCGCTCTGTGTCTTCAAGAACCGCTGTTGCTGGTCTGCGGCATCTATACAAAACAATTACAACATCCATACGATCCCTGACTGCATTGCAAGTACCCACACAACAATTAGGCGTGTTTTGTTGACCTCCTTAAAGTGAACATTAAGATACGTTCCACATTCAGCCATAGAGTTACTGGAGTTCAAATGTGAAGTTAACTTGTTGTTGTTGGAATTTACATTGGAAAATTTGCCTTAATGTGAAGTATTTCTCAATGTTCACAATAAGGAAATCAACAAAACACGCCTAATATGACATAATGCTAAAAACAATTTTGTTGCGTTGTATGCCAGTGGAAACACGTGTGGATTACTATCGAATGAGTGAAAAAGAAAACGATGTCGCGGAACTAGCGGGTCTCGAACACATAAACGACAATAACAATGGCGACAAAAAATCTTTAAGAACCGATGTTGCTGGTCTGCGGCATCTATACAACACAATTACAACGTCCATGCAATCCCTGACTGCATTGCAGGTACCCACACAACAATATGATATAATCACAAATAATCATTTCCAGATGTCGCACGCCTATGGAGCAAAATAAATAAATAAATGAAATTGAAAAAGATATATTTTTCAAAGCTTTTAAAAAGCGAGTTTTACTACAAAAATGAAAGCACCTTCCCCAGAATTTTGTATCTTTGACTCTGTTGGAAAATATCTATGTCTATCTCTTCTTCTCTGTCGATTTCGTTTTTGTTTCTGCAATGCTAGCTTTGCCCCTTAAGCAACGATCAAAGCAATGCTATTTTTTTGTTTTACTTTGCTTTGCCGATTGTTGAGTATCCGTGTATAGGATATAATTTGTGGCCTTGTGGGTAGGTAGAGAAAGATTTTTTTTTGTGGCGGAGATATTTCTGATGGTGGAAAAAATATGTGATGTTTTTCTTGGTTGTCTGAACATGTAATTTTTGTTGTTTTCGTATTTTTTTTTTGAGCTGAAAAAAATTTGATAATGTCTGTAGGTATGTATGTATGCATGTGATTTTTTGCAGCATCTTTATTCTAAAAGTACAAATAATCACATGATTATTTGTGCTAAAAGTTAATTTCTTGCGATTATAATAACTTAAAACATTTTGAAACTGAATTTGTTGATTAGAAAAAGGAAACAAAAAGATAAATAGAATAGATATATGTATATGTTCATATGTAGGTACCTATATATGTACCTATAACCAACACATAAAACAGAACTACATACCTACGTTAGGTGGGTAGCTTTTAAGGACATTTTTAAGGTGTTTTTATGATTAATTTTATACCGCTGGTGCTGTTAGCGTTAAATTTTACACCTTTTTTTGTATTGTTTAATATAGGATGATTCACTTAAGATATGTAGGTACGATAAAAAAAGACTTTGTTGTTAGAAGAAAATCTATTAGGAGGGTGGTTCTATTCAAAGGCTGAGGCGGAAGGGACAATTCGCTAGAAAAACGTATAGAGGATGGAAACAAAATCAATAATCATTAAGAAACAACGGCGGCAAATTCCTTTAGGAGCTACGCTTTTTAAAGTCAGGAATCTTTTCCTTTTTTAAGTTATTTTCGATTAAACTTCATTTAATGACTTCACCTGCATATATATTTTAAAGAAACCGTTTTAAAAAAAAATGTTTAGAAAAGGTTAACTAAAGAGATTACATTATGTACCTATATGATTGTTACTTTACATTACGTAAATAAATACTTTCTTATTTTGTTATAAATTCGTATCTGTATGATTTAAACAAATTCAGAATAAAAAATCAATAAATTCTTATTATTTTAGTCAAGTAAATCTATGGTTTAGCCCCAAACAAATTGTAACAAAAGAAAATTTCGTGCGGATAGACTCAGAACACTGAGAAGTTCTTAAAACATATCGCTCATTTGCTGCAAGACCGGCATAACTCAAAAAGTGATGACTTTGATCTTTTAGTGCATAAAACATTGTGATTATTATATATATATTTTTTTAGTACATTTGAAATCGATATCTTTTCCCAATTTGAAATACGAATGCAATAGTTTTTGCACTATAGTCGCCTTTCCATATATTTGTCACGAAAACGAAATTTACAATCGAATTTATCTCGAGACAACAAATTTTGAGTTATGACGGCCTTGTAACAAATGAGCGATATCCAAAATTAGTTTCTAGAATTCCCATTTAAAATTACTTTCAAATTAACTTCAAATTCATTTACTTGGCAAGTTAAATTACCATGCTTCGAATGTAAATAGGAAAGGAACCTATACAGAAATTTAATACCAAATCTAAATTTTCTGAAGTGAATGTTTTAATATATTATGGGTATTCATGCAACAGCGTAAAGTCATCGTAATCGTAGTAAAGTTGTAAACTGCGTAAATCTGTCTAATTTTCCATACAAAATTTGACATGTTTACGATGTTTGAAAGTTTACAACGTTTACGATAGCTTTACGATGTTTCATGAATACCCTTATTATGTTTATTAAACAATTATGTAAAAAATATAGTCCAGTCAATTTAGACTTTTTTGTAACAAAAGATTGGGGAAGGAATTTTTTCTTGACTTCGTTAAAGTACCATACAGAAAGCTTAAGTCAAAATTTTCGACCATCAACGCCTTGGAGGGTTGCCGCTATATTGATTTAAAGAGTGAATTCGTTTTTAACGAATAATATCGGTAGGTAATTTTAAATTTATCGAAAAAATAAAAATGCATTTCTACAAATTTCATTATATGGTACTTTTTCAAATTTTGTGCATTTAACGAGTTATAACCAATTATAAGCAATAAAAATGGAGTTCACACTTTTTTAGTCAATTTTTTTTCTTTCAGTATTAACCGAAAATTTCTTTCAAAAGTTCTAGTAATCACTATATCCTACAGTTTTATTCTTAACATTTTCTTTTTATAAGCAATTGCTTAACAACTGTATTGCCTGAAAGGTATCCGCACATCATTATAATTATAAGTGTTTCAAAAGTGTGGTTGGGTTTTTTTTCAATATTGAAACGAGAAAGACATTTTGTATTTTTGAGTTCGTTGAAGGACTAGCTCAAATCCAAACTTTCGACCATCAACTCCTTTCAGGGTTGCCGCTATCTTCAATTAAGGAGTGAACTTGTTTTTCACAAATAAAATCCGTATTTTTAATTTTATCGACAAAATACAAATGCAGTCCTGACAAGAAGAATAAGTTTAATGAAATGAATGTAAAAAATGCCACATTTGTTCATATTATGTGTATTTAAAGAGCTATATCCAATTATAAGCAAACAATGGAGCTCCCATATTTTTATTAAATTTTTGTTCAGTGCTACGTACAAAATTTTAAGATTCAGAAAATGGTCTCACAATTTATTAAAAAAAATTTATGTTTTTTTTTTTACTTAAAAGAAGATTTTGGGTGTGAGTGATAGCAAAAAAAGAAGTATAGGCGTCGAAAGCCTCATTAAGGGCTATTCAAAAAATCAAAGTCTTGCAGTCCGCAACTAGGGCCTTTGCTATTAAAAGTGCATTAAAAAAAAAATATGAATGCAACTTCGAAGGTAATCGTGTTAGCCGAAATTGGTTTTCACCCCTCCCTAGATAAGCTCCGCGATTCCCATATCTCGGAATCTGAGATCATTTGAGTGTAAAAATCTGCTGTGGGCTCTCGGTCGAAAGATAAGGCCACAAGCTGAAGAAACCAAAAATAAAGCCCAATCAGAGCATTTTGTGAGCTGTGATCTTTTGATCACAATTAAATTTCTTAATAAAGATTTTTTGTTCGTTTGTTTAAAAAAACTGCTCTGAGTTTCTGCTCTTAGCCTAAAGGTACACGAAAATCCATTGCTTCCACATTTTTTTTATTGGTTTAGATACAAAGTATTTTCTCAAAATGCGAACTGCTGCTTCAACTGTGAAAACCGAGTAGAAAACTTTATAGTAATTATATTTAGGGGTGGTTTTGAGGGTTATCATGCGTTTAATTTATTTCACTGTAAATAAACGTTAAAATCGATATCAATTTATCACCCCGATTACAGAATCTGACGAATGAAATGAGGAGGGAATCAGACTAAATTTGGACATTTTTACTATGAGCCAAATGTCAAAATTGAGTCAGATTCCCTCCGCAGCTCATTTGTCGGATTCTGTCATCGAGGTGTATGTATATTTTGATTAATTCTTACGAAAAAATACAGGCTTTTCTTAAAAACCGGTAAGTACATAGGTAATGTATGTAGGACTATATTTTTCAAAAAATTAAAAACTGAAAAAATAGTCTTTTTCTTATAAATTTAGACTTCATCTACGAGTAAAATGATTTTGTTTGTAGCGAATGGAATACGATCTCAGCTTACTTATTGTATTAAAACCATAGATGAATCTGTTTTTTTTTATACCTTTTTTTAATTATTTAATTATCTTATTACTTAAATATCTTAATTTTAATAAAAGGAAATCCGCTAACTGTCATGTTGCATTAATTTGCTTGTCGATACCACCCATTATTTAGTATCTACCTAAATAACGAGCTTATCAAAATATTGACATTTTTCATAAGCTCTTATATTTTAAATAAAATAGATAAATACCTACAATGTACCTGAGTAACTATCTACATCTACCTTTTCCTTCATACCTTACTTACTTACATACTTATCCGGCTCCCGATCCATGAAGGGTCTCTGCCTGAGATATTGCGGTCTTCCATCGGTTGCGGTCCCTCGCACGCTCCCTCCAGTCGTCGAGACCCAGCGCTCTTGCGTCTGTGACCGCCTGGTCCCTATAGCGGAGGTTCGGTTTTCCTGGTCGTCTCGAACCTGGGGGCTGGGATTCGAAGATTTTCCTTCATACCTACCATTGAATAACTTCAAGTAGAAGGGACACCGGGCAAAACGTCCACTAGGTGTCCTGGTTTGGCAGCCTGTCGCTGCGGTCGCTCTATCAAATACAACACCCCTGTAATAAATTTGATCCTTAAAAGTTTGTTCCCTTTGGGAAATTTCCTTTATTGCCGAATAAGAAAGGGAAGACATGTTTTTTTTCATAGAGCATGAAAATGATGAAAGGATTTTTTTGAGGCTCTGTTAGCCGAGAAGAAAACCAATAATTGTTTGAAAAGGAAATTAGAGCTTCATGGGCGGCCACTGGATTTGATTGGTGTGACTGTCGTTTGAGCAATGTTCGGTGTCCCCTTCTATTTGTAATTATTCAATGATACCTACTCACAAAAAAATACAATTTACCTTTACCTTGTGTCGACCTCACCTTTAGTTCATTTTCCTGTTGTATACATAATAACTGTTTATATGTATGTATACAAATCCATATAAATACATAATATACCTTCCTAAATATTTGTTTGTTATTTTTCCTTTATTTAAAGGGATTAACCATCATTGCTGTTTTACAATGAAGCGTTCGCGTTCGCGATGCGTACGTTACATTTAACAAGCGTTACGGCCGCGTCGAGATAAATCGAGCAAACAAATTCAAACTTTTTTCAACACAAGATGGCCACATACCTAAATTGAAATCGAAATGTCAAAACGCACGCAAAAGTTGATTAATCTCTACTTTTGCGTTGCAGCCGCTTACGTTACTTTGGTTTGTGTACCTACTAATGGAAGCAAAATCGTAACATAATGCTCAATGCGTCATTGTAAACAGTAAACAGAAATTCATATGCCTGGGCCCCAACTATGGAACTAGATTCTACAATAAAAACGTTCGAATTCGCAATTTCTCAGCTCGCTCATTCTTTAGTATACGCTTATAAACGGAAACAAAACAGTCCTAATTGAAGATTCTATAGCAAAAAGTCGGAAGCACTAAAATTTGATCCCACTTTCATACATATTACCACCTATAATAAGCATTGAAAACAACTTTCGAATGGATTCGAAAGTAGAACAAAGTTACATAGTAGGGCCCCTGAACTTTTGCGTTGACAGGCAAATCTTTCAACGCGATGCCCAACGCGGCATTGTAAAACAGCCATCAAGATCCGATCAGTAGATCCAAAGTTGTCAAAATTTCCCTACAAGAAAATCATTCATCAAATCACATTTTCTTTACCAAAGAAAGTTTCAATTCAAAACAAAAAAATCTTTACGAAATCACAACCCGAAAACTCCTATTAATGAATGAAATACACAAACAAAACAACCACCAGCCACATAGACACTTGCCAAACCAATGCACACAGAAACAGCAGCCAACAATACAAAAAAAAAAACAACACACACACAATATGAGAATTGAGGTAGTCCTGAAACCTAACAAATAAAAATAAAATAAATCAAGGGGAAATAGAGTTCACGAACAAAAACGACGACAACAGAGAGAAAAAGATGCGTGTACCTTAACTACTTGTTTTAATGAGAATGAGAAACGATTTTTTTTCTAGATTTTGTATCTTTGTCACCTACCGCTGATGGCTTTTGTATCTTTGTTTGTTAAAGCTGTTGGGTTTGTATCTTTGTCAGGTAAGGCAATTTCTTCAGACATTTTATTCTATGGGAGTGAGACATCTGTATATGATTATTTGTGATATAATGCTAAAAACAATTTTGTTGCATTGTATGCCAGTGGAAATGCGTGTAGATTACTATCGAATGGGTGAAAAAGAAACCGATGTCGCAGAACTAGCGGGTCTCGAAAACATAAACGACAATAACAATGACGACAAAATATCGCAAACGACCCACACATAAAGATGCAAAGGCATGCAATAAAAAACCAACACGTCAAGAGCATGTTTCCTGAAGAGTGAGGTAGAAGCTTTCGAAAGAAGTAAAGTTTCCCCTCTTCATAGCACTCACATGCAAGCAAAAGAATCGCCAACAACTGCAACAAGCTTTCTTAACCAAAGCAATAATGTGTGTGTGTTCTGCAACTCAAAAGAACAAAGAATAAGATTGTGACAGCCGTCTATCACTGCAGAAGAAATAAGACATACTATTAAACGGCAACAGATGTTTTCAATTTCAATTCAATTTATTTATTATGGTGTACGAGTAAGACATAGGGGCATATGCAGAAAAATTAAGTACTTACTACCAGTAAAAAGTTAAAGTAAATACTGGTACTACTAGTATAGTCCAGTAACTATATACATTAGACCTTGCGTCAGGTCCGTTAGTTCTGATTTTTTGCTGAGTTGCTTATGATGTTGGCCTAGTAATAAATCCGATTTTTCGACCTCGAGCGCTGAACGCAACATTGGTAAAAATCCAAAAAAAAGCGAATTTTTCGCGGTTTTTTCACTTATTGGCCATTTTAACCATTAGGCCTTAATTTCCGAATAAAATAAAATAAAATAACTTTAAAAAACAATGGTTGTATCAGTGGACGAATATCCTTTTGCCCATCTTAAAGCCAAAAATCCATTCTTTAATATTCTTTTTAAATAGTGTTTTTAGCTGATAGTTTTTGAAAAAATTTACTTTCAAACTCAAAATTTTGAAAAAAAGACGATTTTTTTTTTGTTAATCTATTTTTTTGTTTATTTAATGGTATTAAGTACTATTTTTGTTTTTGATTTTCAATGTCCTTATTAATTTTTAATTTAAAACTGAAAACCAAATGCTAAAATGACTTCTAGTTTTTGAGAAAACTGAAATTAACATGATTAACTTCAACTGAAATTAATATGAAAAAAAGAAAATAATAAAAAAAAACACGAATAAAAATCAAATAAAAACAGTGAAGTTGATCATGTTAATTTCAGTTTTCTCAAAAACTAGAAGTCATTTTAGCATTGGTACTATTGTTTTCTTCTTTTGGCCCAATCTACACGCTCTATTGCTTTGATGCAGCATAATGTCAAAGACCATGTTTTTGTTATTATACTGTTTTATATACTACTTGTTGTTTTAAATTTTTTATTGCTATATTTTTAAAAGCCGTCCCTTGGAAACTGTTATGTCTACAGAACCGACTTTGGACTCAAATTGAAGCAAATTTAGTAAGGTTGAAATCGTAGAGCAATGTTTTATTCGGAAATTAAGGCCTAATGGTTAAAATGGCCAATAAGTGAAACAAAATTCGCGGTTTTTTGGATTTTTACCAATGTTGCGTTCGGCGCTCGAGGTCGAAAAATTGGATTTATTACTAGGCCAACATCATAAACAACTCAGCAAAAAATCAGAACTACCGGACCTGACGCAAGGTCTCAGTCCTATGAAACTACAAGGTTACTGGACTAGTAGAAGCTGAAACTTATAGTATTTCCTGTGTTTGGTATGCATTAAATAAAGTTTATTCTAGTAACCACATACTAGTAGTAAATACTGAATTCATCCAAGTAATTATTAACTGATTCACCCAAAATTGGTAGTATATACTGAATAACTACTTCAGTCATCGACTACTGTTGTCCATCGTACAGTGCTGTAGATAGAATCCAAGATTTTGCTGTAGGATGCGAAACGTACTCGGATCACATGCCTCTCATAGTTAAACTTTCCTCGATTGAGGTCCCAGCGAGCAATGACTCAACAAAACTGTTATCAAGACTTAAATGGCGTGAGGATCGTATAACTACATATGCTTGCAGCTTAGATGACGTGTTGGCGCGAACAATTACATCAACTACAACAGTGGATGACCATTGTAATGCAATCAAGGAATGCATATACTCTACACATGGAGCAATCAATAGACCTGGTCCAAACTTTGTACCAAAAAAACCATGGTTCGATTCAGCGTGCTACTACGCTAGAAAAAACGTCTTGGATAATCTGAAAATGTATAGAAAATTCAACATCGATGTTTACAGAAAGCGCTATCGAGAGTCAAACAAAAAATACAAAGCCCTGTGTTTTTCGAAACAACGTGACTACTACAAAAATATCGTGAGGCAACTAGGATTAGTTACAGCAACTAAAGATTGGTGGAAACTTGCTAAATCTATACGCGGTAACAAACATAACACAAAAACTAATATAACAGCATATGAGTTTAGCACCTATTTTCAAAACCAACTTTCCCCGGCATCACAGGCGCAAATTTCATACGAATATTTATCTCACAGTGATAATTTTGTTCCATTGCTTGATAGTGAAATTGAAATGGATGAAGTTCAATCGGCTATCATGTGTGCTAGAGAAAACAAAGCCCCTGGCATGGATGGTATTCCATTTGAATTCTTCAAAAATGCATCGCCAAATTTGATAACAGAAGTACACCGTCTCTTTCGCAATGTCTTTAGCACAGAAACCATCCCAGTATCATTCAGGAAATCTATAATATTCCCCCTTTTAAAAAAATGAGACCCCAACGATGTAATCAACTACCGTGGTTTGTCATTTATGGACACTATCTACAAGCTGTTTACAACTATCTTGTTAAAGCGTCTCAGCCGTTGGATTGAAGAAAACCAAATTCTGAATGAGTTTCAAGGAGCATACAGGCAAAACTACTCAACTGTAGATCAAATTTACAATCTCTCATGCCTTGTAAAAATACAACTTCACCGGAAAAAGAAAGTATACGCGTTTTTCATCGACTTAAAAGCAGCATTCGACAATATCAACAGAGATGCTTTATTTTACAAACTTACACTCATCGGAGTATCCAGAAAAATGGTATCGATCTTAAAGGCACTTTACCACAACAACTCTGCAACTGTGTGGAACGGAACAGATACCAGTGCGTTTTTCCCCATTAATGGAGGTGTAAAGCAGGGATGCGTTCTTAGTGCTCTTCTTTTTATCCTATTTTTAAATGACCTTGACTCTACACTACCGGGTGGGGTAACTATTGAGGGCATATTGATAAAAGTATTGCTCTACGCTGATGATATTGTGCTACTCTCTGACACTCCAGACTCCCTACAAGTAATGATTAACAGTTTCGTAAATTACTGTCAAAAATGGAACTTGGTTGTAAATCTAAGAAAATCAGAAATTGTTATTTTTAGAAACGGTGGTCTGCGAGCAGCTGGAGAAAAATGGTTTCTGAACAATGATGAAATAAGTGTAACTAATATATATAAGTACCTTGGCGTAACGTTAAACTACAACATGTCTTGGACGGAGCATCTTACCCATAGACTTGCGATGTCTAAGAACTCAATCAACGCTACTTGGTCTAGTTTTATAAACAATAAAGATATTCTGCACTCAGCAAAATGGAAAATATATGAAGCTGCTTCGAAGTCTGTGATGAACTACTGCGCTCAAGTTTGGGGTTATAGTGAAAATGCCGAAATCGAAAAACTACAACGATTCTTCATTAAAAGATGTTTTGCTTTACCAAATAACACGCCCAATTACGTCCTCAACATAGAAACAGGTCTTCCCAGAGCTTTCCTCACAACACTCCAATTACACTTCAAATACATTCAGAGAGTCAGCAATCTTCCTGAAAACAGACTACCAAGAAAACTGTCGCATATTATTGTGAGGAGACGCATATACTGGGCCAGTGAATGGTCAAAGCTCTTTGATGAAATCGGAATGGAGTTTAACTGGTCTACGAACTCTGACTGGATTCCATTGCATAAGGAAGCTTGTATCAGACTTGCAGAAAAACATTGGACTGAACACACCAACCGAGCATTGCAATCACAATTTCATGACGAGTATTGTAATCTTAAATACGTGGATGTGCCAAACTATTTCGAGGACAATAACTCACGCGAAATGATTGGAATGGTGTTAAAATCTCGATGCGGCTTGCTCAACCTCAATGCAAGAGCTTTTAGCAGAGATTCAGTTGGCATCTGCACAATCTGCAACCTTGACGCTACTGAAAACACATATAATTTTGTACAGATCATACAGAAAACAATTTCTTGGGAGTGAGGTGCTTAACCGTGACCAATTTCTCAACATTCTCAACGGATATTGCTACACTGAACTCTACAATTTCCTGAAATGTGCACTTAGATACCGAAATTTAATTATTTATGAGTTTTCGTAATTTTTGTTTATACAGATATCGCTAAGTTTTAAATAATTAGTAAAAGAAAACGCTTTAACCTGACAGGCAACTTTATAAGTTATTGTCAATTAACTTAATTTTTTGAAAAACGAATACTTTGATTTTATATGAACTTTTTTTGAATAAAATTTTTTTTATCTATCTATCTATCTACTGAATAAATGTGTTTACGTAGAATTGGAAGCTGTTGTTTTGAATTTCTTTTATAATTTACCGTTCTATCAATTCTTCTTTTGTAAACACTTTTGTTTTGTACTTATGGGCTTAGGGTGTGTGTCTGTTTAAGAATAATTGCACTAAAAAACTTTTAAGAGGTTTTCTCGCGTAGCTGTCTACAAGATAGATAGATAGATATATAATTTTATTTAAAAAAATAAGTTTTTACAAAAACATAGTGCATGCTGGTATAAAATTAATTAAGACAATAACTTAAAGTTGCCTGTCAGGTTAAAAGGTAAATTAAAAAATTAAGTTTAGTGAGTAGATTAAATTTTATTAATCAAGAAAATTCATTTAAAACTAGGTTGCGGTAGTTGATTGCAGCTTTTAAATAGTTGTATAGATTTGAGTAGCAGTTGATGCCATTTAAAACGTTAAGAAGTTGAGTGTGGGAGAGCTCGTCACTGCCAAGAAATGTTCTTCTGTACCCTCTGAAGATTGGACAGGTTCCAAAGAAATGAAAAGTGTTTTCCGATTCATCCATATTGCAGAGTGTACATGCACATATACCATCAGTATCTCTCTGGAACGCTCTTGCATTTAGATTAAGAAGCCCGCACCTAGCTTTGAAGATGATAGAAATCATATCACGGGGATTCGAGTCATCGAAATAGTTTGATACTTCGGAGTAAAGCAAGTTGCAGTATTCATCATGAAATTGAGACTGTGTGGCACTGCTGGTTAATTCAATCCATTGTTTTTCTCGAAGCTTTGACAGAAGAATACTATGCAGTTCATTCCATTCAAGCAAACTTATGTTGAAAGAGAAATCAATCGAGGTTCCATGAAAAAGATCCAACCATTCCTTAGCCCAGAAGATTTTCTTAGTAATAACCATTTCATTTCAAGAAAAGTGAAGCTTTAGCGATGCAAGAAAAGCTTTCGGTAAACCAGTTTCGATGTGCAGAGCATAGTTCGGCGTGTTATCCGGTAGCAGGAAACATCTTTTTATGAAGAATCGTTGTAATTTTTCAACTTGGTTGTGTTCGCGATATCCCCATACCTATGCACAGTACAGCATAATAGCTCTAGAAGCAGCATCATATATTTTAAATTTAAAATGAAAATGTATAGAAAATTCAACATCGATGTTTACAGAAAGCGCTATCGAGAGTCAAACAAAAAATACAAAGCCCTGTGTTTTTCGAAACAACGTGACTACTACAAAAATATCGTGAGGCAACTTGGATTAGTTACAGCAACTAAAGATTGGTGGAAACTTGCTAAATCTATACGCGGTAACAAACATAACACAAAAACTAATATAACAGCATATGAGTTTAGCACCTATTTTCAAAACCAACTTTCCCCGGCATCACAGGCGCAAATTTCATACGAATATTTATCTCACAGTGATAATTTTGTTCCATTGCTTGATAGTGAAATTGAAATGGATGAAGTTCAATCGGCTATCATGTGTGCTAGAGAAAACAAAGCCCCTGGCATGGATGGTATTCCATTTGAATTCTTCAAAAATGCATCGCCAAATTTGATAACAGAAGTACACCGTCTCTTTCGCAATGTCTTTAGCACAGAAACCATCCCAGTATCATTCAGGAAATCTATAATATTCCCCCTTTTAAAAAAATGAGACCCCAACGATGTAATCAACTACCGTGGTTTGTCATTTATGGACACTATCTACAAGCTGTTTACAACTATCTTGTTAAAGCGTCTCAGCCGTTGGATTGAAGAAAACCAAATTCTGAATGAGTTTCAAGGAGCATACAGGCAAAACTACTCAACTGTAGATCAAATTTACAATCTCTCATGCCTTGTAAAAATACAACTTCACCGGAAAAAGAAAGTATACGCGTTTTTCATCGACTTAAAAGCAGCATTCGACAATATCAACAGAGATGCTTTATTTTACAAACTTACACTCATCGGAGTATCCAGAAAAATGGTATCGATCTTAAAGGCACTTTACCACAACAACTCTGCAACTGTGTGGAACGGAACAGATACCAGTGCGTTTTTCCCCATTAATGGAGGTGTAAAGCAGGGATGCGTTCTTAGTGCTCTTCTTTTTATCCTATTTTTAAATGACCTTGACTCTACACTACCGGGTGGGGTAACTATTGAGGGCATATTGATAAAAGTATTGCTCTACGCTGATGATATTGTGCTACTCTCTGACACTCCAGACTCCCTACAAGTAATGATTAACAGTTTCGTAAATTACTGTCAAAAATGGAACTTGGTTGTAAATCTAAGAAAATCAGAAATTGTTATTTTTAGAAACGGTGGTCTGCGAGCAGCTGGAGAAAAATGGTTTCTGAACAATGATGAAATAAGTGTAACTAATATATATAAGTACCTTGGCGTAACGTTAAACTACAACATGTCTTGGACGGAGCATCTTACCCATAGACTTGCGATGTCTAAGAACTCAATCAACGCTACTTGGTCTAGTTTTATAAACAATAAAGATATTCTGCACTCAGCAAAATGGAAAATATATGAAGCTGCTTCGAAGTCTGTGATGAACTACTGCGCTCAAGTTTGGGGTTATAGTGAAAATGCCGAAATCGAAAAACTACAACGATTCTTCATTAAAAGATGTTTTGCTTTACCAAATAACACGCCCAATTACGTCCTCAACATAGAAACAGGTCTTCCCAGAGCTTTCCTCACAACACTCCAATTACACTTCAAATACATTCAGAGAGTCAGCAATCTTCCTGAAAACAGACTACCAAGAAAACTGTCGCATATTATTGTGAGGAGACGCATATACTGGGCCAGTGAATGGTCAAAGCTCTTTGATGAAATCGGAATGGAGTTTAACTGGTCTACGAACTCTGACTGGATTCCATTGTATAAGGAAGCTTGTATCAGACTTGCAGAAAAACATTGGACTGAACACACCAACCGAGCATTGCAATCACAATTTCATGACGAGTATTGTAATCTTAAATACGTGGATGTGCCAAACTATTTCGAGGACAATAACTCACGCGAAATGATTGGAATGGTGTTAAAATCTCGATGCGGCTTGCTCAACCTCAATGCAAGAGCTTTTAGCAGAGATTCAGTTGGCATCTGCACAATCTGCAACCTTGACGCTACTGAAAACACATATAATTTTGTACAGATCATACAGAAAACAATTTCTTGGGAGTGAGGTGCTTAACCGTGACCAATTTCTCAACATTCTCAACGGATATTGCTACACTGAACTCTACAATTTCCTGAAATGTGCACTTAGATACCGAAATTTAATTATTAATGAGTTTTCGTAATTTTTGTTTATACAGATATCGCTAAGTTTTAAATAATTAGTAAAAGAAAACGCTTTAACCTGACAGGCAACTTTATAAGTTATTGTCAATTAACTTAATTTTTTGAAAAACGAATACTTTGATTTTATATGAACTTTTTTTGAATAAAATTTTTTTTATCTATCTATCTATCTACTGAATAAATGTGTTTACGTAGAATTGGAAGCTGTTGTTTTGAATTTCTTTTATAATTTACCGTTCTATCAATTCTTCTTTTGTAAACACTTTTGTTTTGTACTTATGGGCTTAGGGTGTGTGTCTGTTTAAGAATAATTGCACTAAAAAACTTTTAAGAGGTTTTCTCGCGTAGCTGTCTACAAGATAGATAGATAGATATATAATTTTATTTAAAAAAATAAGTTTTTACAAAAACATAGTGCATGCTGGTATAAAATTAATTAAGACAATAACTTAAAGTTGCCTGTCAGGTTAAAAGGTAAATTAAAAAATTAAGTTTAGTGAGTAGATTAAATTTTATTAATCAAGAAAATTCATTTAAAACTAGGTTGCGGTAGTTGATTGCAGCTTTTAAATAGTTGTATAGATTTGAGTAGCAGTTGATGCCATTTAAAACGTTAAGAAGTTGAGTGTGGGAGAGCTCGTCACTGCCAAGAAATGTTCTTCTGTACCCTCTGAAGATTGGACAGGTTCCAAAGAAATGAAAAGTGTTTTCCGATTCATCCATATTGCAGAGTGTACATGCACATATACCATCAGTATCTCTCTGGAACGCTCTTGCATTTAGATTAAGAAGCCCGCACCTAGCTTTGAAGATGATAGAAATCATATCACGGGGATTCGAGTCATCGAAATAGTTTGATACTTCGGAGTAAAGCAAGTTGCAGTATTCATCATGAAATTGAGACTGTGTGGCACTGCTGGTTAATTCAATCCATTGTTTTTCTCGAAGCTTTGACAGAAGAATACTATGCAGTTCATTCCATTCAAGCAAACTTATGTTGAAAGAGAAATCAATCGAGGTTCCATGAAAAAGATCCAACCATTCCTTAGCCCAGAAGATTTTCTTAGTAATAACCATTTCATTTCAAGAAAAGTGAAGCTTTAGCGATGCAAGAAAAGCTTTCGGTAAACCAGTTTCGATGTGCAGAGCATAGTTCGGCGTGTTATCCGGTAGCAGGAAACATCTTTTTATGAAGAATCGTTGTAATTTTTCAACTTGGTTGTGTTCGCGATATCCCCATACCTATGCACAGTACAGCATAATAGCTCTAGAAGCAGCATCATATATTTTAAATTTTGTAGAATGTTTAACGGATTTATCCCTCAGTAACTTGGACCATGTTGCATTGATGGAGTTCTTAGATGATCCCAATCTATTATTTAAATGAGCATTCCATGACATGTTGTGATTGAAAACTACACCTAGATATTTAAATTGATTTGACACCTTAATTTCAGCATCATTGAAGAACCACTTTTCACAAGCAGCTCTTCGTCCCCCATTTCGAAAGATTACAACTTCAGATTTACCAAGATTAACTTCAAGGTTGCACTTTTTGCAGTATATAATAAAACTATCAATAAGTTGTTGTAGATAAGCAGGATTATCCGATAAGAGGACAATATCATCAGCATATAAGAGAGCGTTGATTTGAAGACCATCTAAAAATAGACCAATAGGCAGTTCGGCGTGTAAGTCATTCAAAAAGAGGACAAAGTGAAGAGAGCTTAGTACACAGCCCTGTCTAACACCTTTGTTAGTGAAAAAGAAATCCGTCAAACCCGTTCCATCCCAAACAGCAACAGGAGTATCCTGATAAAGAGACTTTATTATAGCGATCATCTTCGAAGAAATTCCCAGAGTGGATAATATATAAAATAAAGCATTTCTATCGACGTTGTCAAAAGCAGCCTTTAGATCAATGAAAAATGCATAGAGCTTCTTCTTTTGGCATAGTTGAAGCTGTATAATACATGAAAGATTGTAAACTTGGTCCACAGTAGAGTAGTACCTCCTGTAAGCAGCTTGAAATTCGTTTATGATGTTGTTATTTTCTAACCAGGACGTTAGTCTATTTAAGAGAACGGTAGTAAATAACTTATAAAGCGTGTCCAAAAAAGACAGTCCTCTATAGTTAGACACCACATTAACATCTCCTTTCTTAAAAAGCGGGTATATTATTGACTTTTTGAACAACGATGGTATAGTTGTAGTTTCAAAAATGTCGGTAAACAACTTATGTATCTCCATAACCAGAGACGGGTTTGCATTTTTATAGAATTCATAAGGTATTCCGTCCAAACCAGGAGTTTTATTATCTTTTGAGAAAGATATGGCAGAATATATTTCGTCAGGTTCTATGGGGTAATCCAACTCAGGAACTTGTTTTTGACAAAGAGCATATGAGATGGTAGATATATGAATTGACTGCGTTATTAACTTCTTAAAATGCATTTCAAATTCACAGACTGTTACTCTTGTTGGAGTATTGAAATTGTTGCCACGTATCCTTAGCAATTTTCCACCATTCCTTGGCCGAAGCAACAAACTGAAGACTTTGCAATGTATTGGAAATAAGCTTGCTTTTTAATTTTACATAAAGTCCTGTACTTTTTGTTGGCCTCATTGTAGTGCTTCCTGCAGACGTCAAGGTTTAATTTTCGAAAGGCTTTCAGGTGTTTAAAGCAGTTTTACGGGCCAAAAACAAGCTAAATCAAACCAAGGCTTCTTGGGCTCAAATTTAATAGTTTGTCGTATAGGAGCTCCATTTGCTTCATAGATGCAATCTTTAATTGCATTACAACGATCATTAATAGAATCTGTTGGTTTTATTTTGGAAGGTACAAGTGTCTTGAGCTTAGTATTGTAGGCGAAACATCGGTTTTCATACCATTTAATTCGGGGAAGACTTCTGTGACTGGAAATTGTTGTAATTTCGGTGGATTTTAAGGAGCAGATTAATGGCATATGGTCCGAAAAGGTTTCACAACCAACACTAAAGTCTTCTACAATATTTGAAGCTGAGTATGAAAGGTAACAGTAGTCAATCACCGACGAGCCTCTGCTGCTTACAAAAGTGTATTCGCCATTCTTGTCACTTAATCCTCTGCCATTAAGAATGTATGCACCAATATCCTCAAGGAATTCCAAGAATTGTTTGCAGTTGCTGTCACAGGTTGAATCTTTGGAGCATCTCATTTCCATAACTGAGGAGGAACCGAATTGATATCCACTGTTCCTTTTCCACCGGTTCGCACGTTAAAATCGCCGCCAAGTATGAAATTTGTGGATGTAAAGTTGGAAAAAAAGTTTTTAAGAATTGTGAAATCTCTGTTCCAGTGGCTACAACTTAAATAAAAAGGTATTTAATTCAAATTAGCTCCTGAAAAGCGACCTTGAAGCATGATCATGTCATTTGTGGTTACAAACTTAAGTTGATAGACAGGTTCAATGATTTTTTTGTATCCAAACAAACATCCACCACTGGCTCTGCCGAAGTTGAGTGTTTTTGTGGCTGAAATCCATTTTAGTTTAAAACCAGCGAAGTATTTTTCGTAGTTCTTAAAATTTCCGGATAGTACAAACGTTTCAAATAAAAAGAAAATTTCATTTTACAAATATATTTAAAAAAATTACATAATAAAGATTTATTTACAAGACCAGCTATATTGTAAAACAAGACTTGACAGGCAATGGGTTGCTAATTATTATTATTGTTTTGATAAGATGCTGCCACCATGACAGAATAGGCCGAATTGGATTTGCTTAAAAGGCTTACAATGTATTCCTTATCAGCTTCATTAAATGATGTAACGATACCATCCTTGTTGCATTTATACCTCCGCCCATCAACTAAAAGGGCCCAATGCTTGATCTCAAGCTTAAGACGAGTATCCACTTTCATAAGACATCTCTTCAACTGGCGAAGATGAAAACTCTCAGATCGTTAATTTAAAGTTAGGCTCTTATTAACTGATATCGGGGTATTTTTCAAACAGATCGATGAAGATAAAACTGTTTTTACATCGGTTACACTAGAAAGATTAAAAATATAAGACGGAGATTTTTGGTTGGAAGATCCGATTTTTCTAACATTATTCATGACAGCAGGGACTTTAAGTGTAGAGGTACACACTTGTTGGAATTCATGTTTTGAGTCTTCAGCATTTTTGGCATTCAACCCTCTGACTGTAATATTTAGTCTTTTGGAATACTTCTCCGCATCTTCCATTCTTTTTTCAAGCATGATTTCGCCAGTTTTCAGCTTTACTATCCACTGTTTGTTTGTTTTCTTCTTCAAGTTCTGCAACACGCATAATAACACCGCTTACATCACTCTTTTTGGCAATATCTTTCAATTTAATATCTAAAAGTGCATCCATTTTCAATATGATTGTGTTCATTAATTGTTCATTTGCCATTACAGTGCTTGAGCAATTTTTCTTTAACGACACAATTTCAAATTCTGTCGATGTCTCTCGTAACGATCTTTTTGAATTTAAATTTTCATTCATGAGGTGAATTGAAAAGGTTGTTGAATTTACTGGATATTTAAAATAAGGTTGTGACATATGCTACGATAACAATATAGGGTCCGCCAGATAACTTTTTTTTTTGAAAATGCTATAAAAAAAACGGCTCTATGAATTAGCTCCAAGTAGTAACTCCTTAAATTATGCAAATGAAATAAATACTAATTAGGAAATATTTCACTAAAAATTATGTTAGGAGTTATTTCATGAATGTTGGGACTTATTTAATTTTGCTTAAAATTGCATTTTATAAGTTGCGGCAAATATTTTCTTAGAAAATAGTGGTTTGCATACGGTATTTCTTTTAATTTACCGTTGAACTACATAAATTTAGTGTATTTAGTCACTTAAAATCGCATAGAAGTTCAGTTGAATGTAACTATTTGAAGTGATCTGGTCATCAATAATAAAAAAAAAAAAAACAATGGAATTTGAAATAGTAAGTGGCAAAAGAAAAAACAGTCAGTTATTATATGTGTTGAGTGAAAAACAATTATAATATTAAAAAAGTTACTATACGTAACAAATCATATTATACAGTGAGCGTCAAAAAAAAGTGTACAGCTGTGAACTGCGTTTTTGTGACTCTGTTCAAGAAAATAGATTCGATCTTTTAGGAAAATACTCACCTTATTTTTTAAAGCGGTTTATCTTCAATGAATTGGCATATAAAACTTAACAAAAAATATTATAGTAAAAATTCAATAAAAAAATAACAAAAAATACTTCATTTTTATGGCGTCAAAAGAAAGTGTACACTTTTCAATTAAAGCGAAAAACTTAAAACCAATACTGTCTGTCTGTCTGACTGTCGATTGCCTTAATATTTTAAGGGACAATTTTCCGTTAAGTGTTGCAAAACTGGGGTTAACTGATTCATGGGTCTTCCAACAAGACAACGACCTCAAGCATACATCGAAATTGGTCAAGGAATGGTTACTCCATGGTACTTCTAAGCAACTAGAAGACCTTCTGCGATCCCCAGGCCTTGACCTCATTGAGCATTTGTGAGATTATTTGTACAAACAGATCCAAAAGAGGAAATTATTTAGCAAAAAGACACAAAATTCAATTTTGTTTGAAGAGTGGTACAAAATTAAAGCTGAATTGACAGGGAAGCTAGTAGAGTCAATCCCCAGACGCATAGAAGCTGTCCTAAGGGCGAAAGGGAAGCAGATGAAGTATTGGTTTTAAGTTTTTCGCTTTAATTGAAAAGTGTACACTTTCTTTTGACGCCATAAAAATGAAGTATTTTTTGTTATTTTTTTATTGAATTTTTACTATAATATTTTTTGTTAAGTTTTATATGCCAATTCATTGAAGATGAACCGCTTTAAGAAATAAGATAAGTATTTTCCTAAAAGATCGAATCTATTTTCTTCAACAGAGTTACAAAAACGCAGTTCACAGCTGTACACTTCTTTTTGACGCTCACAGTATATGTTATAATAAAAATTGCAAGGCAAAAGTTGAAATTTTAAATAATGTTTGCTCAAGAGCCGTGAATTTTGTAAACCACAACCACAGTGATGACGAAGCTTTGTATAACGAACTAAAAGCATTAAATGTTATTAGATCGGAATGTGTTGACACAGGTCGTGTTTTAAGCGATATCAATGCTTTGAGTGGTATTCGAAATACCTTCCAGACTATTTGTTCAAAGTGAGTTCATAGGGTTAAGGTTGATAGGTTGGATTTGTATGTTACCTTTTTTATTTTATTTCAGCAATCAAGACGCAACTAGGAACTTAGATTTTTCCAAAATTAAACGGACATTACAGAAGTTGACAGCAAAAGTTTTCATAACTTCGCCGAAATGTGCTCTCGAAGTTCTTGAAGCGTTCCAAATGGAGCATATTTGGAACAATTTTGGTGTAACTCTACACACAGAGCAAATATACCACTTTTTTTAAAGGGTCCATCACTGAAGATGAATAATCGTTCTGTATATTTGCTTCAGAAAAAATAATAAAATTAATGGACGAAAATATTCCACGGGCGAACCGGCAGTTCCTGGCAGATGGAACCTTTTCAGTGGTACCTGTTGGATGTTTTAATCAACTCATGGTTATACATGTCGAATATTTCGAAAAGGTAAAATATGTATGGATAAATAAATTATCGTGGGCGCGCCTCCTCGCCCGCGGTGCCAGCGCGGCGGGTGGGGCGTCGCGGCGGGCGGGACGACGAAATCAAATATTTCGAAAAAGACTTTTATGAAAAAACAACGGTACCATACAAAAGTTAAAAAACGGTTAAAGAAAATATTTGTTCTCAAAAATTACTCCCACCATTTTAATTAAACTTTTTCCGTATGCTCAAACTATCAAAAATTATAAAATTTTAATCTTAGCAACTATTAGTAGTACCTCTCATACAATGGTTTTTTATATTTTGAATTTTCTCATTATCAGCAGAACGGATTTAGATTAATTTTTGCACATCAGAATTTTCAAAAAAAAAATTTTTGGACTTTTAAAAAAAGTTTCAAAGCATTTTTTTGAAAATTTGATATCTTAAAAACGGGTTCACAATTTTTTTTTGAAATTTTATTTTTATATGCACATAAATAAATACTTAAGATTTTCATATCAACATTTTTCCTTTAAAATGTTGTAAGAATTTGATATACAAAAATTAATTTTTTTAAAAACCGCTCCAACAATTTTAAGTTTTTTTTTCCATAATATCATATACCTATAGCATTCGCAAATTAAATTAACTAAATCGCAAATAGGTTTAACCTAAACGCAAATAAGTTTCACCCAAGCGCAAATAGATTTAACCCAAATGCAAATAGAATTAACCCAATCGCAATTCAAATTAAACAAAACGCAAATATATAACGCAAATAATATTAAACTATTAACAAATCATTTTAACCAAAACGCAAATTGAATTAACCCGGACTGAAATTGTTGTTCCAGCTGTGTGGTGGAGAAATGGAAGGGTTATAACAGTAGGAAAAGTTCACCATAAGATTTTAACAAAACCCCAATTGTCAATTCAACTAGTTCTGCGGATTTTCCAAGAACGTACTGAAATATTAAAAGGACAATCCCTTAATCATGGCTTTTTAAATTATGGATAGTACCAAAATCCATTAGACCCAAAAAGTACAGCTGGAACAATAAATCAAGCTCTGGTTAATTCAATTTGCGTTTTGGTTAAAATGATTTGTTAATAGTTTAAATTATTTGCGTATAGTTTAACTATATTTGCATTTTGTTTAAATCGAATTGCGATTGGGTTAATTCTATTTGCGTTTGGGTTAAATCTATTTGCGGTTGGGTGAAACTTATTTGCGTTTAGGTTCAACTTATTTGCGATTTGGTTAATTTAATATGCGAATGCTATATTAAGCTGTGAGTGAAAAAGTTTTTTATCATATTTTTTCGTTTTGAATCGATTCTTAATACTATTTTAACTGAGATTTAAGGAGTATACGTCAAATTTTAGCTTTAATGATTTTTGATGCATAAATGTAAAAATACGAGACAAAAATATAAAAAATGCCAAAAAATGGGTTACACAACTTTTGCACTCACGGCCTCTGCTTTGAATTAAATCTGGGAAACTCGCCGCTCCACATCAAAAAACCTCTTAAAAAGCGATACAAAATACAAACCTATTTTCACCTACATACAAGAAAATAAGAACGAATACCTACGCAAATAGACATCAGTTTCTAATTTTCATTCCAATCTATTTTAAAGGCTCCCTACACGTAAAGCATTTGCGGTGCTTTTTCTTGGCAAAGAACAGTCACCGAGAACAAAAGAATTTGTTTCTGTTTAGAAAATATGCGATGTGTATTGAACCCTTATGTAACAATAAAAACTTGGTTTGATCCTCTTTTTTGTTTCCTCTTCTCCTCAATGTCTGTACATACGTATGTATGTATTTACTTGTACATACATACCAATTCATTCTTTATTCTTTTTCGGCAGTTTGTTTTGGTTCTGTTTTTAACATTGAAAACGTTTATAGGGTCGTTTTGAAATAATTATGGTGTTACTAAAGAGTGTGTTTCTTTATTCATTCTGAACCTTCAGAATATTTGGAATGAGCATTTTGCGTTTTTTTATTCAATGGAATATTCCGGATAAACCATTTTTTTGTTTCTTTATTAATTCCGGAACATTTGGAATGCATTCTTTTTATTCCATTTGAAAGATGGAATAAAAGGAATAAGGTGCGTTCAGTGCAATTTTGCACCTTTGAATTCTCATTTATGGTAGATACGCACGGGCGTTATACACTTTAAAATAACAAAAACGCGTCTCGCACCACATTGCTATGCATTTAATGTTATTTTGTACTCATTTTCCATTTCAGCTATAAATAATTACGTAAAACAAAAATATATTTGTACTCAATTGTTTTGACATATCAACGAACAACTGGTTGCTATTCCTTTTGCTTCCAGCTTTGTTTCTTTGTTCATTCCATTCTGGATATTCTGGATAAATATTTCATCTATTCTATCTTTTCTATTCCTTTTTCCGGAATGAATAAAGAAACACAGTCAAAATTAATAAAGTGAACAAATGTGTACATATATGAGATGAACGCTGGCGTATACGGGGGGGTAAGATCGAATTTTTGGTTGGTGTTACTAAAATGAATAAATTGAATAAATGTAATATGAGATGAACGCTAGTGGATATGGGGGGTACGACAGAAAATTTGGTTGGTGTTACCATTCATTTTGGAATGAACAAATATGTATAGAAGATGAATGCAAGTGGATAGGGAGGGTACGATTGAATTTTCGGTTGGTGTCAGGGTTACCAGGTTAAGAAGCACTTGTGTAGCCCAATTTCAGAATTTTTTTAGCCCAAAATCGCTGCCCTAAGTTTAGCCTAAAAACTAGCCCAATCTCATTTAAGAAATCTAAAATTACTTAACTCACGTTTTTCTTGTTTTTTTGAATAATTTCTAAGTGCAAATCCTTAAAATCTGGGCGAATTTACATAAATTGTTGGACTTATGTAACTAAGATTAAGAATAAAAACGTAAATAATTGAAAATTAATTATTTTTGTTTTTTTTTTTGTGGACTCTTGAATTGAAATTCAAATTTAAAAGTTTTGCGACCTTTAGTCCAAATGCGTTTCGCCCAGGTACAACAATTGGGCTCATCAGTTAGATGTGTTGTACCCTTCTAAGACGCATAATTTTTAGTCGATGGTTACCGACACGTATAAAATAAACAGCACAAAAGCACTGTAAATTATATAATATTTTAGTGGAATTTGGTTAAATTCAGACAACTAGAAAAATATGATGGTAAAGCCCGTGGTCTGGCTGGTATAAGATTAAGAATAAAAACGTAAATAATTGAAAATTAATTATTTTTGTTTTTGTTTTTGTGGACTCTTGAATTGAAATTCAAATTTAAAAGTTTTGCGACCTTTAGTCCAAATGCGTTTCGCCCAGGTACAACAATTGGGCTCATCAGTTAGATGTTGTTGTACCCTTCTAAGACGCGTAATTTTTAGTCGATGGTTACCGACACGTATAAAATAAACAGCACAAAAGCACTGTAAATTATATAATGTTCTAGTGGAATTTGGTTAAATTCAGACAACTAGAAAAATATGATGGTAAAGCCCGTGGTCTGGCTGGTATAAGATTAAGAATAAAAACGTAAATAATTGAAAATTAATTATTTTTGTTTTTGTTTTTGTGGACTCTTGAATTGAAATTCAAATTTAAAAGTTTTGCGACCTTTAGTCCAAATGCGTTTCGCCCAGGTACAACAATTGGGCTCATCAGTTAGATGTTGATGAGCCCAATTGTTGTACCTGGGCGAAACGCATTTGGACTAAAGGTCGCAAAACTTTTAAATTTGGACTTATGTAACAAATTTTCTTAAAAGTAATAGAATTGGGCTACTTTTTTTCAAATTCTTGTCGCAATTAAGAAAAAAGATAGCCCAATTTATGGTAAATAGCCCAATCTGACAACCCTGGTTGGTGTTACTAAAATGAACAATATGAGTTTTAACTATACTAACTATACATATTACTATAGTTATGAAATGCAAGAGCTAGTGCAGTCAGCAGTGCATTGTGCTTCTAAAAATATATCTAAGCGTTTGTATATAAATAAAGTTTATACACAAAGTCTAAGCGTTGTAATTTTTGGTAAAATGTTTATGATGGGAAAATATTAATGAGGTGCAATATGACGGGGTTTTTGTAAATTCGAATTATAACGAATTCAATTCAATTGTAAAATGGTCGAAAAAAAAACAAATGAGAAGTGCCAGAGTAATATTTTTTTTGTTTATCGATGGATAAGTTTAATATAAAAATTTCGTTAATATATTTTGAAATTCCAAAAAATCTACAGAGTGAGATATTAATGGTTGTAAGTTCAAAATTGAAAAATAGATGATTTACAAATGCTACACATCTGGGTTAAGACTGATAGTAATAAATTTTATAGTTTAAGAAAGATGATAAAATATAAATTGCTTTTGTTTCAGGAAATTTTGATAGTATTTTTTATATTTTTATTAATATTTTAAATATACCAATTTTTGTTGATCGATTTTTCGCAGTTATTATTTTTTATCTTTTAAACGGTTGCATTTAAAAATCTCAAATTCATACCGCAGATAGATTATATAGATTTTTTTAATTTAAATATCACCTAATAACTCTTTAATCTGTGCGTCTATTTTTTCTTTTATTAGCAGCTTCAATAATTGACGATTATTTTGATATATCAAACGTAGCTGTACGTTTTGAAGAAGCTTCCCGAATCGAAAATACAATTCAATTAGAAAGTGGTACTAATCTTTAATCAATATTTCTATAATTCATCGTCGTCGATTTGCAAGTTTTTGTGCTGCACAATCAGCAGAAATAATTAGAACCCAAATATTGTGCCATAGTTCATTCAAGATTTCTTTCTATCTCTGCCAGGGTTGCAAAAGTCGATAATATTGTACCTATTTCGATACACTCGACTTTGCTTAAGTACACAAATATACTTTAAAAAAATTTGATACACTTTTTCATTCAACGAAATAGATAAAGTAAATTAAAAAGAAAATCATATACCTTACAAAATGTATACTGTGGAACCGAGGCTGACAACGATATAACAGAAGAAATAAAAATAATAAATGCTACATTTCCACATAACGCTAATCTGAGATTTAATAAGATTTACCTCAAATCTTCTTTAAATCTCGAAGATTTACCATATAAATATATTTCGTAAATCTTGAAGATTAGAAATTAATCTTGTTAAATCTTTCTAGGACAAATACTTTTATAAATCAAACTAACCTATTCTTGTATGGCCCTGAAGGATTCATTGATGGCTGCATTCAGTTCTTCACAAAGGAAACATTCTATCTCACTTCCTCTTCATAAGAAAAAATGAAAAACCATTTGCATTTTGAAATCTGCTGTCAAAGTAAATCTTTTTGTGCGGTGGAAACACCAAATAGATTAATTAAATCTGAACTGGGATAAACCTTTGGTGGAAACGACAGAAAATTTGGTTGGTGTTACCATTCATTTTGGAATGAACAAATATGTATAGAAGATGAATGCAAGTGGATAGGGAGGGTACGATTGAATTTTCGGTTGGTGTCAGGGTTACCAGGTTAAGAAGCACTTGTGTAGCCCAATTTCAGAATTTTTTTAGCCCAAAATCGCTGCCCTAAGTTTAGCCTAAAAACTAGCCCAATCTCATTTAAGAAATCTAAAATTACTTAACTCACGTTTTTCTTGTTTTTTTGAATAATTTCTAAGTGCAAATCCTTAAAATCTGGGCGAATTTACATAAATTGTTGGACTTATGTAACTAAGATTAAGAATAAAAACGTAAATAATTGAAAATTAATTATTTTTGTTTTTTTTTTTGTGGACTCTTGAATTGAAATTCAAATTTAAAAGTTTTGCGACCTTTAGTCCAAATGCGTTTCGCCCAGGTACAACAATTGGGCTCATCAGTAAGATGTTGTTGTACCCTTCTAAGACGCATAATTTTTAGTCGATGGTTACCGACACGTATAAAATAAACAGCACAAAAGCACTGTAAATTATATAATATTCTAGTGGAATTTGGTTAAATTCAGACAACTAGAAAAATATGATGGTAAAGCCCGTGGTCTGGCTGGTATAAGATTAAGAATAAAAACGTAAATAATTGAAAATTAATTATTTTTGTTTTTGTTTTTGTGGACTCTTGAATTGAAATTCAAATTTAAAAGTTTTGCGACCTTTAGTCCAAATGCGTTTCGCCCAGGTACAACAATTGGGCTCATCAGTTAGATGTTGTTGTACCCTTCTAAGACGCGTAATTTTTAGTCGATGGTTACCGACACGTATAAAATAAACAGCACAAAAGCACTGTAAATTATATAATGTTCTAGTGGAATTTGGTTAAATTCAGACAACTAGAAAAATATGATGGTAAAGCCCGTGGTCTGGCTGGTATAAGATTAAGAATAAAAACGTAAATAATTGAAAATTAATTATTTTTGTTTTTGTTTTTGTGGACTCTTGAATTGAAATTCAAATTTAAAAGTTTTGCGACCTTTAGTCCAAATGCGTTTCGCCCAGGTACAACAATTGGGCTCATCAGTTAGATGTTGATGAGCCCAATTGTTGTACCTGGGCGAAACGCATTTGGACTAAAGGTCGCAAAACTTTTAAATTTGGACTTATGTAACAAATTTTCTTAAAAGTAATAGAATTGGGCTACTTTTTTTCAAATTCTTGTCGCAATTAAGAAAAAAGATAGCCCAATTTATGGTAAATAGCCCAATCTGACAACCCTGGTTGGTGTTACTAAAATGAACAATATGAGTTTTAACTATACTAACTATACATATTACTATAGTTATGAAATGCAAGAGCTAGTGCAGTCAGCAGTGCATTGTGCTTCTAAAAATATATCTAAGCGTTTGTATATAAATAAAGTTTATACACAAAGTCTAAGCGTTGTAATTTTTGGTAAAATGTTTATGATGGGAAAATATTAATGAGGTGCAATATGACGGGGTTTTTGTAAATTCGAATTATAACGAATTCAAAATATGTTTTTTTGTAAAATGGTCGAAAAAAAAACAAATGAGAAGTGCCAGAGTAATATTTTTTTTGTTTATCGATGGATAAGTTTAATATAAAAATTTCGTTAATATATTTTGAAATTCCAAAAAATCTACAGAGTGAGATATTAATGGTTGTAAGTTCAAAATTGAAAAATAGATGATTTACAAATGCTACACATCTGGGTTAAGACTGATAGTAATAAATTTTATAGTTTAAGAAAGATGATAAAATATAAATTGCTTTTGTTTCAGGAAATTTTGATAGTATTTTTTATATTTTTATTAATATTTTAAATATACCAATTTTTGTTGATCGATTTTTCGCAGTTATTATTTTTTATCTTTTAAACGGTTGCATTTAAAAATCTCAAATTCATACCGCAGATAGATTATATAGATTTTTTTAATTTAAATATCACCTAATAACTCTTTAATCTGTGCGTCTATTTTTTCTTTTATTAGCAGCTTCAATAATTGACGATTATTTTGATATATCAAACGTAGCTGTACGTTTTGTAGAAGCTTCCCGAATCGAAAATACAATTCAATTAGAAAGTGGTACTAATCTTTAATCAATATTTCTATAATTCATCGTCGTCGATTTGCAAGTTTTTGTGCTGCACAATCAGCAGAAATAATTAGAACCCAAATATTGTGCCATAGTTCATTCAAGATTTCTTTCTATCTCTGCCAGGGTTGCAAAAGTCGATAATATTGTACCTATTTCGATACACTCGACTTTGCTTAAGTACACAAATATACTTTAAAAAAATTTGATACACTTTTTCATTCAACGAAATAGATAAAGTAAATTAAAAAGAAAATCATATACCTTACAAAATGTATACTGTGGAACCGAGGCTGACAACGATATAACAGAAGAAATAAAAATAATAAATGCTACATTTCCACATAACGCTAATCTGAGATTTAATAAGATTTACCTCAAATCTTCTTTAAATCTCGAAGATTTACCATATAAATATATTTCGTAAATCTTGAAGATTAGAAATTAATCTTGTTAAATCTTTCTAGGACAAATACTTTTATAAATCAAACTAACCTATTCTTGTATGGCCCTGAAGGATTCATTGATGGCTGCATTCAGTTCTTCACAAAGGAAACATTCTATCTCACTTCCTCTTCATAAGAAAAAATGAAAAACCATTTGCATTTTGAAATCTGCTGTCAAAGTAAATCTTTTTGTGCGGTGGAAACACCAAATAGATTAATTAAATCTGAACTGGGATAAACCTTTGGTGGAAACATAGCATAAGACAGTTTGATCGAGAAGATTTAAGAAAATGGCATCTACATAATTCCGATTTCATCAATCTCGCAATTAAAAAATCGAAAACAATAAATTTATCAAATTTAAATCTCGCAAAATTGAATGGTATTGCAATAAATTCCTACAGTTTTGTAATCAAAGTTTCGCATATGTAAGTATGTTAATAATATGTTAAGTATCATAATAAATAGTTAACAAGCAAATGTGGTCAAAATATTATTACAATTCGATACACTTTATTTTTATCTTTTGATACATTGCTGAAACACGATTTTTCATCCCTGATCTCTGTTTATTAGTTTATGAGTTAATTACGAAAGACGGTTCATTTTAGTGTTCTGTCTTCGTTCAATTGTAAAGATGCCTTGTGGAGTGAAGGTTTGTTTGCTGCTTGTCGGTAAATAATTTTCTTAGTAATATAATTAAAAGCATAGTTGGCATTTACACCACCCGATTTTTCCACAGACGATCTTTTGTTCATTGGTAAAGGGAGTAGAAAGTGAGGGGTAAGGACCAAATCAGCCGTTCCTGGCAAACTCACACGATTTTTCCAGTATGTTTGCGTTCTCTTTTATACTTTTCCCAGAGTCTTGTGTGTTCAGCGTTGCCATTAATCGGAGAATTTTCCGAAGTTTATCCAAAAACAAAATGCAGTAAGTAGATTTATTTTTTTTTCGCAGTAGATATGCATTTTCAAATTTGTATTTGTATTTTCGAAGAAGAAATTTATTATAATATATAAATGATTGAAAATACATACATACAGTGAGCAGCAAAAGTCTTGAAACCTAAACTTGTTTTGTCTTTGGAGCAAGAAATTATTTTAATAAAAGTTTCCGGCAAATATATTTGTTTTCAAAAAATGTTTTTTATTTGTACTTTTTTTAGATTCAACAAAAAAAAATTAAATATATTCACTCAAATAAAATATACAAAACAAAAACACTATCCAGCAATGAAAAGAAAGCAGCAAAAGTGTTGATACCTTTAAAGAAATTTAGGGAAAACCGTAGTTTATACCTTAAGCTTGCAGAAATAGCAATTATTTAATATTTGGTTGACCGCCCTTTCAATCTTTTCACTTCTTTTAAGCGGTCAGGCATGGAATGTGTCAACTTTTTCAAGTATTCATTTGAGATTTCTTGCCATTCTGTAAGCAGTATATCTTTAAACTGGGACTTTTGATTTAACTAACGGGTGATTTTTTAAGAGGTTTAGAACTTTAAAAAAAAAAAAAACACAAAAAATTCGAAAAAATGAATGAAATATTTATTTGAATCGATAGTTTGAACCTTGCAATTTAATGTTTAAAGATAATTTCATGCAAATGTTGACCGCGGCTGCGTCTCAGGTAGCCCATCCGCTGAGTCCAATTTTGGCATACTCTTTCACACATATCGGCCGGTATCTCACGAATGAATGCATGGATGTTGGCTTCCAGTGCGTCAATCGAAGCGGGCTTGTCCCTATAGACATTAGCCTTGACATACCCCCACAAAAAATAATCTAATGGTGTCAAATCGCACGATCTAGGCGGCCAATTGACCGGCCCGAAACGTGAAATTAACTGTTCACCAAACTCGCCTCGCAATTGCGCCATTGTTTCGCGTGCTGTGTGGCATGTGGCACCGTCTTGTTGAAACCACATATCATGCAAGTCAAGAACTTCCATTTCGGGCAAAAAAAAGTTTGTTATCATCGCTCGGTAGCGTTCACCATTGACAGTAACGCTGCGATTCGCATCATCTTTGAAGAAATATGGCCCAATAATGCCGCCGGCCCATAAACCGCACCAAACAGTGGCTTTTTCGGGATGCATTGGTAGCTGTTGCAATGCTTCTGGCTGATCTTCACTCCAAATGCGGCAGTTATGCTTATTTACGTACCCATTCAACCAAAAATGAGCCGACTATAAAAGGAAGCAGCGCGCGATGAACATTTCGAACCGAGCACGAATTTTGATAGTAAAATTCAATAATTTGCAAGCGTTGTTCATTTGTAAGACGATCCATGGTTAAATTGCAAACCAAACTGAAGCTGTTTGACAGTGACACAAGGTACTAAACACACGTCAGCTGTCAAAACCAGTGTTGCCAAAACCAAACCAGCTAAAAAATCACCCGTTTCATGTTTTCGCAAACGTTTGTCGAAATGATCCCATAGATGTTCAATTGGGTTCAAGTCTGGGCTTTGAGGTGGTGTTGCTAGCAAGTGAGGGACTCTATGAACCAACCACATCATCACAATGTGAGCGACATGTTTGGGATCATTGTTCTGGTGAAAGTAAAAATCTTCCAAGATCCGACTTTTTGTGCACTTAGTAGCAAATTTTTTTGCAAAATTTTTAAATACACTTCTTTTGTCATTATCTCATCAATAATTACAAAGTTAATATCACCTTGAGTGGACATACAGCCCCACACCATAATACCACCACCACCGTGCTTCACTGTTTTCTTGGTGTTTTTTGGATTTAGGACTTCATTTGGTTTTCGCCACACATTTGTACGCCCATCCGAGCCAAAAATATTAAATTTTGACTCGCCTGAAAAAATTCCTTATCCCAGAAGTCAAAATCTTTATTTTTATATAAATACAGATAAACAAAAAATTACATAATTTCTTGGCCTAAAGAAAAAAACGGTTTGGGTATCAAGACTTTTGCTGCTCACTGTAGTTTGCTACACGGCTCATATGCAAGGCACTTAAAGGTTGGGTTTCAGGAGAAAAAACAACAGCAATGATGATGAAATTATTTGTGGTTTTTATTTTGTTGAATTATATTTTTTTTCGGAAAACCAAAAAGTATTTGATTGCCAGTAGATGTGTTTTACGAAAAAAAAATGCAATAGGCAACGCTGGTCCTAATATGCCATATACCTCTGAATGCAAAATGAAAGAGACAGCAATAAAGTATGAAGAGGACGGCTCTATGAATTAGCTCCAAACATCCTAAATTCAAACGATTGAAAATAAGTACAAAGCAATTAATTATAAACTTTAATGTTGTCAACAACAGGGCATTTGATTAACTGATCATCTTCACTGGGATGTATGTTACCAAAGCATTCGGAACACAGTTTTAAATACTTGCACGGCAATAAAAGCGTATTTGGTCCTGTGGAAAAGCAGATAATACACAAGTATTCATCATCATCATTTTCCTCTTTCCTTTTGGAACTGGTGCTTGGTTTGTTGTCGTCATCACTATCGGGCTGCTCATCTTCTGCTAATTGTACGTCATTTTCGAAATCATCGTCATCTGGCTCCATTTCGACGCAAATAAAATTTTTCGGAAATACCATCCTGTTAATGCGGGTATTTTCCCCGAAAGCAATTCATTACTAGCGTTTTCAATTTTTCGTGACCCCTCTTCGTAATATGATTTCTTCTGCTTTGAAGAACCATGAGAGCCGCCGCTAGATGTAAGCAGTTCGAAATCTCTGCTCTTTGAAAATTCTTCCGTTTGTAGGGATTTTACAAATCTGAAAAAATTTCCGTTTTTTTAATTATGCGGCCTTAAACTCCATTGTATGCTTCTATAGCTGACGTTGTCCGAGTGCTCCTCATAAAAACTGAAAACCCTTCTGGTTTGACCTGCAGAGAAAGTAAATAAAAAAATAAAAAAAATAATAAGTGAACATCATTTACCTTTTGCATCCATTGACTTTCGAAGTAGGTAAGGAAACTTGAAAACCTTCCTTCAGTATCGAAATTAGACAAACTTGATTTAATTATTTCGTAAGCTGCTGTTACTTGTCTGGATGGTAATAAGGGTAAGGAAAGTAATCTATGATAAATTACAGAAGCATCCTTAGATGTTCTTACAAAACATGCCATATTTGTATGTTTTGTTGTAATGTTCCTCCTTATTGCTTGGCAAACAACCGTGAACATGACCAACATTAATCGAATCTCTCCAGAAAGCAAAAATTGAATACCTTTCTTTTGAAAACTAGCAGAACAATATTTAACATGGTCTAAATTTTGTACAGAACTGCGAACCACCTTATGTATTACCAAGAGTGACATATTTGAACACGTGCATCACATCAAACGGAATTCTCATTGCAGTTTCTGTCTAGTGAACCATTTCTGGTTATAATATAAAGTCCATTTGCCGATCAGTTGACATGAATTTTTGTCCTAATGTTTAGCTAGATTGGCCATTTTTACCACTGTGCGACGTCGTCCCTTTTTGTTTATCCTTCTGAACAAGAAGTCAAGAAAATGTTACTCAACTATGCTAACATACATTAATAGAAATATCGTAGATTTGACATGTGAAAGCATAATGACCGCTAATGAAGTAGCACTTCAGAATGCTATGAGAGATTCGATTAATGTTGGTCATGTTTACGGTTGTTTGCCAAGCAATAAGGAGGAACATTACAACAAAACATAAAGATGTGGCATGTTTTGTAAGAACATCAACGTCAGCTGTAGAAGCATACAATGGAGTTTTAGGCCGCATAATTAAAAAAAATGGAAATTTTTTCAGATTTGTAAAATCCCTACAAACGGAAGAATTTTCAAAGAGCAGAGATTTCGAACTGCTTACATCTAGCGGCGGCTCTCATGGTTCTTCAAAGCAGAAGAAATCATATTACGAAGAGAGGTCACGAAAAATTGAAAACGCTAGTAATGAATTGCTTTCGGGGAAAATACCCGCATTAACAGGATGGTATTTCCGAAAAATTTTATTTGCGTCGAAATGGAGCCAGATGACGATGATTTCGAAAATGACGTACAATTAGCAGAAGATTAGCAGCCCGATAGTGATGACGACAACAAACCAAGCACCAGTTCCAAAAGGAAAGAGGAAAATGATGATGATGAATACTTGTGTATTATCTGCTTTTCCACACGACCAAATACCCTTTTATTGCCGTGCAAGCATTTAAAACTGTTCAGAATGCTTTGGTAACATACATCCCAGTGAAGATGATCAGTTAATCAAATGCCCTGTATGCAGATCCATAGTTGTTGACAACATTAAAGTTTATAATTAATTGCTTTGTACTTATTTTCAATCGTTTGAATTTATGAAATAAATTTTTTATTTTTTTTTCTCATAATAGAAGTTTTTTCATCTTTTTTTTAGGAATTTATTCATGACGAATAACTCCTAACATTAGGATTTATTTCATTTTTGGGTTAGGAGATATTGCATCCCCAATAAGGACTTATTTCATTTATAAGTGTTAGCAATTATTGAAATCATTGTTAGGAATTTCTTCATTGGGATTTATTTCATTAGGAATTAATACGTTTGGAGCTAATTCATAGAGCCGTCCTCTTCATACTTTATTGCTGTCTCTTTCATTTTGCATTCAGAGGTAGATGGTATATTAGGACCAGCGTTGCCTATTGCATTTTTTTTCGTAAAACACATCTACTGGCAATCAAATACTTTTTGGTTTTCCAAAAAAAAAATATAATTTAACAAAATTAAAACCACAAATGATTTCATCATCATTGTTGTTGTTTTTTCTCCTGAAACCCAACCTTTAAGTGCCTTGCATATGAGCCGTGTAGCAAACTATGTATGTATTTTCAATCATTTATATGTTATAATAAATTTCTTCTTCGAAAATACAAATACAAATTTGAAAATGCATATCTACTGCGAAAAAAAAAATAAATCTACTTACTGCATTTTGTTTTTGGATAAACTTCGGAAAATTCTCCGATTAATGGCAACGCTGAACACACAAGACTCTGGGAAAAGCATAAAAGAGAACGAAAACATACTGGAAAAATCGTGTGAGTTTGCCAGGAACGGCTGATTTGGTCCTTACCCCTCACTTTCTACTCCCTTCACCAATGAACAAAAGATCGTCTGTGGATAAAACGGGTGGTGTAAATGCCGACTATGCTTTTAATTATATTACTAAGAAGTTTGAAAGCTTCGTTCTGAAGAAGGTGCTGTGCCACCGAAACATCTGTAAGCATCAATAAAAAAATTAAAGAAAAAGTGTAGATTTTTAACAAACTATATTTGTTTTTCAATTAATAAATATGGATCTACATCAAGTGTCGACCATCTCCATTAAAAAAATAATAAACAGAGATCAGGGATGAAAAATCGTGTTTCAGTAATGTATCAAAAGATACAAATAAAGTGTATCGAATTTGTACTTTTGATTTGCTTCATCAAAATAATATTTTGACCACATTTGCTTTTTAACTATTTATTATGATACTTAACATATTATTTACATACTTACATATGCGAAACTTTTATTACAAAACTGTAGGAATTTATTGCAATACCATTCAATTTTGCGAGATTTAAATTTGGTAAATTTAATGTTTTCGATTTTTTAATTGCGAGATTGTTGAAATCGGGATTATGTAGATGCCATTTTCTTAAATCTTCTCGATCAAACTGTCTTATGCTATGTTTCCACCAAAGGTTTATCCCAGTTCAGATTTAATTAATCTATTTGGTGTTTCCACCGCACAAAAAGATTTAAAAAAGATTTACTTTGACAGCAGATTTCAAAATGCAAATGGTTTTTCATTTTTTCTTATGAAGAGGAAGTGAGATAGAATGTTTCCTTTGTGAAGAACTGAATGCAGCCATCAATGAGTCCTTCAGGGCCATACAAGAATAGGTTAGTTTGATTTATAAAAGTATTTGTCCTAGGAAGATTTAACAAGATTTATTTCTAATCTTCAAGATTTACGAAATATATTTATATGGTAAATCTTCGAGATTTAAAGAAGATTTGAGGTAAATCTTATTAAATCTCAGATTAGCGTTATGTGGAAATGTAGCATTTATCATTTTTATTTCTTCTGTCATATCGTTGTCAGCCTCGGTTCCACAGTATACATTTTGTAAGGTATATGATTTTCTTTTTAATTTACTTTATCTATTTCGTTGAATGAAAAAGTGTATCAAATTTTTTAAAGTATATTTGTGTACTTAAGCAAAGTCGAGTGTATCGAAAAAGGTACAATATTATCGACTTTTGCAACCCTGGCAGAGACAGAAAGAAATCTTGAATGAACTATGGCACAATATTTGTGTTCTGTTTATTTCTGCTGATTGTGCAGCACAAAAACTTTTCAAATCGACGACGATGAATTATAGGAATATTGATTAAAGATTAGTGAATTTTTAATTGAATTGTATTTTCGATTCGTGAAGCTTATACAAAACGTACAGCTACGTTTGATATATCAAAATAATCGTCAATTGTTGAAGCTGCTAATAAAAGAAAAAATAGGCGCACAGATTAAAGAGTTATTAGGTGATATTTAAATGAACAGAAATATCAAAGGGCACGGTAGTGCCCAGCCAAGTTCGCGGCACTACACCCTTTTTACAGGAACAAACTCAGGCGATTTTCAACCCCCCTCTAACTTCAGTACCAATAAAGTCAGATACTTCAAATTCGGAGTATTTGCTGAACTGATCAAACACAGGTGGCACACCAAATTTCAACTCTTTAGCATTAGTAGTTCCCAAGATATAGGACTTCAAAAATCGCAAAAACCGTAACTGACTGACTCACTGACTCACTGACTGACTGACTCACTGACAGATCATCAAAATTATGGAGCACTTCCCGACATCGAAGAAACTTGAAATTTCGCACAACGGTAGGCCTTGTGGTACATACAAAGGAAAAAATCGAAAATCTGCAATTTTCTATTCAGGGGGCGTGGCATCCACCCACTTTCTTAAATATTCTATAAATTATATGGAGCCTTTCCGATTGTTGTAGAACAATGAAAATTGGTAAGTCGCTAGGGTTTGGGGTACTTAGAAAGAAAAAAATTGAAAAATAGGAATTTTCCATACAGGGGGCGTGGCATCCACCCACATTCTTAAAAATTCATATAAATTATATGGAGCACTTCCGATTGTTGTAGAACGATGAAAATTGGTAGGTCGGTAGGGCTTAAGGTACTTAGAAAGAAAAAAAATTGAAAAATTGGAATTTTGCATTCAGGGGGCGTGGTATCCTCCCACATTCTTAAAAATTCTTATAAATTATATGGAGAACTTCCGATTGTTGTAGAACGATGAAAATTGGTAGGTCGGTAGGGCTTAAGGTACTTAGAAAGAAAAAAATTGAAAAATTGGAATTTTGCATTCAGGGGGCGTGGTATCCACCCACATTCTTAAAAATTCTTATAAATTATATGGAGCACTTCCGATTGTTGTAGAACGATGAAAATTGGTAGGTCGGTAGGCCTTGAAGTACTTAGAAGAAAAAAAATCGAAAAATTGGAAGTTTCAGTTCAGGGGGCGTGGCATCGATCCACATTCTTAAAAATTCTTATAAACTATATGAAGCACTTCCGATTGTTGTAGAACGATGAAAATTGGTAAGTCGATAGGATTTAAAGTGCTTAGAAAGAAAAAATTGAAAATTGGAATTTTGCATTCAGGGGGCGTGGCATCGATCCACATTCTTAAAAATTCTTATAAACTATATGAAGCACTACCGATTGTTGTAGAACGATGAAAATTGGTAGGTCGGTAGGCCTTGAAGTACTTAGAAGAAAAAAAGTCGAAAAATTGGAAGTTTCAGTTCAGGGGGCGTGGCATCCACCCACATTCTCAAAAATTCTTATAAATTAAATGAAGCACTTCCGATTGTTGTAGAACGATGAAAATTGGTAGGTCGGTAGGGCTTAAGGTACTTAGAAAGAAAAATAATGAAAAATTGGAATTTTGCATTTAGGCGTGGCGTGGCATCCACCCACATTCTTAAAAATTCTTATAAATTATATGGAGCACTTCCGATTGTTGTAGAACGATGAAAATTGGTAGGTCGGTAGGCCTTGAAGTACTTGGAAGAAAAAAAAAATCGAAAAATTGGAAGTTTCAGTTCAGGGGGCGTGGCATCGATCCACATTCTTAAAAATTCTTATAAACTATATGAAGCACTACCGATTGTTGTAGAGCGATGAAAATTGATAGGTCGGTAGGACTTATAGTGCTTAAAAAGAAAAAAATTGAAAATTGGAATTTTGCATTCAGGGGGCGTGGCATCCACCCACATTCTTAAAAATTCTTATAATTATATGGAGAACTTTCGATTGTTGTAGAACGATGAAAATTGGTAGGCCGGTAGGACTTGAAGTACTTAGAAAGAAAAAAATCGAAAATTTGGAATTGTCCATTCAGGGCGGGGGGGAGGGGGGGTTGCCATCCACCCACTTTATCAGAATTGCTATTATTTGTATGGAGCACTTTCGGTTGTCGTAGAAGTATGAAAGTTTGTAGAGCGGTAGGGCTTGACCCACCAAATTTTAATCAGTAATCATTAATTACCAAATTTCTGTCATGATTTGGAATTGTTTCGATATTACTCTACTTAAGATATTTGATATTAAACTTCATGAACTTAAAAATTGGCATATATTTTAGATCTCATTACTTTTTTTGGCTGACTTTTTACGCACACGTATAAGAACTTGGCTCTTTTTTTAACATTTATGTTTTTGTTATGATGTTATTATCTCGGCTAAGGTATGATTAAAAAATCAAATTTTACATATTATATGTCTCCGGTATGAATTTGAGATTTTTAAATGCAACCGTTTAAAAGATATAAAATAATAACTGCGCAATATCGATCAACAAAAATTGGTATATTTAAAAAATTAATAAAAATATAAAAATACTATCAAAATTTCCTGAAACAAAAGCAATTTAAAATTGCATTTTATGGCCTTTAGTCCTACAAATTGGCGTTTCGTTCGGCTTACTCACTTGAACTCATCAGTGACATAGTGAGGGCTTTGTCAGACGCAATTTGTTTTAAGTTCAGTTCAACTTACATGAATTTTTCAACGTGTCAGACGCAATTTGTTTTGTTTGTCTGACAAAGCCCTCACTATGTCACTGATGAGTTCAAGTGAGTAAGCCGAACGAAACGCCAATTTGTAGGACTAAAGGCCATAAAAAGCTATTTTGAATCAATAATTCAACAAGTCCAATCCTTAATGCTAAGTCTTCTACTTGGCTGATTTATTTCAGTTGTATATAGAATTTGTATTATAAAACCTTCTTATATAGAAACTATGCCTGGCCCCGGGCAAACAAACTTCCAGCTTAATGATTAGGAATTCTAATCTTGTTGGATATAGTTTACAGTGGATTTTCGTTGAAAAATTCATGTAAGTTGAACTGAACTTAAAACAAATTGCGTCTGACAAAGCCCTCACTATGTCACTGATGAGTTCAAGTGAGTAAACCGAACGAAACGCCAATTGGTAGGACTGAAGGCCATAAAAAGCTATTTTGAATCAATAATTCAACAAGTCCAATCCTTAATGCTAAGTCTTCTACTTGGCTGATTTATTTCAGTAGTATATAGAATTTGTATTATAAAACCTTCTTATAAAGCAATTTATTTTTTATCATCTTTCTAAAACTATAAAATTTATTACAATCACTCTTAACCAAGATGTGTAGCATTTGTAAATCATCTATTTTTCAATTTTGAACTTACAACCATTAATATCTCACTTTGTAGATTTTTTGGAATTTCAAAATATATTAACGAAATTCTTATATTAAGCTTATCCATCGATAAACAAAAAAAATATTACTCTGGCACTTCTCATTTGTTTTTTTTTTCGACCATTTTACAAAAAAACATATTTTGAATTCGTTATAATTCGAATTTACAAAAACCCCGTCATATTGCACCTCATTAATATTTGCCCATCATAAACATTTTACAAAATATTCCAACGCTTAGACTTTGTGTATAAACTTTATTTATATACAAACGCTTAGATATATTTTTAGAAGCACAATGCACTGCTGACTGCACTAGCTCTTGCATTTCAAAACTATAGTAATATGTATAGTTAGTATAGTTAAAACTCATATTGTTCATTTTAGAAACACCAACCAGGGTTGTCAGATTGGGCTATTTACCATAAATTGGGCTATCTTTTTTCTTAATTGCGACAAGAATTTGAAAAAAGTAGCCCAATTTTATATTACTTCTATTACTTTTAAGAAAATTTGTTACATAAGTCCAACAATTTATGTAAATTCGCCCAGATTTAAAGGATTTGCACTTAGAAATTATTCAAAAAAACAAGAAAAACGTGAGTTAAGTATTTTTAGATTTCTTAAATGAGATTGGGCTAGTTTTTGGGCTAAACTTAGGGCAGCGATTTTGGGCTAAAAAAATTCTGAATTTGGGCTACACAAGTGCTTTTGAACCTGGTAACCCTGACACCAACCGAAAATTCAATCGTACCCTCCCTATCCACTTGCATTCATCTTCTATACATATTTGTTCATTCCAAAATGAATGGTAACACCAACCAAATTTTCTGTCGTACCCCCCATATCCGCTAGCGTTCATCTCATATTACATTTATTCAATTTATTCATTTTAGTAACACCAACCAAAAGTTCGATCTTACCCATAACACCCATAACATTCGATCTTACCCATAACACCATAATGGCCAAATCAAAATCTCGCGTTCGGTCGGTCGGGCTTTGACGGGCGTTTTATCGACCTTACGATAATCTGTGTCATAAAGCGCGACACTTAAATTTGCAAAACAGAATGTAGCTTCAAGCTTCGGGCGTTGACAAATTACGAATATGACAGAACAAAAGTTCTGTTCCCTTAAATTAACACAGTGAAAATTCTTCACAGAAAAGGGGGGCAAATAGTCTCTCTTTTATTTATGAACAAAAGCAGCGGTGGGATCAAGAGCTAAATTTGAGCAGGGATACGTTTGGTTTTTTGTTCTCAATTATGAAGCAATGAAAAATCAGGATCCCAAAATTTTTTTAAAATAACTAGATGATTGTTAGTATGAAACTACTTCACAATTTGTTTTAACAAGAGTATCGTGATAATCATTGTACAAACGTGTTTAAAATTTTTGTACAAACGTGTTTCAAATTTTGATTCGTGGCTCAGCAATTTTAACCCACTGATTTCGGCGAAATAACTACGAAGTTACAATGGTTCAAGCACATACATGGCTTCTATCACATACTTGAACCTTAAACCATCATTGGACCACTATTAATCCGCGAAAATTAGCGAGTTAAAATTGCTGAACCACGGATGTACAACTGGCCCTAAGAAAATCTAGTTTAAACGACTAAAACAGTGACAGTTCTTGCAAAAATTTACTTGACACACCTTTTTGACATTTGTAAATGTCAAAGTGTCATAATGGAGTCTGTAATTGAATTTAGAAGGGATAAAAGAAATCATTCTATAAGGGGGGTTAAGATGGATCAACATTGTTGACAACATTGCTTGATGGAATCGGAACAAGTTTTCAAAATATTTTGAAAACCATACAACTCAGGTTGACAACATGGTTTTTTTTGCGTTTAAATGATCAAACATCGGTGGTTGGCAACTGTGTTGTACAAAATGTTGTTCCATGTAAACCTCCCTATACGTAAGACAGAACTTTATTTTTAGTCTCGTTTGGCATCTTTTCATATTTAATAAAATGTATGGATTTCATTTATTTAAAAATGCTCAACTTGCTTTATTTACTTTGGTAATAGTTGTGTTTAATAGAGTTAAATTTCTTGGAACTTTTCACAAATTTCCACAATTTGCTATCAGAATCCTTAACAAACTAAACTTATGTGTGAACGTGAAGTAACCATAAATGTCAACTGAAAAACTTTTATTGATGATTGAATATTCTCTTGCTTTCGAAGAACGCAAACCTGTGCTCATGTTCTTTAACCCTTGCATCGACAAAATTCGTCGAGAAACTTTTAAACATGGAACGAAACTCATGTGTTTTGTTTCAGCTTTCATCATTACAGAACCTGGCACAGTGTACGTAACTACTTTCTCTGAAACTTAAATTGATTCAGGCAATCGAACATGCCCAAGAAAGAGAACAGTCAAACAGCTGTCAAATATTAAAAAAAAATTGTAGGTATTTGGAAATGAAAAAAAAAATAAAACAAAAACAATTAATTTCACACGAATATTTAGTTAATTTATTTGATTGTTTTTTTTTTTCACTATTTAGTTCGATTCAATTGATATATATTATTGATAATACAGATAATAGAAATAGGTTAATAATTTAGCATAGTTCTATTATCCAATCTGCATGTTTAACTACAACAAAATCAAATTCACACACTCACAATGCTTTTTATTGCTGCTGTTGTCGTTACATTTATTAATAAAGTTAATCACAATCGAAATTTTTAGTTTCTGCTGCTTTAAAGAATAATTACTAATCTGTTTTATATCAGAAATATTATATTAATTAAATATTTCTCAAAACACTTCCCATGTCCACCAAAAAGAGAATAACAAAAAGAAGCAAAAGTACATTTCAGCTGTCAAAGCGCCACCGAAATAGAAAATAGATCTATTCGGGCGTTTGGCTCAGGCTTACGATATTTACGATCTGGGGCAAGCGCCAAGCCTGAGGTAACATTTAAGATTGCCCCATAAGATCCCATTGTTTTAATTCAATATGTCAAAGTCGGCGCGACCGAACGCTTGATTGTGGTTTGGCTATAATTAACTCAAAACGACCGACCCTATAAACATTTTCAATGTTAAAAACAGAACCAAAACAAACTGCCGAAAAAGAATAAAGAATGAATTGGTATGTATGTACAAGTAAATACATACATACGTATGTACAGACATTGAGGAGAAGAGGAAACAAAAATAAGAGGATCAAACAAAGTTTTTATTGTTACATAAGGGTTCAATACACATCGCATATTTTCTAAACAGAAACAAATTCTTTTGTTCTCGGTGACTGTTCTTTGCCAAGAAAAAGCACCGCAAACGCTTTACGTGTAGGGAGCCTTTAAAATAGATTGGAATGAAAATTAGAAACTGATGTCTATTTGCGTAGGTATTCGTTCTTATTTTCTTGTATGTAGGTGGAAATAGGTTTGTATTTTGTATCGCTTTTTAAAAGGTTTTTTGATGTGGAGCGGCGAGTTTCTCAGATTTAATAAAAAGCATAGGCCGTGAGTGCAAAAGTTGTGTAACCAATTTTTTGGCATTTTTTATATTTTTGTCTCGTATTTTTACATTTATGCATCAAAAGTCATTAAAGCTAAAATTTGACGTATAGGTATACTTAGAATTTTTTACAACGAAAAAAAATATGGTTAAAAACTTTTGCACTCACAGCCTAATATATTATATTATGGAAAAAAAAACTTAAAATTGTTGGAGCGGTTTTTAAAAAAATTAATTTTTATATATCAAATTCTTACAACATTTTAAAGGAAAAATGTTGATATTAAAATCTTAAATATTTATTTATGTGCATATAAAAATAAAATTTCAAAAAAAAGATTGTGAACCCATTTTTAAGATATCAAATTTTCAAAAAAATTATTTGAAACTTTTTTTAAAAGTCCAAAAATTTGTTTTTTGAAAATTCTGATGTGCAAAAATTAATCTAAATCCGTTCTGCTGATAATGAGAAAATTCAAAATATAAAAAACCATTGTATGAGAGGTACTACTAATAGTTGCTAAGATTCAAATTTTATAATTTTTGATAGTTTTAGCATACGGAAAAAGTTTAATTAAAATCGTGGGAGTCATTTTTGAGAAAAAATATTTTCTTTAACCGTTTTTTAACTTTTGTATGGTACCGTTGTTTTTTCATAAAAGTCTTTTTCGAAATATTTGATTTCCAAAAAAAAAAATGGAAATATTTATTTAAAATCCAAAAAAAACTTCTTCTAATGGCTCTATGAATATCGTTTCTTTGGGTTTCGTACTTTCTGCCGTTTGTTTCGTAATTGATAATTGGGCCCCTGTTTTTACTTTGACAATAGGCTTGTTTTTTTGGGATTTCAAATACAGTACAGTGAGAAATTTCCAAAAAAACTCATCCGCAGCGGCCTATATTTTTGTATTTGCAATATGGTACGCCTGAACAGTTGACACAAAAGTGAATTTTGTGAAAGTTAAAAGGAGAAATAAACCAAAATTATTAACAAAAACTAACTTATTTGCAAGTAAAATGGGAAATATAACTATATATTTATATAATTTATGGTTTCCATCAAATGTTTGTGTCGCGTTTTTCTTTATTTGCCATTTTCAGATACGAAAATTGATTTTGCAGCTATAAAAAAAGGGTAGGGGTATGTTGGTAGACTATGGTCAAAATTAAAAAGTCGTGAGTTAGTCTGCTATTACACGAAGACTTTTAAGTTGACTTTTTTCGAAATTAATCATTGTGAAAGTGAAATCAATTTTTTTTTTCATTTGTACTCATTTAATTTTGAAAAAAGTCATGACTCAAAAGTCGTCGTTTCTTTTTAATTTTAATGCAAAATTAATTTATTCATGAATTATTCATGATTTAACCATTTTTTTGGGCTTTTTTGGTAAAAGTACCTTTGGTTTTTTCTTAATTTCTCGAAAACTTAGAAAGATTTTTACATTTAGTTTATTATATTGAACACAAAAAAAGCACTTAAATACGTAAAATTTTGAAAAATATCGACTTAAGAAAAAAAAATTACAACTTTTTTAAACAAATTCGACTTTGAAATTTAATTTCTCGAAAACTATTCGCTTAAACATCTTAAGAATGTAAGAATGGAGTATTAGCTTTAAAAAAAATTATAGCACATTATTAGATGTGTTATCGTTGATTTTTATGTTTAATGGGGAGATACAACATTCCCACCATACAATTTTTTTTCTTAAAATATACCCAGGAACCACACCCTAAGATACTTCCACTCAGGTCCAGGACACCCTGTATAACACATCTATCCTCGCAGAAATGACCAATCATTCCGATAGTCGTACACACCCACTCTCACTCCCTGCCTAACCACTGATGAACCATATCGCATCTCCTGAAGCGGACGTACCAACTATTAGTCGACTTGGGACAACATGGACAAAGGATCAAGAAGTTTACCAAAAATGCTGAATTCACTCCCTTTTTCATAAAAGGCGCCCCCAAAAGAGCGGACGTTCCTCGGATCCGAAAGTCTTTCCTAAAGAAGTATGCTATCAGCCTAGGAGAATGTAGGAAAGTTTCTTCTTCCAACTTTAAGATCTTGGTTCCCTCCGAATACGAATGGCTGTTTTCTTCGTCCCGCAACGCCTCTATAGGTAAAGCCAAAATCAACAAATGGATTAATCATTCTAACAATAAGAGACATGAACAACCTAACTCTACAAATAACCAATCCAACAGTCACAGTGCTCCAAATCGGAGTTTTAAAACTAACAGTTTCCCTAATTTGTCTCCTCTTATTGGTCTCAAAACATCAGTTAATCCTCTGTTTATAAGACAAAAACGCGTGGTCATTTAACCTTGAACCTTCTTCTAATACTCCTCTTACTCCTCCTCAAACCAAAACGTGTGTCATTTCACCTTGAACCTTCTTCTAATACTCCTCCTCAAACAACCATTACCCAAACTTCATACACTCTCATACCTTAAACCCTCCTGCTAACTCTACTGATCATCACGAACCTAATATCACTCGAAGGAAAACTCCTGACCCCCCTTCTCTAAATGCTCACCCCCCAATTTTGTATCCTATGCTTCCTCCTTCTGTGATGTTACTTAAAGATTTGCTGTACCATCTCCTATGTCAAATGATCAAGTTGGCCGTAATATGATGGCTCGTATGCGAGACAACAAACTTTTTGACAATGTTCGGCTTTATCTTGCGTACTTATACGACAAACCTGACTCAGTTTGTATTGAAGGTAAAACAAAAACCAATCTTATCGTATCTATTCAAAAAGAAGGCCTCCCAACAGATCCTGCCTGCCTTCGTAAGTTCTATATCCGTTACCATGAAGGCTTCAACATTTCTCCCGCTACAGTTACTAGAGACCTTTCAACGTATGCCTCTCACATCGGTTCTAAGCAACACTTAAAAATTGTTGACTCTAACCAGTCCCAAATTTCCGCATATAGACCCCCCTTCTATTAAAGGTGTTCCACTAACATTCTCAGACGAAGCTAAATACTTGGGTCTCATTTTAGATAAGAAGTTAAGCTAGAAACCTAACATTCAAGAGAGAGTGAAAAAAGCCACAGTGGCACTTTTCTCATGCAAAAAAGCCGTTGGTAGTAAATGGGGCCTCCAACCTCGCATTACTCACTGGCTATACACATCGGTAATAAGACCGATTCTAATTTATGGTGTGGCAGTATGCTGGACTGTCTTGGATAAAGCGATACATCGTGACAAACTAAGCAAAGTCCAAAGAACAACATGTCTATGCATAAGTGGAGCACTTCATCTGACACCTCTCGACATTTTCAGCAAACAAACGGCTGCGAGCACAGCCATTCGCCTCAAAGCCTCTTCACAGTGGATCAATAATGAGATTGGTCACTCTGCTATTCTGAATTCATTCGGATCACTTCCAAGTAACACTGACTACACAATCCCACTACTGAATTTCGATAAAAACCTTGAAGTAACCATACCTTCCAGATCCACCTGGGAGGATGTGGAGTTCATAGAAGATCAATCAATTCACTTCTACACCGACGGATCGAAGACCGACGATAGGGTTGGTGGATGTGTGTACTCTAATAGACTAAATTTAAGTCTCTCATTACGTCTTCCTAATCACTGTAGCGTGTTCCAGGTGGAACTTCTAGCGATAAAAGAAGTACTATCTTGGTTCAAAGAAAACGTGATATCAACCTCGGATATCCGCATCTTCTCTGATAGCCAAGCTGCTATTAAATCCCTGGACTCTGTCTCTACAAACTCTAGAACAGCCCTTAACTGTCGATCATCTCTGTTGGAGATGGCGCAACAGTTTAATATTCACCTATGTTGGGTGCCGGGTCATATTGACATTCCAGGCAATTTTAAAGCTGATGAACTCGCTAGAAGTGGAACATTACTACCCATTTTACCTGAAAAGCTAAAAATTGGTATACCCATCGTGTAAACTTTTGCTGAAGCAAGATGCTTTGGAGAAAACAAACATTAGGTGGGACAACATTACTACTTGTTTGGCGACAAAACAAATTTGGCCAAGCCTTGACTTAAAGCGCTCCAAGTGTTTAATATCTTTAATCAGACTGCACATCAGCTCTTTTGTAGGTGTCATAATGGGGCACTGTTTAATAGGCAGGCACGCAACGCGGCTTGGCGTACTTTCAAATGATTTTTGCAGAAGCTGCATGGAAGAAGAGGAGGAAGAATCGATTCCTCACCTTCTCTGTACTTGCCCTGCTCTTTCCCCCAGACGTAGACTCCACTTAGGAGATTACTACTATAACGAACCTAGTGATCTAGCAAGCAAAGACATTTACAGTCGTGCACGCTTCGTCAGGAGCTCTAAATGGTTTCACGAGTGAGGAAGATTTTTACAAGATTCATGTGGTATCACAACGGGCCAACTTTGGTCTAAGTGTGTCAGCATTGATCACTGACAGCCACTTCTACCTAACCTAACCTAACTAGTTCCCTATTTTTTGTCTCTTTACTACCAGAACGTAAGTGGCCTTCGTACCAAAACGACGTTTGTTTATATTAATTCTCAAAAACTTCCATATGATATATTTGCTTTAACCGAAACTAACCTTTGCCCCTCTATCCTCAACAAAGAACTATTTTCCTGCAAATTTGTCGTCTTTCGTGCTGATGGTCAAGGTAAACAAAAGCCGTGTTTTGGTGAAAGTGATGAGCAGCGCAGCAATAAAATCTGAACAAAACGCTTTTATGCACTTTTGTATACACTTCAGAGTTAGTATAGCCGGCTTTCGTATAGCCTACCTTTTGGTGGTTTAGCCTACCATTTGGATAGTATAGCCTACCTTTTGGATGGAATAGCCTACCTTTTGGATGGTATTGAATTTTATTCACCAACCGAGTTGAGCGCCATTTTTGGTAGTGCCTACTTTTAGGATAGGAATATTTACTCTACAACCGAGTTGAGCGCCCTCATTCATTTCACGATTACAACATTTATATTCACTATTATGTGCACTCCGATTACTGACCAAAATCATATCCACTCTTCATTAAGTTGTTGTTTGTGTGTAAACATTTGCTGAGCTGCCTATGCACTCTTTCAAAAAACACGCCTAAAATTATATCTCTGGCCGCGGTGTTCTTTAAGCAGTACACAATCGCTTGTCTAATAAAAAAGTCTTGCGCATCTTCGTTTGAATTTGTGTTCGTGAAAACATCCTTGAAAAATCGGAATAAGTATATACTTTGTTTGCTGCTATATTCGCCCTTCGCAGCCCACCCAAGCCTACCAACTTGCTGTTGATGAAATTGATTCCCTTGTTGAAATCACAGATCCCCTAGATGGTTTTATTATTGTTGGTGACTCCAACCTCCCACAACTGCGTTGGGCTCCGTCAGATGATGAAGCATCTATTATACCTGTTAATGCCTCCTCAGAAAAGGAGCTCCTGCTTACCGATCGGTTTTTTGACTTAAGTCTTTTACAGGTTAGTGGCATTACTAACAACTTAGGGAGGCAGCTTGACTTAAATTTTTCATCTGATGCCGGTAATTCCCTTGTTTCCCTAAGCTGTCATCTACTCTCTACCCTCGACAGCTTACATCCTCCGCTTTCTTTCACATTTTCCTTTTAATCTGATAAAGAATCAATGCCTGATCTCTGACCCTAGACGCTTCTATCAATTCATTAACGTCAAACGTAAGTCCGATGGCTTTCCCTCAGCTCTTAAATTCCTGGACACGATATCTGCCGACCCTAAAAAATTATCACAAACCTTTTTGCCTCCTTTTTCAGGCAGTCGTACAGTGATCACCCACAAGAACCTGACCACTGTTTTTTTAGTTACTTTAAAAGTACCCCACAGACCTCTTTTGCCACAGTTGAAATTAGTGTTGATATCATTATCAAAAAGATAAGTTTGCTTAAGGATGACTTCTCTCCTGGTCCAGATGGTCTGCCTGCCATATTCTTAAAAAAATTGTGCTAACTCCCTCTGTCAGCCACTTGCAGCATTATTCCGCCTTTCACTTTCTCAAGCCATCTTCCCAAAATTATGGAAGTATTCTTTTATTTTTCCCGTTCATAAAAAAGGTGCAAAGAACGATATTGCTAATTACCGTCCCATAGCCAAACTTTCCTCTATCCCTAAGCTCTACGAAAGTATTGTGTACCACTCTCTTTACTTTCACTGCAAATCTATCTTTTCTCCACAACAGCATGGCTTTTTAAAAGGCCGATCTACCACAACAAACCTTTTCGTTTCTAAGACTCTAAATGCATAAGAGAGAGGAAATGAAGAGGACGTTGTCACCACAGATTAAAGTAAATCTTTTGACAAAATGTCATCAAATTATTTACCTTAAGCTTAGAGCCCTCGGTTTTCCACCCATTTTCATCTCATGGCTCAGTTCATACCTGGAGAACCGCCGATATAGAGTTATATTAAGGTTTTCAATCTCCGATCCCATTTATGCTACTTCTGGCGTTCCTCAAGGAAGTCACCTCGGACCTTTGATCTTTGTCTTAACAATAAACGACGTCATCAATGTAATTAATGATTCAAATCTCTCCATATACGCTGATGATATGAAAATAATTAAAGTTATTTCTACTCCCACTGACTCTCTTTCACTTCAAAACGATCTTATTTTATTCCAAACCTAGTGCGACAAAATTTTTTTAGAACTTTATGTTGCTAAATATCAGTTCATAACTTTCTCCCGAAAGCGATTACCCCTACCTTCCCGAGCTTTACTTTCATGATGTAGCGTTCTATACAAGACCTGGGAGTAATTTGCTACAGTCAGCTAAACTTTCGAGTCCATTTTGACCATATAATTAACAAAGCCAATTCTTCACTCGGCTTCATAAAACGTTGGTCTAAGAAATTCTCGAACCCTTATGTCACTAAGTCCCTCTACATAACTTTTGTTAGACCCCTCCTTGAATACGCTAGCCAAGTTTGGTCGCCATGTCTCATTCCCAAAGAATTGAAGCTGTGCAACGTAGGTTTCTTCGATTTGCCCTCCGTGGTCTTCCTTGGTCTGAGTATCTTATCTTACCCCTTATGGAGATCGAATAAAATTGATCAATTTGCCAACCTTACAAAAACGTCGAGAATATGCTGACATAATTTTTCTGCACCAGCTCCTCGCTGGGACTATTGGTTCTTTCTATCTTTTGGAAATGATTCCTATTAATACTAACCCACGTTCCCTCAGATCTACTTCTCTCTTCCGCCTTTCTCATCACCGTACAAGCTACGGTCGGTTTGAACCAATCTCAAGAATGTTGCGTGTAGCCAATAACTCACAGGACATCTTTGACTTCCATATTAGTTCTTCCTCACTCCGAACCCATCTTTATAACTCGTCCTAACTCAAAGCCCCTGTTGTTTTTCATTTATTTTTAGGATGTATTTTTAAGGTTTTCTTTTATGTAAAAAAACTGGTGGGTGGGCCTACGGACCCAGATCAATAACAAAAGAAATAAAAAAAAAGCAACAAAAAAAAAACAACGAAAAACCCACCATAGAATTAAGTTTAGATTTAAGTAGACATTTAAGTGCACGCTTGTATTAAGCTAAATAAATAAATAAATTAAGCCGTATCGAGTTCATTCTGATTAAGTAAGATTAGGCATTCAAAAATACCCTTAAAACCTGTGTCATATGCTTATATTATAGTACATTTCCACCCAATGCTATGTTTCCACCAAAGGTTTATCTCAGATTAGATTTAATAAATCTTTTTGGTGTTTCCACCGCACAAAAAGATTTAAAAAAGACTAATGCTATGTTTCCACCAAAGGTTTATCTAAGATAAGATTAAATAAATCTTTTTGGTGTTTCCACCGCACACAAAGATTTAAAAAAGATTAAATTTGACAGCACCTTCAAAAATGCAAATTGTGTTTCAATTTTTCTTATGGAGTGCATGTGAGATAGAATATTTGATTCGTGTTATACTATATGTTTCCACCAAAGGATTATCTCAGTTCAGATTTAGTAAATCTATTTGGTGTTTCCACCGCACAAAAAGAATTTTTTTTTAGAATTTATTTATTGAGACTATTAGGTATTTTACAGAGTGGTGTATTTGTTTCGGTTACTTATAAATTGTTAATCTGCGGCTATATTGTATTGCCTGCTCTGTCTAGTTACTTTTATAGTTTGCCTCATGGCTGTTATTACAAAAATTTGGTTAGACTGCTCTTGCTCAGGAGCATTACACTTGCTTAAAGACGTTTGTGTCTCAAAAAATATATACATACACTGAATACGCACAAACATTTTTGAATATATTTTATCCATTTTTTCCAAACAGTGATGGTTATTATGCCATCTGTTGATGGTAAAAATTTTCGTAACATATAAATAACAGAATTTCAAAGTTTTATCCAAAAACAACCGTGAGTTTTTCCTTCAACCACTTCCAAAGTGTAACTTATGCAAAGTAGAAGTTTTTTTTTGAGTCAACTGAATAGGTACAAAAATTAAAATTGGTATTGGAATGGAATGAAACAAGTTTTTGTTTAAGTTTAGTAGTGGGTACTTCCACCTTTATTTTTAATTACTTCGTAAATTCGATCCGGCATGGAATCGTATAGTTTTTTAATGTAATTTAACGAAATTGCGCTCCACGCCAATTTGATTGCAGAAATTAAGGTTTCTTTGTCTTCGAACTGACGACCACCCTCATAAACTTTGCGTACTAAAATAAATAATAAATTGAGTGGCGCAACAGCTCATGGAGAACCAGGGCCTAGTGACTTACAACTCACAACCATTCCTGTGTGCGTGTTTTTTGGCAGGAATGGAGGGGACCTACAGTTTTTTGCCGAGTCCGAACGGCTAAATGAGATGCACTTTTTCATGACAAGTATACTCTTGGAGGATTTGTCAGTTCCTCGCAAGAGGCAGTACCTCGAATAAAACATTTCTGTTTTTAGGTGGCACGGCTGGGAATCGAACCCACACCTTCGGCATGACAGTCCTACGCACTAACCATCAAGCCACGAGGTACTACTACTACTTTGCGTACTAACCATCCCCAGACATTTTCTATGATGTTTAGATCAGGTGAGTACGGCGGCCATTGAAGCAACTGCACTTGTTGCTCCTCTATCCATGTTTTTATTATGCGCGCTGAGTGAATAGGCGCATTATCATGTTGGTAGGTCCAGTTTATGGGTCCAAAGATGTTAGAAAATTTAGGAAAATTTCTTTCCAAAATTACTTTATACCCAGCTGCTGTCATTCTTGATGTTACAACCTCGAGCTCAACTGTACCATAATAACTGACTGCTCCCCATATCATGACACCTCCTTCACGACTATGATGGCGCTTTAAAAATCTTTTTTCTTTTCTTAAGTCGTGAAAATAGAAGTTGAACCCATCAGGGCCATCGAAATTAAACTTTTTTTCATCTGAAAAAACCACGTGATACCATTCTTTTTTCCAACTCATGTGAAGTCTTGAAAAATCTAATCGCAACATTTTCCGTCTCTCGTCAAGTGGTGGTTTTTTCTTAAGTTTCATTCGTTTAAGATGGCTTGAGTTGTTGATTACTCTTAATACTGTTGAGCAACTTGCGTTTACCCCGACTTTTTGTTTTATTTTTGCCACAGAATCAGAAGAATTTGATGCATATCTTAAAATTCTTCGTCTCTCAGCTGCTGTTGTTGCTGTTTTCTTACCTCCCTTCATGTTTTTGCCGTATGCATCTTTATTTTTCAAGTAAGAATAAACTACATTAAAACTTCGGCCAACTTTATCAGCTATTGCACGTCCAGTTAGGCCTTGGTCTCTAAGTAAATCGATTTTAGCTTTTTCAACACTGTTAAGACACGTAGATCTACCCATTTTTCTTAAAATTTGAAATCAAGAATTAAATTTTACTGAAAACACTAAAATCGTTAATTTAAACTGTCAAGCACTCCAAAAAACTTATAAGCAACGAAGAAAATGGCGTTGTACCTATTCAGTTGACTAAAAAAAAACTCCTACTTTGCATATAAAACACTTTGCAAGTGGTTGAAGAAAAACTCACGGTTGTTTTTGGATAATTCTTTCGGAATTATCTGCTTAACATCTTAAGGGAATAGTTAGCATCAACAGATGGCATAATAACCATCACTGTTTGGAAAAAATGAATAAAGTATATTAAAAAATGTTTGTGCGTATTCAGTTGACGAGGAGTGTATATACAATGTTCCTAAAAAGATATCTTAAAACTAAATAAAGAGTCAGAGGCATGTAAACGCAGTATACTTATGCTTGTCTCTTTTACATTGCGAATGCGCTAGGGCGCTGAAATGAATAGATAATATTGATTTGTCATTTTAACTTGGAGAAAAGTAAATAAGTTATCGAATTGATTTTAGTCATTTAAACATTAGTTTACTGGAAATGCAATAAAATATATTAATCGTAATTAAGAATAAGCGATTGTAGTATATAATTTTATCTGTAGATATATTACATTAGATTAGATTTTGGATTTATGATGTTTTAGAATATAAATATGTGAGAGTTTGTACTTTGGGTTTTGTGTTTTGTTAGATGTGGATCAAGTTGTGAAAATAAAACTTATTGAATAGATATAAATATAAATAATAAAAAAAATTTTTGAAAGAACGTATCAGAGGGATACTAAAAGTCATATATGAGACTTAATTGTTTACATGTTTCGTTAGATTTTTATTTTTGGAGTAGTTATGAATTTACTTTATTAAAGGTTAAGCTAGAATGCAAAAGTTAATCTAGGGGGAGTGCTGCCCTCCAATAGTCATCCCGAATAGAAAAACTATGTCCGAATTTACGACTGGGAGGCAATTTCTGTTGTCGTTTGTAAATCATTGGTCATTATACGTTGTTAAAGGTTGAATAATTTATGTTTAGCCGCGATTGTGGCCCGAGATGGCCTTAATATAATATGATGGGGGAGGTGCATCTGGAGCCGACACAATCTCCATCAGTGAGACCCCGGAGGGAGAGGGATACACCTCAGACTCCCAGGCCCTTATTGGTTCCGAGACGATTTCGTTTATGAGGAAGTTGTCAATAGAACTAAGTTTGGAAATGGTTTTGCTCATGAGGGTGAGAGCATAGCTTAAAATCGGAATGGTGTTTGTTTCTTTGTGTATATGGGCATTAGAGTAGCGTTTTATCTGTGTTTCGTAATTAAGACCGCTGCAAAGGCGAAGGATTTTCCTTTCAAGTTTTGAAATTTCGGAGGCTACGATGGGTGAAATGGTAAACCATATTGGAAAAGCATAGAGAAGTATAAGACGTATAAGTGTTTTGTAAAAGAGAAGTTTGGACTTTTGGTTAAGTGAATTGTGGCGAAGAAACGGCATAAGCGCATTTGAGACTTTGCGACATTTTCCTATCGTATTTCTAGCGTGTTTATTAAACTTAAAGAGGTTGGAGAATGTGACTCCCAGATATTTTAACTCATTTTTAGCTAAAATGATAGAGTTATTAAGTCTAAGGGCTAGATTTTTGCTTTCTTTTGGTACCCCTGGGGGTCCTTTCCCACTAGCATTGCGGAAACAAATAAGTTCCGTTTTCTGGGCATTGATTTTAATGCCCCAGGTGTTGTAATAGTTATTTATTAGCTGAATGTGCTTTTCAAGGTGACGCAGGGCTGTAGTCGGGGAGGTATGGCTTGAATATACAACTGTGTCGTCTGCGTAGAGCAGGCCCGTTGAGTGTAGATTATTTTCGGAATGGAAGTGAGGAAAATCGTGTAAGAAGATGTTGTATAGCTGAGGACCCAGGATAGATCCTTGGGGAACTCCGCTATCGCAGGCACAGTTGTTGGATATGGAACCTTGGATTTTAATGTAGAACTGTCTATTTTTGAGGAAGCTTTCTATTAGATATATTAAGTACTGTGGTAGGCCGATAGAAGATAATTTGTAGAGTAGCCCGTCTCTCCAGACGCTGTCGAACGCTTTTTCCACGTCTAATGAGCAGGCTAATGTGCTGCGTTTGGCTCGGAGATTGAGAGAAATATCGTTGTGAAATTTAATAAGTGCATGAACCGTTGAGAGCCCTCTACGGAAACCGAATTGGTAGTCTGGAATGGGTTCTATTGGGATATCCGATGAGGAATTTAGGAGGTTTAGTATGAGTCGTTCTAGCAGTTTACCTGTATTTGACAAAAGTGAAATAGGCCGGAAGTTATTGATTTCGAAGGATTTATCTTTCTTATGTATTGGCAATAATTTCGCGATTTTCCAGATGGTAGGAAAATATCCATTGTTAATGCAATTGTTCATTATTATGGTGAGGAAGCTGATGGCCAACGGGGTTAGTTTTTTTAGGGCGAAGTTAGAAATACCATCTATGCCAGCTGATTTGTTAGGCTTGAGGGTTCTTATAATGCTGGTTAATTCTTCAACATTGGTGAAAAATTCGGCTGCTGAGGGTCTATGTGAAGGGTTGGTGTGGTCGAATATGAAGATTCTGTAAGGTTTGGAGGTTCGACAAGAGTGCGCAGAGGCTAAGGCTGTGTTAGTGACGGAAGGGTTGAAGGTCGGGATTTTATTGGAGAACAATTGTTGGTAGTGAGCCTCGAAGGCGCTGACGATGTCCCTTTCATTGGTGATGGTGGCGTTATTAACAATGACTTTTTCACATGTGAATTTTTTTTTACCAATGAAACGGAATACTTCTTTAAATGCTTGGGGACCTGGTTTTACTTTACTCATTCTGATTTGAAATCGTTTGTTGAGCCAGATTTTAACTTTATCCTGTATAATTTTATTTAGGAGACCTATGTTATTGGAGAGATCTTTGTATTGGGAGTTTGTTCGGTTTAGGGAACTGTGAAATATACTTTTTAGACTCTTTTGCCAGCTGTGCTTGGTCTTGAAGAGTCTGCGTATATCATTGGGAAGGTTATTGTATTTTTTGATGTTGTTAAAAACAGTGGATGAATGGCTATTGATTGCATTTTGCAGGGATTCATTGAAGGTGATAATATAATTGTCAATTTCTGAATTTGAAAGACAGCTGTAGAGTGGAGGAAAGCGATCTGAAATTGTTAAGTCGAGTTGTTCCCAGAATGAGTTCCAGTTAGTTCCCTTGAAAGAGATTGAGGATGTTGGGGCAGAAGTCAGAATATGAGCCTCCTCCAATTCGATTTTAAGTAGCAAAGGAAAGTGATCCGTGAAAGTTGGGAGTGTTTCGATGGTGAAATTGATATCTATTGTGTTGGTAAGGTGGGTAGAAATCAGGAAATGATCTAAGAAGGAGGAAATTCTAGGAAATGAAGGTGTGGATGAAGTATAATTAGAAAGAGATGGAAGCTGCGAGTTGGTCCACTCAACCAGTGTTTTTCCGTTTTGGTTGAGTCGAGAGTCACCTCAATTAGTGCTTCTGGCGTTAAGGTCACCCCCAATGATTGCTCCGTCAAACGAATTAGCGAGGGTATCGATTTTGGTGAGTTCGGTTGCTAGCAATACCGGGGAGCAGTTCGTGGGAATATAGAGGGTCCCAAGGAGAATTTTTTTCTGCGCGTTGTTCACGTTGAGAGTGATGCAAATGAAAAGGGAGGAAAGGTTGGACTGGTGGCTATTAATGACTTCGTACTGTATATTATTTTTGAGTAAAATTGCAACGCCCTGTAAGTGGTCGTTTCTAAGGACATGCCGCACAAAAAGATTTAAAAAAGATTTACTTTGACAGCCCCTTTTAGAATGCAAATGGTGTTTCATTTTTTCTCATAAAGAGGAAGTGAGATAGAATGTTTCCTCTGTGAAGAATTGGATTCAGCCATAAATGAATCCTTCAGCGCCATACAGGATACTTACTTACTTACTTACTTAAGGTGGCGCTACAGTCCGGGGTGGACCAGGGCCTCAACCAACAAGCTTCTTCCAGCCGGCTCGGTTTCTAGCTAGCTGTCTCCAGTTTCGCACGCCAAGTTGGTTGAGGTCCTCTTCCACTTGCGTGCGCCACCTTTTACGCTGTCCACCTCTACTGCGTTGTCCCACGGGGTTGGATTCAAAGACTTTCCGGGCCGGAGCATTGGTGTCCATTCGCTCTAGATGACCCAGCCATCTCAGTCGTTAGCTTTTCACCTTTGTGGCTAGGTCGGTGTCGTTGTACAGCCCATACAGTTCGTTGTTGAATCTTCTTCTCCATTCCCCATCTATGCGGACGGGACCACCACCTTGGCAACACTTCTTAAAAGTAAAGTTAGGACATAGACTATTTTCAATATAGCTCAACCCGTCAGGTCAAAATGAAAGGTTGGTCTTACTAACAGCCCCACTATTTGTGGTTGTAGGTAGAGGTCAAATTATTTAATTTGATAAAAGCAGATGTGGAAAATGTGAGTGTGTGAATAGTAAGGGATGAATGTTATGATTTGTGCTACATTTCCACCTAATGCTTATCTGAGATTTAACTAGATTTACCTCAAATCTTCTTTTAATGTCGAAGATTTACCGTAAAAATTCATTTCGTAAATCTTGAAGATTAGAAATTAATCTTGTTAAATCTTTCTAGGACTTTTTCAAATCGAATTAACATTTTCTTATATAGCCCTGAAGGATTCATTCATGGCTGAATTCAGTTCTTCACTAATGAAAAAATGAAAAATGAAACATCATTTGCATTTTAAAAGGTGCTGTCAAAGCAAATCTTTTTTAAATTTTTTGTGCGGTACAAACACCAAATAGATTTATTAAATCCGAACTGAGATAAGCCTTTGGTGGAAACATATGTTAGCTAAATTATACATATTTAGGTGTTGATAATTTGAGATAAGTTTGTGGATGTTAGGGAGTTAATGCAATAAATGTAAACGTTTTCTTGATTGTTTTTTTTTCTCATCTTACGTTAGGATAGACACTGTCTAAAACGTCTTACTGATTCACCGACACTGGTTGTCAATTAATTTGTATTGGGATAGCAAAATTCGGGCCGTTAATTCTAGCGACCCAAGTATGTTTCCCCAAGTTAATAAGATATTCAGAAGGGATGATCAAAACGATCTTCCGTGTCTTATGCTACATTTCCACCTGACGCTAATCTGAGATTTAATAAGATTTACCTCAAATCTCCTTCAAATCTCGGAGATTTACCATACAAATCTATTTCGTAAATCTTGAAGATTAGAAATTAATCTTGTTAAATCTTCCTAGGACAAATAGTTTTACAAATCGAACTAACCTTTTCTTAAATGATGCTGAACGATTCATTCGAGACTCGCATTCAGTTCTTCATTGTTTCACACGAATCAAACATTCTGTCTCATTCGCACTTCATAAGAAAAATTGGAACGCCATTTGCATTTTTGAAGGTGCTGTCAAATTTAATCTTTTTTAAATCTTTTTGTGCGGTGGAAACACCAAAAAGATTTATTAAATCTAATCTGAGATAAACCTTTGGTGGAAACATAGCATTAAGCTCCAGAGAACGACAGATAACAGAGACATTCTTCGAACAGCTAGAATTAATCCAGAGGACGCCGCCGCATTATGGGCCCAACTGGGCTTTTGCGTCTCATAAATCTGTAACTTTTTAGTCTTTTGAAATAATTCGCTGAAATTTTTTGCACACATCATCTTGAAGATACTACCAATAAAAAAGGTAAAAAATTTTAAGTGAAATTGATTTTATTCACACTAAAAAAAAATTCAAAGATGTGCATCTTTACCAATTATGAAAAAAACACAATTTTTGATAATTTTTTAATTGTTTATTTTATTTGAAATATTTGTTTTGTTCAATTACAATCATACTTATGTTCATTTTTACATAATTGTATGTTATAAACTTATAAGAATATATATTATTATATTTTAAAGTACAAATTCAGTACAAAAACGTAACAAAAAAAGAAATAGAAACTGAATGTAGATAGTTGAAGGTAATATCTTATATTTCAATATTAATTTTCAGTATCTCACATAATCAGAAAAAACAGACATATTAAATATAGATAGAGTACCTAGGTATGCATTTCACTTGCAAAAGGTTTTAGGGGCTTAGGTGTATTGAAGAAATTGAAGGATCTTCTTTTCAACTCAAGAGGCTATTAATATACTTATTTATTGATATAGACCTCTTGAAACATCAATATATGTAAATAAGTATTTAAGGATTTGCTTTGCAAAAAAACCAAGCTATGTTATCCCTACCTTATTGGATATTAACACGAACGAAACTTTTGTGCTTCGCACTAGAGTCAAGCCTTACCATAAAAAAAATTGATTCTCAAGTTCAACTTCAAGATTTGTTTAACCTGTCACTCGGATGCTGAAAATTTGGATATCGTGATCTGAAATCCTATACTTAATGGAGATGTAATGGGCCTTCGGGACATGGAGAATATAAACAGATATTATTATTGAGGTAAAAATGAGTAAATCTTTGTTGCAAGCTTATTTATAGCATCACTTGTTCCAATCAAACTAAATAACGAGGAAACTAAAATGATCTTATGATAGAATTGAACGCGTTCTTCTGTACGTTTTTGCTGACCAATACTGATAGAGTTTTCAAAAGAAACTCCTGAGAAAACAAGAGCGGTTGTGGATGGTATTCAAAAGCAAATCGATCAACTAACATTTACTCAACTGATTAAAAGTGATGAAGAAGTAAAAATCAAACATGAGTTGTTCCTAACAATGATCGATGGGGAAGCTAGCCAAGTTTTGACAGAAACTAGTTCGAGTGCTGTCTGTACAATATGTGGAACAAAACCAAAGGAAATTAATGATCTGGAAAAAGTGACATCTAAGCCAGAAAATGAAAATGCCTTCAAGTATGGACTTTCGACACTAAACGCCTGGATTAAATTTATGGAATTGGTACATATTTCATACAATCTTTCTTTTGAAAAATGGTCTGCAAATACCTTAGACAGCAAAAAGAGCAAAAAAGAAAATAAAAATAAATGAAAAGTGTGTCCAAATGAGAAAATGAAATTCGGATCATTTCGCACTGCAAACCTGGGGCTAAGAAATGAATGACACTATTGGCAAAATTTAAAATGAATTTTGAAAGATAAGATTAGGACGTACTGAAAACTTCTAAATCCGAAGTTTGTTGAAAAAATATAATTTAATTTCTATAACAAAACAAAAATTTAAAGCTTCCAATAGTTGCAAATCTTCGTCGCAAAGCTCTTTCGATAGAGAAGTTTGACCTTTTTTTTACTTGAAACTAGTGGATCTGATGTCAAAAGTAGACGATAAAATACATCCTCATTGGTTGCTTCTCTGGGGCATTTTCTGGAATGTGACAATCTAATTTTTGTATGGTGATTTTTTTTTGTTTAATGAAAGCTGACTTTTTGTTTTTTTCACGATCTTATTTCAATTTTAAAATTGATTTAAAGCCGTTTTAAATTGATGGAACAATAATTTGCACGAAAAAATAAAAAAAGTATTTTTTTTATTCTAGACTCTACAGCATTCTTATCGTTCTAGATCAAAGAAAAGCAATTAAAAGCATGAAGACTTTTTTGTATTTTCAAGTTTAGGAACCAAGGAATCAATTGCAATACATATCTAAACAGCGGGAGTTGGCGGAAATATTTAATAGTCCATTTATCTTTTACAAAAACTTAAATAAACGTGTTTTAAAAAAAAATCTTATTTATTTAAATTAATAAATTTTCAAAATTTAATCTATTTTTATCGAATAGTCATAAAAACAAGCTTTAAATCGATATACAACACTTGTGATTTTACATCACCAATAGTTTAAAATAAATCCTTCAAAAGTAAGCTTCAGAAAGATACTTGCACAATGAGTTCTAAAGTTGATACTTTGTAAGGGGTTAATTGGGAAAAGGGTTCACTTTAAAAATAAAATTTTTATGGAAACGTAAAATTTGACTTTTCCTGTTTTCATTTTCACACAGAAATCGCCCTTTTAACTAATTTTAAAAAAATGCATTTATGAGACGCAAATCGTCATTTGGGCCCATAGTGCGCCGGTTTGGACGATGACTTCTTTATTGTCGAAGATCCGCAGGAGAAAGTGGAGGCTGTGGGGGCTGCTTTCCAGCAAGTATGAAAGGTGAATGCGTGCATTCGTCCGTCGTCGGAAAACAGTGCCTTGCTCCACCATTTCTACCTTCGGAATGACATCAGGCAATGGCGTTCAGAGAACCACGGTTTCACCGGATTCAATGAAGATCATTTGGCAAACGCCATAATAGCCGAGCAAAATGGGCTCAGTTCCCTATTAGTTATGAAAGTGGGGCTTCAGCTTACTCCAACCCGGCGAATCTCCGGTCGATAAGTCTTCTTCCGAGTATCAGCAAGGTATTTGAAATAAATTATCAATAGAGCTCTGACTAAGTGGGCAGAGGACAATAATATTATACCGGATAATCAGTTCGGTTTTAAGGCAGGACATGACCCAATTCATGCTGCGTCTAAACTCGTTTCGGATATCCAATGGAACAAGTCTAGAAAGCAGTGTACGGGTACCTGTCTGGTTGATTTGGAGAAGGCCTTCGACACCGTATGGTTAGAAGGTCTTTATCTAAAGCATGACGATGCTTGGCATTAGTAAACCACAATTATTAATATGCTTTATGATATGCTCAATGGTAGAAAGTTTATTGTCAAAAGTGGCAATGTGACTTCTCCCACAACCTTTAACATTAAAAATCTTCAGCAGGGAGCGTTCAACTCACCGATTCTATTCAGCATTTACACCAGTTATCTGATAAGTAGTCTAACTCAGACAAAAGCATATGCCGACGATCTAATTGCGTACAGAACAGCTCCGAAAGTCGAGGACATCAGAACTTCTTTGCAGTGTGACTTCGACAAGATTCAGCTATACTGCGACGAAGTTTTAAATCAACTTTCAGAAATCAGAAACTATCTTGTTTAGGACTCCGTTGTGTGGAGCCACAAGGGATACGAGAAGGAAATGGTGTAAGCTGGTGATCGTAGGTCCAAATGGACAGCCACTGGCGAGTAAAAGTGTAGTGTAGTGTAGTGGCATCTGGATGGATCAGTATTTGTATTGCGACAGACTTGTAAATGCTGCTCTGACTAGGGCTAGGGGAGCATTTGCCCTGACGAAATGGTTGTTTTATAGCAGCCGGCTTGACAGCAGGGTGAAGGTGATTTGTTACATGGCCCTCATCTGGCCGATGATTGCCTGTGGGTGCCCGGATTGGTTCAACGTTGCCCCCTCTCAAATGAAAAAGATTCGGGTGTTTGAGAGGCAGTGTCTTAGACGTTGCCTTGGATTGCACCGAACACCAGAGTCGGAGTACAAACATTACTGTTCCAACTTGGTTCTATACAACGGCGCCAACAATCCGCCCGATGCATTACTCTCCTTAGACAGTCGAGGGCTGATCCAGGATAGAGCGGCGGTTCCGCTAATCTACCACGTCGCCGTAGAAATGTGGATCGGCGGCTCCTTTACAGTTTAGACGTCCTCGCACAAGACGGAGCTGAGCACCTTCGGTTCAGTAGGACTGTGTCCAAACGGGACTGAAGAGATTGGGTAAAGCAGGAGAACCTGTTCTGGTGGTTGAAACATGAACATTAAGTTCCTTCGGATATTTAAAAGTTGAGTATGCATTTTTCTATGCCATGGCCGACTTACATAGGTTTATGTAGTTAGTTTTAAGTAGGGAGAGGCAGGGTGGCACCAAAAAAAAAAACAATAAAAAATTTATAAAACCAATAAAAAAAATATAAAACCCGAAAATGCTTGCTGTGTTTGTTCTTATTTGTGAATCTATAACACGACTATTACGCCCGAAACTATGCGGGACTATACCAGAACATACAATACTCGTAAGTGCAAAAACTTTAAACGGATGACTACGATTCACCAAACTATGAAAATGGAGGGCACTATATTGTAGCTTGGCTTTAAGTTGGCAACCCTAGGAGGAAAAATGCCAAACAACATATATATAAAAATGGAGTTGGATGATTCCTATTGGTAGATACATTAAAAAAGAAGGCGTATAAATAGAATATTAATGATGGAGTCGTGGGGATAAATTTGTACGAAAACGGGGTCGGAGTTAGGGGCAATTAGAATTTAGGAAAATTAAAATGCCGGTGATGGTTGGTATTGGTTAGACAAACGCATTGATTAGGTAGGTAAATAGGTTAATATGCTGGACAAGGCCGCAAGGGGGAACATTTATACGAACACAGGGTCGGAGTTAGACATAAAGAGGAATACCAGATAATTTAAAATGCTGGGTGATGATTGCTATTGGTAAGGCAAGAGCATTGTTTAGGATGGAAAATAGGTAAATATGATTGACAGGGCCGCAAGGGGGTACATTTATACGAACACGGGGTCGGAGTTATATATTGTTTTGGATGTACATAAATAGGTAAATATGTTTGCCAGGGAGGCAAAAGAGTATGAATATCTCAGGGTACGGAAATGCTCCTGGGGATCAATATATTGCAACTTCGTTGTTTCTTGAGCGATTTCGATGAAATTAACACAGGTGATAGCGAATACAGATTTTTAAAAGAAAAAAATATTTTCAAAACAGGGTGTTTCTAAAATGTGTCAATATATTGAAACTTCGTTGTTCCTTGGTCGATTTGACTGAAACTGACATAGGTGACAGCTGATACATAATTAAAAAGGAAACAAATATTTTCAATAGGGTGTTTAAAAAAAAAAGTCAACTTCGTTGTTCCTTGAGCGATTTCAATGAAATCTAAGCAGGTGATAGCTGATACAGATTTTAAAAAGAAAAAAATATTTTCAAAACAGGGTGTTTCAAAAAGGTGTCAATATATTGAAACTTCTTTGTTCCTTGGTCGATATGACTGAAACTGACATAGGTGATATGATAGCTGATACATAATTAAAAAAGGAAACAAATATTTTCAACAGGGTGTTGAAAAAAAAGTCAACTTTGTTGTTCCTTGAGTGATTTCAATGAAATTTAAGCAGGTGATAGCTGATACAGATTTTAAAAAGAAAAAAATATTTTCTAAACAGGGTGTTTCAAAAATGTGTCAATACATTGAAACTTCGTTGTTCCTCGGTCGATTTGACTGAAACTGACATAGGTGACAGCTGATACATAATTAAAAAGGAAACAAATATTTTCAATAGGGTGTTAAAAAAAAAAGTCAACTTCGTTGTTCCTTGAGCGATTTCAATGAAATTTAAGCAGGTGATAGCCGACACCGATTTTTTAGTATTATGTAAATTATAATATAGGGTATTATGGCAAATGAACTTATTAATGATGTTAAATGGGCATTTTTATACACAAAATATTCATGAGACTGTGTAGATTTCTTAGTTCACTTTCCTTTTCTATTTTCGCATTGTTAAGAACCAGAATACTTAGTAAAACTTGATTGAAGTGTTAAAACAAAAATGCATTTTTTTTCGTTTTTGAAGTAAATACACCACAGTGAAAAAACTTCTGCACAGTGATTGTAGGACTCAACCAAATCCAAAAATAATAAAATCTTTCTTGGCCGCTCACGCCCATGTTTCATACAAATTTTCCCATTCTCCTTTACTCTGACCTAATTTGTGAAAATTCTTCTTTTTAAAATTTCAACTAAATTAAAGTGAAAAAAAAACAAACATATACGTTTTAAATTTTATTTTATTCATATTTACCTATTAAGCATTCAAAACAATGCGTTTGTCATCATCCAGGATGACATTTTTTGCAAAACTCTATTGAAAATATGTTTTTCTTTTTTAATTATGTATCAGCTATCACCTAGGCATGTCAGTTTCAGTCAAATCGACCTAGGAACAACGAAGTTTCAATAAACACCCTGTTTTTTAAATATTTTTTTCTTTTTAAAATCTGTATCAGCTATCACCTGCTTAAATTTCATTGAAATCACTCAAGGAACAACAAAGTTGACTTTTTTTTCAACACCCTGTTGAAAATATTTGTTTCCTTTTTTAATTATGTATCAGCTATCACCTATGTCAGTTTCAGTCATATTGACCAAGGAACAAAGAAGTTTCAATATATTGACACCTTTTTGAAACACCCTGTTTTGAAAATATTTTTTTCTTTTTAAAATCTGTATCAGCTGTCACCTGCTTAGATTTCATTGAAATCGCTCAAGGAACAACGAAGTTGACTTTTTTTTTAAACACCCTATTGAAAATATTTGTTTCCTCAGCTGTCACCTATGTCAGTTTCAGTCAAATCGACCAAGGAACAACGAAGTTTCAATATATTGACACATTTTAGAAACACCCTGTTTTGAAAATATTTTTTTCTTTTAAAAATCTGTATTCGCTATCACCTGTGTTAATTTCATCGAAATCGCTCAAGAAACAACGAAGTTGCAATTTATTGATCCCCAGGAGCATTTCCGTACCCTGAGATATTCATACTCTTTTGCCTCCCTGGCAAACATATTTACCTATTTATGTACATCCAAAACAATGTATAACTCCGACCCCGTGTTCGTATAAATGTACCCCCTTGCGGCCCTGTCAATCATATTTACATATTTTCCATCCTAAACAATGCTCTTGCCTTACCAATAGCAATCATCACCCGGCATTTTAAATTATCTGGTATTCCTCTTTATGTCTAACTCCGACCCTGTGTTCGTATAAATGTTCCCCCTTGCGGCCTTGTCCAGCATATTAACCTATTTACCTACCTAATCAATGCGTTTGTCTAACCAATACCAACCATCACCGGCATTTTAATTTTCCTAGATTCTAATTGCCCCTAACTCCGACCCCGTTTTCGTATAAATTTATCCCCACGACTCCATCATTAATATTCTATTTATACGCCTTCTTTTTTAATGTATCTACCAATAGGAATCATCCAACTCCATTTTTATATATATGTTGTTTGGCACTTTTCCTCCTAGGGTTGCCAACTTAAAGCCAAGCTACAATATAGTGCCCTCCATTTTCATAGTTTGGTGAATCGTAGTCATCCGTTTAAAGTTTTTGCACTTACGAGTATTGTATGTTCTGGTATAGTCCCGCATAGTTTCGGTTTTTGTATTTGCGTCAGTCTCCCCTTATTTGTAATTAGTTTTGTAAGTAGCTTTAAGTTGTTTTATAGTAGTTTTTAATAAGATTTAATAAGTCTTAATTTTGTTTTATGTAGCTTGTAAGTTTTATGTAGAACCAAAAAATAAAGATAATGATACCGATTTCTTTTATAAATTCTTCTCGGTGAAAAATAAAACCGATATGAATTCTAGTTTTAAGATAGTTCTAAGATCGAAGGCATTAGCATTAAGTTATTAGGTGTGTTTTATTGGGAAAGCTATCCGCAGCACAGTGAAATTTTATATGATTTACAAAAACTGCATCGGCAGCAAAATCGCTGCCGATAAAAGTTAAAGTAGAATCCTGCTGCCGATAAACTTTTGACGTTTGTTCTAGTATCGGACTCGATTGAATAGGATTTTAGTGTGTCGTCATTGGTACGATTGGTACTTTTATGTGTCTCGAATTCTCGATGGCCATGTTCGTAGAGTAGAATTATGTTGAATGAATGGCCCTGTTTGGCTGTAACTTTTCTTTTCGTCATGACCATGTTTTTGCAGAAGAAATCGGTGAAGAGAAAATTTCACCCATACATTCATCGTCATGGTGGCGTAGTGAGCAATTACAGTCAAAACAGGGTTGTTCGTAAGTGCATGGTTGTTTTGTTTTAACTTTTTGACAAAATGAAAAAATGATCCTATGCTATGCTATGCTAAATAAAACACTGCCTTAAATTAGTTCAAAGTGTTAAATTTAGTATTTTTATATTTCATAAGTGACAAACAAGATATATTCTGCGGACTGTCAAACACAACATCAAGACGCATTCCACAAGGCATTTTTCTTCACATTTTCTTCTACAGGCAACCAAACAAATTACTCAAGTGAATGGAAGGTCAAAATCCACGATCATTCCCATTTCAAAATTTACTATTTGCAGCTCATATGAAAAGCTGTTTTTGTAAACCTTTGGTCTCTAAGGACCAGTTTGTACAGACATGGTTCAAATTTGGATCCGATGTTCAGCAATTTTAAGTCACTGCTATTGGGGAATTAAAGGCTACTTGTACAAACGTGGTTCAAGTCTTGATGCGTGGTTCAATTATTTTAGCTCACTCATTTTGGCAGTTAAATTGAAGTTCAACAATGGTCAAGCATGAAATTGTTATCACAACATACTTGAACCATCGTTGCACTTCAGTAGATCCGATGAAATCGATGAGTCACAAATGCTGAACCATGGATCAAATTTTGAACCAGTTAGTACAACTGAAACTAACTGAAGTTCAAGGATGGTTCAAGCTTATTTGGCTACTAACGTACTTGAACTATCGTTGAACCCCAGTTTATCCGGTAAAATTGGTGATTTAAAAAAATTCCTATGGAAAACTAGGTTATTGCATTAAAATTAGCCATACAATCATGTCCTTATTGTAATTATTATAATCGCTAATAAAGTCATCTACTTCATGTGTATTGAGTCTGCTATTAGACAACGACTTTTTAGTCTTGACTTTTTTCAAAATTAAATGAGTGCAAATGAGAAAAATAATTTGATTTCACTTTCACAATATTTAATTTCGAAAAAAGTCAACTAAAAAGTATTCGTGTAATAGCAGACTAAATCATGACTTTTTTACTTTGACCATAGTCTACCAACATACCCCTACCCCTTTTTTTTCTTTTATAGCTGCAAAATCAATTTTCGTATCTGAAAATGGCAAATAAAGAAAAAAGGGACACAAACATTTGATTGAAACCATAAATTATATTAATATATAGTTATATTTCCCATTTTACTTGCAAATAAGTTAGTTTTTGTTAATAATTTTGGTTTATTTCTCCTTTTAACTTTCACAAAATTCACTTTTTGTGTCGTAACGGCTGTTCAGGCGTACCATATTGCAAATACAAAAATATAGGCCGCTGCGGATGCGTTTTTTTGGAAATTTCTCATTGTACTATATATAAAATCTCAAAAAACACGCCTATTATAGTTTAACTTAGAGCGCCCGATTGGGGCCAGTAAGTTAGTTATAAGATATTGATAAGTAGGCTAGTTTTTATGAATTGTTGTCTAGCTTTAAATGGTTATAAGATGATTGAATAATAAAAATGAATTTAAAAAAAAAAAACACTAGTGTATTATAGAGATAGTGTTCGCACCTGGATTCACTGTTGCATCGTTTGCTTGTATCCTAGGCTTTGACAGTTGCGATAACGCATCGGCTTGGGAATGTATTTCGTGATATTAGCATTGTAGAATCCAATGGCAACAGATTTTGGAAGCTGGTACAGATTGAAGGTAAAAAGCATTAAACCGGTTGGTTTTTGCTTCCCCTTCACATTTTATGTAAATTTATAAACTTCAGTTAATCCTTGGGATTTCATCTCTGTGACGATCTCAAGCCTGATTCACAATGCGACGAGGAAACGAGACGTGAGAGTGACGAGATCCCGTCGTTGCTGTCAAACGAATTTCAAACAATGAAAGTATACGACGATATACACAATGAAGCGTTTCTCGTCGTCACGTCACGCCAAGGATTCGAAAAATTTAAAAAAAGACGCGACGCGACGAGACGACGATTTTTTTTGACAAGTTATTCACATAATGGAAGTATTTTTTTTAAAAGAAAAATACGATAACTTGAAATTAAAAGATAAAGTAATTCATAATTTGTTGTCTTTAAAGCTTTTTTGGATAGTTTTTATATTGTTTTATTTTTAAGAAAACAGTTCTCGTTGTAAAAAATCTCGCCGCATTGTGAATTGGGAAACGATTCTATAACTAGAAAAAGATGACAGCGAATCACGTCACGTTTTCCCGTTGCATTGTGAATCAGGCTTCTGTCTCATTGACGTTAATCAAGCAAGGAGCGTAAGCAATTCCTTTGGTTTCATTCAATTTGTCGTGAAGTTTGAAAATGACGGGGCACGTGTTGGCAAGAAAATTGACTCTTAGAAAGATTTCTGAAAATTTTTTCAACTTTACCAAAATGAGAAGATTACCGTCTATTAATTGAAAAATTTGCTCATAATCTTAGCTAATGATGTCGATTTTTTTTTAAGAAGGAAAGGACTGAGGGTTTTTGGTGAGATAACAATAAATTTAGAATTTTTAGTTATTGAAGGAAGATCTGGGTAATTGCACAAAGGGGTCGGGTCTGATTTGTGTTTTTGTTTGGTTGAATAATAGACACGGAATCCACGTCAAGCGTTAATTGCCTGAAACGCCCCCCCCCCTGCCCGTGAGGCATTTTAATTCCTAAGAAAAATTACGTACTTATTTTTAGGTAAAGGAGTAAACAAATTCGCAAACGGAAAATATGTAGACAAAAATTTTAGTTTTAGCGGGAGGTACCGGTTGGTGCGCAGGGCAGCAAGAGAGAAAGCACAAAATAGACTACGAACGATACGAACTGTTCGGAAGTAAGTCGGTGACTGTATACTGTTTAATAAACTACTTATTGTTTTAAATTTTTGATTGGTATTTTTTTGAAAAGCCGTCCCTTGGAAATTGTTGTGTTTACGGAAACGGTTTTGGACTCAAATTGAAGCAAATTTAGTAAGGTTGAAATCGTGGGGCAATGTTTTATTTTGGATCTTTACCAAAGACCTGACGCAAGGTCTAATGTATATAGTTACTGGACATACTGGGGAAATTGAAAACAAACTATGTTTCCTTAATTTTTTGGATTTGTTTTAAACGCAAAGTCCAACGATAACTTATAATTTTTTTCGATTATATCGAGGATTGGAGCATCGCAAGTATCTACCTACATATGTATATTAAATTTTATTTCTTTTTCACCGACATCGCCATCGCCAGTCCCCAGCTCCAGAGTTTCCAATTTTCACCTAGAACATTATGACGAAGAAGTCAGACTGGTTTTTGAATAATAACCGATGTTGATTTTAGATAGTTTTGCAAAACACATTTGTCCGCAGAAAACACACCAATAGAACATCTTTTTTCTCGTGGATTTTAAAAACTACACACAATAAACTAATTTATCTAATTGTCTAGTCGTGACCAGGTCACTTGTGCAACTGAATTGTACAAAAAAAGGGAAACTCACAAATTTAACAATTGTAATGTTTCCTTTTGTAGTACAGAAATTTTAGCTTCTTGTTAAATGTGCATATTTGACATTTGCTTGCACAATTGTTAAATTGTAAGTTTTGAGGTAAAAGCATCTGGAGCTTTTTTAAACTATCGTTAAGTTTAATCTACACTACTTGAAGTTTTGTGGAACAGAGCATGAAGTAATTGTTTGATTGTACAATTGTTAATTTCCATTTTTATTTGTAGCTTTGTGATACACAAAGTCCAGATCCGGACCGCGAAGAATATAAATCTGGACCGATTATTTTTATTCTTAGTTCAAAAAAACTTCATAAAACTCAGAATGTACCTGTGCAATTTTTGTTCTTGAAAAAATTAGGTGGCTATCCCTTAGTTTTTCATGCCCTTGTATACTATGTATATTTTATGTTCAAATAAAATAATTTCTCAACCTACTTGATACTATTTACTGTGCATCTCAATCTCGAGTTTTTACGTGAAATTTTAACATCAAAATGAATCACAGAAAGCGCAAAGTCTACAGTGAAAAAAGAAAATTTCTTAGTGAGTGGACCGAACATTTTCTTACGCTATCTGGGTGGGCTAGAGCGGTTCCAGCAATAAAACTTTGACTATCTTTAAAAGAGCAATAAAGCACCAGGCTTTTGATGACCTTATGACAAAAACAAAATATTATGTTAATAAATGTGTTTTTCTTAAACGTATTCTTAAATTAATTCATACTTAAATGCCTTTAATTCTGAGTTGTTGCAAATGTTCTCTAAATCTTAATGGTGAGTTAAAATGTGACTTCATTCAGAGGGTTACTGCATTTCATCAAAGGAAAATATTGAATAATTTAATAATTATAATTTTGTTTTTATGAATAAAGGTTAAAATTTCTGCCCACAAATTTCTATGTAATCTTTTTTGGACCCTCGTATGAAAAATTTTTCATCATCTGGACCGCACTTGAAATTAATTGCCGACCCCTGCTTTAGAGTACTGTTCAAAATTTGATTTACTCGATACAAAAAAACGCTCTTGGGGAAAATGTGTGTCGAACTTTTCGAGTATATGTTGATTTTCTTTTCACTCCCTCTATATTACAAAACAAATTAAATGTATGTTAATACTCTGGAACTTTTAGTTTTGTGTAAGGAAATGAATTGCAGCAACAGTTGTTGGACAACATTAGACTCTCCAGGGCTTCTAGAGTTTTTTCAAAATTTTAATTTTACTCAAACCAATTGATTGATTGATCAAAGACTTTTTAGATTAAGATTAAGAAGTCTTAAGAAACTCAACTGCACTCAACTTTTCTTGAAGTGGCAACTCTGGGCTGGGAAGTCACCCCGACGGCATCACCCCAAACCTGGAGGACCAGACCTTTATAATATGACTCCAGGGGCGGGAATCGGATTAAAATGTCATAGCAGCCCGTATAATGTGTTCACTAAGGGCCAGTTTTTCAGTTCAGGGTTAGCTGTGAGTTAAATCAGACTTAGCTAATCCTGAAAATAAGTTAACCCCGAGTTAACTCAGGAACAGTTTTTCAGTAGATTAACTTTATCTTTCAGTTGTCAAAAATCTAGGGCCTACGATGTGCGACACTATGGATATCGCCCTTCTACGCCTTTCAAGCATCGGAATAGAGATGGCACCACAACGAAATTACACTGACAATAACTTTCCTTATTGAAGTCGAGATGGCGCCACAACTGAAAAGGCCCTCAATTTGGTCCCTGAGTTAACTCACCAAATTAGACGAGTTAACTCGGAGTTAACTGAGAATTCAATTGACTGCAAAACACGTTTACGCAGTTAACTCTAGTTAAAACCCGAGACTAGGATGATCTCGCACTGAAAAACTGGCCCTTAGTGGTTCAGCCTATGTGGAACCGTAGATACCACCGTTGATTCCACCTGGGGAATTCTTCCGCTGCCGCCTTGGTGAAAGAAGAACTACCTGTGCCTGAAGGTCTTTGTCTTCAAGTCGTGTTTCCTCTATGCTTGATTCATCCTCCGCAAACCATCTTTCTGATAGGCTCGTCCAATACCTCAGCCGAATTATACAGCCAGTCATTTCCGACTGAAGATTATATTGTTGCTATTTTTGCCTTTTATTCAAATGCGGGGACTTTGGGTATGATAAAGAGGGTGCAATCCTGCATTGATACAATTTTTTTGTTTTTTTTTCTCGGTCTAATTTTCTTTTTCTCTATTAAAAAGAATATGGGATTGTTTACATAATAACTGTTTTTGATTTCTATTACAATATAACATCATATTAAAAACAAATTAGATATATATCTTTATTTCGTAGTAATATTTTTAAAAAAATCTGTGGCCGCACATTTTACAATTCAGAGATTTAATACTTTATCTTTCTACTGAAACATTTTCTTGTGTATTTTATTAAATTTTAAATTAATAAATATAAATAATGTAAAGAATTAAAAATAAATATTTCTAAAAAAAAACTATTTTTCTTTATTTTCAGGAGAATGTTTAATAACATCTTTGTCAAACAACAATTTTAGAACTTTTAAAAAAATATACGACGAGAGGTGTTCCGCATGTTGGTTAAAAAAATGCATTAAATCATTTCATTTTCCTTCAGGGCATAAATTGCGCCTTAGTTCTTTAATATCAGAAACTCATAACAAAGATGACCAGTCTATTAATAAATCTAAGGAATCATTACGTTTGAAGAAGGCAATTGATTTGCTAAGTGAAAAATGTAACTCCGATTCTGAACCAAATTTATTTCGTTGGAAACGGACTATTTCAGCAAACGGGGTTAACGAATCTTCAAAATCACATCAAGAACAAACTGCGTTGAGTATTAATTTTTTCGAAAACCTTGTAAACAGCAACATAACATTGAAATTATCTCCAAAGGCTACATGTCAAGACGGAGTGAATAGCAGACTAAACTTCCTTCTAAATAAACATTCAAGCCAGATGCTGAATGAAAGTATAGATTTACAAGCAAGCTCTGTAACTCCATCAGATTATCCTAAGAGACAAAAAATTGCCTTCAAGGGACCGAGAGTCAAACATGTGTGTAGAAGTGCTTCGATTGCATTAGGTCAGCAAGTGGCAACATTCTCAAACAATAATGAAGAAGCTTTACAACTATTGCAGTGCAGTTCTGAAATGGATTACAGTTCTATTAATAATTTGTCGGAACAAATAGTGCCAGAAGTAAAAGAAATGCAAATGCAAATACAACCTGAAAAGCAAGTTAGATCTTTTGAAAAGGCTGATGAAAATGTTTTTAAGAAAGCGTGGGAAGTAAAAAAAAATTATGAGGAACATCAACAAATTGCCAGAGACTGTAAACCTGCCTTAAACAAAGTTAGAAATCATCACCCGAACTTAGCACATAAATGTAGTGGAAGTAACAATTTATTTATTCAAACATATGATAGTAAGAGTTCAGCTTTGAAAAGAAATTTAATACGTCTGAAAAAGGTTTCGCGATGCGAAAATAAAGCCGAAATGATTTCGATTGACTTTTGGAATACATACGTTCCAGCTGAAGTTAACCAGACAGGTTTTGGTTTAATATTAACAAAGCCTACGTCAGTCTTTGCCCTATGCTTCTTGTGTGGAAGTATGGATTACAATGATTTGCTTTTTTGCGTATGTTGTTGTGAGCCTTATCACAGTTATTGTATTCAAGAAGCCTATACTGACGATCTAGAATTTGTTGCTAAAAAAGAAGCCTCGAAGAACTTTTCAAATAAACTGAATTGGATGTGTCCCCGGTGCACAGTGTGTGATAGCTGTAATATGTCGTCAGGAGCTAAAATTAAATGTCAAAAATGTAAAAAAAACTACCACAATACATGTATGGGTACATCAAAAGGACTTCTTGGCGCCGACCGTCCGCTTATATGTAGAAGCTGCCTTAAATGTCAGTTTTGCTCAACCACAAAAGTTTCAAAGTACGTTGGCAACCAACCAACATGTATTCAATGTTTTATGCAAAGACGTTCCGTTAGTACCTGTTCACTTTGTCAGAAGTGTGTAGATAGTGTCTTGGAGGTGATCATTCTAGAATGCGGAGTTTGTAACGAATTCATACATGCAAAATGTGAAGGTTTAACTGAAGAACAAACTAACTTAATGAGCACTATTTCGGGCAATATGAAATTTGTGTGTAACAAATGCTCTCTTTCTGATAATAAATCTAAAATACTAGCAAAACAATGGAGAGACGATGTATGCAAAGAGCTTAAATCTAGATTACTGCAAGTATTGAAATTGTTAAGCAAAAGTCGCCTCGCAGATGTTCTTAAAATCCCAATGAATACCAGCTGTCGGTGTGGGTTTGATCAAATAAAAAAGGATAATCACACAAAAGAAAATACAAGTGCATGTTATAAGTACAAATTAAATAACAGTTTCAAGGCAGCATGTCAGTCGAAGTGCTTGTGTTCGAAAAGCAACATACCGCAACAAACAAATAATATGCTTAGTTTGCTTGATATCAAGAAAAAAATTATAAATGGAGAATATGTGTCATTGTTTGATTTCAATGCTGATATGAACGATGTTATTATCCCCTTAAAAAATGATGAATTAATTTTGACCTACAAAGAGATTATTAGCGAAAAATTTTCATGGTTTCAAAATGAGACTAAAACTTGCACAGACGCACTTGAGGAAGATATGTTTGATTCCTGCAATTATACCTTTCAAACTGAGAATGTAATAACACAAGATCAAAACTTATCGACAAAATTACCATTACCAAGCCCCGAAGAAAGAATATTCACACCGTTAAAGGATAAGGATAAGAGAATTTGTATTTTTTGTCTTAAGGAAGGCGATGGCGAAAGGCTATTAGAATCACGCCTTCTATACTATGGATTTGATTCTTGGGTTCATGTTAATTGCGCCATGTGGTCCATGGACGTTTATGAAGAATTTGACGGTTCCCTACAAAATGTTCATAACGCCTTCATAAGAGGGAAATCAATAAAATGTATTGTCTGTGGAAATTCAGGGGCAACTATTAAATGCTATGCCAAAACATGTTTCAATTATTATCATTTTCAATGCGCAAGAAAAGCTGAATGTTTATTTGAACACGAACTATCAATGTTCTGTCCACTGCATAGCAAAGACAAAGAAAACACGAAAAATAATTTTTCTAATGTCGTTCTGAGTTGCTCACGCCCGTTGCATATTGAGTGCGATAAATCCCACAAAAAGTTTGTAGAACCGTTTAAGGTTCAGTTTATGTTAGGATCACTTTCTGTGATACAGCTTGGAACTATATACTTACCGTTTTCTGACACATCGGAAGCAATTGTTCCAATAAATTTTATCTGCACACGTTTATATTGGTCAAGTAAAGAACCATGGAAAGTAATCAAATACAGAGTGCGAACATCAATCCAGAATAGCTCAATAACTTTTTTCAATGAAAAAGATAGACACTTAACCGTAGATCATTCGAGAAGCAAGCGTCTTGTAGAAAGAGATTTATCTCAGATTTCCTGCTGGCACAAAACATTGATTCGGGATGATAACATCGAAAGTTCTTTAAATAATGAGCACAGTTATTTGAATAATTTAAGGTTTTCAACGAACGCTGATTATCGAAATGATACTCTTTTGGACACATTTATTGAAGAAGAGCCACAAAACAATTCTGACTTGCTGCCACCAGAGATTGAGGAGGCTATTTTTAAGGACTTGCCGAATTATATTCTTGATGGAATTTCTATGTTGGACATATTCCCGAAACTAATGATCCACGAAGATTTAGAAAGTACTGAAGGGAAAACCGTGAAAATTAATGAGCCTGCGGAAAACATTTCATCGCAACCATCGGTTGATTGTCTTTTATTAAACTCTATTAAAAAACAAGATTCAAAATCTTGCACTCAAAACCGTGAGCTTCAGAGCCGCAATTCCGAATTTTCATTAAAAAATATTGACGACTATAGGGGTCAACATAGATCATCTAATCTTAATTGGGCAGTTGACAATAGAAGATTTACAAAAGATATCTTTGATCTAAATTTAAGTGAAGCAAGGGCATTTAATTTGACTGCCGTTAAGTTTGAAGGAAAAGCCGAGGATTGCAAGATAAATTCAAAAAAAAGTTTTTTCTCTGAAGAAAATAAAAGTCTCACGCAACTCAAGAGGGACAATATTAAAGTAATGCAATTAGATGGGGCGGACGATCAATTTGGAGGCTATATAAGCACGCAAATACAAAACACTAAAACGGTTAAATGTGATCGGTGCCATTGTACTTACAGAACATTTGATTCTTTTCAAAGGCATTTTGTGAACTGTGAGCAAATATCAACAAGCGAAAGTGAAGCTGATACATCATCTCGATCACCAGATTCTGAAAATTCTATGATAGTTGTGAAAGATGTATTGCATAAAGAAAATCTTCAATTATATCCAAATCAGTTTTCGGGCAGCCAAAATGTATCGAAAAATGAGGTGAAACCATTGAGCAGTTTCAATTCTTTCTCAGCCGAATCAATAATTCCACAAAACATTGCGAATACTTCAAGTTTTTATGCTCATATCGATAAACCTGGTTATAGTAGCAGCAGTATCGGTAGTGTGAATGTTAATACTTTAAATATCAATAATGGTGTGAAAGAAAAGATTTATTACAATAAATCCAATATTAATAATATTAATAATTCAGCAACAAAAAGTGAACAATGTAAACTATTTTATAAAATTGGAGAGGATACGATTGCAACTCCAATGCAAAACTCCCGCAAAACGACAAACGGCTTGCAAGATAAGAACAATTATTTGCATTTACTTAATCAAAACTTAGTGTTAAGTGATCAGTACTCACAAAAAGAACAACACCCACAGCAACAACAATATGTTATCATTCAACAAAGTGCGGGAAATAGCCAGCCTATATTGTTACATCAAGTACCGAATGCAGCTCCTACTGTGCCCCAAAATATATTTCCAGTTGTTCTTTCAAATAATTCAGTACAATATGCATCAGTTCCAGCTTTTACCAATTCAATTATGCCGGCACCTATCTGGCACTCCGATTGCAATCTTATGTTATCGTCAGGGCTACAGATGTTGCCTATGCCATCCCTGCAGTTAGCTTCTCCATCACCTCAATTACTTGGTTCTTTTAATCTTCCTCAGACCTTGCAGCTTGGATCAAATCAAGTGTTATTAGGAGCAACATCTGCATTGGATTTAATTTCGAATGCTAACCCATTGCTTTTAGCGCCCCAACCTTTGTTTTATGGGTTGGAAACTATTGTACAAAATACAGTTATGTCATCACAGCAGTTTGTTTCTACTGCAATACAGGGCGTTTTAAGCCAAAATGCAAGTTTTTCTGCTACAACTACTCAGGTAAATATTTATATAGTCAAAAAAAAAAAAAATTTTCTTATATACAATTTTGAATTCATTCAATATCATAAAATCTAAGGTGTTATACTGCGCAGTAGGATGGTTCAAAAAAACCGTGTGTTCATTTTATGACTGGCCCACCACATAACTTCAACCTCCTAGGTATAATGGAGGGCGGTGCTCACCCGACTTACTTTTCTTATGTTTTGCCAGAAAATGCCTTGCATAAATGTTTGTGTATACTGGGTGTCCCAACTTCGGGCTTGATATTTTGGGGGATGATTTCTGGTTTCATTCTAGGAAAAAAATTGGATAGGGGGGAAATTCTTTCTTCCCCACACTGTAGGGAAGGGGGGCAATTTATGAAAAATTAATTTAAAAAAATGATTAAAAATCAACGAAAGCACATTCAAAAATGTGCTTTAGTTTTTTATAAAGCAAATATTCCATTCTTTTATTTGTTTTTAAAACCCAGTTGTTTAATCGAATAGTTTTTGAGAACTAAAACTTTAAAGTCAAATTTTTTGAAAAAAGTGTGATTTTTTTTGTTTAAGAGTGTTCCGAACTGAAATGGTGATTGAAAAAGATTGCGAAGTGTGTACTTGTCCGATCAAAACGATCAAGGTGTTTATGGACAGATAAACTTGTTCTCTACGACATCATTGAAAAAAAATTTAATTTTGTGCTCTAGTTTTTGGTAAAATCCTCTAAGAAAACGAGTAAATGTCGAAATGGCTGTTTTTCAAAGAAAATGTTTTTTGCAAAAAAATGTTTAGTAACATAAAATTCCATAATTTTATTAGGGCACTATTGCAGAATATTTATTTTGTACCTAATAAAAATTTAAATAATACAAAATAAAAATGCTTGTAAATTTTGAGGAAACCCATTTTTGACAGTCAATTTTTTATACCTAACGGTATTTTTTTGATAGTTTTTTTTTGCAGTGGATATAAATTCAATTTATTTTTCACGATTTTCATTAATTAAACAATCATAATTGTATCATTTGATATTGAAATTTTTAATTCTTAAAAGGCACTTTTTGACAGAAAATTGATGTAAATTCGGAAGTTAAATTCAGTTAATATTACAAAATGTTTTTTTTTGTACAATAATATACCTACTAGTGACCAATTAGTAAAAATACAAAGTTTTATAAAACAAAGTATCTGATGAAAGTGAAAAAACCGGTCTTAATATATGCAAAAAAAAAGCTAGCAAATGACTGGTTTTGTTCATTTCGGAACACTCTTAAAGCAATTTTTTTTTTTCAAAATTTCGGGTAAATAAGCACCACTGTTTGTTTATAATTTTTAATGTTTTTTTTAATTCTTAGTCAAATATTGAAAACTAAATTAAAAAATATTTCTTAGTTTTTAAAAAATTAAAAAAAACGAGGTATTTTTTCCCAAAAAAAACCGAAAAAAGGGTTTGATTATGAATGGTAATTTTTTGGCGTTATTAACCTTTTCAACCAAACAAGTTATGAGAAGTACCAACATAGTACAGTAAATAGAGAAATTTTACTATTGACCAAATGGAAAAAAATAGCGGCAGGCTTAAATTTTGCAGGTCGTTTCGGGGATAGGTATACAACTTAAGCCCAAGTTGGCGACCTCCTACCCTTAAAGGGGAGGTGCCACGCCCACTTTTCTTCAATCATGGTTTATGATGAAACGGCTGAACCAATACGGATGGAATTATGAATTAAGAAAAAGGATTTACAAAATAATTAAAAAGAAGTTTTATAAGAAACATTGCATTGCTCGGTTAGTCAAAATGTTCGAATGACATCCTCTACATATAACCTTTCAAATACAAAAAGGACGCTTAAAATCAGATTCCATATTTTACAACACCCATTTCACAGTATAAGTATTTAAATTTTGAAATTTCTTCAGTCCTTAAGCCTTTAAGAATAACTTTTCCAACTTCAAAAGTATTTTAAATCATATACCCATTTTTAATTTCTACCACATTTCACTCTATGTATGAAGAGAATATCCTCTTAGTAAACTCTATCAAATAGAAAAAGAATTTTTGTTATCTCATACCATTTTTGTTTTAACTCCATTTATCCCTACAAATTTAATTTTTAACCGTAAAGACTTCCCTTAGAATAACCTTTCAAACTCAAAAAGAAATTTTGAAATTTCGAAACATACAAATTAAAAACTCACAAATACCCAAAAAAAGTACAATTATTTAGATTTTAACGTGGCAAATAATTTGTATCCAAATAAAATTAAGCCTACTAGCCTACCCGTGCGAGACCTCTCGCACCAATAAAAATAAAAAGTGTTCATAAAGTTTTGTATCAATATATAGAATTAATTCAGTTAAAAATTTGAGATAATTTTGAAAATTAAATTGCAAGAAGCATTTGGTTTGTTTTCTTTTCCATAATTTGTTTAATAGCTGCGTTTTATTATCTCCGGGTCTGGGTCGAGGCTATGGCCGTTTTCGAAAACGTCAAATCAAAGTCAATTTGATCGTCACATGATCGTCATTTTTTGACACAGATTGCAATTGTCTATGCAATCGTCCTGTCTTGCACAAAATCGGTTTTATAAACGTTATTCAATTTACTCGCAAACGCATTTTATATTTACGAACACGCTCTCTGGTTTCTCAATTTTTCTTGTCGTTAACTCGATTTTTTTACTGCGCAGCTGCACCGCAGATGATATTTTCGAACATGTGACTTAAGCAGTTTGCGTTAAAGAACATTATGCAAATGCATTTTTGACGCAGATGACGTTTTCGAAAACGGCCTATCTCTTAATACTTATTACAAAAACAACATGGGATCTAGGCTTCTATCGAAGTTTTCACTTCGACCAGCAGGTGGCTATTTACCATAGTTAATCATGTACATGAGAAATAAGTGAACAAAAGATAAAAAGAGATGGATACAGAGCACTGTTTTCCCACTAACCCACATCGTTTTATTTTCACGAGGACGATGTCTACACTATGCAGAAAAAATGCTTTCAATTCCAGAATATCCTTCCCTATCACCTATACACCTGTCACTTGCACAATACAAAATTCATCATGCCCGACGCTCATGCCAAAGATTTATTGTTGAAAGTGGTGCATCGGTGGATTTTAAGGGAAATCTTCTTTCTCTTTCGTTCACACATAACGTCTACGTTTCTCACTGGATGCGCCTTTCACAAAAACAACCATTTATAGAGGCACTTATGAAGATGAACATGTTAGTTTGCGTTCGTTTTGCTCCTTCAGTAATTTGACAGCAAAACTGAAAAAATTTGTTGAAGAGAGGTTGCTGAGGTCTCCGAGATCGCATTTTTCTGAACATGCCTAATGTGTTCGTTTAGAGCACATTATTTGAACAGACCTGGAATGGAATGGAAAATAAACTGCCAAAATAAACACTTCCACTTTCCAATCGTTTTGGACTATTTGATGGGAAATAAGGTCTGTTTTGTTAATTTGAATAGTTGGATGAAAATAAAGCTAAGACTGCACTTGATATTGGAGGAACTACAAGATGCAAATGATAAATGTCTGATCTTCATAAAAGCTAAATGCAAATACTTTGAGCGTAAATGTATAAATGCAAAATACCAAAACTCACTTGCATTGTAAATTACTTTAATAAAGAAGGAGGTAGATACAATGCAAACGATAATATTTCTGAAAGTCTTGACGATGATGAAAATCAGAAAAAGTTTTCACAAATGCAGTGTAATGATGTTAATATGTATAACTCTCAACATTTCAAAAACCTAAAAAAGGTTTTTTACCATGTTCTTTGTTTTTGATAGAAGTCATGGATTTGAAAAGTCATAAATAGTTAAATAAGAATTGGGAAAGTTTTTGTCGGATGACAGTCATGATATTAAAACTACTTCATTCACAATTCCTGTTTTTAAAAGAGTTTGTCGGTACATAATAGTATGGTTTTTGTACGATTTTTCGTGTGGAGGGAATAGGACCGAATTCAAAATGAGGTAAAGCAATTTATTACAACAATAAGAAGATTGTATTTGGAAAAATAGATCAATTGTAAATGCCAACTTAGCGAAAAGCTGTAAAGTTTGTTTGTTCTTTGATTCTGACGTCCGGGGGAAATTCCAAATTGCAAATTGCCGCATCTAAACAAAGCAACCATGCATTTAACATATGGTATTGGAGTGAGATTGAAGCTCGCTTCGACTCTTTGTAAACCTGTGCCTGTATTGCGTAAGACCAAAGCGATAGCTAAAATAAATGACTGTCGCTTTGACCATTACTCTCTCTATATTTCTTTATAGTTATGAGAGAGATAGCTATCGTCAAAACGACTATCAGCTTAGCCGATTTCACCCCTGAATAGACTTGAAATGGGCTTGTTTCGACTCATTCACGCTCGAGGAGTGAAGTCGCATCGAAATTTGTGACGAATAACCTGGATCGAAGAGTTGGTTTTACAGATAATGCATTATGAACAAATGTGATTTAGTTTCAATAGATACTCGTGTTTATTCAATTTTAATTATTTTGCACTGAAATTATAACCTAAATGCCATTATTTTTTTCTGTTATTTTAAAATATCGCCGTGCAAACAAAACTCCTTAACTCCTTTTTTTCAGCACTGAGATACCTCTCGTAAATACGATATATTTAGTAAAACATAGAACTTTTAGTTCTGCAAAAGATATCTCTAAATCTTATGTTGGTCTATTTCTAAAGGAAAAAATTACCCCAATTCAAACATTCTCAAATTCTGGTCAGTAAAAATCGGTAAAAATTACAGATATCTCAAAATAAATCAAAATGGACTAAGGGAGCTTTCATTGAACGACGACGACATATAAATATATATATGTATGTTAAAATTTTATATATATGTATGTATATAAACAAATTTTTATACTGAAGTGTAGTTCCGTCAACGTCATGTGCTTTTTAACCTTTATTTTCATGCACCTCATATATCGAACAGACCTAATTTCCCAATACGATTGGAAAGTGAAGTGTTTGTTATAAAAATTCATTTTCATTGGAATTTGAAGTGTTAATTTTAATTGGAATAATATTTAATTTTTGAATCGAGTTTTGGATAAAATTATAAATATTTATAAAATAAAAATATAATTCGCTTAATCCTCGGGAAATTTCGAATCTTTTGACACCTCATTCATTAAAATCGGTTCAGTGTGTGAGCTAATAAAGGGAGACATACTACAGAAATAATATATATGATGATGATGTTACTCAGGGACATTTTATCTTTCCATTTATAAAAGAATTTTAAGGATCGGTTGAATATTTTCAGAGAAAAAAAAAAACAAATAAATGTTTCCTCTTTATAATATAGTATAGATTAATAAGTTTATGTAACAGCTGTAAATAAAAGAAGAAATGCAAATAAAGAATATAAAACCAAAGGAAAATAACATTTATCATAAAGCAACTTCACTTATCATGCCTGATTTAAACAATGTTTCCTCGAAAGCTGTTTTTTTTCACACATTTTTAGCACTTTGCTTTGTTAAGTGCCTTTTAAATTAAGTTTTGTTTAAATGTTAGTATTTATTTGAGCAAGGCCACACAATTATTATATTAAATTAAAGGTTTGAAATTACATAAGATTTTCAATGGTGTGCCAAAAAAAGTGTATGTCATCACTGAATTTACGAGATACCGATGTGTAAAAGGCAGTGCAAAAAAAGCGTTTTTTGTTTTATATATTAAAATGTGTTTATAGTAGCAAAATAAATTTGGGTATATTGATAAGATTAAAAATAAAGCTTTTATTTGACACCAATATCATTTTCTTTCATATCCTAGATCAGAAGATATCGATATTATATAAGATATTCCTGTTTAATCCCAGATTCCCTTCCCCACTATAAAAAGAAACTCAAAAGATTCCAAAACAAACATTATTCAAGACACCTACTAGTAATGTGATATTAAAAAAATAATCCCCCGGCAGGAATCGAACCGGAGATAACTGGCCTACGAAGCAAAGCTCTTGCCTCTGCACCACTAACTAGTTAAATTTTCATAAGCATACAATCACAGATACTAGTTCCATAGATATCGCACGCAGAGGAAAAAAATGACAATTTTTCAATCGAATGGGACGTACCTCTACGTCCCAGTTTGATCGAACTCGTGTGAAATTGTGTTCAGGTATCAAGTTGCTTGTTGTGTTTTCTTTTTTTTTTTCTTGTGTGTGTTTGTTCCTGTTTTAAGCTTATTTTGGTTGAGTATTTAAATTTAGGTACCTAGGTTTTGTTATGTGTATGTATATATATTTTATATTGCATTGTGTAATGTGAGCGCTGTATCGTTGTAGGTATGAAATACTTCCCTAGCAAGGTTGGTTACATTTTGTCTGGATAAGAGAAAGACATTCGAGATGAAAAAGGAACAGACAAAATTTTAGTGTAGGTAAACATTTTTGTTGGTAGAAAAACACTTACGTAGAGGAGAAGGGTACACAAAATAATTTTGAATAGTAACCTTATCTTATTCTCAAAAAATGACGAAAAATTTTATCATTTAGAGATAATATGAAGGTTCAGCACGGTTATTACCGAAACCCCTTCTTAATAATGTAAGGGTTAATTAAATAGGAGAGGTGGTAGGAACAATTAATAGAATTTTAATACAAGTGCGTATACAAGGGCGTGCAAGTCGGGAGTCTAGTTCTTCCTAATTGAGTTCCAATATATTTTTTTGTGAAAGTAACAAATTAAAAAAATATATTTTTTTTTTAAATGCTTAAATTTTTCTTTGACCAGTGGTTTTATTAAAAAAGAACTAACAAAAATCGAGTGGTTTCACTTCCAAATTCTAATTGTACGGCTTACGGATGTGATAAATAAATGTAGTGTATATGTTTTTGTTTTATTTTTACTGTTCAAGGACGTACAAACGTAGGAAAAGACTACTTGTCAACCCATTGATCCTACATTTGTTTTGATGAATAATAACAGAATCTTTAAAAAAATCAATATTTCAGAAGTTGAACGCATTTTCTTTCACTTTTGTATTTCTTACAAAAATAAAAAAAATTAAAATAATTTTTAATATCTTTAAATCTATAGTATATAGATTTATTCATATTCAAAAGCTGTTAAAATATTTATTTGTTCTTACAGTGACAAATTTTTTTTGTTTAATTATTTAACAATACATATTTATTGGTTTGTACTGTAAGATGATATACTCTGCCTACAATACAAAATTATTAAAGCCATATTGGAAAAAAATTGATATATAACTTGAAAGCTAAGTCCACTTCAATGAATGTATCTATGCATAAAGATTTATTTATTTATTTATTGGTTAAAAGCTAATTTAACACTCTTGAAGGATTGTGTTGGCTGCAAATAGTAAGAATTTAATAATAAGGGTGCGATTAAGATGATACTTACATAGGGTAAAGTCGGGTGATATGGCACCCATTTTCAGTTTTCTTTATAACTCACAAAGTAAAAATGGTTTCTATTTTAATCTTTTATATATGTGCTCTGTAGTTAATTTAAAAAAAAATAGGTTGATTACGAAAGCTTTTATAAAAACACATATTTAAAAAAAAAAGACATGTGAAAAAATGGCGGGTGATATGGCACCTGCTAGAGGGTGATATGGAACTTTACTTTTTGTATGGATTTTTGCCACACTCAATGCAGTTTAATGTCAAATGCAATGAGAAAAGTCAAATAATGCACTTTTTGACTCTAATGCAATAAAAAACGGTTCTAGAAAGTCAATGAAAAATTACCAAAATGTAGTAGTGGGTGAAATGGCACCATTGCAATTTGTACTAAGCTTAAAGGGTGCCATATCTCCCTTTTGATATTACCACTGTTTTTTTCAAATTACTCAGACAAAACAAGCATGCTTACATATTGCGATAATTAAAAACAAATAAACACGCATCACTCTTAATTTTTTCGTTCAAGCGAGCACCTGGTGCCAAATAAGAGCATGTAAAAGTCAGGACCGCAATTTCGTATGCTTGTCTGAAGTACCTCTTACTACATCCTTAACCACTGTAAAGGTTTTCTTCAAATTTTCAAAATAAGAGTTTTTGGTGATCACATACATCCTAGATCCAAGAGGGAAAATTGAAATTTTGTTTAAGCTCCAGAAATAACAGTACTTGCCCCATAGCTGTTAAGCAATTTTTTCTCAAAAATGGCTGTCTCAATCAATGTATGGTCAAGCTTTTGGTGAAAACAAAATTTGAACCGTTTTTAATTTTTTTTTTGTATTCGACTTTCTCACTAACGACTCCACCGGCTTCAAAAAAATAAAATTCACAACTGGGTCGAACGAACTTGCTCGTATGTCTTATGACAGAAAAATTGTTTTAGGCATGTAACTAATTTTTCAAATTGCTTAAACAAAACTTCTTCAAACTATTTAAGGTGAAAAAAATCTGAATTCTTCAGTAAATATGAATTTATGCAAAAAAAAATAAAAAAAATCGTTGGAGCAATTTTTTTTTTAAAATATAGTCTTATACACTAGCAGGGAAATAGAAGAGTAAACTTACAAGTCCATTACAATTTATTAAAAGTTCAATTAATTAGTATAGAATAGTTGATTTTAAAATGTTTCAATTCAAGGGGGCGTATTCATAGAGAATTACTTAAGTCATGATTTCTTGATCTATAGTTTAAGGCTTGTGGATTAAATAAACACAGCTCTTATTCATAGTCAATTTCCCAGCTATGTTTAGTAGAACCCCAGGTTAAGGTTGTGTTCTACTACAGTTAAACTTCAAATGATGACAGGTAAAAAAAAATACACTTATGTTTTCAAAGTCTAAATTTTGTTCCTCATATTGCACGTTGAGAAAAGTAAGAAAAACAAAACTATTAATAACAAAAAAATTCAAAAAAGAAAATCGAAAAAATATTCTATAATATTTTTAGATGAATAGTAAAGAAAATATAAAACGCAAACGCCAGGAAAACTGGTCGCAACAAAGGAAGGAACTTTTTTCTTTTTCTATTCTTCTTTCTCTTCTATTTGGCACATTTTGCAATTCACTTAATCACTCAACCTCCTCTAGAATATCCATATCTCCTTCAATTGCAGTATCAATCGACATTTTTCAGGACGATAAGTTTATACATAGCATTTTTATGATATAAATTACTTTTTCAGCTATTTTATTCACAAAAAAATCAAATGTGACATTTGGCTGTGATAATAACTACTTAAACACAGCATTTCCTATGTTTAAAGTTAGACCACAGGTTTAGCCCTAAACTTAGGTTTAAATTTAATTATGAATAGCCTAAAATCTGGACTTGCTTAGTAATAACTTTACAAGAGTTTAGCAAACATCTATGAATATGCCCTAAGTAGTTTAAGTTTAATTTAATTAAGGCTCAGATGAAATAACGGCTTTACTACGTGACCGCTGGATTGAATTATTAAAGAAAAAGATTTAATTCTTATCAAAGGATTACAGTTTAAAGAATTAAAGCTAGTTAAAGTAAGTGAGGATTTGTCAATCATTTGTGATTTAAAGTGCAGACAGCTGATAGGGTGTTCCTGTCGTCGACCCTACATACATATATGTATGTACATTGTACATACTGTACTTATGCATACTTACTCATATACATATGTAAACACAATTTTTAAAAACTCAAGAAAATATTTGGGAATGCAAATTTAAGGTATTTATTAACATGTAGATACAAATTAAATTTCAAACAAACAAAATCAACCTGATTTTGAAATATGTAACTTTAAAATTTTCAAAAAATATTTTGATTTTGGTTTTTAAATTCATAAAATACTTTTTGAAAATGTTTATATGCAATATTATTTTTACTTTTTGGAGGTTTTCGAATACAAAATTTAATTGAAACCCGTTCAGCCGATAATGATAATGAGAAAATGAAAAATAAAAATGAAAACCTTCTATGGGTGGCTTTGTTTCAAAATGCCTGATAAAAAATGTTTTTGTATAAATCAGGCGCGGATACTGAGGGAGGGCAATGGGTGTAATTGCCCCCCTCCCCCTGGGCAAGAACGAACGAAGCATAAAATATGAATTTAATAAAATGTAATCAAAAAAAGGTTATTTTGTAATACGTTTTTAAATTTTTTTTCTTGGTAGCGCAGCGTTGCAGCAATGAGTGGTTGTGCGTTGCCGGCCTGCTGATGACTAGGTTCAGTTCCGCTATGCGATAGCCTTCAAATCGCCTGAGTGGAAAGCTTATAACTTCGGTTTTAGATGTCCGATTTTCAAAGTTAAGGTCTTTAATTAAAAGATAGATGTCCGGCTACATTTCTGTACCTTGAACATTTTATGAGAAAAGTCAATTTATTTCATACTAAGGAGCAGATTGAATCCCAAATCGATTTGATTTCACTTTTCAAAATGCTGTGAATGAAAAATTTTACAATTTGAAATATAATGATTTAAAAAGTTACTGTCCCACTTCCAACCCTCCTCTACAAATTTGTTAGTGATTTTTAAAGTTAAATGTGACGGGAGAGGCGGCAGGGGCACTTAAGTATGGTTTTAATTTACAAAAGAAATTAAATCTTTAAATTACGTCGAATTAATTAGCTTCAAAAATTTCTAACTTTGCTTCAAATGCTCGGATCTACAGGATTAAGATATTTAATTCAAGTTAAAATAATAAACTACATTTGTGTATAAAAGTTATTGAGAAATACCAAAAAATTTCATACAACGGGTGATAGAGTTCTTTTTATAATAAATATTTAAATGTGCGTTTCCATTGAGGGAGTACTTTCACTGCAGAAAATTCTCGAGAGCGACTCTCGGATATCAGTCTTCTCTTCCCCTCTGGTGAGCTTATTTCATGACTGTGTTTGTGTCCACTTTCGTGTTTTACTCTTGAGAACTTCTTCAGAGCTGCTCACCGTCTTTTTACTCTAAAATGGATATGCACCTTAAGAGTATGCAAATGCACCTGTGTTTCGAGCTCGGCGTTTTAGGAACTTCCGTTTTCCATATTTTAAGAAGAGTACGAATCCAACGAAGAAGATTGGAGAGAAACCAGAAACGACTACAACAGTCACTGCCGAAGAGAAGTTGGATGGAACTATTACACCTAAGGATAGGTGTTTTTGGCCATTTTTGAAAGCGTCAAGTCAACGTCGATTCGATTGTCAAATGATCGTCATTTTTCGACGCGAATATTGTTACTGTATTGAACTGCATGAGTCTGGCCACTCTATAAACGATCGATGGTTTGAGATTATTTGAAACATTTTTATTAAAACTTAATGAAAATGAAATGTATAACGAAAGTTAGCCACAATCGAAGGATGAATCGAGAAGGTCTGACAGAAAGGTTTAATTAAGAGTTGTTTTTTCTTTGTATTTTCCACTATAATCATTGTGTCTTAATTCAATGTCGGAAAGTTTGGTTTTGTATCGATAGACGAAGGCATCTGAGCACACAATACAGTTCATATCGGTTTTGATCCTTCAGTTTTCTTGCAAACGCATTTGACGTTTATGAACAAATCCTTCGGCTTCTCAATATTTTTGTTGCCAACTCGATATTACGCATGATGTTTTCGAACATTTGACTTTAGCAAACTGCATTATCGAATACAATGCTTATGCAGTTTTCAGTTTTTTTTTCTTATTTTTTTGCTCTATCCTCTGTTTCCGAGGTTCGTCTGTTTTTTTTCATTCTTCTTGAATTCCCAGAATTGTTTGTGTTAGGGTTTTTATTTTGTTTGTTTATTTTTTTGTCGAAGGATTTAGATTTTTGTCTCTGTTGGGTTTTTCGTCCTTGTGTCTTGTTGTTGTATCTTTTGCTTGACAAGTGCATTAAGAAAAAATAGATTTTATTTTTCTGGATTCTACAATATTGTAGATCAGAATCAAAACGAAAAAAAATTAAGTTGAAAAAATGAGGTAGCGATGTATTTAAACTCTTTTTCATATAAATTACTTGCGATATAGGTACTATCAAGGCCGTAGCCAGGGAGGGGATCACAGGGGTTTGATCCCCCCCCCCGAAATTTTTGAGAAAGGCATTTGTAAATCATACTTTCCATTTTAGTATGAAATTTTTACTCAAATTTGTGCGATGGTTATTAATTAATTTAGCTCTTCAATGGGCCTTAAGCATGGATGTGATTTGAGTACCCTCTTATTTACCCTTTTTATCAATGATATAGTGGACATCTTAGGTGCTGGTGTGAGGATTGCTGAAGAATACATCCCAGGATTATTGTATGCTGATGACATCGTCATATTATCAGAGTCTCCTGAACAACTGGAGGCAACGATGGCCAGCTTAGAAGAGTACTGCAATACTTGGAGCCTTTCAGTAAATCTAACTAAGTCAAACATTATGATTTTTAGAAAAGGTCGGGGAAGAGATGCCAGTAACGAGAAATGGAACTACCAAGGAAAAGATGTTAATGTCGTAAAAGAGTTAAAATATCTCGGTGAAATAGTTTCTAGTAATCTGTGTATGAAAAAACACGTAAAAACAAAGCTTCAGGAGTCTAAGGCTGCCATTTGTGTATCGTGGAAGAATTGTATTGCGAATAAGTCTATTCAACATTCCGCAAAGTATCAATTATTTCAAGCTGTTTCAAAATCTGTTATGCTATACTGCGCGCAAGTGTGGGGTTACAAAGATTATGAAGATGTTGAGAAACTACTTCGTTTCTTTTTAAAACGTGTCTTTTGTCTCCCTTCAACTACACCAAATTATATGCTACATATCGAAACTGGAGTTCCACGAATGTTTATAGACACACTGAAGATCCACTTTGACTATATTCTAAAAATACTGCAATTGGATTCGTCAAGGCTAATTAACAAAATGTTAAAATATCTGATTTCAAATAAGCTGAACTTTGTACAGTCGTGGATAAACCTATCTAATTCTTGGTGCAGGGAATTAACTTCACGGGAACTACCTTCACATGAGAATTAACTTCACCACTAGTGGGAATTAATTGCACTTTTTTGAAGTGAAATTATTTCCCACTGAAAGTGAGTAATAATTTCACTTTTTTGTGGGAATTAATTTCACTTTAATGTGCGTTTCTTTAAATCCAGATTCTTTAAATGCTAAAGAAACTGTGCATACACCCAGCCTCGCACCTACCCCAAATCCTATAATGTGCCCAAGCAGGGGGGTTGCAGGGGGGCAGCATGCCCCCCCATACATACCTCACTGCTTATTCGCCGTAATGCTTTGCCTTACATAAAAACAGTGCTAGCAGCAAGCATAACGGTGAATAAACAAAGAGGTATGCAACCCCCCTGCTTGGGCTCATTATAGGGTTTGGGGTAGGTGCGAGGCTGGGTGTATGCAAGTTTCTTTTGCATTTAAATAATCTGGATTTAAGGAAACACAATTTTACATTTTTGTAATTTTTATCATACCATAGGTGGGAAATAACTTCACACAATTTTGGGATATAATTATTTCCCACCTTCAGTGGGAAATTACATCACAAAAAAAAGGTGACATTAATTCCCACTAGTGGTGAAGTAAATTCCCATGTGAAGGTAGTTCCCGTGAAGTTAATTCCCTGCACCCTAATTCTTTGCGAGAGCCATTGAACCTTGATTTGGGAGATTTTCAACGTCTAAAGCAACAGTTTTACTCTCTTATATCCAAACTCGATACGAAACATGGGGAGAACTGCATTAGCCAGGCCATGGATTCACAATATAGAGAATAGTACAGCAGACTGAATTACGTACTAGGCGAAACAAATTATTTCTTGGATAAACATCCCACCACAGATACTATAGTTCCATAGATATCGCACGCAGAAGAAAAAAAAATGACAATTTTTCAACTGACTGGGACGTACCTCTACGTCCCAGTTTGATCGAACTCGTGTGAATAAAACTTAAACTTGATGTTACCCTAAATTGTGTTTGAGTATCAAGTTGCTTGTTGTGTTTTCTTTTTTTTTGTGTGTGTTTGTTCCTGTTTTTAGTTCATTTTGGTTGGGTATTTAAATGTAGGTACCTAAGGTTTTTTATGTTTATGTATGTATATTTTATATTGCATTGTGAAATGTGAACGCTGCATCGCTGTATGTATGAAATACTTCTTTATCAAGGTTGGCTACATTTTGTCTGGATAAGAGAAAGGCATTTGAGAAGAAAAATGAACAGAATACATTTAAGTGTAGGTAAACATTTTTGTTGGTAGAAAAACACTTACGTAGACGAGAGGGGTACAAAAAATTAATTTTGAATAGTTGCCTTTTCTTATTCTCAAAAAATGACGGCAAATTTTATTATTTGGAAATAATATGAAGGTTCAGCATGGTAATTACCGAAACCCCTTCTTAATAATGTTAGGGTTAATTTAATAGGAGAGGTGGTAGGAACAATTAATAGAATTTTAATACAAGTGCGTATACAAGGGCATGCAATTGAGTTGAAATATATTTTTTGTGAATTAAAATAAAATTAAAAAAATATATTTTTTGAAATGCTTAAATTTTTCTTTGACCAGTGTTTTTCTTAAAAAAACCGAAATCCCACAGCAGATTTTGGGTGTGAGTGATAGCAAAAAAAGAAGTATAGGCTTCGAAAGCTTCATTATAAGCTGTTCAAAAAATCAAAGTATTGCATCCACAACTGGGGCCTTTGCGATTAAGCAGTGCATTGAAAAAAAATATGAATGCAACTTCGAGTGTAATCGTGTTAGCCAAAATTGGTTTTCACCCCTCCCTAGATAAGCTCCTCCTTGAGTGTAGATATAGTTTGCTCTACCTGACCGTTTAAAAAATTCAATATTCTGAGTGAAAAACGGTTTTTTTTACACAGTCTCGCAGGGCGAATTAAACGATCTCAGATCCCGTGATATGGGATCCGCGGAGCTTATCTAGGGGGGGGGGGGGGGGATGACAACCAATTTCGGCTAACACGATTATCCTCGAAGTTGCATTCCTATTTTTTTTTTATGCACTGTCTAATCACAAAGGCCCCAGTTGCGGACTGCAAGACTTTGATTTTTTGAATAGCCTTTAATGAAGCTTTCGACGCCAATACTTCTTTTTTTGCTATCACTCACACCCAAAAATTTTCTGTGGGCTCTTAGTCTAAAATGTTTAAATTCAAGTAGTTTAAGTTTAATTTAATTAAGGCTTTGATGAAATAATGGCTTTACTTTGTGACGACTGAATTATAAAAGAAAAAGATTTAATTCTTAGCAAAGGATTACAGTTTAAAGAATTAAAGCTAGTTAAAGTTAGTGAGGAACGAGAAGAAAATATTTGGGAATGCAAATTTCAAGTATTTATTAATATGTACATAGATACAAATTATATTTTAAAAAAAAATCAACCCGATTGTGAAATAACATTCGAATTTAAAAAAAATATTTTAATTTTGGTTTTAAATTCATAAAATACTTTTTGAAAGTGTTGATATGCAAGATTATTTTTACTTTTTGGAGGTTTTCGAATACAAAATTTAATTGAAATTCGTTCAGCCGATAATGGTAATAAGAAAATAAAAATAAAAAAAACGTTCTGTGGGTGCCTTTGTTTCAAAAAAATGATAAAAAATGTTTTTGTATAAATACTGGTAGACCATTTAAATTTGGATTGGCTACGAAATCTCGCAAATCAAAATCTCGCATAACGAAATCTCGCAATTACAAAATCTCGCTTTTCATAATCCCACAATTATAAAATCTGGCTTTTAATAATCTCGCAGTAACGAAATCCCGCAAACTAAAATCTCGCATACCAAAATCTACCAAAGTTGAATTGCATTGCAACAAAACCATTTTTTTAGTCAAAATCTCGCAAATTTGAATTCAATTTTGCGAGATATCCTACCTACTGCAAAATATATAATCCAGTGTCTGAGTTCTTTTAGACCACTGTTATAGAGGTTATAATCTATAGATTCATTTCTAAAAGCCGTGTGCGACTCATTGCTCTGAAATTTGAATATTGCGAGATTTCGATTTGTGAGATTTTAAATTGCGAGATTTTGGTTGAAATTTTCGAGATTTTTAGGATCGAGATGTAAATGCGAGATTGTAAAAAGCGAGATTTTGTAATTGCGAGATTATGAAAAACAAGATTTTTAATTTGCGAGATTTCGTTATTCGAGATTTTTACAAAAATGCGAGATTTTGGTTTGCGGGATATCGAAGCGCTCCCTTTAAGCTTTTAAGCATGGAAACATTTATATCTTAATCGTAGGACCCATTTTTTTAACATTTGTTTTTTTTTACATAAAAGTAAAATTTTTGTTTATATGTATTCTTAAGTGTTAAAAAACCATGAAGTACCTACTTAGTTTCAAAAAACCTTCCTAGTTGTTTTCTTAATATTAAGCTTTCAACAAAAAAAGATTAAAAGATACTTTTACATTACCTTAACTTTTTGTAAGCTTTTCCATGAAAAAATATGGTTCAAATCAGCCAAACAGTTTTTAAGATACTTAATCGAAAAAAGCGAAATGATTTCTCATCCAATAGCGAGAAGCGAGACCCATGTTTTTTATCTTCCCTATCATCGCAAGAGATGTTTGATCAAAATTTCGTATATTTTTCAAGTAAAAACATGCAGAACCTACTTAAATGTTTTTTAAACTAGAGTTTGAATTGCATGTATTGGTACTTATTTTCGTATATTAATAAATACTAGAAACTGCCATACCTGCCTACCAACAAACTTTCTTTTTTTATGCTTAGTAAACTTTATTAATAAAAAAATACCTTTAAAAAAACCTCTCCTACGAGTTAAAATTTTTGTTTGCATATAAATATGTATAATTGTATATATTCATCACTCATTATCATTACTTAAGATTACCGGAGTTCTTATTTTTGAGATCTAAGCAATTTTATGAGTTTAAATCTTCGCTACTTTTTTCTATAATAACTTGCACACCTATTTTCATAATATAAATTCTCTAAATTACCAAGCTACTTGTACTATGTGTATGGTATGTGTGTTAAAATAATTTTCGATTCCTATTTCTCAAAGAGAAAAAAGTCAAAACAATTCGCACCCTTAGAATGAAAGTGACCTAACTAAAAATTTGCAATTCATGGGAAATGAGTAAGAAAGTTCTCAAAAACGCTTTATAAGGTCAGTTTATTGCAAAATCAGAAGTTACAGAAATTTTGAGTTAGGTCACTTTCATTCTAAGGGTGCGAATTGTTCATTTCTGAATTCTTAACATTTCTCGTCGAAGGCCAATAGTGTTGCAGTTAATGGTGAGGGTGGCAGTTTCAAAAAATCAGTTGTTCATGTTCCATCAAAGCAATAAATGTAAGTTTTCGATCTAAAAAATATATATGTATGCATGTACATACATATATGCACAAGCTAACCTTTATTCCACCACGCCACCCCTTTACCGATCACGCCTTCTCTGCTGAACATTTTTTCATAAGCTTTTGTTCTACTGCTAAGGCCAACAAAAATAAACAAATAGAGACTTCTTAAAAAAGGAGCAAAAACTATACCGCGCTGAACAAAAGATAGATACCTACATACATATACCTACACACAAATACACAACGACGACATCACACCCCCCAGATCGCAGGTACTCTCAACCGACTATGATTTTTATAGTAGAAGATGAAGAAGGCTGTAGCTGTAGTAGGATTATGAAACCAAAATGTGTGCCTGTGTCTGTGTGTGGAACTGACAAGAATGATCGAACACGAATTATGCTCAAAAGGGTTGCATAGGTATCCGAAGTTAAATCAAAATATGTGTATCTTGGAATCCAACTCACTGGTGGACGTCTTTTGGGGATGATCGTGTTCTGTGGGTTTACATTCTGCTCTGTTTGATAAGGTTGCATGGTTTGCCTCCGACAAATCGCTTAAAATAGTCGATTGAAAAAGTCGTCATTTTTATTTGCACTGAATGCAATATCTATGTAACTCTATTATCTGTGATCCCACGGATATGATAGCAACGATTCTACGAGTCAGGGGTGAAATTCTTGCTCTGAACTTTGTTCCTCATAGACCAGACTTGCCACCTGAATGTGAATTATGCAATACTCACGAAAGAGAAAACATTGCAACAAATCTTTTTTATGAAAACAAAATGAACTGTTATTAATTAATAAAATTGTTTTATTTTTTGTCAATCTGACCGACGGCCGGCGACGGTTTTAAACCAGGTCTTAAAAGACTTGTAAATCTTATAATTGTAACTATAATTTAATATGCGAATAAAGTCTATTCTAATCTAATCTATTAATTAATTTAATTTGATTTAAGGCCGTGTGCCAATTGCGTTAAAATTCTGGTTAAATTTGGTCCCAGCTAAATTGTATCCGTTTTTATAGGGGTTAATAAAATTTAAGGTTTTTGCTGTGTCAATTGAATTAAATGGGACTTTATTAAAACAAACATATCCCATTTGTTTTGTTGTTGTATTTGTTTTGTAATGACAGTTCGCTGAACAAATAATTCAGTTTGCAAAATAAATGATCATCTGAAAAAGTATTTTCAATAAATTTTATTGATTCTTTTGCATTTTGAAGGATTTTTCACAGGTAATACAAACAAACGGGGAAGAGAATTTCGAATTTTGAAAAGGAGATCATTCGAAGTGCCGCAAACATTTACCTACGCTTGAAAATTTATACTTTGAAAAGAACCATGAGACCCTATACAAATGATAATATTGAATATTTCTTTGTTTTGATTTCTTGAGTTTATTATTCTAGGCCTCTGTCTATATTTCTTAATCTTTTCATTTGATTTTAGTTTTTTTTTAATCTTTCCCGAAATGATTCATGACTTCATGACAGCAAAATAAAATATTTAATTACATTCATCTCCCTCTCTCTTTCATGAGCATGTCCAAAATCAACCACTGGCTAAAATTTTAACGAGCCCCTGAGCAGGTTAAATTTTGACGTTTATATTCACCTCAGTAATGTCAAAATGTATGCATGGGATCAAATTTAGCCAGGACTTTAACGCAATTTGCACACGGCCTAACTCACGTACTACATAATTGTCAATGAATATTGTAAGGGTACCTACCTACCTTGATGATTTCTTAAGTCAGCTTAAAATGAGATTCGTGTATCAAACAATCCCCCTTTATCTAACAAAGCTATAACTACTTCCAATAACAAATATCCTAATTTCTTTCTCTCACATGTTCTTAACCCACCTGTACCAACATCAAGCAAACATATTGTTACACCTTCGTATAACCTTCCTCTTAAATAATAAAATAAATTGGGTGGCGCAACAGCTCGTGGAGAACCAAGGCCTAGTGACTTACAACTCACAACCATTCCTGTGTGCGTGTTTGTTGGCAGGAATGGAGGGGACCTACAGTTTTTTGCCGAGTCCGAACGGCTAAATGAGAAGCACTTTTTCATGACAAGTATACTCTTGGAGGATTTGTCAGTTCCTCGCAAGAGGCAGTACCTCGAATAAAACATTTCTGTTTTTAGGTGGCACGGCTGGGAATCGAACCCACACCCTCGGCATGACAGTCCTACGCACTAACCATCATGCCACGAGGTACCTTCCTCTTAATCATGTTAATGTTAACTATCCACAAAATAATAATCACTCAAATACACTTCCTGCCTCTAATCCCTCAACACATAAACCTCAATTTCTCGATCCACTTTTCCCTCCTAATGTTAAATTGGCCATGCAAACTTCTGACTCGACTGAATCTCGATACACAATGGCTAGATTGAGAGATCGCCGAATCTACGATAACGTCCGACTTTACTTAGCTTATCTACATGATAAGCCTGATTTTGTCTGCATCGATGGTAAAACCAAAACCAATATCTTGCTTTCTATTCACCAAGAAGGTCTTCCTACCAACACCTCCAGCCTTCGTAAGATTTTCAACTCCTTTCATGAAGCTTTTAACGTTACCAATCAAATGGTCTCGGATGACCTGGCTGCCTACTCTTCTTATGTAAATTCTAGGAGTAATTTTTATCGTCATCGTAATCACCATGGTAGTAAAAGTTCTCTTTAACATTGAATCCCCCCTTCTTAATCCCCTTAAAACTAATCCAACGTGTCTAACGATCTACTACCAAAATGTTAGAGGGCTTCGGGCAAAAACGTCAACTGTCTTTTCAAATTCTCAAAAACTTCCTTACGACATTTTTGCACTGACTGAAACAAATCTTACACCTGATTTTCTCAGCAGTGAATTATTTACTTCTGACTACACTGCCTTTCGATGTGACGGTCTTAATAAGGATAATAACTCCTCCGGTCGTGGAGTTTTAATTGCAGTTAATAATAACCTAGATGCTTCCTTTTTTAAGTCCTCAAATACAACCGATTTCGAGTTTGTCTTAATCAAAATAAAGCTACATAATCGGAATATATATGTCATGTGTTGCTATATTCGCCCCGCACAACCAATTAGTTCTTATCAACTCGCTGTCGAATCAATTGATCTTCTCTTTGAAACCGCTGATTCAAATGATGATATTTTCTGTTTGGGTGATTTCAACCTTCCTAACATCAAATGGTGTCTATCTGATGATGCAACTTACTTTTCCCCAGTAAATGTCAAAACTGAAAAAGAAAGCTTATTTACGGACTGCTTACAAGATTCCTGCCTTTTTCAAGTAAGTGGAATAACAAACAACCTGAATAGACAGCTTGACCTTGTCTTCACTTCTGACCCTGCCAACTCCGTTGTGACTGAGAGTGATCAACTACTATCTGTTCTTGATCAATTCCATCCACCCTTGTTAATTTCTTTTTCTTATGATGCGTCCTTTAATAGTATAGCCCCAGAATATAGTTTCAACTTTCGTAAAGCTTATTTTCATAATCTTAATTTCCTTCTTAGCCAAATCAACTTGAATATTTCCCAAAGATCTATTGAGGATGAGCTGTCAACCTTTTATTCCAAAATTTTCAATTGTTTTTCTCAATCTGTGCCTTTTCTGCCTCGAAGAAACTATTCTTCTTCTCCGCCATGGTATACTAAAGAACTTCGGTCTCTTCGCAACGTCAGGAACAATTTGTGGAAAAAATATTTGAAATCAAAATCGGACTACGACTACCAAGTTTTCTCTAACGCATTTATGCAATTCTCTGTTCTCTCTGAGCAACTCTATAATGAATACATTGTATGCATGCAATCCTCCATAACTTCCAACCCTAAACGTTTCTATGAATTTATAAATGTGAAAAGAAAATCCGATGGCTTCCCTCCTTCGCTCGTGTACTTGAATAACTCTTCATCGGACCCTACAATAATAGCTAATTTTTTTGCCAATTTTTTCAAACAGTCGTTTTCGGATTGTGATACTGAGCCTGATACAAAATATTTCGAGTACTTAAAAGATTCTCCACAAACATCTTATTCATCTCTTAATATTCTCCCAACCCTGGTAAGTGCAAAAATTGATAAGTTAAAAGAGGACTACTCTACAGGTCCTGACGGCATTCCAGCAGTTGTCCTCAAAAAATGCTCAAATGCTTTTATTCACCCACTGACCTCTCTCTTTAGGCTATCTATTTGTCAAGGTGTTTTTCCTCAATCTTGGAAAGTGTCCTTCATAGTTCCTATCCATAAAAAAGGACCAAAGAATAATGTGTCTAATTATCGCCCAATAGCCAAACTTTCTTGCATACCGAAAATTTTCGAAAGTATTCTCTATGATGCACTCGCTTTCTACTGTAAACCTATTTTGTCTCCCGTTCAACACGGTTTCTTAGCTGGCAGATCAACAACAACAAACCTTGTGGAATTTGTGTCTCATACGCTGTGCACTATGGAAAAAGGGGATGAAGTTGATGTTGTATCCACTGATTTTAGTAAAGCTTTCGACAAAATGTCTCACAAAATAATTACTTTCAAATTAAAAATACTCGGCTTTCCTCCACTTTTCATCTCATGGATTGACTCATATTTGTCTAACAGAAATTACATTGTCCACTTCAGATCATCCCTTTCCTTTCCTTTCAGCGCCCCTTCTGGTGTTCCACAAGGTAGTCATCTAGGTCCAATGCTATTCATTTTAGCAATCAATGATGTCGCTAACATTTTGGAGTGTGATCTTTTGATTTATGCGGACGATATGAAAATATTTAATCGTATATCATCACCCACTGATTCTCGCTATCTGCAAGACAACCTTGATAGATTTTCTCTTTGGTGCCAAAAAAACTTCCATTACTATTACACTATTACTTTTTCCAGAAAACGCCAACCGGGGCCACTTCGAACCTATTTAATTCAGGGGGACGTAGTGCCTTAGTAACTTCCTCTCATGACTTGGGGGTCATATTCGATAGAGAGCTTAATTTTCACTCCCATATTGACAACATCATCAATAAAGCCAACTCAATGCTAGGGTTTATAAAACGTTGGTCAAAAGAATTTCCAGACCCATATGTATCTAAAGCGCTTCATGTTACCTTTGTTAGACCTATTCTCGAATATGCTTCCCAAGTTTGGTCACCGCATCAAGTTACACAAATTAAACGGATTGAAACTGTTCAACGTAGATTTCTTCGCTTTGCACTGCGTAGCCTTCCGTGGGATGATAATTATCATCTCCCTCCATATGTCGATCGTTTGCACCTTTTAAATCTTAATTCCCTAGAAAAACGACGTGAAACCTCAGACATCGTCTTTATTCACGATTTACTTACTGGTAATATTGACTGCCCAGCCTTACTGAATGCTATCTCCATTAACACCAACCCCCGTAACATAAGGACAGTACCCCTTTTTCGTATCCCTTATCACCGTACAAACTATTCCTTTTATAATTCTATGTCTCGTATGCTTCGTAATGCTAACAACTTTTCAAATGTTTTTGACTTCAACATATCCAAATCAGCCCTTCGCAATACCCTCCTCTCAAGCCTTCCATAGTAATGTGTTTAAGTTCTTATTTTTCTTTTATTTTTTATTATATCTTTGTTAATGTTAGTAGGTACATATGTATATATATAATGTTAACATTGTATTTATTGTTATCTAGTTTTTAAGCTCTGCTTGTACTAAGTATTGAATAAATTAAAATGTATTCTGATTCCCTTAAGTCTTGGCAAAAACGAACAAAAATTTAAAGAAGAAAACTTCAATTTTTAAAAAATTTTGGATCGTGACAATTTAAAGTTTAAAGACTGAATGAATGATATGGTAGACAAAATGCAATACATAACATGATTCTCATACACAAACTTATTATAATTTTGACTCTAACGGTTTTAACATGCACAACGGAAAGAACTTTTTCGACAGTGAAACGTCTAAAAATTGACCTAAGAGATTCTACCGATGAAGATAAACTTTTAGGGTTGGAGTAAATGTCAGTTCATCGACAAATTGAGACTAACACTGAGGCAGTTATCATATGGGAAGAATCTATTTGTCATAGGAGTGAGCGCAAACAGTTAAATGTTTGACGATAAAGTATAGTTTACAGTCCCCATGCAAAAGAAAAATCAAAAGAACCGTTTACTTAGCTTAAATGGTGAAATATTTTTTCGAAAAAGTATATCCCCCCCCCCGAAATAATTGTCTGGCTACGGCCTTGGGTACTATAGGGCAAGTTTTGGATTCGTGCAAAAAAAAATTTCGAGATAACAATCAAACATGACATTACGATGATAGAGAACACGGAAAAAGTGGGTGGCACAATTCTGTCTGTCTGTCTGTCTGTCTGTCCGTACCTCAACCTACAGCCTAAACCACTGAAGCGATTTTCTTCAAATTATGAACTTAAGGTTTTTTTGTAACTCTCCAGAGAGGAAATTGAAATTTTTTTTTAGCTCAAAAAATAACGGTACTTGCCATACAACCGTAAGGGAAAAGCTTATTTATCTCGAAAACGGCTCCAACGATTTTGATAAAAAAAAATCAGTGTATTATTGTAGACATGAAGTACCTTTTAGTAAGAAGAAAAATCACCAAAAACATTTATTAACGGTACCTGCCATATAACGGTTTTTTGTTTTTTGGTTTTCTCATTAACCGCTCATCCGATTTCAATAAAATTTTTTGCACAAAAGCTTTGATAAAATATAAATAATACTGCATACCAAAACTTTGGAAAAAATAAATTTTGGATTTTTAAAAAAAAGATTCAAATTTTTTTTTGAAAATACAATATTTCAAAAACGGGTTGATGAATTGTTTTGAAATTTCAGTTTTATAGCCTATTGAATAGACCTTTTAAAAAGGAACAATTACGTGCAAGGGTTTTTATTATTGAATATGTTTGTTTGGCCCATAGACATGCTTAAAACAGAAAATGCTACTAAATTCACCCATGCGTTTCTGAGAGAATGGTCACACTGGCCACTTTTCAGTATTTTTAGTATAACTCGAAAACTAAGCCGAATTTGACAATTTTACATATAATACTAATTGTTCAAAATTAAATTTTCTATCGAAATGGATAGTATGGAAAATTTCTTAAAAAAATTTAAGCGGGAAAAGTTGACAAAAACCAACATAAAAAAATCGAAAAATCAAAGATTTTTAAATTTTTTTCTAAATTGAGCATAACTTTTTTCGGAGCAAAGATACGCTCAAGACTTTCATGAAAAAAGTAAACTGGAGTCTTACGGCTTTAATATGACATGTTAAAAAAGCCATATTATTTAAAAATTGACAGAGATATAGCCATTCAAACTTTACCATTTCTTATCATTTTCCGCAGTTTTTGCCCGAATGCCTATTTTTTGGTACTTTATGACAAATTTAACGTTCCTAGCACCTAATACCAAATCTTATGATAATCGGACCAGCCGTTCGGTCTGTAGGTCTGAACGCATTTAAAAACAGCCGAAAAACGAAATTGCGAACTTACACCCTTCTTATAAATTCTCTATAGTTCTAATGTCATATTATATCAAAATTTTGATTTCGAGCATTTGTACAAAAGTGAAATTTGCCATATTGTACCGAAAAAGGGACTTTCGTGCCAAAACTGAGAAAAATTATAAGAAATGATAAGGTTTGAATGGGAATATCTCTGTCAATTTTGAACAAATATTAATTTTTGAACATGCCATATTAAGGCCTTTAGTCTCTACTTTGTTTTGTCTGTGCATGTCTTGACCATATCTTTGCTTCAAAAAAAGTTATGCACAATTTATAAAAAAATTTAGATATCCTAGATTTTTTGATTTTTTTTAAATTGGTTTTTGTTAACTTTTCCTGCTTAAATTTTTTCGTAAAATTTTTTGAACTATCCATGTCAATAGAAAATTTAATTTTGAACAAAAAGTATGATATGTAAAATTGTCAAATTCCGCTTAGTTTTCGAGTTATACCAAAAATACTGAAAAGTGGCCAGTGTGACCATTCTCTCAGAAACGCATGGGTGAATTTAGTAGCATTTTTGGTTTAAAGCATGCTTATGGGCCAAGCAAACATATTCAATAATAAAAACCCTTGCACGTAATTGTTCCTTTATACCTCTCATTTTCCGGTCTATTCAATAGGCTATTAAATGTATATTAATATATACTCAAAATTGGCATACCAAATTTTTTTTTTTGAAAAATGTTACAAAAATTTTATATATAAAAAATTAATTTTTAAGAAAACGACTCCAACGATTTTAATTTTTTTTTTTTGCATATATTCATATTTTTTCAAGTAATCAAATGGCATTCTTTGTTTTGAGCTCTAAGTGATTTATCAGACTGTTTATACAATTAAAAGAACGATTTAAATGCTTTTTATACATTTTCTATAATTATTTGAATATTTTTAAAAGTTCTTAAGTCCCACACAACTTGAACATAAGAGCAAGTACGTGCGATCCAGTCGTGCATTTTATTTCATATAAATTATAAAACTCTCTCACTTACGAGACTACCTATCTATGTATGTTTTTTAAGCAATATTCTTTCATTTCCTGAAGGAATACAAAAACTTAAAAGATAAACACACTAAATCCTCCAACCCAAAAGTCAAAACATTTTTCAAAAAACAAACCTTTCCTTCATACCTACATATTATAGGTATACCTACTTACATATGTACATTGTCCCTGATCACACGTGAAGAAATTGAAGCATTTTCTGCGATTTGTGATGGTGAGCGGGGGAACTTGCAGAAGAGGGAAGGGGATGAAATATTTTAAAATATTTGAAAATATTCGGTGTAGAAAATTGACGTTCTCTTTTGTGTTGCTTTTCCTATCCAATCCAACCAATCAAATCGTGTCTTTCATTATGAAAATACGAAAAACACAAAGAGGAGAACAAAATCTGCAGAGTAATTTTCTTCACATCTGAACACTTTCATTCTTCACGTGTAAGCAGGCACATTCATATATGTTTTTTCATGCCGTACGCAAAATCCTATTATTTGACATTATTTTAAAGATCGAGAAGAATGAAAAATTAAACTACAAGCGTACACACGCATATATGCACAAACAAAGTATGACGGAGAGCAAACAATAAAAAAAATATATAGATATTCTGCACCCCCAAACCTGAAATCCTATAAGAAAAAAATAAAAACGAAAATTATTGCCAAGATCGAGATGAACGAAAACATGCGCACAACGAAAGGATAGAGCAAAGAGGATATTAAAAAAAGTAAAAAAAAAAACATGAAAAACCAGCAATATTTTTTTCATTCTTGGAGCGCCAAGTTTACTTCCTCCTCGCATGCATTTTTACGACTGAACTGAACTGAAAGATAAAGAAACTGACAAATGACAATAATAATAAAATAAATACGAAAACACAAAAGAAGAAGTTTATATACAAAGGCATGGAGTTTGAACATGAGGCAAGCACGGGGGCTTCAACATAAGATTGTTGTGAAACATCGATGCTCAAGATATTACTATAAAGTTTATATACAAAGATGGCACCATGCTATAGCTACAAACTGCAAAACTTCATTTCACAAAGTTCAAAGCAGAGAATATCAAATAAAGAAGCCAATCCTTCGTACGTTTCACCCCCCAAAACCCATTTGCTTATATTGTTGTATTTGTAATTTAATTTCGTGTCGAAGAAATAGATGTGAATTGCAACAACAACAAGACCTGTGCTGAATGATGTGCTGAATGACTAGTTGATTCTATGTGTGCGTTTTGCACTGCTTTTCACTAATACTTTGCAAATCTAATACATCAGCTGTTCGCTTCCAGCTTGTAGGCAAATCAAATTGACAGCTGAGGATTGACTTCTTTATTTCATATTCTCTGGTTCAAAGTACCCGCTGTTCGAGATACTGTCGTAGCACAGATAATAGAGTTACATAGATATTGCATTCAGTGCAAATAAAAATGACAACTTTTTCAATCGACTATTTTAAGCGATTTGTCGGAGGCAAACCTTATCAAACAGAGCAGAATGTAACCCACAGAACACGATCATCCCCAAAAGACGTTCACCAGTGAGTTGGATTCCAAGATACACATAATTTCGATTTAACTTCGGATACCTATGCAACCCTTTTGAGCATAATTCGTGTTCGATCATTCTTGTCAGTTCCACACTCAGACACAGGCACACATTTTGGTTTCATAATCCTACTACAGCTACAGCCTTCTTCATCTTCTACTATAAAAATCATAGTCGGTTGAGAGTACCTGCGATCTGTGGGGTGTGATGTCGTCGTTGTGTAGGTATTTGTGTGTATATGTATGTAGGTATCAGCGTTACCACTTCCGAAAAATAAGCCGAAGTAGTTTTGAAGAAAAGTGTGAAGTAGATTGAAAAAAATTGAAGTAGATTTTAAAATGTACTTTTTTGTACATACATTTATTAGGCCAAGAGCCGTGTACTTTTTTCTGGCAATTTATTCCTGAACTGATCTTCTTGATGGAATATGTTCAGGGATGTCCCCTGAATATAATAAATCCAAGTTGGCGGGACTGGGAGGTACGAGCGTCAGCCACCATCTTAAAAAACGCGTTTTATCATTTATCTCGTGAACCGTGCATCGCACGAATATAAAAGTAATTTTTTTTGAAAGCTAATATTCCATTCTTTTATTTGTTTTTCTAAGTCATGTTGTTGTTGCGAAAAGTTTCTGAGAAGTTTAATTTTAAAGTCAATTTAACAGCATCTTTATTTATAGATGTTGTCTAAGCTGTTGCTAGCAAAAACTGGAGTTTTTCTATTGAAATTCCCATAGGATAAACTCCAGTTTTGTATGTTTTCAAGAATATAGACTTTAAATTTTTATTTCTTAAAAAATTTTCACGAAAACAACTTGATTTAAGAAAAAACAAACAAAAGAATGGAGTATTTACTTTAAAAAAAATTACTATTATATTCGTACGATGCACGGCTCACGAGATATTTGATAAAACGCGTTTTCCAAGATGGCGGCTGACGCTCACACTTCCCAGTCCCGCAAACTTGGATTTATACATATTTTGGGGACACCCCTGAACATATTCCATAAAGAAAATCAGTTCAGTAATAAATTGCATTAAGAACCTCCGTTTTTGTTCTGGCTCTTGGAGTATATATTTTGATTAAATTTAATTAAATTAAACTAAAGAAAAACTAAAAGCAAAAATGTTATTCTCTCAGACTTCATATCAACATACTTATATGTTTATTTCAATATAGCTGAAATTATAAAACCAATTGTTTTTTTCGACGGTAGTTTTTATTTCTTTCACTTCAAAACCTGACAACACCTGGTTCAAGTGTAAATTTTTTTACGAATCTATTGTTTACTCCTAACACCCTAAAGGGTGCTTACCAAGCATGCTACGTCAGGAAATTTTAGTCGAAAATCTACATAAAGTAGGAAAAAAATCAAAACTACGGAACAATTTGCATGGTAAAAACAAAATATCGCTGGACTAACTGCGAATTAAATGAAATAAAGGAAAAGGAAGTAGATTTGGCTTTTTTTTTGTAAAATTGAAGTAGGTTGAAACAGATAATTTTAAAATGAAGTAGATTCCCATATTTTAGTGATGGTGCGAAGTAGGAAGTAGATTTAAGAAAAATAAGAAAAAAAGAAGTAGATCTACTTCAATTGAAGTAAAGTGGTATCATTGGTAGGTATCTATCTTTTGTTCGGCGCGGTAGCTTCTCTTTTGTTTTTTTATAGTTTTTGCTCCTTTTTTAAGAAATCTCTATTTGTTTATTATTGTTGGCCTTGGCGGTAGAACTAAAGCTTATGAAGAAATGTTCACTAGAGAAGGCTTGCGTGATCGGTAAAGGGGTAGCGTGGTGGAATAAAGGTTAGCTTTGGCATATACATGTGTATGTACAGTACATACTACATACATATATATTTTTTTAGATCGAAAACTTACTTTTATTGCTTTGATGAAACATGAACAACTGATTTTTTGAAACTGCCACCCTCACCACTAACTGCAAAACTATTGGCCTTCGACGAGAAATGTTAAGAATTCAGAAATGAACAATTGTTTTGACTCTTTTTCTCTTTGAGAAATAGGAATCGAAAATTATTTTGACACACATACCATACACATAGTATATGTTGCTTGGTAATTTAGAGAATTTATATTATGAAAATAGGTATGCAAGTTATTATAGAAAAATGTAGCGAAGATTTAAACTCGTTCATTTATTTGCTTAATTGCTTAAGCAACTCATAAAATTGCTTAGATCTCAAAAATAAGAACTCCGTTAATCTTAAGTAATGGTAATGAGTAATGAATATATACAATTATACATATGTATATGCAAACAAAAATTTTAACTCGTAGGAGAGGTTTTTTTAAAGGTATTTTTTTATTAATAAAGTTTACCAAGCATAAAAAAGAAAGTTTGGTAGGTAGGCAGGTATGGCAGTTTCTAGTATTTATTAATATACAAATATAAGTACCAATACATGCAATTCAAACTCTAGTTTAAAAAACATTTAAGTAGGTTCTGCATGTTTTTACTTGAAAAATATACGAAATTTTGATCAAACATCTCTTGCGATGATAGGGAAGATAGAAAACATGGGTCTCGCTTCTCGCAATTGGATGAGAAACCATTTCGCTTTTTTCTATTATCTTAAAAACTGTTTAGCTGATTTGAATCATATTTTTTCATGGAAAAGCTTACAAAAAGTTAAGGTAATGTAAGTATAAATATTTTTTGGATTTTCAAAAAACTATTTTTTAATTTTTTTTGTTGAAAGCTTAATATTTAGAAAACAACTAGTAAGGTTTTTTTGAAACTAAGTTCTTCATGGTTTTTTAACACTTAAGAATACATATAAAAAAAAATTTACTTTTATGTAAAAAAAAAAAACAAATGTTAAAAAAATGGCTCCTACGATTAAGATTTAAATGTTTCTATGCTTAAAACTTAAAGGGAGCGCTACGATATCTCGCAAACCAAAATCTCGCATTTTTGTAAAAATCTCGAATAACGAAATCTCGCAAATTAAAAATCTTGTTTTTCATAATCTCGCGATTACAAAATCTCGCTTTTTACAATCTCGCATTTACATCTCGAACCTAAAAATCTCGAAAATTTCAACCAAAATCTCGCAATTTAAAATCTCACAAATCGGAATCTCGCAAATTCAAATTTCAGAGCAATGAGTCGCACACGGCTTTTAGAAATTAATCTATAGATTATAACCTCTATAACAGTTTGGTCTTAAAGAACTCAGACACTGGATTATATATTTTGCAGTAGGTAGGATATCTCGCAAAATTGAATTGCGAGATTTTGATTTGAAAAATGTTTTTGTTGCAATGCAATTCAACTTTGGGAGATTTTGATATGCGAGATTTTAGTTTGCGGGATTTCGTTACTGCGAGATTATTAAAAGCGAGATTTTATAATTGCGGGATTATGAAAAGCGAGATTTTGTAATTGCGAGATTTCGTTATGCGAGATTTTGATTTGCGAGATTTCGTAGCCAATCCAAGCTTAAATGGTCTACCAGTATTTATAAAAAAACATTTTTTATCATTTTTTTTGATGCAAAGCCACCCATAGAACGTTTTTTTTTTATTTTTATTTTCTCATCATCATTATCGGCTGAACGAATTTCAATTAAATTTTGTATTCGAAAACCTACAAAAAGTAAAAATAATCTTGCATATCAACACTTTCAAAAAGTTTTTTATGAATTTAAAACCAAAATTAAAATATTTTTTTAAAATTCGAATGTTATTTCAAAATCGGGTTGATTTATTTTTTTTTTAAATATAATTTTTATCTATGTATACATATTAATAAATACTTAAAATTTTCACTCCCAAATATTTTCTTCTCGTTCCTCACTTACTTTAACTAGCTTTAATTCTTTAAACTGTACCTAATCCTTTGCTAAGAATTAAATCTTTTTCTTTTATAATTCAGTCGTCACGTAGTAAAGCCATTATTTCATCAAAGCCTTAATTAAATTAAACTGAAACTACTCGAATTTAAACATTTTAGACTAAGAGCCCACAGAAAATTTTTGGGTGTGAGTGATAGCAAAAAAAGAAGTATTGGCGTCGAAAGCTTAATTAAAGGCTATTCAAAAAATCAAAGTCTTGCAGTCCGCAACTGGGGCCTTTGTGATTAGACAGTGCATCAAAAAAAAAAAAAAAAAAAATAGGAATGCAACTTCGAGGATAATCGTGTTAGCCGAAACACCAGTGAAAAACACTGGACCAGTGAAAAACACTGGTCAAAGAAAAATTTAAGCATTTCAAAAAATATATTTTTTTTAATTTGTTACTTTCACAAAAAATATATTTCAACTCAATTGCATGCCCTTGTATACGCACCTGTATTAAAATTCTATTAATTGTTCCTACCACCTCTCCTATTAAATTAACCCTAACATTATTAAGAAGGGGTTTCGGTAATTACCTTGCTGAACCTTCATATTATTCCAAATAATAAAATTTGTCGTCATTTTTTGAGAATAAGAAAGGGCAACTACTCAAAATTATTTTGTGTACCCGTCTCGTCTACGTGTTTTTCTACCAACAAAAATGTTTACCTACACTTAAATGTATTCTGTTCATTTTTCTTCTCAAATGCCTTTCTCTTATCCAGACAAAATGTAGCCAACCTTGATAAAGAAGTATTTCATACATACAGCGATACAGCGTTCACATTTCACAATGCAATATAAAATATACATACATACACATAAAAAACTTAGGTACCTACATTTAAATACTCAACCAAAATAAACTAAAAACAGGAACAAACACACACAAAAAAAAAAGAAAACACAACAAGCAACTTGATACTCAAACACAATTTAGGGTAACATCAAGTTTAAGTATTATTCACACGAGTTCGATCAAACTGGGACGTAGAGGTACGTCCCAGTCGGTTGAAAAATTGTCATTTTTTTTTCTCTGCGTGCGATATCTATGGAACTATAGCATCTGTGGTCGTAGTTATAAAAGAGTTAATTGCTTTCTTCAAATTTCAAACTCATCAACTCGCATTGCTTTGTGTAATCAGGCTGGTAGAGCGGTACGAAGTGTACTCAAATTTGCTGTAGATCTCATAAAGATTTTGGAAACTCACGAAAATTAAACCCCCCCCCCCTGAACGAAATCCTGGATCTCCGCCTGGTATTAATACTGGTAGGTAGACCATTTAAGTTTTTAAGCATGGAAACATTTATATCGTAGGAGCCATTTTTTTAACATGTGTATATTTTTTTGCATAAAAGTACTTTTTTTTGTATATATTCTTAAGTGTTTCAAAAAACCTTCCTAGTTGTTTTCTAAGTATGTATTGAGTTTTCAACAAAAAAAAATTAAAATGTATTTTTTGAAAATCCTAAAAATATTTATACTTAGGTAAGGTTCATTACCTTAACTTTTTGTAAGCTTTTTCATGAAAAAATATGATTTAAATCAGCTTAACAGTTTTCAAGAAAATAGAAAAAAGAAATATGGTTTCTCATCCAAATGTATAGTAGGTAGGCGCATTTATATTTACTTAAAATAATTTATTAAATTTTTTTAAAAAAATCTGTGGAGCCGTATTGGAATAAAATGAGATTTTAAAGGCAGTTTCCTATATTTGTGGTTTTCAAAAAAAAACTGGGAAACGTTAAAATATTTTTTGCTGACTTAATGCTATGTTTCCACCAAAGGTTTATCTCAAATTAGATTTAATAAATCTTTTTGGTGTTTCCACCGCACAAAAAGATTTAAAAATGATTAAATTTGACAGCACCTTCAAAAATGCAAATGGCGTTTCAATTTCTCTTATGAAGTGCGAATGAGACAGAATATTTGATTCGTGTCAAACTAGATGCGAGTCTCGAATGAATCGTTCAGCACCATGTAAGAATAGGTTAGGTCGATTTGTAAAACTATTTGTCCTAGGAATATTTAACAAGATTAATTTCTAATCTTCAAGATTTACGAAATAAATTTGTATGGTAAATCTTCGAGATTTGAAGGAGATTTAAGGTAAATCTCATTAAATCTCAGATTAGCGCTAGGTGGAAATGTAGCATAATAGAAAATTTATGTACTAAAGACTGTAGCCGAACAGAAACACAGAATTGCGAGACCCATTTTTTCATCTTCCCTATCATCGTAAGAGATGTTTGATCAAAATTTCTTATATTTTTCAAGTAAAAATAAGCAGAACCTACTTAAATGTTTTTTAAACTAGAGTTTGAATTGTATGTATTGGTACTAATACTTGTATATTAATAAATATTAAAAATTGGCATACCTGCCTACCTACCAAACTTTCTTTTTGTATGCTTAGTAAACTTTATTAATAAGAATTACACTTTTAAAAAAACATCTACGATTTAAAATTTTTGTTTGCATACCTATATGTATGTATGTGCAATCCATATTCATTACTCATTACTTAAGATAACCAGAATTCTTATTTTTGAGCTCCAAGCAATTTTTTGAGTTGCTTAAGCAATTAAATGAACGACTTTCAATCTTCGTTAAATAGGTAATTCTATAACAATATAAACACCTGTTTTGATTATATAAATCAGAGAATATCAAATAAAAAGCCAATCCTCAGCTGTCAATTTGATTTGCCTACAAGCTAAAACGAACAGCTGTGATGATTAGATTTGCAAAGTATTAGTGAAAAGCAGCGAAAAACGCACACATAGAATCAACTAGTCATTCAGCACAGGTCTTGTTGTTGTTGCAATTCACATCTATTCTTCGACAGGAAAGATATTACAAATACAACAATGTAAACAAATGGGTTTTAGAGGGTGAAACGTACGAAGGATTGGCTTCTTTATTTGATATTCTCTGATATAAATTCTCTAAATTACCACGCAACTTGAACTATGTGTATGTGAAAAAACTATTTTCGATTCCTATTTCTCGAAGAGAAAAAAAGTCATAACAAATATTCATTTCTGAATTCTTAAAATTTCTCGTCGAAGGTCATTAAATTTGCAGTTAATGGTGAGGGAGGCACAGCTTCCAAAAATCAGTTCTTCATGTTTCATCAGAGCAATAAACCTGAAATATAAGTTTTCGATCTAAAAAAAAATATTTTTAGGTATGCCAAAGCTAACCCTCATTTCACCACGCATACCTACCCCCTTACCGATCATGCAAGCCTTCTCTGCTGAACATTTTTTCTAAGCTTTTGTTCTACCGCCAAGGCCAACAATAATTAAAAAAAAAAGATTTCTTAAGAAAGCAAACAAAACTATACAAACAAAAACAATACAGAAGCTTAGGCGCAGAGCAAAAGACAGATACATATATATCCACACAAATACACAACGACGACATCACACCCCACAGATCGCAGGTGCCCTCAACCGACTATGATTCTTATAGTTGAAGACAAAGACGGCTGCAGTATAGATTTAAAAAATCTGTACCTTTTCCTTTACCTTTGATAAACACTGTTGTTTCTGAGTGTGGAACTGACAAAAAGGATCGAGCAGGTGTTATACTCAAAAGGGTTGCATTGGCATACGTACATAGTTAAATTAAAATATCGTCGGCTTAGAGTGAAAAGCAATTTTCAATTCAATTCAATTTCTTTTATTGAAAATAATATATACAATCTGGCTTATAACTAACATGATACTATGATAAATTTATATTTGTTGGCACATAGGGAGCCTAACGTTATACAATGTCTTAAGTTTAACAAATTATAGATATATAAATTACATGTCAAAAAATTTAAATTAAAAGTCGGCTGACTTAATCGTCCTCAGGGTGTTCATTCCCGGTTGTCAATGGTGTTTTTGGTGTAGGTTGGGGGAAATATTGGCGTTTAGCCACGGTAGAAGGCTGATCCAATGTCAGCGTAGAAAGAGACTGCTTCCTCGTTGTCCATGATTATGTTGTCATCAAGAGTTTCCATTAAACTGAGGTACCTTGGCTCCGGATGTCGTTGTTCAGTGGAGTGGTCGATGATGTTCCGTACTAGTCTCTTCGCTGAAAGGACTAGGTATTTGTCCTGCGGGACTATGTTGGCTTCGGAAAAGAGATGTTCGTTCCTGTAGTGTTTCCGCCGCTGCCGGTCGAAGTACAGTCCTGTGCAAATTGTGTGAATCTTCCTTTCGAATACTTGAAGCTCCTTCATGGCTGTCTTCGAGATTGAAAACCAAACTGGGAAGGAGTAGCTGATGACAGGTCGTAAGAGCTGCTTGTAGATCAGTAACTTCGTTGGTTGGCTTAGTCCTTTTCTTTTCTTCATCAATGGATGTAGACGGTGAAAGGCCCAGTTGGCTTTTTTGAGTACATTTCTTAAGTGCGGGTTGAACCTTAGCAACTCATTGAACTGGACTCCCAGGTACTTCACATTCTTTTTGGCAGCTATGGTGGATCCGTCAGGGAGTCTCAAGACCAGATTTCTGCAGTTGTCTGCGGTGCGAATACCTCTACCAGTTGAAGGCCTCCTGAAGCAGACAAGTTCCGACTTGGAAGTGTTGATTCGGATGCCCCATTTCGTGTAGAATTTGAAGAGCCTGTTGATGTGGGCTTCTACTTTTCGGACAGCGATAAACGGTGAAATTGATGATGCACAGGTGAGCGAGTCGTCAGCATATAACAGGTTCTCGCATCCAATTGGGGCAGGTTGGTCGGATGTCATCAGGCTGTAGAGAAAAGGCCTAAGTTTTGAACCTTGGACGACTCCGGCTCTGATACTCTTCATGTTTGACTTACAGTAGTCTAGTTGTACGAAAAATTTCCTGAAAGAAAGAAAAGAAAAAAGAATTTTTATTAGTGGCGGTGGTACCTGTAATAGATGAAGTTTATGTGTTAGGCCTTCTATCCAAACGCTATCGAATGCTTTTTCGACATCCAGAAAGCATCCACGGTGACACGATGACTGTTGAGGGAGGTGGTGATATCGTGTTGGAACTTCAGCAGCGGATGCAGTATTTAATGCTTTTCTCGAAAGCCAAACTGCATGTCAGGGATTTTTGAGTTTTCATTGCAGAATTTCTTCAGTCTCTGGAGGATTACTTCTTCCAGTAATTTGCTGATATTGTTGAGAAGTGATATTGGCCTGTAGTTGGATATTTGGTTGGAAGCACCTTTCTTCGGGATTGCCACAATCTTCGCTGTTTTCCACGTCTGGGGGAAGTAGCAGTTGTTGGTGCAGGTGTTTAGGATGATTGTGAGGAAGATCATTACTGCTTGTAAAAACCTTTACAGGATGTAATTGGAAACACCATCTGGTCCAGATGATTTTTTACCTCCTCTAAATTTTATAGATGTGGACTTTCGGTGGGATCACTTGCTGGATTGGTCATCGAAACTGATTATATCCGGATTTGGCTGTAGGGTCTGCTGAATTGTAGGAAGGTTGGGTCAGTAGGTGGGTTCGGTGTGAAGCTTCCTTCGAAGTAGGTGGCGAACGCTTCCACCTTGTCCTGGACTAAGATTGCTTCAATGTTGTTGCTGATAATGGATTCTGATATCTGTGGCTGCTTTTCGATGATCCTATTGATGTTTTTGAAGGCATCAGGTCCTGGCTTAATTGCTTGCAATCTTCGGCCGCTTTTGCTTCTCCAGGGCTTCAGATACGGCAGGTTCGAGGTTGTCAATAGCTGCATCGATTTCAGTATCCAGCAGATTCCTGTTTGAAGGTGGAAGAGTTTTGTTGTCTTCGATGTCCCTGTGAAGTCTTTCAATATCCAGTCGTTTTGAAGTTGATAAAGTTCTCCGGGGCTTCTGTTGTTAGGAGTATGGGTTGGTTGAGGTTGATAGACAGTTGAACAGCTTCGTGGTCCGAGTCGCTTTGTACAACAGATATAATTCCGGATTTCCGGAAGAATATGTACAAGGTTCAAGGAGGCCAGGAAGAAGTCCAGCGTTGATGGCGTTCTAGGGAAGGTGGGCCTCGCCTTGGATATAACCACCAGAAAATGTTAATTGCTGTTCAGTTCCATCCAACCTACAATTGCTTTGCCTTCGCTGCTGATTTTGGAGTCCAACCATAGGTGATGTCTCGCATTGAATTCACCTCCAATGATGCCATAGGTGCTTTGCTTCAGGATGCTGTTGAGGATGAGCTATGTATGTTCCTTGCAGAGGATGCGCACTTGAAGTATGTCCTGATGACTGTAAGGGTCTCACCTCTTCCTAGGGTAATCGTGATGGCGGAAGAGTGAAAATCAGCTAACACCTATTTTGCATTTTTTACAAAAAAAGATTTAAATAAAACCAAAATTACATTAATTATTTTTCAGCATTCTTTTTTGCTAAATTCGCTTAAATTGAAAAGATTTGATAGATTTTTGTATTTTAAGCAATTTTTGAAGTAGTCTTTAATGACAAAAAAAAATGTGGAGTTAGCCTATTTACACTCTATAGGGATGGCCACGATACCAAACACGAGACTTTTATTGGTATCGTCTCGGTATCGTATATTTATGAGGACTATTTTGATTCATGGTTGCCATGACAAATTATATATTTTTGGCGAATTTCATGAGTGTAAGAGTTTTTTCGTGGGTGTTATGGTTAACATTCTACACTTGCCCCTCCACCTTAAAAAAAACACCCTTTGACCATGGATATTTTTAGGGACTCTCTTGATTCTTAGTTCCTATGACAAATGAAACATTCATTCCAAGTTTCATCAACATACCGTTATTTTCAAAGGGTTTTCGGTAATATTTTACCTGTTGTACCTGAAAAAAAGTCATTAATACATAAAAAGGACTATAACTTCTTTTTGGGTGATTGTATCATTTTGAATTTGATTTCATTAGATTCAACGTTAAAAACTACCCTTAGAGCATGTATCATATGATCAGGTTTTACCCAAACAAATATTTTAGTTTGATAGACCTCCAAATTTTCCCCGTCTGCACCTCTTCAAATGCATCTACACAAAAAGCCAATGCGGGGATTTTGGGGGACTTTGGATATGTTATAGAGGTTGCAATTCTGCGTCGATTCCAATTTTAATATTTCATGAATTAATTTTTTCAACCTCGGAACCTATTTTTCCTGGCCTATAGGAGCTGTTCTGCTGAACCTCTTTTTTCAATCCATCCTTCGAGAAGTATCTGTGAACTATGAAAATATAATTCTTTGTGGTGATTTTAACGCTGACCTGTTCCTCAACGATACTAGAGCCAACCAACTGATTGATGAGATTGCTGCTACTGGCCTCGCTGTGACTAACTCTCATGCCACCCGTTTCGGTCCCAACTCCGCTCCTAGTTTACTTGATTTGATGATTGTGTCCGATCTATATAATGTTCTTCTAGTGGATCAACTATCGCTCGAAGGTATATCTGATCATGATATGATCTTTTGTACCTACAACCTTGACTTTTCGCGGATCGCTTCTTCATCTACATTTCAATTCCGTGACTTTAGCGCTATCAACTTTAATGCTTTATTATCCGACGCTGATACTATTCCGTGGGGTTTATGCTACAGTTTGTATGATGTTAATGATAAAGCAAATTTGTTTCAATATCTACTACTCGAACTGTACGAAAAACACGTTCCATTGAAGACAGTTCTGATTCGCAATAAAAATTGTCCGTGGTTCACGTCTGAAGTACTTAGATCAATTAAGAACCGACAAAAATTGTATTCGATATGGAAGCATAACCAAACCCCTATAAACTGGGAGATTTTCTGTCGTGCTCGTAATCTTTCAACTTTCATTACTCGAAGAGCTAAAAAAAGATTTTTTATGTCAAAGTTAAGTACAAATCAGACCTCTCGTAAGCTTTGGAATGGTTTGCGTTCTGTTGGAGTTGGTAGAAAGGAGTTTGTTGATATTTTTCCGGACCCAAATGATCTGAACAATGCTTTTACATCAGATAACTTACAGGTTTCTAACTTTGCACCTATCAATAATATTATATATAGTGGAAATGAATTTGATTTTGAAGTTGTCTCTGAGTATGAAGTAGTTATGAGCATAAATACTCTCAAGTCTAATTCGATAGGTGAAGATGGAGTTCCCATTAAATTTATCAAAATTGTACTACCTCAAATCATTTCAACTCTTACACATATTATAAATTTTTGTATTACTTGCTCATCGTTTCCTGATTGCTGGAAGCTTGCAAAAGTAATCCCTGTACCTAAAAAGCCTCACCCATCATCTTGTGCTGATTTTAGGCCTATAAGCATCCTTCCCTGCCTGTCAAAGGTCTTTGAGAAGATTCTGGCAAGTCAAATATCTAGCCACGTCAGTCACAATAATTTGTTTTCTTTAGTTCAATCGGGTTTTCGCCCTTACCATAGCTGTTCTACAGCAATGGTGAAAGTACTTGACGATATTAGAGTTCAGTACGATCAAGATAAATTGACTATTTTGTGTTTGCTTGACTTCTCAAAAGCTTTTGACAGAGTAAATCACGGAATCCTGTTTAAAAAACTTAGTTTTTACTTTGGTTTTAGTAGAAGATCTGTATGTTTAATTAAAAACTACCTTCTACATCGTAGTCAAAGAGTTAAAGTTGGTGATACATTCTCTGGATCATTGAATTTGCTTGCAGGTGTGCCTCAGGGCTCAATTCTGGGCCCTTTGTTGTTCTGCATGTTTATCAATGATCTCCCCCAAGTGTGTCATAATGTCATGTTGCATCTTTATGCTGACGATGTTCAAGTGTATCTATCTCGCCCATTTAATTTATTAGAAGACCTAATTTGTAGATTCAATGAAGATCTTTTTGAGATCTGCAATTGGAGCCTATGCAATGGACTTACTTTAAATCCTGCCAAATCGCAAATAATTGCAATTTCTAAAAAGAAATTTGATGTTACAATCCTTCCTCCTGTCTTTATATCACGTTTCGAACTAAATTTTGTAGATAGTGTCATGAATCTAGGCTTCAAAATAAATCGGAACCTTTCTGCTAATGATCATATTAACCTCTCAGTCGGCCGTATCTATGGTGGTCTCCGAAAATTAAACCTCTTCTCTAACCTTACTCCTATAGATACTAGGCTGAGACTTGTTAAATCCCTGTTACTACCTATCATTGATTATGCTGCTGTAGTTTACTGTAAACCAGATTCGCACTCACTGCATAAACTATCTGTTGCTTTTAATGACATGGTTAGGTATGTTTATGGTTTGCGAAGGTTTGACCATGTTTCTCAATATCATCAACGTGTTCTTGGATGCTCGTTTATGCAATTTCTTGATTCTAGATGTTGCTTATTTCTGCACAAGATAATTCAAAGAAAAGCACCATCATATCCATTTGACAAGCTCCGCTTCGCGCAGTCTACCCGAACCTTGAATCTCACTACACACGCATCAAAATATTTCAATTCTTCGAGACTTTTTTTTTTATATGCCATCAGACTTTGGAACTCCCTACCTGTAACGGTAAGACAAATAATAGGAACTAATCATTTCAAAAAAGCATTATTTCTTAATTTTGATTAGAAATTAAAATGGAAACAGCAATTTGAAAGAAAAATAATAGATTAAATTCTCGATTTTAATTATATATGTATATATGTATATATATAAAAAAAAAAAAAAAAAAAAATATGTATAGTATTAAATTCCTTTTTTCATCTCCAGGTTTTTATTATTATTATTACATTATTGCTTAAATTTTTGCCTATAACCTACTTCTAATTTATAAACTTTTAGTGATAGTTTTCTTCCAATCCGATCTAAATTGTATTAATTTTAAGTACTATAAAAGACTATGTCTTACTCGTACGCCATAATAAATTAAATTGAAATTGAAAAAAAAAAAATGCTAGATTTGCCCCTTAAGCAACGATCAAGTCAGTGCTCTTTTTTGTTTTACTTTGCTTTACCGGTTGTTGACTGTTGAGTAGGTATCTACGTTTTTTTGTCAGAGGCTTGCAACGATGAACAAAAAATATGAATTGTAATTGTATGCATGTATAGGATATAATTTGTGGCGTTGAGGGTTGGTAGAGAAAGATTTTTTTTATGTGGCGGAGATATTTCTGATGGTGGAAAAATATGTGATGTAATTGTATCCATTGTATAATTTGTGGCCTTGTGGGTAGGTAGAGAAAGATTTTTTTTGTGGCGGAGATATTTCTCATGGTGGAAAAAATAATAGATGTTTTTTGTTCTTTTCGTATTTTTTTCGAGCTGAAAATTTTTTGATAATGTCTGTAGGTATGTATGTATGCTTGTAATTTTTTCGCAGCATCTTTATTCTAAAAGCACATACCACAAATAATCATATGTTTATTTGTGCTAAAAGTTAAAAACTTGCAATTATACCTAATATCTTTCAGCTCCGGATCTTCAGTTTTTCCGAACCGGGGAAAAACTTAATTTTGGCACCCTTCCAGTTTTTGAGTTAAACGAAGAAACGGCATACTTAATTGAATTTTTCGTAACCAGGAGGGTAAGAATTTTTAATGAATTTGGACTATTCAGCAGCTTTCATACTTTATTTATGTTAGATTAGTCAATAGACAATGCTTGACAAAGCCAATTTGAAAAATTCAGCAGCCGAAAATTAAAGATATTGCACAAAAAGTAAACAAAAATTGTTCTGAGTGTACGTAGTTCGAAATAAATTTAAGTTTAAATGGTGAAATGGTAGACAAAAACTGTGTTAAGGGCTGACGGAGAAATACAGTTTGAAAATCCAAATCTCCTTATTGTTTTTAAGGCACACGGATTTGGCAACCCTAGAATACCCAACTTTCCACATAAAAAGACTTTTCCTATTTCAATTATTGAACTACCTTACCAATGATCATTGAAAAAGTAAAAGTCTTTTTTTGTGGAAAGTTGGGCCTATTTTAAATTTTTTTTTGACTAGAAATATTAGTTAGGTCATGAGCCTTATTTATCCATCAAAAAAATAAATCATTTTGGTTTCTAAACCTCTTAAAATCAGTCATTACAATTTTCAATGATGAGTTTCAATGATAGCTATAACTGGTGCCTAACGCGTTCTCATCCACCATTAGCAGTGTGCATGCCTCTGCACCATACACTGACTGAGATTATAAGCGTCTTATACAGGGACAGTTTAGTTGCTCGAGAGAGGGCTTTGCTTCTCAATTGCCTTCTTAGCCCAAAGAAACAGCGATTGTCAAGAGTAATTCTTCGTTTGATCTCAGCACTGGTATCGTTCGCTGAGTTTATAGCGGATCCTAGGTAGACAAATGGCGTTTTTCTTTTTTCACTCTGAGCATAGCTCTGAGCAGAGGCTGAGCGATCAGAGCAGAGCTCCGAGCAGATTATGATCAGATTCCTCAGATATAATTATGAAATACACTTGAGCACTGAACTGTCATTTCATAGGTGTTTTTGGTAAATTTCGTGAAATTGACTGTCCAGAGAATCCATTTTAAATTATGTATCACTTAAAACATGACTTCGCTCAGCGTTTCGCTCGATTCGCCTGGTCATTTAATCCTGAGCTAATTGGGCAAGCTCTGAGCTAGCTCCGATGGAAAAAAGAAACACACTTTGTATGCTCTGATATGTCTGATCTAAAAAAGAAACATAGAATTTTTGTTTGACAGTTCCGTGATCTGCTCTGAGTTAAAAAAGAAAAATGCCAAAAGTCTCTGACCACCTCAAAATTATAGCTGTCTATATTGACGTTCTGTCCGAGACGTCGGTGTTGGGTGTCCTTTCTTGTTGACAGCATATATTTAGTTTTGCTTTCATTCACCGTAAGACCCATCTTCTTGGCTTCCTTCTCAATGCTCACAAAAGCACCACTGACATCACGCTTTGTTCGTCCGATTATGTCAATGTCGTCAGCGTAAGCGAGTAATTGGACGGACTTTTGAAAGATTGTGCCTCTAGTGTTGACGTGAGAGTTTTGCACTATTCTTTCAAGAACGATGATGAAGAAGTCGCATGACAGCGCGTCGCCTTGCCTAAAACCTTTTTGACATCAAAGGTGTCGGTGAGGTCTTTGCCGACCTTGATAGAGCAGCGTGCATTCTCCATCGTCATCCTGCATAAACGGACGAGTTTGGCAGGGATGCCAAAACTAGACATTGCTCTATATAGCTCGTCTCTATAGATGCTTTCATACGCGGCCTTAAAATCCATAAAAAGATGGTGGGTATCGATTTGAAACTCCTGGGTTTTCTCCAAGATCTGCCGTAGTGCGAATATTTGGTAGATGGTGGACTTCCCTGGCCTAAAGCCACACTGATATGGACCTATCACAAAGTAAGGCAGAGAAGATCTTGCAGGCGATATTTATAAGACTGATGCCTCTGTAGTTAGTGCAGTCCAGAGGATCGCCTTTCTTGAGAATCGGGCAAACAATGCTGAGGTTCCATTCATCGGGCATGCTTTCCTCCGACCATATTTTACAGATGAGCTGGTGCATGCTCCTAACCAATTCATCGACAGCCGCTTTGAATAGCTCAGCCGCAAGGCCATCAGCTCCAGCAGCTTTATTGGACTTAAGTTAAGATATGGCTATCCTCACTTCGTCAAGATCGGGTGGACGGAATTGTTGGCCTACGTCGTCCAGGTTGAATGGTGCAATTTGCATGGTAGCGGAATTAGGTTCGTCATCGCCGTTATACAATTTGCAGAAATGATTTTTCCATATCCTCAGCACCGACTGCGATTCCACCACGATGTTCCCCTGATCGTCTTTGCAGGCTTAGGTTCGGGCCTTGTAACCTTGGGAGGTTCTTTTTACTTTTTGGTAAAATTTCCGAACTTCATTCCTGCAGTGGCATCCCTCTAATTCCTCGATCGCGCGCTTCTCATGCTTTTTTCTTCTAAGAAGCTTGTGTTCCTCTCTCCTCTTCTGCCTCGTAGAGCTCGCGAGCAGCTCTGGTCCTTCTATGCAGCGCCGCTTTGTATGCCTGTTGTTTGGCTGCATGTACTTGCCGACATTCTTCGTCGAACCAGGGGTTTCGCTGTGGTGGTCGTGCGAAGCCCAGCACGTCAGAGGCGGCGTCTCTGATGGCTTCCTGGCAGTTTTTCCACTGGTTCTCGATGTTTGCAGTTGGCGGCAAAGGACTAGTTAAGAGGGCGCGAGAGACTCGATCGGAGAAGGACCTGGCGATTTCTTGCGACTGTAGCCGTCCAAAGTCGAAATTCCTCACAGTATTTCCCTGTTTTGGCTTTGGTCTGGATATCCGTAGCATTACCTTTGCTACAACGAGGTAGTGGTCCGAGTCAACGTTGGCTCCTCGGAACGTTCGGACATCCTTAATACTGGAGGAGTGCCTTGCGTCGATCGCAATGTGGTCAATTTGGTTGGCGGTTGATTGACCAGGAATTCTCCATGCCCCTTATGTATATCAAGATGCGGGAACTGCGTACTAGCTACCACAACGTTTCGCCCCGCAGCAAAGTCGATTAGCCTGAGTCCGTTATCGGAGGTGGTGTCATGCAGGCTATATCTTCCGATTGTGTCACCAAAGACGTCTTCTTTTCCTAAGCTTGGCATTAAAATCACCCAAGACTATTTTAATGTCATAGCTAGGGCATTGCTCATATGTCTTGTCCAGGAGTTCGTAGAAATCATCCTTGGTGTCGTCATCTTTCTCCTCTGTCGTCATCTTTCTTCTCTGTGTGCATGCGCGCATATGAGGCTAATGTTGGTGAACTTAACCTTGATGCGAATTGTCTTGAGGTGCTCGTTCACATTGTTATGTAATTTTTATTTTCATGGCGCAGGTCAGTGAAACCATCTGAATAATTAAACTGCCTACCTCGCGGTGGAATTCCACGTTATTTATACGGCCGGTGGCGGCCAAGACTATCCAGCCCAAAGGGCTTATTTGGAGGTTCATGCGAACCCCATGTTAAAAAAACCTGTAAAAGTAAATTATGTAGTTAGGAAACTTACCTCCTTGGTGACTGGTGGAACTTTAAAAAACTTTAAAACTTTAAAACATTTTGGCTTCTGACTGGTCGTAAGAAAAAACTGACTATCACTTTATTTTTAACTTCACTATTTATACCTTAAAATACCTTAAATTCTATCCCTACTTAACTATAAAACTTCTATAATTGTTTATTTGACAATTCATAATCTAGGTTATTAATAAATGACTATACTATAATACTTGGAATGCTAGATGAGCATTTCCCAATCTAAATCTAGTTCCTACACAAAATCTTTTCTGCTTTCGTCGTCCGATCGGTTTCCAGCGGTTATCGCACCTTCTGTTGGCCCAGTTTACCATAATGTTCTTACTGTTGTGTCATCGGTCGATTACCCACCAGCGAATGCTTCCTTTTGCTGGGGTTGCATTTTGCTTCGGTTGCTTTGCCCATGTGCTGCGGTTGTTTGTAAACAAAACGATCGCGTACCATTTTTGCTGAGTATAGCAAATCGATTTGTTTACTACTCTGCTTGGCTGTGGCTGACCTTGGTATTGGGTTACGATATTAAACAATATCATTGCTGAATGGCTTTTTGTATTTGATTTTTTGGGTATGGTCATGGTTATGTGTTACTATAGTTATATTTATGGTCACATAACACCTCCCCTCTCCAGAAAAGTGCACATTTTTGTTTGGAAGAGACAAAAATTGCGTTAAGTGTTGCAGTGGATTATTGCGGTCCCATAAAAAATTATATAAATAAATATCTTCGTTATTGATGATTTCTATCGGTATGGATGAACTGTCTCTTAATGCTTTTTTTTTGTTTTTTGTGTAGATTTGTTTCTTGAAGATTTGTTTCTTGTTTCTGCTCTTCTTCTGCTGATTTCCCCTCGGGTTGTATTCTGCTTCTTCCGTAGACGTATTTGCTGGTGGTTGTGTTGATGAATGGTATGGATTTTGTGTGCGGAACAAAATATGTTTCTTTACTTTTAAAAGAAAATTGATAATGATATTTACGTTAAATTATTTTTAAGATTTAATTTGGTGCTTAAGAATAGTTGTTTTAAGTATTTCAGTAAAAATTACAACGTTATGATCAAATAAAGTCTATTTATAAACACCAATTACAATTACTATCTATATGTTATATGTAATTAACTAAAGAAATATATATATGTATCGTTGTACTTTGTATATTTATAGGTACTGTATAATGGATTTGAATTATATGGTTTGTTTTCTTATCATTACTCATATAGAATTTTTGAAGTATTATGACTATGACTTAAATTGTTACATTTGACTTTACTAGAAAAAAAATTAGTTGCTAAGAAGGTATTCATTCTTTTAAGTTGATTTTATATACATTTTTTATATTTCATTTTATTTATGATATGATTTTTTTTTATTTGATTTAATTATGTTTTTACTATTATATTTTTTTTTATACATTTTTATGAGAGTAATTTAATTTAATTTTTAATGAAGGTAGGTATGATATTTATTTGTATAAATTTAATAGGATTTCTTATCATCCAAAATTTTTTTTTTAAATAAAACTCAGATTCTTGTATAAAATATTTATTATGTCTGATTTTGTTATTATTTTTTTTTTTCGAGTAGTATGGCTAAAATTGACTAAAATTACATTATTAAAAGAAAAAAAAAATTGTATGTGTTTAAGTTGTACGACTAATAATATATGACATTGCAAGGAATTTTTATTTGTATTTTTATTACTTTTACAATACGTATTTGTTTTATTTTGCGATTCGATTATTATTATTACTTCTTATTTTTTATAGATTACCATATTATTGTATTTCTTTTTTTTCAAAGTTTGTTGTTTGTTTTCTTTTTATATTTAAAATCTCTTTTTTTTATAATATTGCTATTAGACTAAGAGCCCACAGCAGATTTTGGGTGTGAACGATAGCGAAAAAAGAAGTACAGGCGTCGAAAGTTCCATTAAAGACTATTAAAAAAATCAAAGTCTTGCAGTCCACAACTGGGGCCTTTGCGAGAAACAGTGCATCGAAAAAAAAATATGAATGCAATTTCGAGGAAAGTCGTGTTAGCCGAAATTGGTTTTCACCCTTTCCTAGATAAGCTCCTCTGATCACATATCACGGAATCTGAGATCATTTGAGTGTATAGTTCGCTCTTCCGGACCGTTTAAAAAATTCAAAATTCTAAGTGAAAAACGGTTTTTTTAAACAGTCTGGCAGGGCGAATTAAACACTCAAATGATCTCAAATTCCGTGACATGGGATCCGCGGAGCTTATCTAGGGAGGGGTGAAAACCAATTTCGGATAACACGATTTTCCTCGAAGTTGCATTCATATTTTTTTTCGATGCACTGTTTCTCGCAAAGGCCCCAGTTGTGGACTGCAAGACTTTGATTTTTTTAATAGTCTTTAATGAAGCTTTCGACGCCTATACTTCTTTTTTTGCTATCGTTCACACCTAAAATCTGCTGTGGGCTCTCGGTCTATATATGTATGTTCATATTTTTGGTGTATCATTAGTTTTATGTATGTGTGTATTTATGTTTATGGTATTGGTATTTTCATGTGTGTGTGTCCGTATTTTTTGTGTTTTGGTTTATTTTTTTTTTTTTTTTTTTTTAAGTTGGGGTTCTTATTATATTTTTTTGCGTACCCTCTTTTGTTTTTACTATTATTTTTTTTTTTTTTATATGGGGCTCTCTATCTCCCTCTTTTCATGTTCTTATCTTATTTTTTGAATTGGGGCGCTTTATCTCCCTCTTTTGTTTTATTTTGTATTTTTTTTAAATTGGGGCTCTATATCTCCCTCTTTTCATAATGTTTGTTATTATTTGTACTTTAAAATTCGACAATTGTTTATTATATATTTTCGTCTTCGGTATCGTAGTAATGCTTAAGACGATTATTGTGTATCGTCACACGTTTTTTCTTAATTAGAACCACACTGTTTGTTGGGCTGATGATTTCTACTACTTGGTATGGGCCTTTCCATATTTCAGACAGTTTGTGTTGTCTATTTTCGTTTTTTACTAAAACCTTGTCTCCCATATGGAATGTCTTTGGTTTTATGCCTTGGTCGTAGTAGTTCTTTGAATTCCTTTTGCTATTTATGAGATTTCTCCTAGCAAGAGTGTATATTTTTTGAAGTTTGTGTCTTAAGGTATAGTAGTAATTCTCGTGATCATACACTGGTTCTGGTTCTCTTTTTAAGTTTGAAGGTATATCTGCGGTGAAACCAAAAAGACAATCCATTGGAGTGAGTTTTGTCCCCCCATGAACGCTGTTGTTGTAGACGAATGCCGCTGTTCTTAGGTACTGGTCCCAAGACCTTGGATTTTCATCGCAAATCGTTTGCAAATATTCTACTAAAGGCCTGTGAGCTCTTTCCAACGCTCCATTTGACTGGGGATGGTATGCGGTGGTCTGGAGTTTTTCTATTTTCAAAAGCTTGCATACTTGTTTAAATAGTTTACTTAAGAAGTTGGTTCCCTGGTCGGTTACCAGTCGCTTAGGTATTCTGTATCTCGTTATGAGTTGTTCATAAAATATATGGGCGACTGTTTCTGCCTCTTGATTGGGTATTGGGTAAAAATCTACAAATTTTGTAAGATTATCTTGAAAAGTTAATATGTACTTATTTCCTATATGTGACTCTTGGAGTGGCCCTACTATATCTAAGTAAACTTTATCAAACGGTGTTTGACAGGTATCTGTTATTACCATTGGCATCTTAGCCTCTGGGCTCACTTTCATTTTTTGGCATTTTGGACATCGTCGTATATACCTTGAGATGTCCCTGAACATATTAGGCCATCTATATTTCTTTCGAATACGTTTGTATGTATTTATTACACCTTGGTGACCACCGAAAGGTGAGTCGTGATAGTCTTCAAGTATGGTTCGTATGTCATCTGGGTTAGAGATTTTTTCTCGAACGTCTTTCAAACTGTTATTTGGAGTTGGAATAGTTTGTTCTTCCTCTTCGTCATTTATTTTTTGCGGATCTTCTGTCGGTTTGTGGGCGTTGTTTTTGTCTTTGTCTATGTTCTTGTCAGCGTTTTGTCTTGCGCGTTGTGCTCTTGTCACTGCTAAACATGTTGTATTCTTGTATGGTGGGTTTTGCGCTTCTTTTTTTCTTGTTTGTTCAGTTACTGTCTCGTCCCTTGGGATCCTACTTAATGCGTCTGCATTATTGTTCTTTCTTCCTGGCTTATATTTCAGTGTACAGTCGTACTCAGATAGCTTATGATGAAATCTGATAAGTCTTGACGTGGGATCTATTGTTCTAAAATTACCTGTTAATGGTTCGTGGTCCGTGTATACAGTAAATTTTCGCCCTAGTAAATAACATCGGTAGTTTTTAGTGGCCCAAACTATAGCTAGCATTTCCTTCTCACTAGTGGAGTAATTGCGTTCAGCTTTGTTTAGTGTACGGCTAGCGTACGCAATCGGTTTGTCTTTTCCTAACTTTCCTTGAGATAGGACCGCTCCTATAGCTTCATCACTGGCATCTGTCGTAAGTATGAACGGTTCATTAAAATCAGGGTAAATCAGTAAAGGAGGGGATACTAGAAGATCTTTGATTTTCTGAAAGGCTTCTTGACATTTTTCTGTCCACTTGAATTTTGTATCTCTTCGTGTTAAGTTGGTCAAAGGTCGAGCAATCCTCGAAAAATCTGGAATGAATTTTCTATAGTAATTGGCGAGACCTAGAAAAGATTGAGTTTGTTTAACTGTTCGAGGTACAGGAAAATTTTGTACGCAACTAGTTTTTCCTGGATCGGGATGCGCTCCCTCTGCGGAACACTTATGTCCCAAATACACAACTTCTCGGCGGAGGAATTGACATTTCTCTACATTTAGTTTCAAATTATGCTCCCGCAGTCTGTCAAATACTAATTGGAATTTTCTATTATGGTCTTCTATATTTTTGCCATAAACGACAATGTCGTCGAGATATACGAAACATTCCAGACCTTGCAAACCCGTTAAAATATAATTCATTAAGCGTTGAAACGTAGCGGGGGCTCCCTTGAGTCCAAAAGGCATACGTTTAAATTCATAATGGCCGTAGGCCGTACTGAAAGCGGTCTTTGTTCTGTCTTTTGGGTCAACCAGAACTTGGTGGCACCCGCTAGCTAAGTCAAGGGTAGTGAAATACCTAGCGTGACCTAATTGGTCAAGAATATCCTCTATTCGGGCTAATCGCCAACTGTACATTCGTTTAATTTACGGAAATCAACTACAACTCTCCATCGCACTTCGCCATCTGGTCCTGCTTTTTTGGGTACTACTAAAAGTGGCGAATTCCAAGGACTTTTGCTTGGTTGTACGATATCATTTTCGAGCATCTCGGCGAGCTGTTCGTTGATTATACCTCTTTGTTTTTCTGGTAGCCTGTACATTTTTGTATTAATGGGTGCCTGGTCTTGTTTGATCGGTATCTCATGTCGCATGGTCGTAGTGTGAGATAGTATGTCTCCAGGTAAGAAAAATATGTCATTGTATTGTGTGCAGAGGTCCGTTATTGCACTTCTTTCCTCTCGTTGAGCGTGTCATCTTTGTTTAATTGTATCTTTAAGGTTTCTATTCTTGTGTTTCTATAGTCGGTGTCAGTTCTAGTGTAATAGCATGATACTGTATTTGGATGGTACTCTTTGGATTTGCCATCGAGGTTTATAATTTCGTATTCATTCAAATTTGTGAGCTCTAGGCTAATGCATCTTAACTTACCATCTTGTTGAAGTGTGTTTATTATGGGTACTCTAATACTAGCTTGTCCAATTGGCAATAAACAATTTCCTAAGAATATCCCGTTTTCTATTTGTTTAGATAAACAGATCATGGGTTCTTTACATTTTACAGGAAGTTCTATTATTGTTTTTGTCCTGGAAGGTATTCTTAATTCCTGATCTAAAGTTAAACTAATGGTTTTTGTGTTTTTATTATTAGTAATGTTTTCTAGATTTAAGTTTTGTCCCTCTTTCCTAGTTTGGTGAGGTGTGCTAATTAATATTAATGTGTGTATTAACGTATATAGTAATGTAATGGTTGCTTGATATATTTCTTGCACCGTATGGTTGATTCTATTTAGTATTTGTGGTTCTATTATTTGAGACAATTTATCTTTTAACGTTTGTTCATTTTCCATAGAGTTTAGTGTTAGCTGGCAAGAGCCAATAGTGGTTTCATTGTGTGAATCTGCAGGGTGCAGTATTGTTTGAGTATTAACTTTATTATATTCTGCGTCTGCAGTATGTAGTTGTTGGCTCTGATGACCATTGTTTTTATTATCTGATATATTTATATTTCTAATTTTTTTGAATTCCTCTTCTATTTTCTCGAAGTTATTTCCGTTATTTGAAGGTTTAGCCTATTGAATAGACCGGAAAATGAGGGGTATAAAGGAACAATTACGTGCAAGGGTTTTTATTATTGAATATGTTCGTTTGGCCCATAAGCATGATTAAAACCGAAAATGCTACTAAATTCACCCATGCGTTTCTGAGAGAATGGTCACACTGGCCACTTTCCAGTATTTTTGGTATAACTTGAAAACTAAGCCGAATTTGACAATTTTATATATAATACTTTTTGTTCAAAATTAAATTTTCTATTGGAATGGATATTTCAAAAAAATTTACGAAAAAATTTAAGCAGGAAAAGCTAACAAAAACCAACCTAAAAAAAATCAAAAAATCAAGGATATCTAAATTTTTTTATAAATTGTGCATAACTTTTTTTGAAGCAAAGATAGGGTCAATACATGCAGAGAAAAAATAAAGTAGAGACTTGAGGCCATAATATGGCATGTTCAAAAATTAATATTTGTTCAAAATTGACAGAGATATTTCCGTTCAAACCTTATCATTTCTTATAATTGTTCGCAGTTTTGGCCCGAAAGTCCCTTTTTCGGTACAATATGGCAAATTTCACTTTCGTAAAAATGTCCGAAATAAAAATTTCGATATAATTTGACATAAGAACTATAGAGAATTTATAAAACGATATAAGTTCGCAATTTCGTTTTTCGGCTGTTTTTTAATGCTTTCAGACCTACAGACCGAACGGCTGGTCCGATTAACATAATATTTGGTACTAGTTACTAGGAACGTTAAATTTGTCATAAAGTACCAAAAAATAGGCTTTCGGGCAAAAACTGTGAAAAATGATAAGAAATGGTAAAGTTTGAATGAATATATCTCTGTCAATTTTCAAATAATATGGCTTTTTTAACATGTCATATTAAAGCCAAAAGACTCCAATTTACTTTGTTTACGCGTGTCTTGAGCGTATATTTGCTCCAAAAAAAGTTATGCGCAATTTAGAAAAAAAATTCAAAATCTTTGATTTTTCGATTTTTTTTATGTTGGTTTTTGTTTACTTTTCCTGCCCAAATTTTTTTAAGAAATTTTCCAAACTATTCATTTCGATAGAAAATTTAATTTTGAACAAAAAGTGTTATATGTAAAATTGTCAAATTCGGCTTAGTTTTCGAGTTATACCAAAAATACTGGAAAGTGGCCAGTGTGACCATTCTCTCAGAAATGCATGAATGAATTTAGTAGCATTTTCGGTTTTAAGCATGCTTATTGGCCAAACAAACATATTCAATAATAAAAACTCTTGCACGTAATTGTTCCTTTTTAAAAGGTCTATTCAATAGGCTAGTTTCTTATTCCTCTTTCTCTGTCTGAGCTTATGTTTTGTATGCTTATCAGAACCTCGGCTCATTGAAGATTTCTGTAGCTCAACAGTCTCGTCAGCCACAACGTGTCGTTGCCCGATGTCTCTCTGTTTCACTTTTCGAGGCGGATCTTGGGACATTGGTAATTGCAAATCGTTAGTTGTATTCAAAGAATCTAAATTTTTAGAAAGTGCACTTTCAGAATTATTGTCTAGGCCGGTCGCATTGTCACGCCGCAAAATACATTCATCTTTGAGTGAAATCTTTTCATAATTTAGTGAGGTTTTTTCTGAATTACCTTCCATCTTTTCGATGTGGTTTTTCTGATGAGAATGGTTTGTTTCGTTTGGGTTATTCACATGCGAGTGAGCCCTTGTGAAACAGCTTCCATTGTGCGAAATGGACAACCCATTCTTTTCGGTTATATCGGATTCTAGCAATGGGACACTGTATACCTCTTCTACCTGTTTACCTGTGTTACTTTCGTGTATTTGCGAAAACGTTAATAACTTGTTAGGGCCATCTACATTACAGTATTTCTCCATGAAATTATACCCTAGAATTCCATCACCTGGGATGGCTAGGTCATTTTCTATAACTTGAAATTCACATGTGGGTAGTGTTGGTAATTCAATTGTTCCTATACATTCTCCTAATGTATAACCGAAACCACTAGGTGTGTTAATGGTTAACTTCTTTTTAGTGTTTATATATGTTTTACCTTCTAGTGCTTCCTTTTTTAGGAGACTAACCTCTGAGCCGGTGTCTACCAATAAACGTGTTGTTTTGGTTCTTCCGATTCCTATTCCTATTTCTATTGAAGGTAATGTTATCTTTTTATTTAATATAAGTCGTTCTGAGTCCGTGGCAGGATCAGATTTTTCTGGCTCTTGGCACTTACTTTGGGATTGCCCTAAATTTTCCTTAATACTATTTAGAGTCGAGCCGGGGATCTTTCGGTCGACTAATTGGAGTTTCCCGACTGGGTACTCTCCCACTTACTTTTGAATGTGCATTCATTGATCGTGTGTGTATTTCTGCCACACCAATCACATAGCGTTTCCATATGGAACACCCTGCTTTCATTATTTATCCCAGGTCTATTTTGGTCATTATCATTCCTAAATGGGTTCGATCTGTTTTGATCTTGACTTCTCTGAGGTTGGAATCCTCTTTGTGAGTCTCCCCTCTGGAATGTTTGGGTTCTGTCCCTACCATATTCATTTTGAGGATTTCTTCTATTGAAAGATGGGTTGTTTCTATTGAAATCATTTTGGGAATTTCTCCTATCGAAAGATGAGTAGGAGTTTTGGGGGTTGCCTCTGTTTAAAGTCTGTTGGTTTCCCCTGTTGAACTGGTTTTCAGTTCTGTAAGTACCTTGTCCCCTTCTATGCAAGTTGCGGCCTCGTGACCGTAATTTTTGCACAGTTGGCAGACAGGAGTGTTTTGCCTTTTTAGGCATTCACTGTAGGTGTGACCTTTTATGTTGCAGAAACTACAGGTTATCCTTGCTTTTGCAGAATTGTTGATTTCTTGGGAAATGTTTTGGCTAACGTTGTTTACTGGCTGCGTAACCGTATAAGTGGGTCCTCCTGTCTGAGTGAGGTTGCGTGGTGTTGTTTCTACCCTCTGCACATGTTTTTCCATGCCAAAAGCGGTTTTGACAAGTTCCTCGAAACTTTGTTTACTCAGAGTAAAAAGGTATTGGCCCAGTTGCTTATTCGTAACTCCTGAGGCCAGGGCCGACTTAGCAAAGTCCTCGAGTTGAGTTTTCACAACTTCAGCTTTGCCCCCATACTTTAGGTCTGCAGCTTCTCGACATTGAGTTAGCGAATGTCGGATTCTGCTCACAAAGACGTTTAAGGTCTCGAATTAACTCTGTCGACTGGTTATGAGATTATTAACCAAAATCGTTGTAGTCTTCGATTGGTAGGTAAGCTCTAGTAAGCAAGTCCTCGAATTCCTTAAAGGTTGTTGGCTTGGTATTATCCACTAGATCAAGTGCATCGTCACGCAGTCTAGTGTTAAGAATTTTTACGAAGAGAGTTTCATCTTCTGTTTGAATATATTCCACAATTGGGCGGATACAGGCGAGGAAGGTTTGTAGCTTTTGGGCAACCTTGGGGTCGTGTCCACCTGAGAACTCGGGGATCCCGTGGGACAATTTAAGAAGTTTCTCAAATCCTAATGACATTTTGGGAGTTTCAGTTAATGATTGCTCAGTGGTTTTGATTTTAATTATTTTGAGGGATTTCTGTTCGGTGGTTTTGGTTTCAGTATTAAAAAGGGATATTTTACTGGGTGTTAATGTTTCTTGAATCTCTTTTGAGAGGGGCATTAATATGGGTTTGTTTTTGGATGGGGTGTTTACCCTTTCCCTTAATTTCCTAATTTCTCCTTTCGAGAATTTTATTTGGTCGATATAGACCGCTTCAAGTTTCTTGAACTTATCAGCTTGACGGATTAAGTCATTCCCTTTAATCTTGTATAAGTTGTAGTCTTCTTCAACCTGTTGTTTTTCTGTTTGTAGGGTGAATAACTGTCTTTCTAGATTAGCTATTGTTTCTTCTGCTTGAAGGTTTGTTAGTTCTGCCTCTTGTTGATTCGTTTTCAGTTGGGCCTGAACTTTTCTTTGATTTCTAATTTCGCTCTTAAGATCTGCGATTTGTTTTTCTCGCTGTTCCTGCTGATTTTTACTGCCTCAATGTAAATAGTTAAGATAGCGTCGGTAGTCTCGAGCCTCGAGAACTGACCCCACTGGATACTTAGTTGATCGTATTTCAGTCGATACACCTCCTCACCCACTAGCGATTTTAACTCACTGAGTAGGGTTGTGTTGAAGTGTTTTATCTCCTGAATTTGATCTACCTTCTCCCTTTGTAGTTGCTGTAATTCATCGAGCAATTCTTGGACTTCCGTGTCGGTAGACCTCGTCGCCATAAACTATGGTAATGGAGTCATACTACCGCAAGAAGTTGCCAGGAGTGAAAACTAACTTTAGAATGATCTAAAATGATCTCTCAATGCAAATGCATTAATCTGACACAAGAGCAAGCAAAACAATAAGATCAATTGAGTGAAACACATCCGGATTCAATTTCAAATCTAGATTTAACGACTGAATAATATGGCAGTAACGAACTCAAAGAATATAATTGAAATTATTTAGAAACAAAACAAACAAAATTATTCTTTTTTTTTAAGCGTTAAATACTGTATAGTGTATGTGTATTTTATACACTTTGATACAACTAACTAAAAATATTTTCACTGACCTTTCCAAAAAAGAAAACAAAAACTACACTCCATATATTTTTTTTTAGTTCGATAGATGGTGTTACTGAAGCCAGAGAAATCTTCAGTTTTCATGATTTGTTTAATCTCTGATCTCATCACCATCCTACCGGCTGCGCCAAAATGTTATGTAATTTTTTATTTTCATGGCGCAGGTCAGTGAAACCATCTGAATAATTAAACTGCCTACCTCGCGGTGGAATTCCACGTTATTTATACGGCCGGTGGCGGCCAAGACTATCCAGCCCAATGGGCTTATTTGGAGGCTCCCCATGTTAAAAAAACCTGTAAAAGAAAATTATGTAGTTAGGAAACTTACCTCCTTGGTGATTGGTGGAACTTTAAAAAACTTTAAAACTTTAAAACATTTTGGCTTCTGACTTGTCGTAAGAAAAAACTGACTATCACTTTATTTTTAACTTCACTATTTATACCTTAAAATACCTTAAATTCTATCCCTACTTAACTATAAAACTTCTATAATTGTTTATTTGACAATTCATAATCTAGGTTATTAATAAATGACTATACTATAATACTTGGAATGCTAGATGAGCATTTCCCAATCTAAATCTAGTTCCTACACAAAATCTTTTTTGCTTTCGTCGTCCGATCGGTGTCCAGCGGTTATCGCACCTTCTGTTGGCCCAGTTTACCATAATGTTCTTACTGTTGTGTCATCGGTCGATTACCCACCAGCGAATGCTTCCTTTTGCTGGGGTTGCATTTTGCTTCGGTTGCTTTGCCCATGTGCTGCGGTTGTTTGTAAACAAAACGATCGCGTACCATTTTTGCTGAGTATAGCAAATCGATTTGTTTACTACTCTGCTTGGCTGTGGCTGACCTTGGTATTGGGTTACGATATTAAACAATATCATTGCTGAATGGCTTTTTGTATTTGATTTTTTGGGTATGGTCATGGTTATGTGTTACTATAGTTATATTTATAGTCACATAACAACATAGTTGAAACTCAAGACTTCTTGCCTAAGTCTGCCTCTAACGACGAATCCACATCGAAAGAGACGCTGCCCTTGTGGTCGGTAACAGTCACCGTAGTAGATATCGCAGTCTTTCAGTTTTCTCTTGCCCGGCCCATACCATCGCACTTCTTGGATGGCGGTGATGTCTGCTTTGTAGCAGTCTAGGGCCTCCGCTTAATGTCCGGCTGTACGTGGTCTATAGAGAGACAGAACATTCCACGTGCAGATCCGAAGTTCGTTGTCCTTATTTCGTTTGCTAGGTTCGTCAACAATAAATCCGTCCGTATCCGAGGCTTGTTGTTGCTTCGCAACTAAATAACCTTACGTGGCTGGGAAGTCACCCCGACGACGCACATAGGAGTATTTGTATGCAAAAACTGGACAAAATTATTTTTTGTCTTGATTGCAATATTTTTATCTTAAACCATGTAATAAATACCGTTTTTAATAAATTTACGCTCTTTTAGAACAAAAAAAAATTTCAAGTTTTGTTTTAATTTTTCAACTGGAAACAAGAAAAAATGCATACAATCGGATATACGATATGACCAAAAAAGAAAAAAAGGATCAAAGTTGCAGCCAATATTTTTTTTTTAATCAATACTGGGAGCTTTGCTAAACCATATTTTATACAAATAATTACCAAATAACTCCAAAAAATAAAAAAATAATGAAATCCCAAAGAAAAGTAACAGCACAAATAGTCAGTTTGAATGGGCATAAAAGTGGGAATACGATATGACAAAAAATAACTACATCCGCAAAAATCCGCAGCCGATTCTTTTTGAAAATGAAGCTTGATGGTTTATTTTATCCATCCATATACAAATGAGAACCCAATTTCACCTACATCTATAAAAAAAATTACTTCCCAATGAAAAAGAACCAACAAAAATAGTGTTTTTTTTTTGCATTTTTAGAACAAAAATTCGAAAAAAATATAAATATTAAAATATTTGTCGTAAAAATGGCTCAATATAATAGTGAACATCTGTAGTTGATTTTTATATACCAAAAATTTCATCAGACTACACAAAATTTTTAAGAAATAATTTAACAAAATGTTACGGTTTTTTGAAGGTTGATTACAAAAAGAAGTGACAAATTCTTAATAGAAGACTTTAAACTAATATCATAGCCAAAATATGTTGAGCAATAAAAAAAATATTTTAGCCTATTGTTCCATGGGATCTTAGCTATTGTCTGGAAAAAGTTCCCCTTTCAATTTTGACACTTGAAAAATCGACTTTTGGCCGAGTTTTGTAGCAAATAATCCTATGTGCGACGGCACGACCCCCAACCTGGAGGACCAGACCAACTTCAAGGGCGGGGAGCCGGATTAACCGCTCCTTATAGGCCTGAGCTCCGAATATGTCGTAGTAGCCGGTATAAGGTGTTCACTAAGTAGTTCAGCCTAACTGGAACTGTAGACGCCACCGTTGATTCCATCTTGACAATTCTTCCGCTGCCGCCTGGATGAAGGAGAAGTGCCTTAGTGGGAACACTCCTCCCCCCCTCTCTCGTTTGCTGCCCCCTTAAACCGTCCACAGGGATTGGAACCCCATCTTCAGTTAAAGGTACTAGGCACCCGATGTTCACCACTTGGAGGTGAGAGTAGGAGTTGATAGACAGAGGTTCGCATTGAAAAAAAGCTTGTGGACGCTTGTGTCCTCTTGAATGCACCGTGTCTACCCTTTGAACATCTAAGGTTTAGCCCCAAACAAATTATAACAAAAGAAAATTTCGTGCGGATAGACTCAGAACACTGGTGAGTGGTTCTTAAAACATATCCAAAATTAGTTTCTAGAATTCCCATTTAAAATTACTTTCAAATTAACTTCAAATTCATTTGCTTGGCAAGTTAAATTACCATGCTTCGAATGTTGGCAGGAAAGGTACCAATACCAAAACCAGATTTTCTGAAGTGAACATTTACATATTTTATGTTTATTAAAAAATTATTTTAAATAGACTTTTTTGTAACAAAAGATTGGGGAAGGAATTTTTTTCTTGACTTCGTTAAAGTACCATACAGAAAGCTTAAGTCAAAATTTTCGACCATCAACGCCTTGGAGGGTTGCCGCTATATTGATTTAAAGAGTGAATTCGTTTTTATCGAATAATATCCGTAATTTTAAATTTATCGGAAAAATAAAAATGCATTCCTAACAAATGCATTTCTACAAATTTCATTATATGGTATTTTTTCAAATTTTGTGCATTTAACGAGTTATAACCAATTATCAGCAATAAAAATGGAGTTTACACTTTTTTAGTTCCGCGATATGTGACCAGAGGAGCTTAGCTAGGGAGAGGTGAAAACCAATTTCGGCTAACACGATTACCTTCGAAGGTGCATTCATGTTTTTTTTTCAATGCTCTGTTAATCCCAAAGGCCCCAGTTGCGGACTGTATTTTTTGAATAGCCCTTAATGAAGCTTTCGACGCCTATACTTCTTTTTTTGCTATCACTCGCATAGTTGCGGACTGTAAGACTTTGATTTTTTGAATAGCCCTTAATGAAACTTTCGACGCCTATACTTCTTTTTTTTGCTATCACTCACACCCAAAATCTGCTGTGGCCTCGGTCTAAAAGATGAGGCAACAAGCTGGAGACACCAAAAATCTTTGGAATAATTATTTTAACACATTTCTAACGATTTTATTTTAAAATTAAATTTAAAAAAAATCAAGCCCAGTCAGACTATTTTATGAGCTGTGATCTTTCGATCACAATGCAATTTCTTAGTAAAGATTTTTTGTTCGTTTTGAGGGTTATCATGCGTTTAATTTATTTAACTGTAAATAAACGTTAAAATCGATATCAATTTATCACCCCGATTACAGAATCCGACGAATGAATTGCGGAGGGAATCAGACTGAATTTGGACATTTTTACTATGAGCAACTCATTGGTCAGATTCTGTAATCGGGGTGGATATTTTGATTAATTCTTACGAAAAAAATACAGGTTTTTCTTAAAAACCAGTAGGTACACAGGTAATGTATGTAGGTCTATATTCTCAAAAAATTAAAAACTCAAAAAATAGTTTTTTTTTATAAATTTAGATTTCAATCTACGAGTTAAATGATTTTTTTCATAGCGAATGGAATATGATCTCAGCTTACTTATTGTATTTAAACCATAGATAAATCTGTTTTTTTTTTTTTTACCTTTTTAGAGTTATTAAATTATCTTATTATTTAAATATCTTAATTTTAATAAAAGGAAATCCACTTACTGTCATGTTGCATTAATTTGCTTGGCGATACCACCAATTATTTTAGTAACTACCTAGCTACTAGCTTATCAAAATATTGACATTTTTCATAAGCTTCTATATTTAAAATAAAAAAGATTAATACCTTCAATGTACCTGAGTACCTATCTACATACTACATCTACCTATTCCTTCATACCTACTCATAAAAAAATACAATCCACCTGTCCACCTCACCCTTAGTTCATTTTCTTATTGTATACATAATAACAGTTTATATTTATGCATACAAATCCATATAAATACATAATATACCTTCCTAAATATTGTCTGTTATTTTGCCTTTATTTAAAGGGATTAACCATCAAGATCCGATCAGTAGATCCAAAGTTATAAGCGAATCAAAATTTCCCTACAGGAAAATCATTCATCAAATCACATTTATTTTACCAAAGAAAGTTCCAATTCAAAACAAAAAGATCTTTACGAAATCACATTCACAACCCGCAAACTCCTAATACAAAAACAAAACAACCACCAGCCACATAGACGCCAGCCAAACCAATGCACACAGAAACAGCAGCCAGCAATAAAAAAAAAAACAACAAACACACAACATGAGAATAGAGCTTTTTAGCAAAAATTTCTAAATGTCAAACTCAGGACCTCGGCACAAATGACATTTAGGTACCACCCATTTTCTTTTTTAATTTCGGAGGCCAATACACTCCAATTCAACAAAATGAGCACATGGATTTTCGTAGTTGGTTTATCAAATTTTTTTTTTCAAACATTGTGCATTGTCCGAGAATAAATATAAATAATAAAAACTATTTCAAAAAATTTTTTTTTACTTCCATCCATTAACTTTTATTACCAGTTTCAATATTTGAGCTTATTCAGTTGACACAAAAAGACTGCATTTTCCTTATGGAAAGACTTTGATGAGAGTCGGAGGAAAAATAGCCGTAGGTACTTTTTGAATTAATCTTTCTGTTTTCTTTTCCCAACATCATAAACAAACAATAAGGATAATCAAATGATTCATTAATGCACAATGTTAAGAAAAAATGGAAAAAGTACCTTTGAAAATGCGTGTCCTTATTCATTTGAAGTGGAGTGTAAATGTTTGGATTTTTTTTTATTGGTAATTGCGTCTGTCAAAGGTGCCGAGTTCTTAGCTGTCACTTTGACTTTGACAATTTGGTAGAGATCTCTATTGAGGTAGTCCACGAAACCCAACAAATAAAAATGAAATAATTCAAGGGGAAATAGAGTTCACGAACAAAAATGATAGCAGAGAAAAAGAGATGCGTGTACTTTACCTAATGAGAAACGAATTTTTTTTTATAAATTTTGTATCTTTGTCACCTACCGCTGCTGGCTTTTGTATCTTTGTTTGTTAAAGCTGTTGGGTTTTGTATCTTTGTCAGGTAAGACGATGTCAAGTAAGGCAATTTCTTAAGACATTTTTTTCTATGGGGCTGAGACATCTGTATATGATTATTTGTGGTTGCATGGTTTGATTTCGACAAATCACTTTAAATAGTAGATTGAAAAAGAGGTCATTTTTATTTGCACTGGATGCAATATCTATATAACTATTATCTGTGGTGCAATGCACATAAGGGTAAAGACAAAGTTTGATCAGCTAATTTCTCAGAAACGGCTGAATAGTTACTACTTGCACATGTTATACTGCTGGTCATGACCTAAACGTGTACCAAAAATAAACCGAATCGGTGACCCATGCATCGTAGCCTCCCCTTGTGAGACAAAAAACTAATTTTCTTGTAAATGTTTGACCTTCCCACACTCTAATCCAATTTTATTTACAACTAATGTTCAAAGTTTTTTATTTTATTTTATTTTATTTTATTTTATGTATATAGTTTATAGGCTTCGTAAATCAATCAAATTGATAGTTTTTGCATTCTGTTCATCCCCACAAGAATGAAAAAGAAATTAGATAAATAAAATAGGTAAAAGTATCATCTTAAAATTCAAAGTACTTTGTTATAGTAAAAACTTTCGCAGAGGCCCTATTATGAATTACGAAACGAACGCCAGAAAGTGGAAACCCAAAGAAACGATATTCAAAGAAACGAATATGGAATTAAGAAAATAAATATCTTATTTTATATATTTTCACAATTATATATGTATATTGCTAGCCTTTATATTCCAGTCATATTGTATTTTTACCATGCAAATTGTGGGGTAGTTTTAATTTTTTCGCCCCTTTATGTTTTCGGGGGTGCTGAATACAAATCTGAGGTTTGCCAACAAAATTTCGTGAAGCAACATAGAAAAAAATGCAAAAATGCATTTTTTTGGGAGTTTTTACTAATGACTCAAAAACTACCAACTATTCAAAATTTACATCAAAGTATCATTGAAAGTATAAACAATTTCCAATAAATCTCTATTTAAGGTTTTTTTCTGCGACAACCCTTTTGGACTCAAGCGCTAGTCGAAAATTGACGTATTTTTACTGTTTTCGAATATATACTCGAAAGCACTAAGAAATTACTTTGTGTGGCAAAATTTGAATTTTTGTGTGTAACATGAACCAAGATATACTTATCTGATGGTCTTTATTGCGCTGAGTTCGAATCTGGCCTTGAAATTGCTCAATCACGTCACGTTTTTGAGATATTCGAATCTAAAAATTTAAAAAAATGCATTTTTTATGTAAATTTGGGGTATTATTTGTTCTCGAGGTAATTTTTTTTGGAAAAATGCTTATGCTCATTCTGAGGTTTGAACACTTCACTTCAAAATTGATTTTGAATCTTTCAAATACCTTCATTCATCTTCTATTTGTATGTTTTATGACCTTTTTAACTAGATATGTTTAGTTGTTGGTTTATGGGCTATAGGTACGGTGACCATCCGTTCATTATAATAATGAACTGTTCTGTATTTGAAGATGTTGTTCATTATTAATTATTTTGTACACGAAAACATAAAAATGTTCTGTATTTTATTAGTTGTTCATTATATGTTCTGTATTTCTTTAATTTTGGTCAAAAACAATAACGCACACATTAGGAACGTAAAAATATAATGAAAGAAACTGATGATACTAACGTGCCCTTAGTTAGTGATCGAAGAAATGATAAATCTAGTACAAATCTATTTTTCCTTGCCGCCCTCTATCGCTTTTGGCATCATCTGTCATGTTCAAGTCAAAAACTATTCATTTCATGAACACATCAGCTGTCTGTGAACTGTATGTTGTCTGCGACTGCGCTGAAGAATTGAGATTTGTAAGTTTTATTTGAAATTATTTATAAAACAGCAATTCAATATTGAAAATTATTTTAGCTTACCCTGATGCCACTCAGGAGGAAGTGTGTATTTAATAAAGAATTGGAAAACCAGTACAAATTCTTGACCTAAGTTTTTTTTTTTATTTCTAAGATTGTATGTAAAGCCTAATACGATGCTGATGCGAAACGAAATTTTTAGTTGTTCTCCAACAAGACAACGAAATGCTTACGAAAACGAAGTGGAAAAATATTCATTGACAGTTGCACAAATTAAAAAAATTAAAACAAATGAAAATGCAAAAAAATTACAAGCAGCCATGCTGTAAGGAAAGAAACAACAAAAATAAACACGAAAAAACACAAATTTCATTTTTTCGCCCACAATTATGGTCTGGGTAAATAATTGTGTGCGAAAAAAGAGTGTAGACTTCTCCAAATAATCTGCTACAACTATCAATTTCGCTCATCGAACAATGTACTACAGAACGAAAAGTAGAACTAAATTTATAGTTTATGATTTCGTTGTCATTTTTATATGGGATTTTTCGTTTCGCATCAGCAGCGTACTAAACTTAAAGCAAATACTGAATTGATTAGAGTTTATTCTATTTTAAGTTGAGCCATTTTTCCTCAGAGTATATATTATTAAATGGAATAAATTATTAAAGATTGAGCTGAGTTTTGTTTCTTTTTTCTTTTGTTCATTATTCAGCTTTCTAAAATATGGTCACCGTAGCTATAGGTCAGTTTTTTCAAATTAAATTAAACACAAAATGTTGTTTAAAACGACGTTTCGTTCATGATTATGAACATCATCAGGTTTTATTTCTATGCACACATTAAAGAAAACAATGGGTATTAGTATTAATTGCAAATTACAAAATTAAAAAATATATAAAAATTGATATTAGTGTTAAAAATATTATAGATAAAATGGCTAACTTACATTGTGTTTTTATGTAATGAACATTTAAAGCGTACATATATAATGATTGACATAACTATACATTGATATTGCACTTATTTTAAACATTCATATTGCGTATTACATATATATTGCACTTAAGTTAGAAAAAAGAAGAAAAACAAAAATACATTTTACTTGCACACAATACTATACTTTACATTTTGAACAAGACTAATGAGAAGAAGGAGAAAGCATAAACGTTAAAAATAATGATTGATTTATCATCCATGGGGTAAGCGGGTGCTAAGGGGATCTGGAACTTCTTTTCTTCTTTGTTCTTTCGATCAGGTACTTGTAGTGGGGACTCACATTGTCAAGATCCGTTTTCCTATTCATTGTATTAGTCGTGTTTATAATATGTAGTGTTTCGATTATCATCCTTTTATTGTTGTGGTTTTCTCTCTGTATTATTTTCGCTCCATCAAAATTAGGTTTATGGTTGTTTGTAATACAGTGGGTTGCCAACGCTGTTTTTTGTGCTGAATTTGATTTTAAATCTGATTTATGTCCTGATATTCTATTTTTAAGTTTTTGTTTTGTAGTTCCCACGTAGACCTGTTCACATTTTTCGTCTTTTTTGCCATTGCATGTTATTTTATAAATGAGGTTTGAGTCTTCCATAGCATCTACCTTTGTTTTTAATTTACTGAAGACCTGGCCTAGGTTGTTGGTAGAACTCATTGCAATGCTGTATTTTTCCTTATCAATAAAGCCGGATTGTTTAAATCTGTCCGCTATGTGTTTAACGTAAGTAAACGATTTGTATTTCAGGGGAAGAGGTTCGGGTCTTTCTGCAGAAATTATTATTGGTTTGTGATTTTTAATTAAGGTATGTATTATATTTGTTGGAAAGCTGTTAGATATAAGTATGTTTTTGATAGTGTGTTTGTTTTTAATATGAAATTCATTGTCACTAATATTTAGAACTCTGTTGACTAGGTTTTGTGCAGTGTTGAAAACGGTTTGTTTTGGATGGTGAGAATTGAAATTTATTATTCTACCAGAAGATGTTGGTTTTTGATACCAATCCATTTTTAGTCGACCTTCTTCTCTAATAACGACAGTGTCCAGGTATGGTAGTTTCCGATTTTTCTCTTTTTCCAAAGTGAATTGTAGATTTTTGTGGTAGTTGTTCAACACTGCCAAAGTTGAGTCTATTTCCGAATCTTTCACTATGGCAAATATATCGTCAACATATTTTGTCAAAATCTTCGGTTTTTGGGCCAGCTTGCTTAGAGAAACATCAAGTAACTCCTCCAGTATGATGTCAGCTATAATGGGTGAAGCTGGATTACCCATTGGCATACCGTTACGCTGTTGATAGATCTTGTCTTCATATATCAGGTAGTTGTTGTCGACTACACAAAAACGTAAGAGGTCTAAAAATGTTTGTCGTGTAATTCTTGTATGTTCTTTTATATTATCCCATTTTTTCTGTATAAGTTCAAGTGCAAGTTTTACGGGGATGTTAGTAAAGAGGGAAACTACGTCAAAAGACACAAGAATTTCGTCTTTTTCAATTTTGATGTTATCAAGCTTCGATTTAAAGTGAAGTGAGTCCTTTACGTTGTATTGAGAGTTTTCTGTCAAATTCTTAAGTATTGTGATGAGATATCTCGAAAGATTGTAACATGGGACTTTCGTTGATGAGCAAATCGGTCTTAAAGGCATTTCTTCTTTATGGATTTTTGGAAGTCCGTAAATTCTTGGTGCCACCGGATTATATATCATCATCCTGTGTTTCTCTACTTGATCTAAAATATTTTTAGCATGGAGGTCCTTGACAAAGTTGTTATTCATCGTCTGTAATTTATTAGTTGGGTCAGTTCTGATTGGCCAGTATGTAGTTCTATCCTCCATGATATGTTTCATTTTTGACCTATAGTCGGTTTTATACATAGCAACAGTTACGTTGCCTTTATCGGCTGGAATGACGATTAATTCTTTGTTCTTGTGGAGGAATTCCTTGGTTTCTTTTAAAATAGATAATAAATATCTGTTTAAATCGTTGGACTGGTGGCTATTAAGGCTGGTGTCCAGAATATGCGCAAATTTAGCGCGAGACGTTTCGCGTTCTTCATTATCCGCTATTGTTTGGATACATTTTTCTCCGTCGGCAATTATTTTGAACAAAATGTTCGAAGTGGTTTTAATAGAACTCGGAAGAGCAAATTTTGGGCCAAGTGATAAAAGATATTTTATATCGTCGGGGATGGTAACCCTGGTTTTGTTCACAAACCATTTCTCATTGTAAATTATGTTATATTTCTCTCTCAACCTCTGCTTAAGAGAGGCAAGTTTTTGTCATGTAGTAGTCTAAGTTTTTCGGTCATACTGTCGGAGTATGTGTTTTCATATGAACAGAAATATTGGTATTCCTCTTCTGTCAACCTCGATGCTAAAATGTGTTTGATTTTAATTATTTTATTTTCTGTTTTGGTTATGCTTTTATATTTAGTTGATATGCAGAGGTTTAGCATGCGGCAATGAAAATTGTATTTTGTTTTGCTAAGTGTGTTTTGTGTTAATATATCAGAATCTTTAAATATATTATCAATAGTCTTTGTTGTGTTTGCAATAAAGTTTGGAATTAATCCTAGCTTTCTGCATCTAAGCAAAAAATTCTTGCTTTGTGTTGTTTTTGTTTTTGTAGTATTGAGTGTTCTATAGCTTTTCATTTTATTGCAAAGATGAATGCCATAATTTTCTCTAATGTGTTGATAAAAATACATTTTCTCAAAGGTGTTGTAGGAAAATTGTTTTTGTAAAATTATGAAATAAGATGGTAGTGACTCTTCGGCGTGCCCTCCGAATATAATATTTGTATGTTTTATGACCTTTTTAACTAGATATGTTTAGTTGTTGGTTTATGGGCTATAGGTCAGTTTTTTTCAAATTAAATTAAACACAAAATGTTGTTTAAAACGACGTTTCGTTCATGATTATGAACATCATCAGGTTTTATTTCTATGCACACATTAAAGAAAACAATGGGTATAATGAAGAACGCGAAACGTCTCGCGCTAAATTTGCGCATATTCTGGACACCAGCCTTAATAGCCACCAGTCCAACGATTTAAACAGATATTTATTATCTATTTTAAAAGAAACCAAGGAATTCCTCCACAAGAACAAAGAATTAATCGTCATTCCAGCCGATAAAGGCAACGTAACTGTTGCTATGTATAAAACCGACTATAGGTCAAAAATGAAACATATCATGGAGGATAGAACTACATACTGGCCAATCAGAACTGACCCAACCAATAAATTACAGACGATGAATAACAACTTTGTCAAGGACCTCCATGCTAAAAATATTTTAGATCAAGTAGAGAAACAAAGGATGATGATATATAATCCGGTGGCACCAAGAATTTACGGACTTCCAAAAATCCATAAAGAAGAAATGCCTTTAAGACCGATTTGCTCATCAACGAAAGTCCCATGTTACAATCTTTCGAGATATCTCATCACAATACTTAAGAATTTGACAGAAAACTCTCAATACAACGTAAAGGACTCACTTCACTTTAAATCGAAGCTTGATAACATCAAAATTGAAAAAGACGAAATTCTTGTGTCTTTTGACGTAGTTTCCCTCTTTACTAACATCCCCGTAAAACTTGCACTTGAACTTATACAGAAAAAATGGGATAATATAAAAGAACATACAAGAATTACACGACAAACATTTTTAGACCTCTTACGTTTTTGTGTAGTCGACAACAACTACCTGATATATGAAGACAAGATCTATCAACAGCGTAACGGTATGCCAATGGGTAATCCAGCTTCACCCATTATAGCTGACATCATACTGGAGGAGTTACTTGATGTTTCTCTAAGCAAGCTGGCCCAAAAACCGAAGATTTTGACAAAATATGTTGACGATATATTTGCCATAGTGAAAGATTCGGAAATAGACTCAACTTTGGCAGTGTTGAACAACTACCACAAAAATCTACAATTCACTTTGGAAAAAGAGAAAAATCGTAAACTACCATACCTGGACACTGTCGTTATTAGAGAAGAAGGTCGACTAAAAATGGATTGGTATCAAAAACCAACATCTTCTGGTAGAATAATAAATTTCAATTCTCACCATCCAAAACAAACCGTTTTCAACACTGCACAAAACCTAGTCAACAGAGTTCTAAATATTAGTGACAATGAATTTCATATTAAAAACAAACACACTATCAAAAACATACTTATATCTAACAGCTTTCCAACAAATATAATACATACCTTAATTAAAAATCACAAACCAATAATAATTTCTGCAGAAAGACCCGAACCTCTTCCCCTGAAATACAAATCGTTTACTTACGTTAAACACATAGCGGACAGATTTAAACAATCCGGCTTTATTGATAAGGAAAAATACAGCATTGCAATTAGTTCTACCAACAACCTAGGCCAGGTCTTCAGTAAATTAAAAACAAAGGTAGATGCTATGGAAGACTCAAACCTCATTTATAAAATAACATGCAATGGCAAAAAAGACGAAAAATGTGAACAGGTCTACGTGGGAACTACAAAACAAAAACTTAAAAATAGAATATCAGGACATAAATCAGATTTAAAATCAAATTCAGCACAAAAAACAGCGTTGGCAACCCACTGTATTACAAACAACCATAAACCTAATTTTGATGGAGCGAAAATAATACAGAGAGAAAACCACAACAATAAAAGGATGATAATCGAAACACTACATATTATAAACACGACTAATACAATGAATAGGAAAACGGATCTTGACAATGTGAGTCCCCACTACAAGTACCTGATCGAAAGAACAAAGAAGAAAAGAAGTTCCAGATCCCCTTAGCACCCGCTTACCCCATGGATGATAAATCAATCATTATTTTTAACGTTTATGCTTTCTCCTTCTTCTCATTAGTCTTGTTCAAAATGTAAAGTATAGTATTGTGTGCAAGTAAAATGTATTTTTGTTTTTCTTCTTTTTTCTAACTTAAGTGCAATATATATGTAATACGCAATATGAATGTTTATAATAAGTGCAATATCAATGTATAGTTATGTCAATCATTATATATGTACGCTTTAAATGTTCATTACATAAAAACACAATGTAAGTTAGCCATTTTATCTATAATATTTTTAACACTAATATCAATTTTTATATATTTTTTAATTTTGTAATTTGCAATTAATACTAATACCCATTGTTTTCTTTAATGTGTGCATAGAAATAAAACCTGATGATGTTCATAATCATGAACCAAACGTCGTTTTAAACAACATTTTGTGTTTAATTTAATTTGAAAAAAACTGACCTATAGCCCATAAACCAACAACTAATTCATTCATCTTCGAGAAATCGTTAGCCTTCGTCTCAATTTCCCTTATTCGAAAAATCCAGTCGATTTGCATTTTTGCATCATTTTTTTTATTTTTTTTTAATGTTGCATCACGAAATTTTGTTGGCAAACCTCAGATTCGGATAGAGTATCCTCCGAAAGGGAGGGAACAAATCAAAACCACCCCACAATTTGCTCGCTAATTGCCTTTTTGAGCACAAATTCACTGGACTATCACCCGCAACTTCATCGAGGAAAATATAAAAAGTTTGTATAGTTGTAACAATTATTCCCTTAACATATTTTTATTTTATTAAAAATTCTGCAGTAACGGTTGAGAATTATAGAATTTCTAGTCTCTTAAACTGGTAGTACCTCGTGGCGTGATGGTTAGTGCGTAGGACTGTCATGCCGAAGGTGTGGGTTCGATTCCCAGCCGTGCCACCTAAAAACAGAAATTTTTTATCCGAGGTACTGCCTCTTGCGAGGAACTGACAAATCCTCCAAGAGTATATCTGTCATGAAAAAGTGCTTCTCACTTAGCCGTTCGGACTCGGCAAAAAACTGTAGGTCCCTTCCATTCCTGCCAACAACACGCACACAGGAATGGTTGTTGAGAGTTGTAAGTCACTAGGCCCTGGTTCTCCACGAGCTGTTGCGCCACCCAATTTATTTATTTATTTTTAGTCTCTTAAACTTCTATCAACACGAGTAAAATTGACTGGCAGAGCATCCAAAGTTGAACTTCATTTTAATTGAACATACAAACTCTATGACTGATTTCAATAATTTTTGTTTCTACAGAAACTTCCAAAAAATAAAAACAGTATTGTATAGGAACCAAAATTTTCAAAACTAATTTTTTTGGATTTAAAAAAAATGTTTCAATTTTTTTTTAAATCAAATATTTCGAAAACGACATGATCGATATTTTTGAAACTCGATACTCAATAGCTTTAATTCCAAGAATATTTAAAGAAAAAAATTTACTTTTATGAAAAAACAACGGTAACTACCATACAAAAGTCAAAAAACGTTTAAAAAAAATATTTTTTTTCTCAAAAATGACTCCAACGATTTTGATTTAACTTTTTCCGTATGCTAAAATTAGTACGATTTGCTGCCAAAAATTATAAAATTTTAATCTTACCAACTATTGGTAGTACCTCTCATTATAATGTTTTTTTTTTTAATTTCCTCATTATCAGAACTTAGATTATTTTTTTTATATACAAATTTCAAATAAGTTCAAATAGTATTGCATATCAAAATTTTCAAAAAAGAAATTTTTGGATTTTTAAAAAAGTCTCAAATTATTTTTTTGAAAATTTGATTCTTAAAAACACATAAATAAAATGCACACAAGTAAATACTTAAGATTTGCATATCAAAATGTTTCCTTTGAAATGTTGTCAGAATTTGATATAATATATATAAAATTAATTTTTTTTTAAAACCGCTCCAACGATTTTAAGTTTTATATTGCTTTAATTAAATCTAAAATACTTGCAGCCTCTCATCAAAAACCGCTTAGAAAGCGGATAAGAAAATAAAAAATCTATTTCCACCTACATACAAAAAATAAGAATGAATACCTACGCAAAAAGACATCAGTTTCTAATTTTCATTCCAATCTATTTTAAAGACTCCCTACACGTAAATCATTTTCGGTACTTTTTCTAGGCAAAGCACAGTCATCGAGATCAAAAGAATTTGTTTCTGTTTATAAAATATGCGATGTGTATTGTGTAGGAAATGAAAGACAACTAGTCATGTTGAATTGTACTTTAATACTGAGCTTTGGCTTATTTATAATATATTATGTATACAATAGTTATAAATATATAGTGATGATTACATATTTAGTATTGAGTGATAATTGAGTGATTATGAATGTTTGTATATAATATTAAGGTCTCTTCTACATCTCCCTCTTTTAAAAGAAAAAAAAAATAATAATAAATATATTAAACCTTCTTGGCTTCAAAAATTATTTATCAATTTCATTTTCCTTTGTTTATATTCCAGATTGATTTTTAACAAAATTATAAATATAAAATTATTATTTTAAACGTTAATATAAGTGTACAAAGTTATTTTAATTGCTATATGTTTATATACCTATGTATAAATGTATATATATATATATATTAGACTGATTCAAAAAAATGAAAATGTCTTCGATTTTCAATGCCACTAGCTTTTTAGTTAGAGTTTAATGAAATAATAATCCTGGCAAAATTTCAGCCCTTTAGGTCAAGATTTAGAGGTCGCTCATCGCTACTTTCTATTTTCCATACAAATCGTATGGGAACTTTTTTTTTATTCTTTCTTTATTTTATAATTTTAGAAACGGTTATCACACAGAAATGATCAAGGTAGAATCTGAAAGAAGATTTGATGTTCTTTAAAAAAGGTCCTTACTTCTTATCTAATTAATGTACTCCTTCCAAAGTTATTCAAGGTCAGAGTGGTATTCGTGGTGAATTTAAAAATTTTTGGATTCCGTGTTGAAAAAATCTGCTATAATACAAGGTGTTTTGCAAAAGTTGTAACAAAAGGCAAGTGGGTGTAAGTTCAATTCAGACAAGAAAAAAATCGTTTTAGAGTGGGGGTCTATTTCCCCCCATTTAGGCGGGAGGGGCAATTTCCTAAAAAATTGGTTTAAAAACGAAAAAAAATATTAAAAATCAACGGCAATACGTAAAGTGTCATACAATTACTGTTTTAAAGCCAATAATCCATTATTTCATTAACTTTTTAAAAAAAGTAGTTTTTGTAAATATTTTTTGAAAAAAATTAATTTCAAACTTAGATTTAAAAAATAAAAAAGTGATTTTATTTTTTAAATATCTTTTTGAAAAATTGTCCGTTATCAAGTACAATTTTTGTTTATGGATTTCAAAACCTTCCTTAATTTTTAATCATATGCTGAAAACCGCAGGCTAAAATGTTTTGTAGTTTCTGAGAAAATTGAAAATTAAAATACCTACTACTACTTCTGATAATTGGGTGTTTGAAGGAAGGAACAATTTAAATTCCAGGGCGTCAAATAACAAGAAACTTGGTTTTTGTTATTTTCAACTTTCTCAGAAACTACAAAACATTTTAGCGTGCGGTTTTCAGCATATGATTAAAAATTAAGGAAGGTTTTGAAATCCATAAACAAAAATTGTACTTTATAACGGACAATTTTTCAAAAAGATATTTAAAAAATAAAATTACTTTTTATTTTTTAAATCTAAGTTTGAAATTAATTTTTTCAAAAAATATTTACAAAAACAACTTTTTTTAAAAAGTTAATTAAATAATGGATTGCTGCCTTTAAAACAGTAATAGCATGACACTATAAGTATTGCCGTTGATTTTAAATATTTTTTTCTTTTTTAAACCAATTTTTTAGGAAATTGCCCCTCCCGCCTAAATGGGGGGAATAGACCCCCACTCTAAAACGATTTTTTTCTTGTCTGAATTGAACTTACACCCACTTGCCTTTTGTTACAACTTTTGCAAAACACCTTGTATTATAGCAGATTTTTTCAACACGGAATCCAAAAATTTTTAAATTCACCACGAATACCACTCTGACCTTGAATAACTTTGGAAGGAGTACATTAATTAGATAAGAAGTAAGGACCTTTTTTAAAGAACATCAAATCTTCTTTCAGATTCTACCTTGATCATTTCTGTGTGATAACCGTTTCTAAAATTATAAAATAAAGAAGGAATAAAAAAAAAGTTCCCATACGATTTGTATGGAAAATAGAAAGTAGCGATGAGCGACCTCTAAATCTTGACCTAAAGGGCTGAAATTTTGCCAGGATTATTATTTCATTAAACTCTAACTAAAAAGCTAGTGGCATTGAAAATCGAAGACATTTTCATTTTTTTGAATCAGTCTAATATATATATTAATATGTAATAATTTTTTTTTTTTTTTTTTACTATGCGAATAAGAGTGCATGGATTCAAAAAATATTTTTTTTTCGAATACTATCTAATTGTAAGTTTCTCGTACTCAGGTTTTGACCTTATAAAACTACTGTTTCTTCTATACACATTTTGATTTTTATCTTCAATTATATATGATCTTGGTGTATAACTCTTTCTAAGAACTCTTCCTGGAATCCATTTATTTTCTTTTTGCATGTATATTTTCTGATTTGGGTGAAATGGCTTTTTGATTTTGGTGTTTTTGTTATAGTATTTAGCGTATTGTTTTATTTTGTTAGCATGTTGTTCTTGGACATTTTCATTCATTTTAGGTATGAGCATTTTATTAATTACACTGGTCAACACAAATTTTGTTTCTGGGTTCTGCGTATGATTTTCTTATTCCTTACATATTACTTATTAAATAAAAAATAGTCATGTTTGAAAAAGTTTTCTTTTGTAGCCAGGAGCACATTATTTGAAAATTCATGAAAATGTGCTATCTTAGAATCAATTTAAATTGATATTTCGAGATATAAGACTAAGATCCCCCAAAACGCTAGAGTGTGTAAGCTGGTTCAGAACAAAAAAAAACATATGATAAGGGGTGCCTATGTTCCCCTGTTTAGGCAGGAGGGGTAATTTTCTTTAAAAAGTTACTTGAACTAAAAAAAAAAATGTTAAAAAACAACGGCAACGCCAAAAAGATTATGGTAAATTTTTTTTTAAAGTTAGGACTCTATTCTTTGATTAAATTTTTAAATTAAGTCATTTCCATGAATAGTTTTTTTTTAATCAATTTTCAAACTCAGAATTTTGCAAAAAAAAATATTTTTTTTTTAATTAAAATTTTCTTAGTTTTAAGTGAATGCTTAAAAACCAGATGGTTATATGTATTTAAATTTTTGATCAAATTGAAAATAACAAAAACTCCTTTTTTCTTCATTTTTTTTGTTTAATGTTTGGTACCAACATTAAAACGGTAATTTTATCAACAAACACACTAATTCTGGAATGTGCTATTCTCAAATTAAACCTATAGAATAATTTCCCATCATTGTTTAATTTTATTGACATTTGTAGACGATTACTCTTGAAGTCCATAAAGTCCAAGTTAAAACGTTTTCCTTTTTCTTCTGAGTATGCTCCCAATGAAGTTTTTAATTTTTTACTAAATGACCGTGCAGAATATTCAATCTTAGAGACATCCTGCATGTCTCCTAAGTTTCTTAACATATTTTCAAAAATGATAATAACGTGAATTTTGATAAAATAACCACATCTATAGCAAAATGCATTAGCATCGCCTTAGCACATTATTAATATCATTTTAACGTCCTTAAATGTCAAAATAGAAATGTGTGTAGTTTGTGGCACAAATATACTCTAGAGATGCCAAATTGGCGTAGGAATTCCCCTCCCCTCTCCTCTTTAAAAAAAATATTAAAGCAAACATTTATTATTTCTATGAAAACTATATGGTAACTGTATTTTGACTACCAACTCTACAAAAGCAAACTTTAGGGGGGGTGTAGGTATTTTTCCATCATTTTGGAGCATGACGAATAAAAAAATCATGAAATAAATCCAGAAACAAAAATAATTTTTTATTTTGTTGAGTTGTGTTATTGGTAGCTTTGTACGAAGACGACGACTGTTTAAAAGTTGCGATGGTGAGAACGTCATGTCTTTAACTGGTGAGTTTCTGTATTCGAGTAATGCAATGCAAAATTCTTCATGTGATTGACTTTTTTTTAACATCGATTTCACTATTCCCACTGCTCTCTCAGCCAGTGCGTTACCTTTTGGATAATTTGGACTTCGTGTTATCAAATTTACTTGCCACGTCCTTAGAAATTCTACTAATTCCCGCTGGAAAAGGATTGTTATCGGCGACGATCGTTTTCGCAATGCCAAACTCTGCGAACAACTCCATCCATTGCTTTTTGATTTCCCTGGCTGTTTTATTTTTCAACTTTCTGACATCAATCCATTTGGAGTAGTAGTCAACCGAGACTAAATAGCTTTCCCGTCCATATTCTGCTATATCACATCCGATTTTTTCCCATGGTAGTGACGGAGCTTCTTGAACGACCATTGGTTCCTTTTGGCTTTTGTTTTGATATGTTTGGCAGATTTGACAATTCAATATTATGTTTTCTATATCCCTTTCCATTCCAATCCAAAACATAATTTCCTTTGCCCTTTTTTTTGTTTTTGTTAAACCAAAGTGACTCTCGTGCAAGAGATGTAGGATTTTGTCTTTCATCTTTGAGGGTATGATTATTCGGTTATCGTATAACAGAATACCTTCATCGGTGTGTATTGACTCTTTGATTTTATAATACGGTTTTATCTCATCTGGACACTTTTCTTTTTTCTTAGGCCAACCTTCTTTGCAATAATTCAAAATTCTGTTTAACTCTCTATCGTTTTTAGTTTCATATTCCAATTCCTTCTCTGAATTTTCAGTCACATCGATACATAATACTGTCTCAACGATACTTTTGTCTTCTTCTGTTTCTCCAGACTCCAAAAAATTTCTTGAAAGATAGTCCGCAATGTGCATATATTTCCCCGGAACCCATTCGAACTTGATGTCGTAATTCCATAATTTCATAAGCATTCTTTGTAATTTACATGATGGCACCTTATGTATATCTTTTTTTATCAGGGTTGAAAGGGGCTTGTGATCATTTTGTACAATAATTGATTGGCCATAAATCCAATGATGAAATTTCTTAATGGCAAACAAAATTGATAGGAGCTCCTTTTCTATTTGAGCATATCTCTTTTCCCTGTCCGACAAGGCTCTGCTTGCAAACGATACAATCCGCTTGTTTTGTATTAAACAACATCCCATTCCATCTTGACTTGAATCGCACTGTAAAAGGATTTCTTCTTCTGGGTTGAATGTGGCTAACGCAGTATTTTTGCAAATTTCATTTTTAATTTTGTTTACGACTAATGTGTGTGTCTCTGTCCATGAAAAGACTTTGTCCTTTTTAAGTAATTCTCTTAGGGGTGCACTCATCTCAGCTAAATTCGGTATGAAATTACGTACATAATTAATAACGCCTAGAAATTTTTGAACATCTACCTTAGTATTTGGGATTTTTAACTGTTCTATACTCAAAAGCCTGTCTTTATCGATTTCTATTCCATCTCCGGTAAATACTAAACCCAAATATTTTACTTTATTTACACAATATTGAAATTTTTCCGGATTAAACTTTATATTTCTCTCTTTTGCTCTTTCTAACACTTTTTTTAAATTCAGATCATGTTCTTCTTTTGTATGTCCCATGACTAAAATGTCATCAATATAAATCATAACGCCTGGCAAATCTCCAAAATTCTGAGTGTTCATTCGTTGAAAAACCTCTGGTGCGGTAGTTATACCAAAAGGTAGGCGATTAAATTGAAAGTTGCCAAAGGGAGTAGTAAATGTGCATAATTCTGCTGAAGCTGAATCTAATTGTATGTGCCAAAATCCATTCTTGATATCTAACACACTGAAGAATTTTGCATTATTAATTTTTCCTGTAATATCATCTACTGATGGAATCAAGAATTTTTCCTTTTTTATGTATTTATTAAGAACCATAGGGTCTAAGCATAGCCTGATAGATCCATCTGTTTTTTTTATTATGACGATATTCGAAACCCATTTTCTAGGTGTCGTAACTGGGGCTATAATTTGTTGTTTTACTAATTCATCTAATTTATTTTTAAGTTGTTCATTAAGTTTTATTGGTACTCTTCTCGGTGCCTTAATGGAACCAGGTGCATTTTCCATTAATTCAATTGTATGCTTATCTGGGAAACTCCCTATTCCTTTAAAAATTTCATTATTTTCTTTTATTATGGTGAATTTGTTAATCTCTTTTTTATCCAAACAATTCACTCTTTGTATAATATTCAGATTTAAGAATGCATTTAATCCCAATATAGAAGTATAATTTTTGTCTACTATAATAAAATGCTCAACACTTACTTTATTTCTATACATGCAAACCAAGTCACAAGATCCCACCGGATAAATATTTTCACCCCCATATGCCTAAAGTACCACTTTTGTCGAATTCATTTGCTCTTCTTCTTTAATTTGATCAAAAATGTGTCTTGTAATTATATTAGAGTCTGAACCAGAGTCGAGCCTAAAGTTAACATAACTGTTCATCACTCTTATTCGCTCTGTCCATCTGGAATTAGAAAAATTTAAATTATCTGAACTTTTAATGGAAAAGCAAAATTTTTCAACTTCATCACCTAGGTATTTCTTCGATAGTATGAATATTCATAATTTTTTTTCGTCTGCATGCTTCTGCTAAATGATTCCATTTTTGGCATACCTCGCATTTTTGTCCAAATGCTCCTTTCTTATGTGAAGAGCAGCAATAAGTACAGTTCTTTATGTATTCCGATGTGGTTTGTTCAGGTTGCTTCGTCGATTGCTGTATTTTTTATGCATGCTTGCTGTAAATCTTCCCTCGCTTATTTTGGTAGCTATCGTATGTGTTGTTGTTCATATATCTTCCTCTGTCTTTCACTTCCCATACCTTTGCATGTTCTTGTGCCTTCTCTGTTTTAGTTTTTTTTCCGCTAGTCGCACCATCATAACTGCTTTATCATAATCTAAATCATCCGTTTTGATTAATTTGTCACGCAATTTCCCATCTGATATGCCCATCACAATTTTATCGCGAAGCATGTTATCCTCCTCCAAAAACTTGCACGGTTTAACTAATTTTCTGAGATCAATAAGGAAATCTTGGAAAACTTCTCCAGTCTCTTGTTTCCTTTGATAAAAAATTTACCTCTCATATAATGTATTTGATTTAAGGGCATAGTAACTATCAAATGCACCCAACACTTTTGTGTAGGATTTCAAGTCTTCCGATGACAACGTAAATGTTTTAAAGGTTCTTCTTGCTCCTTCACCCACAGTTGCAAAAAGGCTTACTATTGTACTGAATTCGGTACTATTGGACTTTCCCGAGTACGCAAGTACCACTTTTCAATTTTCAGTACTATTTGTACTATTTTTAATTTTTGAAAAGGTGAACTTTCCTAAATCTCTAAAATCAAACAAATATGTACAGTCAGACTTCACCACATCTTCACAAAAAGAAAAGTATTTGTGAACGAGCCCCAATGGCCCATTTAATTGTCATAACTTACTAGAAAACCACCTTCCCGTCGAGGAAATCTATTGCGGGACCGAAAGTGAAATTTTTTATACTTCTAAAAATTTAACTGAAAGCGAGATTTATAGCTTTTAAAGTCAAGCACGGATGTTCTATTTAGCTTTCTTCGAAGAAGTGAAGAAAGACTTAATTTAAGACATTTTTTTGAACTCGTTGCAACATTTTTCACAAACTTAAATTTTAGATGGCCAAGTAAATTCAACAATTCAATTTGTTTTAAGATTTTTTCCTGACGAACAAAAAAAAACATTGAACTTATTAATAAAGAATATCGAGCTCTAGCTGACTGCCAATACTTAAAAATATTTAGAAATGCTTCTATTTCTGAGTTCTGGGCTGAAATTGGCCTTGTGAAAAATGAATGCAACTAGTTCATGTTTTCAAATATATACAGAATTGTCCAGGGTGCTTTTTTTATTCCTCATTCTTCCCCAAACGTCGAAAAATTTTTTCTTATCAAAACATTATTAAAACAAAACTAAGAAACCGAATGCAGTTGGACACGTGTTCTGCACTAAGAGAAACTAAAACCCTAATTAAAAACAAATGCTGTCACAGCTATATTATTCAAAAAAGTCTATTGAATAGACATTTACCGAGTAAACCATTTGCCGATGAAGACATTTTAGAGTAAGAAAAAACATATGAATGTAATGTATGTACATATGAATGTAAATACAAAGAAAAGACTTGTGCCAAAGTTGCTATCCGTCCATATGACTTATTTTAGAATAAAATTATACCAATGAAAAAGAAATTATTGTAATTGTTTGCGTTGTTTTATAACAATTTAAAAAAGTTCAGTACTATTTGGTCTTTTTCAGTACAATTTTTTTTAGTTTTCAGTACAATCGACAAAAGTCAATTTTCATCACTGCCTTCACCTATTTGATTAAGAAATACTGCAATTTTGACACTGTCTTCTTTATCACTCAGCCTCGCAGCAACAAGAAATATTTCAAAATTGTCCTTAAATTCTTCCCAATTCTGTGTTGGATTATTTGTTAAATCCAAGTCCTCCAGTTTTTTTACGAAATCCATTCTTCTCTTGTTATTCACCAACTTATCTGTTATTTTTTCTTCAGTTTTCTCTATTTCAGTAGATTCTTCTTCTTTTATACGCTCCAATGGTTTAATCTTCTTTCTTGGCATTTCTAATCACTAAACCGGCTGCGCCATGTAGGAAATGAAAGACAACTAGTCATGTTGAATTGTACTTTAATACTGAGCTTTGGCTTATTTAAAGGGTGATTTTTTAAGAGGTTTAGAACTTAAAAAAAAAAAACACAAAAAATTCGAAAAAATGAATGAAATATTTATTTGAATCGATAGTTTGAACCTTGCAATTTAATGTTTAAAGATAAAAATAAATAAATAAATTGGGTGACGCAACAGCTCATGGAGAACCAGGGCCTAGTGACTTACAACTCACAACCATTCCTGTGTGCGTGTTTGTTGGCAGGAATGGAGGGGACCTACAGTTTTTTGCCGAGTCCGAACGGCTAAATGAGAAGCACTTTTTCATGACAAGTATACTCTTGGAGGATTTGTCAGTTCCTCGCAAGAGGCAGTACCTCGAATAAAACATTTCTGTTTTTAGGTGGCACGGCTGGGAATCGAACCCACACCTTCGGCATGACAGTCCTACGCACTAACCATCAAGCCACGAGGTACTACACTAAAGATAATTTCATGCAAATGTTGACCGCGGCTGCGTCTCAGGTAGCCCATCCGCTGAGTCCAATTTTGGCATACTCTTTTACACATTAGCCTTGACATACCCCCACAAAAAATAATCTAATGGTGTCAAATCGCACGATCTAGGCGGCCAATTGACCGGCCCGAAACGTGAAATTAACTGTTCACCAAACTCGCCTCGCAATTGCGCCATTGTTTCGCGTGCTGTGTGGCATGTGGCACCGTCTTGTTGAAACCACATATCATGCAAGTCAAGAACTTCCATTTCGGGCAAAAAAAAGTTTGTTATCATCGCTCGGTAGCGTTCACCATTGACAGTAACGCTGCGATTCGCATCATCTTTGAAGAAATATGGCCCAATAATGCCGCCGGCCCATAAACCGCACCAAACAGTGGCTTTTTCGGGATGCATTGGTAGCTGTTGCAATGCTTCTGGCTGATCTTCACTCCAAATGCGGCAATTATGCTTATTTACGTACCCATTCAACCAAAAATGAGCCGACCATAAAATGGAAGCAGCGCGCGATGAACATTTCGAACCGAGCACGAATTTTGATAGTAAAATTCAATAATTTGCAAGCGTTGCTCATTTGTAAGACGATCCATGGTTAAATTGCAAACCAAACTTAAGCTGTTTGACAGTGACACAAGGTACTAAACACACGTCAGCTGTCAAAACCAGTGTTGCCAAAACCAAACCAGCTAAAAATCACCCGTTATAATATATTATGTATACAATAGTTATAAATATATAGTGATGATTACATATTTAGTGTTGAGTGATAATTGAGTGATTATGAATGTTTGTATATAATATTAAGGTCTCTTCTACATATTGAACCTTTATGTAACGATACAAAATTGTTTTGATCCTCTTCTTCAATGTCTCTACCTATGTATGTATGTATGTACATTAGGGTGGTCGTTACAATGGGTTTTCTTAGTTTTATTGATTATTATTTATTGGATGGACCTAAATCAGCTCTAAATGAAAAAAAAAATCCCTAATTTTTTTAAATTTTTATTTTCATCACCCATAGTCGCTATTGGGGTAAATAAATTTCCCCTTTTTTGGAAATTCGCGTAAAATCTGCCGAAAAATTCAGAGCATGTAGGTGAGAAATAGACAAGAGAAAAATCCTACCGGAGTAGGGTAATATCTTCCACCCCTTGGACGGGAGGGGCAATTTAATAAAATTGTTGCATAAAATAGAAAAAAAGTTATTGAAAAACAACGGCAACACTTGCGGTAATGTTTTGTAGCTTTTTGGAAAGCCAGAAGTCCATTTTAATTGTTGATTATTAAATAAAGTTCTTTGAATAAACAATTTCAGCAAAATCTGTTTTCAAACCTATAATTAAAAAAAAAAAATAATTTTCCTTCAAAATGCTGAGTTTGAAACAATTTTTTCCTAAAAATGTTTATGAAAAAAACTTAATTTAAAAATATGCCGTAAGAATGGACTTCTGGCTTTCCCAAAAGCTAAAAAACATTACTGAAAGTATTGCCGTTGTTTTTTAATTATTTTTTTCTATATTATGCTAATATTTTATTAAATTGCCCCTCCCGTCCAAGCGGGGGGATATATTACCCCCCTCCCGTAGGATTTTTTTCTTGCCTAGTTCCAACCTACATGCTCTGAATTTTTTTTTTAGATCTTACGCGAATTTACCAGTAAGCAAAAAAAAAGGGGAGATTTGAATTACCCCTACAGCGACTATAGAGGATGAAAATAAAAATCTGAAAAAATTATTGATTTTTTTTTTATTTTGAGTCGATTTGGGCCCATCCGGGATGACCTGTTTTTTAACGACCTCCATAATGTCCACACCAATACCAATTATTCATTCTTTAATTTTTTTTTCGTTTTGGTTCTTTTTTCTTGTTCCCTTCTCACTCTCGTATATTGGCACTGCTGTGACGTGAGAAGAAAGAAGATAATTGCCTTCTCTCATGTAGGGAAGGAATAATATATTTTTTCCTCTCTCGTCTGCTGCGAGTTGAGAGTGAAGCAGTGATAAAGTTCTTGCTTCAATCGTCGTATGCGCTAGTCACAGTACACATATCTAAGGTATTATTTTGCGCAGGTTGTCAGAAATGAGAACTGTCAAAGAAATTCAAAATGGCAGCCTTACGTGACCCCATCCACTGTATTACAACAACAACGAAGAAAACAAACACAAAAGGATAATTTAAACAACACTAAAAACCAAAAAGGAATGTTGTTTGCATGATAAAATAATGTTAATAAACACTAAAAAGTTTGAAACAATTGTACTTGCTAATAAATAAGTAACAAATGAACACATAACACACAACTAATTTTGATGTTTAACAAGTGGGGGTCACGGGATTCGCCATTTTCCACTGATTTTGATGGATGCGCTGAATTCTTGATCAAGTAAAGGTAATTGTGTGGAAAACAAAAATAAAAAAAAATGAATGCCATCTGATTTTATAAAACTAATTTAAAATAGTTAAAACAGTTTTTTAACAATAAATTTTTATATGCATATGTAGGTACATATTATATAAAATTCTTAAAACATTTTTAACAAAAAGTTTTGTGCAAATCTTAAGTATTTATCAATATGCATGTAAATTTAAAATTTTTAAACAATGTTCAACCTTTTTTTGAGGTCGATCCTCCCTCTATTAAAGGTGTTCCATTAACATTCACTGATCAGGCAAAATATTTGGGTCTTATTTTAGACAAAAAGTTAAGTTGGAAACCTAATATACAAGAAAGAGTCAAGAAGGCCACAGTAGCACTCTTCTCATGCAAAAAAGCCGTTGGGAACAAATGGGGCCTTCAACCTCGTATTACTCATTGGCTATACACATCGGTGATTAGACCGATTCTCACATATCGTCCCCCTTATGCCAGAAACATGAATGTGCTAAAATGAAAATGTTGGGAAATCGTGTTTGAATGTTTATTGCTCTCGTAAAATTAGTAAGTTTGGTTTATGAAAAAAATATTTATTTGTAAATTACTTTCTCATTTATCTTGTTAAGCTGATATATTTTTTATGTTGACACCACTTCCCTTCCCCGACATTTGGCACATTCATCTTTCTGGCACAAACAAAAATAAAAAAAATATCTCATTCATCTTTAAATAAGAATGACTTTCCTATAAAGAAAAATTAAAAAAAGCATACTAATTTCAATATACATATATGTATATACAAATGTATGTTTATTTAACAATAAATGATAAGCATAATTATTAACTAATCACTTACAGCCCTATTATTGACACGATTCAAAACTAGTTTCAATGTAAAACTAGTTCTATAGGGGTTTCGAGTTGCAGGTTTTGAACATATTGGTATTATTCAAACAAAAATTGACATCTAAAACTCTGATTTCGAGTTTTAGATGTCAATTTTTGCTTAAATAATATCAATATGTTCAAAACCTGCAACTCGAAACCCTTATAGAACTAGTTTTACATTGAAACTAGTTTTGAATCGTGAAATCAAAGATTTTTAATTATTTTTCTAAATAGCGCATAACTTTAACATAACATACATAAACAAAGTAAAGTAGAGTTTTAAGGCCTTCAAATTACATGTTAAAAAACACATATTATTTGAAAACTGACAGAGATATAGCCATTCAAACTTTACCATTTCTTATCATTTTTCGCACTTTTTGCCCGAAAACCTAATTTTTGGTACCACATGAGAAATTAAACATTCCTTGCACCTAGAACCAAATCTTATATTAATCGGACCAGCCGTTCAGTCTGAATGTCAGAAAGCATTTAAAAACTGCCTAAAAACAAAAATGCGAACTTACATACTTTTTAATATTCTCTATAGTCGTAATGTTATCAAAATCTTGATTTCGAAAAATTTTTACGAATGCAAAACTTGCCATTATATTATACATAAAAAGGGGCTTTCGGGACAAAATTGTGAAAAATTATAAGAAATAGTTAAGTTTGAATGGGCATATCTCTCAATTTGTAACAAAATTTGTAACAAAATTACTTTTTGAACATGTCTTATTAAAGTCCTTAGTCTCTTCTTTATTTAGTCTTTGTATGGCTTCAAAAAAAGTCATGCACAATTTATTAAAAAAGTTAGAAATCTTTGATTTTTTTATTTTTGGTAGGTACGTTTTTGATTACTTTTCCTGCTTATATTGTATTATAAATTTTTTGAAACTATCCATTTCAATAGAAATTTTGCTTGGTTTGCGAGCTATACCAAATATTATGAAGAGTGCTTATGGGCCAAACAAACATATTCAATAATATAAAACCTTGCACGTTTCTAGTAAACTCAATGGGCGTGTGAACTTCAAAAGGCTCAGGAGAGTTACGTGCCCCTGTTATAATTTGCGCCCATCCTCCAGGGACGTACACGGGAACATTTTTTGAGTTTTTTTTTCCAAATTTCGAATGAATGAAATCACATTCCATCTCTGTGTCACCAGTTTCAAAATATTTGTGATCAATTGTTTTGATCGTGGGATGATTTTGGCAGAGACATTGCGACAAAAGTTTTGTTTTTTGATCACTAGTGTGAGACACTTCTCCATATCTACACATAACACCGATCGATGCACCGAACCGACACCAAAAAATCTCAGAATTTTGATTTTTTGCACACAGGTGTGCACACACCACACAAGTGTGGTGTCTATTGGTCGCTTTAGTAACAATGAGCACGAATGTGAGTTTCTTTCATCTGAAGTAACTTTTCTAGCAAATACAGCTATGCCAAATCCAAGAATGTGGCACATTCATGGTTTTTGTGCTGATAATTCCCATCAGTTGGGAGCCAGAAACATGAATGTGCCACATTCGTGTTTCTGGCTCAACTTGATGAGACTGAAATCTACATTCATGTAATTGACATTTTTAAATACTGTGGTTTCCTTGTATGCATGGCATTCTAAGTTTTGGTGTAACATAGATTATCCAAAGGTTAATCAACCCACATCATTAACTCAAAATCGGCAAATTTGCACATTCATGGTTCTGGCATGAGGGGGACGATATGGTGTTGCAGTATGGTGGACTGCTCTAGATAAAGCGGTAAACTGTGACAGACTAAACAAAGTACAACGTTCGGCTTGTTTATGCATAAGTGGTGCGCTTCGCACGACACCCTCTGCTGCTCTAGACGTTCTGCTATATCTGACTCCCCTCGATATATTTAGCAAACAGGTGGCTGCAAATACAGCCATACGCCTACAAGCTTCCTCACAATGGTACAACAATAATATTGGCCATTCCATCATTCTGAATTCATTCAGGTCACTACCTAGTCACATTGACTACACCATCCCAGCACCACAATTCGGTTTAAACTTTCAAGTCACCATTCCTTCTAGAACCCTCTGGGAGGATATGGCTTTCTTGGAAGATGAATCGGTTCATATCTACACGGACGGATCGAAAACTGATGAAGGGGTGGGTGGCGGTGTGTACTCAGAAAGACTTAAATTAAGTCTCTCATTCCGTCTTCCTAATCATTGTAGCGTGTTCCAGGCGGAACTTATGGCGATTAAAGAAGCCTTATCTTGGCTGAAGGAAAACGTGATATCAACTACAGATATCCGCATCTTCTCGGATAGTCAAGCAGCTATTAAATCCCTGGAATCGGTCTCTACTAACTCTATAACAGCCCTAACTTGCCGTTCGTCTCTGTTGGAGATGGCACAACAGTTTAATATTCACCTGTGTTGGGTGCCGGGGCATAGGGACATCCCAGGTAATTGTAAGGACGATGAACTCGCTAAAAATGGTACAACTTTACCTCTTCTACCTAGTAAGGCAGAAATAGGTATACCCATCGCTACATGTAAACTTTTGCTGAAGCAAGATGCCTTAGGGAGAACAAATCTTAGGTGGAATGATATCACCACTTGTTTGGCAACAAAACAAATCTGGCCAGTAATGGATTTAAAACGATCTAAGCGTTTGATATCTCTAAGCAGATTGATTGTGGTACCTCGTGGCTTGATGGTTAGTGCGTAGGACTGTCATGCCGAAGGTGTGGGTTCGATTCCCAGCCGTGCCACCCAAAAACAGAAATGTTTTATTCGAGGTACTGCCTCTTGCGAGGAACTGACAAATCCTCCATGAGTATACTTGTCATGAAAAAGTGCTTCTCATTTAGCCGTTCGGACTCGGCAAAAAACTGTAGGTCCCCTCCATTCCTGCCAACAAACACGCACACAGGAATGGTTGTGAGTTGTAAGTCACTAGGCCCTGGTTCTCCATGAGCTGTTGCGCCACCTAATTTTATTTTTTTTAATTTTTTTAAGCAGATTGCACATCAGCTCCATGATTGGTGTTATAACCAGACACTGCCTCATAGGCAAACACGCAACGCGTCTTGGCGTATTCGCTAACGATTTTTGCAGAAGTTGTATGGATGAGGAAGAGATAGAATCGATCCCTCACCTTCTATGCACGTGCCCTGCTCTATCTCATAGACGAAGACTTCACCTTGGTGAGTTCTACTTCAATGATCCTAGTGATCTGATAAACTTAGACATTGGCAGTCTATTACGCTTCATAAGAAGCTCCAAATGGTTCACCGAGTAAGGAAAAGGGTTTCCTAGATTCATGTGGTATCACAATGGACCAACTCATGGTCTAAGTGTGTCAGTCTCCATGACTGGCAGCCACTTCAACCTAACCTAACCTAGATCGGGCTAACTTTAGAATACAAACCAAATTGATCAAAATCATTGGAGCTATTTTTTGATGTTCGCAAGCGGTTTTTTTTAACATTTGCATGGAAGGTACCATTATTTTTTTATAAAAGTAAAATATTTGCATTAAAATTTTATTCACCAATTTAATATTCTCAAAAACGCCCCAGATAACCAAAATATTTAATGAATTACTTTTAGTTCATACAATTTTTGAGTGAGACCTTTTTTTCTGAAAATGGGTTAAAATGGTATTTCCCAATGCACAATCTTTCGACTTTCGATTTTCTTTAAAGTGTTATTTTTTTTGGGCAATATTACAAAATTTTATTTTTAAAACTCAATCATCATCAAGTCCTGTAACCCCGCTTGGGGCATAGGGCGCCAACAAATCCCTTCCATCCTTCACGGTCTGCAGCTAGATATTTTAACTGTAGCCACGTCTTTCTCTGGGAGTCTGCTTCCGCTAGAACTGTTGATTCCCATGTTGTTCTGGGTCTTCCAACCCGCAATGCACCCTGAGGATTGCATTCAAAGGACTGCTTTGCAATTTCATCGTTTGGTTTCCTCAATCTGTGACCAATCCATTGCCATTTACGCTTTGTTAAATCAACGTCCAGCCGCTCTTGACTTGTCCTGCGCCACAATTCTTCGTTTGATATAGTTTATGGCCAGCGAATTTTTAGAATTTGGCGTAGACAACGGTTCACAAAAGCCTGCAATTTCTTCGAGATGGTAGTCGTGACTTTCTAGGTTTTGCAAGCATATAACAGCACGGATGTGACATTGGATTCGAAGAATCTGAACTTAGTGCGTAAGGAGATTTGACTATGGATGTCCAAATTTGGGACAGAGAACCAAAGGCTGCGCGAGCTTTATTTATTCTACTTTGAACGTATAGATCAGTACCACCATTTGCTGAAACAATACTTTCAAGGTAATTAAATTGTTCGACAATTGGTGTCTCCTGTATAAAAATATGCTGATGTGTGGAGCGGTCTGCGAGCATTATTTTTGTCTTTTTGCTATTTATTTTTAGACCACTCGACTCTCCTTTCACCTCCAGTGCTTGACACATCCCGTTCAGCCCGCTGATGTTATTTGCAAGAGACATATATCATCAGCATAGTGTAAGTGTTTATTTCTTTCAAAAGGTCTCCATTGAATGCCCTGTCTCTCCGTTGTTCCAACACTGGCAGTCAAAACATCGTCTGTCGCCAGTAGAAAGAGAATTGACGATAGAAAATTGCTGCTGCACTTCGAAAGAGTCGGATAGCTGCCTATTGTGTAAAACAAAACATCTTGCGTTGTTATAGGACTCTCTAATAGTGGAAACAATATTTGGGGGAATTCCCCTACCAAGAAGTGATCTCCAACTACATACACGGTTGACTCGGTCAAAGGCTTTCTCAAAATCCACGAACATGAGGTAAAGCGGTGATTAAAACTCCGCAGGCTGCTCTAGAACGATACGCAGTGTTTATATGGTCGACACACGACCGTCCACTGCGGAAACCAGCTTGATACCTCTTGAGAGTAGACTCGATTCTAACCGTTATCCGTTCCAGAATGATGGTTGCCATTAGTTTTGGAAAAAAAGGACAAAACTGTGATACCTCGCCAAAAGTTGCAATTCTTAAGTTCACCTTTCTTTGGCAACTTAACAAATCACACCATCCTTCCAGTCGCTGGGATAGATTTCGTTAACCCACACAGCTTGTATCAACGGGTGTGGAATACTAGCCGTTCTGACGGGGTCAGCTTTCAGGAATTCGAATGGTGTTCTGTTAAGTCCAGCTGCTTGGTTGTTTGTTTTTGAGAAGATTTATCGAAGATTGAATTTCAAGTACTGTAGGGGGTTCGATTTCAATACCCCTATATGATCTACGCATCTCGTTAAGCTGGGGCACTTCCGCAATCTGCTCAACAGAATCCTCACTAAGCAAGGCACAAAAATGATCCTTCCACCTGCGTAGCTGATCCTCGATTGATACCAAATTTGTACCATCCACATCCATTACAGGATGATTGGTGTTGCTTTTCTTCCCGACAACTTCCTTGGATATTTGGTACAATTCCCTCATATCTCCTCTTTTTGCTGCGTTTTCTGCGAGATCGTCTAACCTCACCATCTTGCCACGTCTCACACAGCGATTGACCATCTTATGTGCTAGGCGATACACTCTTCGCAATTCAGCCTTTCGTTGAGCATCTGCTTCGGTATTTATATGCATCTTCAACGATTTGCGAAGCTCGATTTTATCCCAGGTGTCTTAAGATATCCAAGAGTCCCTAACTCTCATCTGCTTGGGAACAGTAACTTTTTATATCACCCCACATCTCATCGATTGTAGAATGTTGAATTCCGTTTAATGACGAAGTTCTGTGGAAAATGTTTGTGACATAGTTACATGTTGGGATCACTTAAAGCATTTGTATTGAACTTCGAATTCCTTGCTGCAACCTGTGATTGTAGTTGTACAGCTGCAGGTCGTAGCTTGAGACTCATGAGAACCAAATGGTGGTTGCTTTCCATGTCGGCATTTCTAATGCTTCGAACATCGCACAGTAACTTCCTCCATCGCTGCTGAATCATGATGTGGTCAATTTGGTTTTCAGTTTGTCCATCCGGATGTACCCAGGTGATTTTGTTGCAAGTCTTATGTTTAAACACAGTCCCACCCAGTACACGACGATTAGCGTTACAAAAATCGACCAGCAAATCGCCATTTTCATACCGTGACCCCAAGCCGTTTTCCCTATCACGCGTTCCAGACCGTAGTTGTCTGATCCGACTTGGGCATTGAGATGTCCCTTGACAATTATGATGTCAGCTCTTGAAACACCTCTGTAAACTGAGTTAAGATGAGTGTAGAAAGCGGTTTTATCTTCCTCGGTCGCTTCATTTGTGGAGGCGTAGCACTGAATAATTTAGTCCAGTAAATAGAGGTAAAAATAGGGGGGTTACCCTACAAAAGGTCGGGTAGTTCTAAATTTTTGATATGTTATATGGTATGGTTAGTAGATGAAAATTCCAAAATTCCACAACCACGCCCCCTCCGCCCCCTTCAAAATCCTGGAAAAACCACAAAAAATCAGCACTTTTCTCAGTTTTTTGCTTATAACTTCTTTTCGGTACATTGTTACGGAAAAAAGTATATGGAAACTTTGTAGACAATAAAATTTCCTACAAATATGACCTAGAAAGTATTTTTGTACAATCACTACAATCAGCGCTATGGAGCTCCCGAAAAAGGCTAAAATTTCGTATTTTGTAAGATCTTCAGTTTATTCCCTCTTTACAGCACAATAACTCCTTAACCGTCAAGTTTAGGACAAAATTTGTCATAACCAATCTTGTAGATAATTTAATTGGCTACCAATTTTATGTAACTACAGTCGACGTCCTCTAAGTCGAACTCCCCCTAAGTCGAATTTCCCTCTAACAAGAATTTTTTCACCATGTTTGTTGTATACTCCTGTCAAATTTCCAAACTTATTTATTTTTATCTGAATCGAATTTTTGCAAACTCTCTCTAACTCGAAGATTTCGACTTAGAGAGAGTCAACTGTATTTTCATTTTGTGACCAATACAAGTGTTTTTTATTCAAATGTTTTTACGAACTCACTTTCTTTTCTGTCTGTTTTATACTGCACTGTAGTGTACTGGAATCCCGTAGAAATTTTATTACCGACTTGTCTAACCACCTTAATCGATTGAAGTATACATAGGAGAATCAGAAAACTTGGATAGACATCACGATATTCTGAGCCCGGTGTCTTAGTCGCTATTTTTTGGAGGTAGTGCCCAAAATTCCATTAAAAACTAAACCACATAGGTACTGGTTTTGATGAAATTTATAGACATGATAATTGACGAGAAGAAAAACCAATACAATTAACTTCCACCCACTGCCACTCCCACTTTTTTAAAACATAATATTTTCGGAAAAAATTATAAAAATTCGGGTGTTGTTCAGATGACCCATGAAGGGCCGAAACCACAAGTACTCTGGTGATGGCTTACCCTCTGATCCAGAGGTTTGATCGTCCTTATTGCCTTCAACTTGGGATTCAGAAAATCAAATTTCTGGAGCATTGTTTCCCATTCGCACAATCTAGTTTAGCCAAGTCGACGTATTTTGATTTTTTGGACTACATTGTCTTTGAACAGCTCATTGAGCTCACGTTTGTGCCTTCTCCTCCAAAAATAGAGTATTACTTGCAAAAGAGCCCAGTATCAGTTTTCATTACTGATTTTCATCTTACCGAGAGTAGAAGTGTCTTGAGCGTAAGAAGAGTGTTGAACCTTTTTTGACAAACATAGATTAGAAGCAGTGGTTTCCAAAAGCATTTTTTCGCCTCGACTTGAAGTTCATTGGTCATTTTCAGAATTTTTGATCTTTTACTGGCATTCATTTTAATGTCCTTCATCATAACTACCTACAATTTGTATTCCAATGAGTAGGATGGAAGACAAGACTTGCTCCGTTTACAAACAACGTGGACAAAATTAGCATAAATTTACCAATTGTATTAGGTTAGGTTAGGTTAGGTAGAGCTGGATGTCAGTGATCAATACTGACACTTAGACCAAAGTTGGCCCGTTGTGATACCAAATGTATCTTGAAAAATCTTCCTCACTCGTGAAACCATTTAGAGCTCCTGACGAAGCGTGCAAGACTGTAAATGTCTTTGCATGCCAGATCACTAGTATCGTTATAGTAGAAACCTCCTAAGTGGAGCCTACGTCTGTGTGAAAGAGCAGGGCAATTGCAGAGAAGGTGAGGAATCGATTCTTCCTTCTCCTCGTCTATACAGCTTCTGTAAAAATCATTTTAAAGTACGCCAAGCGACGTTGCGTGCCTACCTTTTAAACAGTGCCCCGTTATGACACCTACAATAGAGTTTATGTGCACTCTGCTTAGAGATTTTAAACACTTGGAGCACTTTAAGTCAAGGCTTGGCTAAATTTGTTTTGTCGCCAAATAAGTAGTGATGTTGTCCCACCCAATGTTTGTTCTCTCCAAGGCTTCTTGCTTCAGCAAAAGCTTACACGTAGCGATGGGCATACCAATATTAAGCTTTTCAGGTAAAATGGGTAGTAATGCTCCACTTCTAGTGAGCTCATCAGCTTTACATTTACCTGGAATGTCACTATGACCCGGCACCCAACAGAGGTGAATATTAAACTGTTGCGGCATCTCCAACAGAAATGATCGACAGTTAAGGGCTGTTAGAGTTTGAAGAGACAGAGTCCAGGGATTTAATAGCAGCTTGGCTATCAGAGAAGGTTGATATCACGTTTTCTTTGTGCCAAGATAGTACTTCTTTTATCGCTAGAAGTTCGGCCTGGAAAACGCTACAGTGATTAGAAGACGGAATGAGAGACTTAAATCAGAGAACACATCTCCATCAACCCCATTGTCGGTCTTCGATCCGTCGGTGTAGAAATGAATTGATTGATCTAAGAATTCCACATCCTCCCAGGTGGATCTGGAAAGGTATGGTTACTTCAAAGTTTTTATCGAAATTCAGCAGTGGGATTGTGTAGTCAGTGTAAACCAATTGTATTGGTCACAAAATGAAAATACAGTCGACTCCCTCTATACTGAATTCTCACGGGATATCAAAATTATTTCAAGTTAAAGAGTTTTGCAAAAGGTTGATTTAGAGAGAAATAAATAAGTTTGGAAATTTGACAGGAGTATACAACCAACATGGTGAAAAAATTCTTGTTAGAGGGAAATTCGACTTAGGGGGAGTTCGACTTAGAGGACGTCGACTGTAGTTACATAAAATTGGTAGCCAATTAAATTATCTACAAGATTGATTATGACAAATTTTGCCCTAAGCTTGACGGTTAAGGAGTTATTGTGCTGTAAAGAGGGAATAAACTGAAAATCTTACAAAATACGAAATTTTAACCTTTTTTGGGAGCTCCATAGCGCTGATTGTAGTGGTTGTACAAAAATACTTTCCAGGTCATATTTGTAGGAAATTTTATTGTCTACAAAGTTTTTGTTTACTTTTTTCCGTAAAAATATACCGGAAAGAAGTTATAAGCAAAAAACCGAAAAAAGTGCCAATTTTTTGTAGTTTTCCCAGGATTTTGAAGGGGGCGGAGGGGGCGTGGTTGTGGAATTTTGGAATTTTCATCTACTAACCATACCATATAACATATCAAAAATTTGGAACTACCCGACCTTTTGTAGGGTAAAACCTCTCTATTTACTGGACTAATTGTGATATTACGAATTTTTAACGGAACCTTGCTGTCATTATTCATGCGGAAATGGGGGCCCAGGATATAAGACTACGCCTCGCTTCTTCGTTCAACATAATTCCAACAACATGCAGCCTTTGGCCACCCTCTCTTTCATCTTCCCCGGAAAACAGCATTCTCGTTTGCCCAGAGTCAGATCTGTATTCGGCTCTTCCTCCCCACCTAATTTCGCTGATACCAAACCCAGATTGGCCATGATACTGATCTTAAGGTAGCGTGTCCATAACGCGTTTGAAAAAAAGAGGACATTTTCGAAACTCCAAACTTCTACTGTTAGTCACCCCTCTCGGTCACCACACCATCATCAAAATAATTGATAAATATGACCAAAAGTTTACTCTGTGATATAAATCAGTATATTTTATAAACACTTCTTTGAACTTCAAACTAATAAAACTAAAATACATAAACATCTAATTGAATTCAAAAGAAGAATGGTACATTTATTCCAAGTTTCATTAACATACCTTAATTTTCAAAGGGTTTTCGGTAATATTTTACCTGTTGTACCTGAAAAAAAGTCATCATTAAATAAAAAGGACTATAACTTTTGTTTGGGTAGTTGTATCATTTTGAATTTGGTTTCATTAGATTCAGCGTTAAAAACTACCCTTAAAGCATGTATCATATGATAAAGTTGTACCAAAACAAATATTTTAGTTTGATAAACCTCCAAATTCGTCACGTCTGCACGTCTTCAAATGCATCTACACAAAAAGCCAATGCGGGGATTTTAGGGGACTTTGGATATGTTATAGAGGTTGCAATTCTGCGTCGGTTCCAATTTTAATATTTCATGAATTAATTTTTTCAAGGTTCCCCATACGCTTTGTGCTATTTTTCCTGGTCTATAATGAAAAGTGTGTTAAATTAATATTTTGGTCACTAAGAAAAAAAAGAGTACAAAATAAAAAAGAGTAAAAAAAGAATTTGATGAAAAAATAAGGAATAAGAAAGATCAGAGTCAAAAAAGAGAACAATTTCTCTTTAAAAGAGATATTCTGGAAACCCTATCTTATGGTGAAGCATTTCACGCTCAACCTGCTCGTATCTTCCTTCGCCGTACAAGGATCGAACGTTCCATGCTCCGATGTTCGCACGTATGCGGTAGCCAAAAGTATCATTTGCTCTTATTGAAAGACTTCTTCTATTTGTTAAAGATTCATTTATTGTCATGGCGTCTTGATTAACGCTGGTACACGAAAGATACCGCACCTCCAAATCCGATGTGTGGTTCACAGCAGCCGAAGCTGCAGAAGGGTTCTCCATAAAATGGTTACCTCTTAGGGACTCATTTCCAGTTGTTGTAATGTTTTATGCATAGGCATATATCCTTCCACCATGGTGTTTTCCGAGACACGATTAATAACATACATAAGCTCAGATTTGAATGGCACACCCGCCTTTTGTATGGTCAAACAAATAACTACTTGAGGCCGCCCACTATGGGAAAACAGACGCCTTTTGTAGCGGCCCAATGTGGGTTACTGACGCTTCTTGCTGTTGCTGCTGCCGTTGGCCTTTCAATAAAGAAGGCTCCTCCGCCACCAGACTATCATGCCGTTGACCGCCATCTGCAGTTCATCCGCCTTTAGGGGGCCATCCCACGGACAAGTTTGTGCCCTGACCAGTATCGCTGGGTTGTCTGCTTATCCCGGCATCCATTCGGTCTCCCTGCATTTTAGCGTTACCCGCCCTCTACCACGCGGAGGTGTGCATAGGGATTTTCCTCTCATTGAGCCTAGGGCCGAGTTGGCGTCCTAGCACTCTCCAGTACTTATAATCTAGGATCCCGCTATAGGACGAACTACCCTCATAAAGGTACCAGATCAGCGGTATACAGTTTTGTAGGCAGTGTCTTGAAAAACAAATTTGCGCATGGGTTGCCTGTCGAAAAATGGTCAAGTCAAAGGGTTGCCAAGCAATTACTCTCAATGTTTGGGGATTTTCAATTATCTGCCCCAGCTAAGATGGTATAAGCCTTAAGGATATACAAAAATTACCATACAAAGAAAATTTTATTTTAAAATTATAAACCACTAGGTAAAATACAGGTAAAATAGGATAAATAAAACAAAAAAATTAGTACCATCAGGAAACTTGGTGAAAACGTTTCATGTATTATGAGAATGAAAAATCAAAAGAGTATAAAAATATGTGGTGTATCAAACATACAAATTAACTTTGATTGAACCTTAGCATATGACACATGTTTTTAAGGTAGTTTTGAATGCTGAATCCAACATCACTAAAACCAAGTCGATACGGCCTCCATGAAAAAAGTTTTTGTAATTTTTATTGAAAGATGATTATATTTTCAGTATAAAAGTAAGATATTACCTGAAACCGGTTGAAAATAATGGTTCGTCGATGAAACTTGGCATCAATGGTACATTTGTCATGAAAAGCAATAATAAGAAGAGTCTATAAGAATATCTGTGGTAAGAGGGTGTTTTTTTATAGGGTTGGGGTTTTGGTGGGATTATTATTACAACAAAACCTGTGACAAGAATGGTACCCTTATGAAACTTTATAAAAATGTACTATGAACTACCAGAATGAAGAATCAAAAGAGTCTATAAATATATCTATATGGTAGAAAGATATTTTTAGTGGGTGAAGGAAAGTATAATACTTTTTCTAAAAACAAAAATTGTTTCCGAAAACATATAACAGCCTCTACACAAATCCAGAAAACACACTTTCTCCCTTGATATTTTTGTAAACTCCTTTGATTCTTCATTCTCGTAGTAAATGAAGCACTTAACCAAGTTTCCTTTTTACATTTTTTTGAAAATGACACTTCCCCCAATCTTCAAAAAACATCCTTTCCAGCGAAGTATTTCTATAGACTCTTTTTATTCTTCATGCTGTCAGTCCAAAGCACATTAAAACAAAATCTCAGGGGGGTACCATTTTTTTCACAGGTTTTATGGTAATATTCCCACCACTACCCCAACTCCCAAAAAAACACCCTTTAATAACAGATATTTCTATAGACTCTTCTTATTATTGATTTTCATGACAAATGAACCATTGATGGCAAGTTGTATCGAAGGACCATTATTTTTAACTGGTTTTTGGTAATATTTAACTTTTATACTGAAACAAAAGTCATCCTAGCATAAAAATCACAATAACTTTTTTCACTGAGACCGTATTGACTTGGTTTGTGTGCTATTTGATTCAGTATTCAAAACTACCTTAAAAACATGTGTCATATGCTTAGGTTCCACCAAAGTTAATTTTTCTGTTTGATACCCCGACTGGAAAAATGGCAAGTTTTTGTCGAGTTTAATCGAGGCACTGGAAAGGCTTCGGTAGGGAAAATCTAGACATGGAAAACATGTTAAATACTCGCGAGGCCCTCGATAGTAAAATCTTGTTGGAGAGGTCTTGTTATCCCATCACAAATTCCCCATATATGACAGAAACAAAAAAACAAATATTTTATACCCATCGTACAATAGTAAGAAAATTTAAAGTATATACTTTTTCATTTTCAACATTGCACAACTGTATTGCGAAATAGCTCAGTAGTCAAGGTATAGGACTGGCAATCAGAAGGTTGCAGGATCGAATACCAGTAAAGACAACTTTTTTTTTTTTGCTGTCTCTCGAGGAAAAAGGTTACTTCACTGGCGAGGTCCTAGAGAATTTCTAGAGTTACCCTTGCTGGGCCCTTGCTAGTATCTATGTAAAACTTTCTTAAAACTTTTTTCCAGTCGGGACACCACAATTTCCCCCCCCCCCCCCTCTCCCCCTCAAAAAACACCCTTCAATGTGAAATATTTGTATAGACTTGATTTTTCATTCTCATATTACATGAAACGTTTTCAAAAAGTTTCATAATGGTACTTATTTTTTTTTTTATCGAAAGACTTCGCACTATTTCCCTGTACTGTACGTGGTTTTTTGAAGTTCGATATTTCAGTAGGGTAAATGAGGATAAACAAAGAGAAAAGTCTAGAATCGGTTTTCCAAACGAAAAATGAAAGGAATTCTTTTTCTTTTGCGATCGGTAGATTATTAAAATACAAGAAAATCATCATATATGTAAAAAAAGTTTCAAAAATTTTCGAATCGAGATATGAACATTTGAAAGTCGAGAATTGCAAAATAGAGGTTTCGGAAATATTTCACCAAAATTCAGAATGTCGCTCTATGAAAAATATTTATATAAGTAAGTAAGTAAGTAAGTAATTCATTTATTAACATTTTCTTCTCTATATGTACAAAGAATTTTTGAATTTAAAAGCTCTGGCTGTGCCGTCAGCTCAACTAGCAACTTTAATTTTATCTATTATTTTTAAGATTTATGTATGTATGAATGTTTATTTATATTACCACGATGTTCAGTTTAAATTTTTGGTTGTTATTTATGTAAATATTCTAATGATACTAAATATATTCCGTCATGAGCAGCATCCTAAATTTGCAAATTTCTTTCAAATAATGGGCAAGATTTGTCCAGTCTGATCCATTTAATATAAGTATAGTTTCCGGTACAGAAAGGGAACGTTTTCCAAAGTACGCTAGTCTCCTATGTTTAAAAACTGGACACACGCTCATAAAATGAAAACAGTCTTCCTTGGATTTGAGGTTGCATAATGTGCAAAACTGATTAAAACTGCCATTATATGGTCTTCCGTTAAGGCTGAGTACTTCACACCTTACTTTGAATATTAAAGAAATGTCCTTAAGGCTAAGATAATCTTGAAAATAATTGTTATTGCTCAGATTAAATTCTAATTGGCTATAAAATATTCGACTTTCTGATTTGGTGGCTCTTTCTATAAAATACTCCCGTATCGAGTCTTCATTAAATTGGATAATTCGATAAAGTTGCTCTTTTAAACCATTTATGTTGCTTGTATCAGTTTGAATAACTTCTCCAAAAGCCGTGCCAAGACGCTGCCATTTGTCAAACCACCAGTCTTTGTTCCTGACTTCATAAAGGAGCAACTTCTTGCTCAGCCGATCGTCTCTTAATCCTAAAACTTTTATCAGGTAGTCAGCTTGTAACTTCAGTGTGCTAGTATATAACTTTGGTAAGCCTGTTTCTAAATATATCGCATAATTTGGGGTGTTGATTGGCAGCTTGAACATTTTTTTGATGAAGTTTCTCTGAAGTTTCTCGATTTCTTCATACTCTTCCATTCCCCAAACTTGGGCTGCATAGCACAATGCAGATTCACAACTGAATTGAACACTTGGTATTTGGTAGATAACTGTATAAAATTATTTGAAAAAATCTTTCGCCATGTTAAGTTTATCAGACTTAGAGAAGAATTGGCTTTTTCGGCTAGATGCTTACTAAAATCCAGTGTTGGGTTAAGTTTGACTCCAAGGTACTTGTATTCTTTTGTCACTTCCAAAGGCCTTCCATTCAACGCCCAGCTAGTTCCAACTTCATTCCGATTAGATCGGGAAAAAATCATGACTTTTGACTTTTCGGTGTTGATTTCAAGTCCCCAAATTTCGCAGTATGTGGCAAGACGGTTAATCATTAGTTGTAGATTGTCCTTTGATTCCGATAATACGACCAGGTCGTCGGCGTATAGCAAAACATTTATTTGGGTCCCAGCCATTCTAATTCCTCCAGGAAGATGGTTTACAATGTCGTTTATAAACAATGCAAAGAAAAGAGCACTTAGTGGACACCCTTGCTTAACTCCTGAATCAGTTTTAAACCATTTAGAGTAATGTGTTCCATCCCAAACTTTAGCCTCTGTATCTGTATACATATGTTTGATTACATGCAGAAATCTAGTCAAAACATCTATCTGTGACAGTTTGTATAGTAATGCATTTCGATTAACTAAATCAAATGCTGCTTTGAAATCCACAAACAGCGCATACACCTTTTTGTTTCTAGCGTGGAATGCCTTAACTATTGACGACAGACAAAAAATTTGATCGACCGTTGAATAGTTCTTCCTAAACCCGGCTTGGAAATCCGACAGTATATTTTTGTCCTCTACCCATTTTTCCAATCGGTCAGCAAGAACTCCACAAAATACTTTCGCTATGATATTCATAAATGAAATGCCTCGGTAGTTTTCGACGGCATTTATAGCCTATTGAATAGACCGGAGAATGAGAGGTATAAAGGAACAATTACGTGCAAGGGTTTTTATTATTGAATATGTTTGTTTGGCCCATAAGCATGCTTAAAACCAAAAATGCTACTAAAATCACCCATGCGTTTCTGAGAGAATGGTCACACTGGCCACTTTTCAGTATTTTTGGTATAACTCGAAAACTAAGCCGAATTTGATAATTTAACATATAATACTTTTTGTTCAAAATTAAATTTACTATTGGAATGGATAGTTTAAAAAATTTTACGAACAAATTTAAGCAGGAAAATTTAACAAAAACCAACTTAAAAAAATCAAAAAATCAAGGATATCTTAATTTTTTAATAAATTGTGCATAACTTTTTTTGAAGCAAAGATAGGGTCAAGACATGCACGGACAAAACAAAGTAGAGACTAAAGGCCTTAATATGACATGTTCAAAAATTAATATTTGTTCAAAATTGACAGAGATAGTCCCATTCAAACCTTATCATTTCTTATAATTTTTCGCAGTTTTGGCCCGAAAGTCCCTTTTTCGTTACAATACGGCAAATTTCACTTTCGTAAAAATGTTCGAAATCAAAATTTTGATATAATATGACATTAGAACTATAGAGAATTTATAAAAAGGATGTAAGTTCACAATTTCGTTTTTTGGCTGTTTTTAAATGCATTCAGACCTACAGACCGAACGGCTCGTCTGATTAACATAATATTTGGTATTAGGTGCTAGGAACGTTAAATTTGTCATAAAGTACCAAAAAATAGGCTTTCGGGCAAAAACTGCGGAAAATGATAAGAAATGGTAAAGTTTGAATGGCTATATCTCTGTCAATTTTTAAATAATATGGCTTTTTTAACATGTCATATTAAAGCCGTAAGACTCCACTTTACTTTGTTCATGAATGTCTTGAGCGTATCTTTGTTCTGAAAAAAGTTATGCGCAATTTAGAAAAAAATTTAAAAATCTTTGATTTTTCGATTTTTTTTATGTTGGTTTTTGTTTACTTTTCCTGCTTAAATTTCTTAAAGAAATTTTCCAAACTATCCATTTCGATAGAAAATTTAATTTTGAACAAAAAGTACTATATGTAAAATTGTCAAATTCAGCTTAGTTTTCGAGTTATACCAAAAATGCTGAAAAGTGGCCAGTGTGACCATTCTCTCAGAAACGCATGGGTGAATTTAGTAGCATTTTCGGTTTTAAGCATGCTTTTGGGCCAAACAAACATTTTCAATAATAAAAACCCTTGCACTTAATTGTTCCTTTTTAAAAGGTCTATTCAATAGGCTATTAAGGCACCTTTTTTGTGTATTGGAAAAATATCAGCTTTTTTGAAAGAAGAAGGAATTTCAGCGGTCACAAGAATCTTGTTAAAAAGCGCTAACAGGTGACTGTCGAAAGACTGAGATGCATTTTTGAAATGTTCATAGGGGACTCCATCTTCACCTGGTGCTTTACTATTTTTAGCTTTTTGCAAAACGGTTTTTATTTCAAAAGAAGATATTTCTGTATCCAGTATATCATCCATAATAAAAGGTTCGGCGTAAGAAAAAGTTAAGTCATAGTTTTTTCGCAGAAGGCTCGAGAAATGAATGGAAAGTTCTTCTGCGGATACAGCTGTGCCAATAATATACTGTGCACCATTTATTTCCCTCGCCATGCTCCAAAATTCCTTTGTGTTTTTCGTTTTACCAAGTAATTTAGCTTGCTTGTTTTCATATTCAATTTTCTTTGAAGAGCATAGATTTTTATACTGTGTGTTTGATTGAATGTACCATTTTCGTAGTTCTTCATCGTCTGTGCTTTGGTGGCACTGGAATTTCTTTTGCTTGAAGAATTCCTAATGCATGTAATTAATTGGTTTGAAAGAGTGTCAGTGGACTCAGATACAGCTGGAGTTCTCGAAAGCCAGGCATCTAAATTGTGTTGGTACGTTTCAGCATCTTCATTCATCCATTTAAGCCGTGGTAACAACTGCAAATTTATTTGTTGAGGATCTGGTTCATTTCTCCAGCTCACTACAATCGGCATATGATCAGAGAAAGTTTTACATAGGACTTCGAAGTTATTTATATTGTCTAGCCAATCATTATTGATCATACAGTAATCAATTACTGATTTTCCCTGACCGCCAACAAACGTGAAGTTACCTTCTGTGTCTCCTTCTGTGCAGCCATTCAAAACAATAAAATCGTACATTTGAAGTGTTTCAAGTAATGAGATACCATTATTATACATTATCTTTGGATATTCTGCAATTAACGTTTATATGGGTATTGCTGATATTCCTCACTGTATAGTGACTTGGTTGCAACTAGATCTGGCGTTGAAGTCTCCAATTATTAATACGCTCTTGCTAGATAAGAATGATAAATTGTTGTTAAATTGCTCAAAATCTTCAGTCCACTTGTTACAATTTAAATAAAGAGGCATTATATACATATCATTTCGACTTAAAAGTCTAATTACAGCAGTTTCTTGGATTTCTACAAATTCGTAATATTTTAAATGTGTTGTTCTTATTTCATAAAGACACCCTCCGCTCGCTTGCACGTCCCTTGGTATAAGTCTTGGTTGCAGGAATCCAGAGGAGTTTAAATCCGTTGAAGTATTTTGAGAATTAATTTGTATTTTCAATGGTAATATGTGTTTCAAAGAGGAAAAACAGATCAAAAGTTTTAACAAAATGGATAAAATCTACATACAATAGTTTATTATTAAGACCAGAAACATTATAGGCTAATATTTTACAAAAACTAATACTTAATGAGCTGACGGCATTTTAATTTCAGTTTCTTGGTACAATATTACTACTGTGTGGATCTTGGTAAAGTGGCATCACTGGTTGTGCCGAAGTTGGTCTGGATGATCTAGTCCATTCGTTGCGACTTCTATTTGACAGCGTATTGTTTTTGACACTTCCAAAGTCCATTTGACCAAACATCTGTAGCAGTTCGTGTTCACAATCATTTTCATTAAATTTAAGTTTATTATAAATGTCCAAATAAAATACTTTATTTTTTTTTAGTTTTAGTTTATTTAATTCATTGATATGCTATACACATTAAGATACAATATCTTATTATTAAAACTTTATCTTCAATAAGAAGAGTGTTGTTTTTAATTCGCACTATAGCATTCGATTTATTTAATTTTATAATTTTTCTATATTGCAACAATATGCTTCGCTTAAGTTGCATTTGTTTAGTGAGATCACGTTGTATGAAGACACCTGTGTTCTTTAGCTTGGCAGAGTTTTTTAACATTTTCATGGCAATTTCATTACAGCCGGTGTTTAGTTTCATTTTGATTGAATTGTTGTTTTCACTTATTTTAATGGCTTTTGGCATTTTTTGCATATCTGCGCCGTCCTAAAGGAGCTGGGTGATACATCGCACTTTTTCTTCTGGATCCGAATTTTCGATCGGAATAGAAAAAATAATATTTTTGCCTTTTAGTTCGCGGCATTGTGTTTCAAGTTCCTCCTCTAACAAATTGCAACGAGATTCGAACTGTTGAACTTTTTGCGTCAATTCTTCATTTTGTTTTCTCAAGAAATGTATCTCGGTGTTAAGTTTATTTAGGTCTTCTTTAGAAGCCAATTTCGCTGTTGCCCTTGAAAGTTCTGTGTGAAGGGAATCATCGATGATAAGTTTAATTTTTTGTAAGTCTGATTCAGATATAGACATTTTTGCGTTCTTTTTAAAAAATTTATTGGATCTGCTACTAATATCTGCGTTTTGATGATGAGAGCCGTCCGGTGAAGTTTGACAGCTTTTGCGTTTATTGTAGTTCATGTGATTAAGATCACAGACTTAATATTAATCTTTAATTTTATGATGTTACCTGTTGACCAGCAGATATTCAGATAGAACAGAATAATTCGTTTTCAAAGAAGTATGTTAAATAAAAATTATGTAATTTTAAACTGATCTTAGATTTTTTTTTAATAAAACAAAGGAGCTTTAAATTGTATGACTATTCACTTTCACAGCAGAGCTGCCAGTCTGTATATTTATATATTTTTGGGAAGATAATTTTAAAAACTTTTACCCGTATTTTTCAAATTTTGTGTTTAACCTTTATTTTTAGTGAAGTGAATTTTTTTTGCGCATTTATGATACTACAAGTATTAGAGCCGACCGCATATTTTGAGAGTGGATGTATAACCAAAGTCTGGGTATGAGGGCTTACAGGTACATGTATTGTGATATGGAGTACTTAAGTTAGGCAGGTTTTTTTCTCAGCCTTTTGAAGGGGAGCTATGTTTCCATTTTTATTGTCACGGGTAATTTATTTAAAAAACAAATGTATATGATGCTCTGTCATTTTTCCTAGGCACAAACACCTCAATCTTAACGGTCACATTCAAGAACTCAAGATATAACTATTTTATGTGAACCTTATCATCCCTTTTTTAGAGATAGTCAAGTAAATGTAAGGTTTGACCCAAGACAAATTGTAACAAAAGAAAATTTTGTGCGAATTGACTCAGACCACTGGTAATTAAGACATATCCAAAATTTGTCAAAACTAACATTGGTATTTAGTCGTTTCCAATATCGCATATGACAAAATGTATTCAGTTATAAAGCAGACTTGTGATACATCTATTTATAATGATTTTTCACAATGATTCGAACTTGATATCAGTTTTTACCAAAATGAATCTTCAAATAAATAAGGAAAAGAATTACAGCCAAATTAAAAAACGCGGAATAGCGAAAGGTTAGCCTTATTCCATGGATTAAGTGCAAAATGTTACTAATAAAACAAATTTTCTGCTATGCGACGTTTACTATGCTAAACCATCGAAGCAGATGGTTTAGCGAAGGAATAAGCATCAGACTATTTTTTTTTATTGGCGTTCAAAAGATTTACATTTTCAATAACATTTAATTTCTATTTTGTGAAGAGAGTCATTTATTATCATCACGACCAAAAAAGCCGAATGAGAACATATTTTTTTATATACAAAATTCTCGAATATTTATATGCATTTTATTTCTATGCACAATGATTTCATAAGGTTATGAAGAATATAAAGCAAAAGGTTATTTATAAATGGTTTGGTTAATTTTTATGAACTTACTTTGTCGTTGGTGCTCCAACTCTCGCTTCTTTTCCTTTTTTTAATTAAATTTTCCCTTATACCTAATAATAATGTAGATGGACATAAACAAGAAAATTCTTAGGTATGTTTGGTAGCGTGAAATTTTAAAATGTCAAAACCCATACGGAAAAAAACCCAAGCTTCCGAAACTTGGTACAAATTTCAGGATACTTAACAGGCCTCGTACGGGTAAACGTCACTTTACTATTCCACGCACATACAATTTTCTTTAATGAGAAATTTAAACCTGTGGCTTAACTCTTATTCCATGACTTAGTAAAATCGTGGAATAAAGGTAGAATAAGCGTTTTTTATTAATAGGGCTGTTAGTTATTATATCTGTGATCTTTACTTATGAGTAGGATCCCTAAATAGCGTTTTTTTTTGTCATTTCATCAACTAAGTTTTCCTTGTTTTTATGAGTAGGTACATTAGCCTATTGAATAGACCGGAAAATGAGAGGTATAAAGGAACAATTACGTGCAAGGGTTTTTATTATTGAATATGTTTGTTTGGCCCATAAGCATGCTTAAAACCGAAAATGCTACTAAATTCACCCATGCGTTCCTGAGAGAATGGTCACACTGGCCACTTTTCAGTATTTTTGGTATAACTCGAAAACTAAGCGGAATTTGACAATTTTACATATAATACTTTTTGTTCAAAATCAAATTTTCTATTGAGATGGATAGTTCAAAAAATTTTACGAAAAAATTTAAGCAGGAAAAGTTAACAAAAACCAACTTAAAAAAATCAAAAAATCAAGGATATCTAAATTTTTTAATAAATTGTGCATAACTTTTTTTTAAGCAAAGATAGGGTCAAGACATGCACAGACAAAACAAAGTAGAGACAAAAGGCCTTAATATGGCATGTTCAAAAATTAATATTTGTTCAAAATTGACAGAGATATTCCCATGCAACCTTATCATTTCTTATAATTTTTCTCAGTTTTGGCCCGAAAGTCCCTTTTTCGGTACAATATGGCAAATTTCACTTTCGTAAAAATGTTCGAAATCAAAATTTTGATATAATATGACATTAGAACTATAGAGAATTTATAAAAAGGATGTAAGTTCGCAATTTCGTTTTTCGGCTGTTTTTAAATGCGTTCAGACCTACAGACCGAACGGCTGGTCCGATTAACATAAGATTTGGTATTAGATGCTAGGAACGTTAAATTTGTCATAAAGTACCAAAAAATTGGCATTCGGACAAAAACTGCGAAAAATGATAAGAAATGGTAAAGTTTGAATGGCTATATCTCTGTCACTTATCAAACAATATGGCTTTTTTAACATATCATATTAAGGCCTTAAAACTCCAGTTTACTTTGTTCATGCATGTCTTGAGCGTATCTTTGCTCCAAAAAAAGTTATGCGCAATTTAGAAAAAAATTTAAAAATCTTTGATTTTTCAAATTTTTTTATGTTGGTTCTTGTTTACTTTTCCTGCTTAAAATTTTTTAAGAAATTTTCCAAACCATCCATTTCGATTGTTAAGTTGCCAAAGAAAGGTGACTTAAAGAATTGCAACAATTGGCGTGGTATCACCGTTTTGTCCGTTTTCCCAAAACTAATGGCAACCATCATTCTCGAGCGAATAAAGGAGAGAATCGAGTCTACACTCAAGAGGCATCAAGCTGGCTTCCGCAGTGGTCGATCGTGTGTCGACCATATCAACACCCTGCGTATCGTCCTCGAGCAGTCGATGGAATTTCAATCACCGCTTTACCTCATGTTCGTGGATTTTGAGAAAGCCTTTGATCGAGTTAACCGAGAATGTATATGGAGATCGTTGCTTGGTAGAGGAATTCCACCAAAAATAGTTGCCATTATTAAAGAGTCCTACAACAACGCAAGGTGTTTTGTTTAGCACAACGGGCAGCTATCCGACTCCTTTGTAGTGCAACAGGGTGTGAGACAAGGGGATGTTCTATCGCCAATTCTCTTCCTGCTGGCGATGGACGACGTATTGACGGCCAGTGTAGGTACAGCAGAGCGACAGGACATTCAATGGAGACCGTTCGAAAGGCTCAGTCATTTAGACTATGCCGATGACATATGTCTACTGGCAAATAACATCAGTGGGCTGAACGGGATGTGCCAAACACTGCAAGTGAAGGGAGAGTCGAGTGGTCTAAGAATAAACAGCAAAAAGACAAAAATAATGCTCACAGGCCGCTCCACACAGCAGCGTATTATTCTACAGGAGACGCCAGTTGAAGTAGTGGAACAGTTCAACTACCTTGGCAGTATTGTCTCTGCAAACGGTGGTACGGATCTGGACGTTAAAAGTAGAATAAATAAAGCTCGTGCTGCCTTCGGTACTCTGTCCCCAATCTGGAAATCAAGTCAAATCTCCTTACGCACTAAGTTGAGATTCTTCGAATCCAATGTCAAATCCGTGCTGTTATATGCTTGTGAAACCTGGAAAGTCACGTCTATCATTTCGAAGAAATTGCAGGCTTTTGTGAATCGCTGTCTTCGCCATATCCTAAAGATTCGGTGGCCACAAATAATATCAAATGAGGAATTGTGGCGCAGGACAAGTCAAGAGCGGCTGGACGTCGACATAAGAAAGCGTAAATGGCGTTGGATTGGTCACACACTGAGGAAACCAAACAATGAAATTGCAAAGCAGTCCTTTGAATGGAATCCTCAGGGTGCACGGCGGGTTGGAAGACCAAGAACAACATGGAAATCAACTGTCTTAGCGGAAGCAGAATCCCAGAGAAAGACGTGGCCACAGCTAAAGTACCTTGCAGCAGACCGTGAAGGATGGAGACGTTTTGTTGACGCCCTATGCCCCAGCCGGGGTTACAGGACACGATGATGATGATGATCCATTTCGATAGAAGATTTAATTTTGAACAAAAAGTACTATATGTAAAATTGTCAAATTCGGCTTAGTATTCGAGTTATACCAAAAATACTGAAAAGTGGCCAGTGTGACCATTCTCTCAGAAACGCATGGGTGAATTTAGTAGCATTTTCGGTTTTAAGCATGCTTATGGGTCAAACAAACATATTTAATAATAAAAACCCTTGCACGTAATTGTTCCTTTTTAAAAGGTCTATTCAATAGGCTACATGGTTGGTTCAGTTATTTGTTTATATCTTGAAAAAGAAAAGTACTAGGATCATTTGGTTTTTTGTTTTTGACTAAAAATTGACAAAAGCATTGAATATTTAAGTTAAAAATAATTCTTAATAACATGAAATTAGGAAAATGGATGGAATGGATTTTTGGCTTTACAAAAAATTATAGCATAATATTGTACGCAATGCCATTGGGTTTTAAAATGGTTTTACAAATTTAGGTACAATTTTGTATCACTAAGTTGGTTAAGGTCTTTGCTTATATCTTGAAAAATAAAAGTCCCAGAATCCAACTAAAAACTGACATTGAATTTTACAGACAAAATTAGTACTTAATAACATAAAATTTTGAAAAAAAAAAAATCATTTTGAACAATTTGTTTTTAATATGTTTTCAAAATTTCAGTTTGAAGGTTAATTTTTCAAAAACTATTCTCTTAAATAACTTAATTTAAAAAGAAAATTAAGGATTTAATTTCTGGCTTTACAAAAACCTATAGCATGATATTATAAGTGTTGCCATTGTTGTTTAATATGTTTTTTTTTCTAATTTAAGTGATTTTTTGTAAATTGCCCCTCCCACTCAAACGGGACTGTGGCTAATTTTGGATATATGTTTTGGTATGTGTCATTGAACCTAACTGCAAATGAATTTCTTTTGTTACAATTTGTCCGGGGTAAGCCCTATATTCTCCGTAGATTTACCTGACTAAGATTTAAAACAAAACAAAAATCAACAAAGTCTCAAAAAAAAAGGCTGATAAGGTATGCTTAAAAAGCTAAAATCATGACTCTCTTATTGATCGGATCATCAAGATTAAAGTCTTTAAACTTCGGAAAAATTACAGTATCATTTTGTTTCTTTAAAAAGAGAATTGAAGTGTTAGTGACCATAACACATAGACAGGAAATGAAGTGGGTTTTAACCTTTCACCCCACCCAAAAGGCTGAATGAAAAACCTACCAGACTTTGGTAATCGATATCACGATAGATGTACCTGTACCTGTACCTCATACCCAGGTTTTGGTTATACATCCACTCTCAAAATATGCTGTCGGTCGGTATTTAAAAATCCAAAATCATACAAAATGTTCCTAAAAACATTAAGTGTGCAAATTTCAAAAATTCACTACACTAAAAACAGATAATATTTTTTTAAATGATCTTTCAAAAAATATATATATTATTATTTCTGAAACCTCTATTCTGCAATTCTCGACTTTCAAATGTTCATATCTCGATTCGCAAATTTAAATTTTTTTATATATGTGATAATTTTATTGTATTTTAGTAATCTACCGATCGCAAAAGAAACAAAATTCCTATCATTTTTCGTTTGGAAAATAGATTCTAGACTTTTCTCCCTACTGAAATTTCGAATTTCAAAAAACCACGTAGTTTATAATTTTTAAATACAATTTTCTTTGTATGGTACTTTCCTTAAGGCTTACCATCTAAGCTGGGGCAGATAATTGAAAAAACCCCAAACATTGAGAGTAATTGCTTGTAGCCCTATGCCTTGACCATTTTTCGACAGGCAACCCAATGGCAAATAGGTTTTTAAGACACTGCCAACAAAACTGTATACTGCTCATCTGGTACCTTTATGAGGGTAGGTCGTCCTATGGCGGGATCTTCTACTATTAACTCAATATATTCAAAAACTAGTTTCTGAAATTTGGTGAATAACGATTTCTTAACATTCTTAAAATATTAAAAAAAAATATTTATTTTTTATTCAAAACCTGCCATACAAATGTTAAAAACTATTGAAAAAAATTTCAATTTGCTCAAAAATGATAAAATGGGTATGTGCTAAAATAAGTAATACTAGCCTACCCGTGCGAGACCTCTCGCACCAATAAAAATAAAAAGTGTTCATAAAGTTTTGTATCAATATATAGAATTAATTCAGTTAAAAATTTGAGATAATTTTGAAAATTAAATTGCAAGAAGCATTTGGTTTGTTTTCTTTTCCATAATTTGTTTAATAGCTGCGTTTTATTATCTCCGGGTCTGGGTCGAGGCTATGGCCGTTTTCGAAAACGTCAAATCAAAGTCAATTTGATCGTCACATGATCGTCATTTTTTGACACAGATTGCAATTGTCTATGCAATCGTCCTGTCTTGCACAAAATCGGTTTTATAAACGTTATTCAATTTACTCGCAAACGCATTTTATATTTACGAACACGCTCTCTGGTTTCTCAATTTTTCTTGTCGTTAACTCGATTTTTTTACTGCGCAGCTGCACCGCAGATGATATTTTCGAACATGTGACTTAAGCAGTTTGCGTTAAAGAACATTATGCAAATGCATTTTTGACGCAGATGACGTTTTCGAAAACGGCCTATCTCTTAATACTTATTACAAAAACAACATGGGATCTAGGCTTCTATCGAAGTTTTCACTTCGACCAGCAGGTGGCTATTTACCATAGTTAATCATGTACATGAGAAATAAGTGAACAAAAGATAAAAAGAGATGGATACAGAGCACTGTTTTCCCACTAACCCACATCGTTTTATTTTCACGAGGACGATGTCTACACTATGCAGAAAAAATGCTTTCAATTCCAGAATATCCTTCCCTATCACCTATACACCTGTCACTTGCACAATACAAAATTCATCATGCCCGACGCTCATGCCAAAGATTTATTGTTGAAAGTGGTGCATCGGTGGATTTTAAGGGAAATCTTCTTTCTCTTTCGTTCACACATAACGTCTACGTTTCTCACTGGATGCGCCTTTCACAAAAACAACCATTTATAGAGGCACTTATGAAGATGAACATGTTAGTTTGCGTTCGTTTTGCTCCTTCAGTAATTTGACAGCAAAACTGAAAAAATTTGTTGAAGAGAGGTTGCTGAGGTCTCCGAGATCGCATTTTTCTGAACATGCCTAATGTGTTCGTTTAGAGCACATTATTTGAACAGACCTGGAATGGAATGGAAAATAAACTGCCAAAATAAACACTTCCACTTTCCAATCGTTTTGGACTATTTGATGGGAAATAAGGTCTGTTTTGTTAATTTGAATAGTTGGATGAAAATAAAGCTAAGACTGCACTTGATATTGGAGGAACTACAAGATGCAAATGATAAATGTCTGATCTTCATAAAAGCTAAATGCAAATACTTTGAGCGTAAATGTATAAATGCAAAATACCAAAACTCACTTGCATTGTAAATTACTTTAATAAAGAAGGAGGTAGATACAATGCAAACGATAATATTTCTGAAAGTCTTGACGATGATGAAAATCAGAAAAAGTTTTCACAAATGCAGTGTAATGATGTTAATATGTATAACTCTCAACATTTCAAAAACCTAAAAAAGGTTTTTTACCATGTTCTTTGTTTTTGATAGAAGTCATGGATTTGAAAAGTCATAAATAGTTAAATAAGAATTGGGAAAGTTTTTGTCGGATGACAGTCATGATATTAAAACTACTTCATTCACAATTCCTGTTTTTAAAAGAGTTTGTCGGTACATAATAGTATGGTTTTTGTACGATTTTTCGTGTGGAGGGAATAGGACCGAATTCAAAATGAGGTAAAGCAATTTATTACAACAATAAGAAGATTGTATTTGGAAAAATAGATCAATTGTAAATGCCAACTTAGCGAAAAGCTGTAAAGTTTGTTTGTTCTTTGATTCTGACGTCCGGGGGAAATTCCAAATTGCAAATTGCCGCATCTAAACAAAGCAACCATGCATTTAACATATGGTATTGGAGTGAGATTGAAGCTCGCTTCGACTCTTTGTAAACCTGTGCCTGTATTGCGTAAGACCAAAGCGATAGCTAAAATAAATGACTGTCGCTTTGACCATTACTCTCTCTATATTTCTTTATAGTTATGAGAGAGATAGCTATCGTCAAAACGACTATCAGCTTAGCCGATTTCACCCCTGAATAGACTTGAAATGGGCTTGTTTCGACTCATTCACGCTCGAGGAGTGAAGTCGCATCGAAATTTGTGACGAATAACCTGGATCGAAGAGTTGGTTTTACAGATAATGCATTATGAACAAATGTGATTTAGTTTCAATAGATACTCGTGTTTATTCAATTTTAATTATTTTGCACTGAAATTATAACCTAAATGCCATTATTTTTTTCTGTTATTTTAAAATATCGCCGTGCAAACAAAACTCCTTAACTCCTTTTTTTCAGCACTGAGATACCTCTCGTAAATACGATATATTTAGTAAAACATAGAACTTTTAGTTCTGCAAAAGATATCTCTAAATCTTATGTTGGTCTATTTCTAAAGGAAAAAATTACCCCAATTCAAACATTCTCAAATTCTGGTCAGTAAAAATCGGTAAAAATTACAGATATCTCAAAATAAATCAAAATGGACTAAGGGAGCTTTCATTGAACGACGACGACATATAAATATATATATGTATGTTAAAATTTTATATATATGTATGTATATAAACAAATTTTTATACTGAAGTGTAGTTCCGTCAACGTCATGTGCTTTTTAACCTTTATTTTCATGCACCTCATATATCGAACAGACCTAATTTCCCAATACGATTGGAAAGTGAAGTGTTTGTTATAAAAATTCATTTTCATTGGAATTTGAAGTGTTAATTTTAATTGGAATAATATTTAATTTTTGAATCGAGTTTTGGATAAAATTATAAATATTTATAAAATAAAAATATAATTCGCTTAATCCTCGGGAAATTTCGAATCTTTTGACACCTCATTCATTAAAATCGGTTCAGTGTGTGAGCTAATAAAGGGAGACATACTACAGAAATAATATATATGATGTAAATAAATATAAGATAATTTTTCGTTGGCTAACTATTAACTCCCATAGAAAGTTATCTTGGATTTTGAATTTTCTCATTATTGGCTAAATGGATTTAAGTTAAATTATAACGGGTGATTTTTTAGCTGGTTTGGTTTTGGCAACACTGGTTTTGACAGCTGACGTGTGTTTAGTACCTTGTGTCACTGTCAAACATCTTCAGTTTGGTTTGCAATTTAACCATGGATCGTCTTACAAATGAACAACGCTTGCAAATTATTGAATTTTACTATCAAAATTCGTGCTCGGTTCGAAATGTTCATCGCGCGCTGCTTCCATTTTATGGTCGGCATTCTCGACCTTCTGAGCAGTCTATTCGGAAGATTGTGACCAAATTTCGCACCAAATTTACTTTATTGGACATTAAACCACCAACACGTTTACGTACTGTGCGTAGTGAAGAAAATATTGCGGCCGTATCAGCTAGTGTGACAGAAGACCGCGAAATGTCGATTCGGCGCCGTTCCCAGCAGTTACTGTCAATGGTGAACGCTACCGAGCGATGATAACAAACTTTTTTTTGCCCGAAATGGAAGTTCTTGACTTGCATGATATGTGGTTTCAACAAGACGGTGCCACATGCCACACAGCACGCGAAACAATGGCGCGATTGCGAGGCGAGTTTGGTGAACAGTTAATTTCACGTTTCGGGCCGGTCAATTGGCCGCCTAGATCGTGCGATTTGACACCATTAGATTATTTTTTGTGGGGGTATGTCAAGGCTAATGTCTATAGGGACAAGCCCGCTTCGATTGACGCACTGGAAGCCAACATCCATGCATTCATTCGTGAGATACCGGCCGATATGTGTGAAAGAGTATGCCAAAATTGGACTCAGCGGATGGGCTACCTGAGACGCAACCGCGGTCAACATTTGCATGAAATTATCTTTAAACATTAAATTGCAAGGTTCAAACTATCGATTCAAATAAATATTTCATTCATTTTTTCGAATTTTTTGTGTTTTTTTTTTTTTTAAAGTTCTAAACCTCTTAAAAAATCACCCGTTATTTATATATATAATTTCCAAAAAGTTCAAATAATATTATTTGATATCTCAAAATTGGATTGGTGGCTGGCTCACCACCTCCCACCCCCCTTGGACAAAATCCTGCGGCGCATATGTACCTACCTATCTAGATAAGTCTCCTTCCTTGTGGATATTTGGACCAATTTGCCCATTCTCCTTTGTTGTTATTTTATAACTGAATTTTTTGACTCGCAAATCTAAGTGAAGTAAAAACAATTTATTCTTCTTATAAAAATAAAAGATTGCGATGATTGTAGATGATTTAATTAGTTGTATCTTTTTTTTGGAAAATGGACTAAGACATTTTTCAATATAATTGACTCATTCATCTACCTACCACAATTTATTTATTTATTTATTTATTTATAAATACTAATAATAAATTTAAATCTATTATTAACATGATTTTAAGGAACACTAGCATCAAAATACTTTCAGTTCTTAATTTAATTGGTAAAAACCGTTTATAAAAGTGAGTTAAAATAAAAAAATATGATGTATGAATGTATATTTTTCTATAATCAAATTTTTATGTTGTGTTTGTATAGTTGTTTATTAATTATTTCAATATTTTTTTTACTTGGGTCTTGAAGAAGTTCCAGGACGTTATTTTGGTGGTTGTTGAAGTCTTGAAGAGGATTTCCAGAAAGATAGCACAAACCCATGAGATGCGTTATCGTAATGACATTGTTACATTTTGGGCATATCGGAGGTGCTTCCTTTTTCAAAACATGTTGGTGCGTTAGGTGGGTGTGTCCAAGACGCAGACGAATAAATTTGATTATGTTTAACTTCGACGTATTATGAGGGAAGGTTTGGCTGATTTTGTAAGGATTTATTGTTTGGTAGTGGTGTTGATAGTGATACCACTCTTGTGTTGGGGAATCTTTGATTTTGCCCTTTATTAATCCAATGAGGTCTTTTCTGGTGAAAGATTCAAACAGTAGTATTGGAGAATTATTGGCCAAATTCGCAGATTGGTCAGCGAGTTCGTTCCCTGCAATATCAACATGGCCAGGAGTCCACATCAATTTGATTTTACGAGGAGATTTGATGAGCATGTCTCGGATTTTAACAATTATACTAGAGTCATGTCTGGTGTTCAAGATAGCTTTTAAGATGGAAAGGCTATCAGAGCAGATAGTCCATTTTCCCTTAGTATGTGAAAATTTCTTTACGGCTTCATAGATAGTTTGAGCTTCGGCTGTGAATACTGAGGCAGTATTTGGAAGGATGCCTTGAACGATTGTTGATCCATTGTGTGATGTTACTGCAAAAGACGTACTACTTGAAGTTTTTGAACCATCGGTATAAATAAATGTCCATCCTTTTCTGGCAAAGTCGTGGTATGATTCAAGAAACCTTTGTTTGTATATTATATTGCTGGTGTTTTCTTTCGGGAGTTCGTGGAGATGTAGTGAGATGGATGATGTATTTAGGTTTCAGGGTGGTGAGGATGGTGTATATTTTGCAAAATGTTTAAACGGAATCTCAAAACTGTTTGCCATTTTTAGAGTGTTATGTATGGCCGAAGGAATTCTTCTCCGCCGTTTGTGTTTCATAGCTAGGACAACATCCTTATCGATCATCGAACCAGTTTGAAAAGATAACTTAACCATGAGTTTTAGTGCCATTTCTGAAAATCTTTCTTCAATTGTAGGTAGGCCGGCTTCAACAAGAATGTTTTTTAATAGGACTTGTGATAAAAGTTCCTATACTTTTCCGTGCAGCCATGATGGTAAGTTGGTTTAAATATATTTTTAGTTGATTTTGGACAGGAACCGTAAATACAGTGGCGTAGCGTAGGGGGGGCGGAGGGTGCGGTCCGCCCCGGGCGGCACTTTATGGGGGGCGGCAAATTTTGCGGCACTATATACGGGGCGGAGTTTAATAACTAATAGGTAAATTTTGCCAATTTTTGCAAATGTATTCATGTGAATTACTGAATTTGCAATCCAGGTGGGAGTTTACGTGATCAGAAAGGCTACGCCTTGAATTTCAATGACCGCATTCACGAATACATGAATTGAAATAGCGATTCGCGAAACTATATTGCTGATTACCGAAGGTGCCCTGCAGTTCGCATAGTTATTATATTTTGGCTACCTAGAAAATTCTGTCCGGGGCGACACTGCAACCAAAAGTTTTGTCGTAAACAGAAAATTATTCCCAAAATTCTTTTGAACAATAAATAGGTACAAAGGTAGAAAATAAAAAATAATGATTGAATATTCAAAATATTATTATGTTCTTAAGAACTTTGCAGCTATTACGGCGGATATATACAAAACAACCATTCAATAAAAAGAAAATACTTATTCCCATTAATGTGTTTTCAAGGAAAATGTACTTTTTGAACTTTTTCTTTTAAATTTTTAATTAAAATCAGTCACAAAATTTTCAAGAAAACCAAAAATCATTGTTGTTGAGCTGTTTTTGAGAAAAATAAGATTTGGTAAAATGGCTACAAAAATTGGGTTTGGGTCAAAATTCTGTTTGAGGAAAAATTCTGTTTTCAAAATTTTATTTTTCATAATTCTGCTTTTCAAATTTCTGCTTTTCAAAATTCTGTTTTTGATAATTTCTTTAACAAAATTTTGCAAGTAATGAAAAATTTTCCAGACCATTTTTTTTTCTCATTATTTGCAGAAATTCATAAAACAGAATTAGGAACTGCGAGTTGTAACATAACATTAATGTACCTAAGCATACTGGTATGAATAAAAAAAAAAACATTTTTGCAGCTTGAAGAGGCTTGCATATTTCGTCAGCCTAGACGTTAAGAGTGAAAATCCACTAAATACACATTTATTTTGATAGTTATAGATGGTTATTAAACTCAAAAATCTTTAAAATATTTTCAATTTGATTGAATTTTAGAAACAACGAGAATACATTCAAAATTCTGAACACTTTTGGGTGAGAATTTTTTTTAAATGAAAAAAGGAGTTAACAGTTTTTCTCTGTAAGGCGAAAATTTGTTTTATGTCAACTGCACACGCTGATAGTTAGCGTCAATATTTACTAAAGCAAAATATTGTGACCTTTCCCTAAAAAATCATTAAAAAACCCACAATCAATAGCTTTGTATGGCCTTATCTGGAACCTTATCTATAAAAATTTCGTAACACAAAACTGTTCTGTATTTCGATTTAGGTTAAGCCCTTGAATAGATTCTCTTCAAATTTAGGATTCAGCCTTTTAAGGTTTGGTTAGAAGGAACATTGTGTTTTTAGCTCCAAAAATAACGGTATTTGGATTAAAAACGACTAGGTTAATTTTGTTCATGAATGCTGTGTCCAAAAATTTTGTTAGGCAGAATAAAAAGCAGAATTTTGAAAAGCAGTTTCTTGCTTTAAACAACAGAGTTTTGAAAAGCAGAATTTTGAAACCAATTTTAACCTATTTTCAAGGAAATTGTATGGCAAATGACAGGTACCGTTACTTTTGGTTAAAGAAAAGTGAACAAATTTTGTCTTCCCTATCAATCAAAATCTCGAGTTCGATGATGAGAAATCACTTGAAAAATTTTTTTTATAAGCAAAATTTTCTTTGGACCAAAACTTAAAACAAAGCTTTAATTAATATTACTATACAAAACTCATTCGGAAAATTAGACAGTTTTCGAAAAAAGTGTCTTCTGAAGCTTTTTTGTAGAGAATCGTAAGGTCTAGAAACTCTTTTATGCCCGCTCACGTTGACGCAAGCGTAGTACCTAACTGAGTTTGAAAGAAGTGGAACTGAATAAATAATAAATTTAGCTTTACGGAAAAAATTTTATTATTTTTTTTTGTTTATATTGGTCGATTTTTTTTTTAAATTTGAATATTTACACATTTGGGAGGGGGCGGCAAAATTTTCCACCGCCCCGGGCGGCAGAAACTCACGCTACGCCACTGCGTAAATAGCTAAAGCATAGTCTATCCTACTAAGTATTAAAGTTTTAGTCATATAACAAAGAGTATTGACATGTACATTACTTTTTTTTTGAAGAAAGATACTTAATAATATTGAGCCTTGATGCTAATGGCTTTTTAAGGGCGGTACAGTGGGGCTTCCAGCTATACCTATTATTAATAATTAGACCTAAAATACTTAAATTAATTACATTTTCAATAAGTATATTGTTGAGAGATAAATTTAAATTTTCACAATTTGTTTTGCGACAAACATGCAGTATCTTACATTTTTCTAAAGATAGTTTTGATCCAGACATGGAAGACCATTCTGTTATCTCTTTAAGAAGATTAGAAAAAACTAATTTTGTTTGATTTAGATCATTGTGTTTACATAATATGTATGTATCATCAGCATACACACAGTGATCTAAATCCTTATATTTTGAAATTAATATGCTTAACTCATCAAAAGCGATGGCAAAAAGGATAACTGAGAGGGGAGATCCTTGTGGGATTCCATTTTCAAGGGATACGGTTTTTGAAAAAGTGTTACCAATTTTGACAGAAAATTTTCTGTTGGTTAGAAATCCTACTAATATTATAAATGTGAAAGTGAGTTTGTTTGTTTGTTTGTGACGCTTTCACACCTAAACCGCTGAATCAATTATTATGACTTTTGATATAGAGATAGATGGGACTCTGGAAGCGTCAATAGGATACTTTTTTACAATATGAGACAAAAAAAGAAAAAAAAAATTGGTACCAAAACAACTTCATTTTATATGAGAACAAAAATATATCAATATGGTTTGAAAAAAAAATCAATCAATTTTGATATTTCGTTAAAGAGATACATAGTTTGTTTCTTTTTTATTATTTTGAGGATTTCTTATACTATTTGCTTCACAAACGTTGGGTTAAATTAAACAGGAGCTCATCGCAAGCCCGGGCAGTAAAATTTGCTCAATTAAAAGAAACCCATTCGTGCCGAATTAAGGAGGCTGCCTAGAGAGCTGATGAGACACTTTCTCAAAGAAAGCATGGGAAAAGCCCCATGGCCAGCTACATATACATATGCAGCATATTCGCGTGTGCCCAGTGGCCAGAATTTGTATTTTAACGCCAAATGGAAGGACATACATAATGTTAAGTATACAGCAGCATCCTCACTATAGTGTAAGAGCCGGCAGAAAATTCTGTGGTTGAGGGCATAGCCAAAATATGAGACCATACATACATATATGAGGGTTTGTAGGCTCACGCATCTTGATATCGAATGCAAAAGTCTGGAAGGATTTTTTTGACGCCCGTGCTCGGAACGAAGGGTTGAAAATCGGACTTTTCAAATTTTTCCGTCAGGGGTACAACCACTTCAATTCATTAATTTAAAATGAGAAATTGTGCTCTGGAATTTTTCTAGGTCCACAAACTTTAATTTTATGATCTGAGTAATAGAACTCAAGACATGACCCTTTCAAGCAAAGCTTATTGGCCTTATTTTTTGTTTGATTTTTAAATTTCCCAATTTTTCACCTAAAATGGTTACATCTCAAGTTCTTTTGATCAGATCGTCAAAATTGAAGTCTATGGACTTAGGGAAAATGACAGAAGATCATTTCCTGTTTTTTGAAAATGAGTTGATTGATTGTAACCCTGTCACAAAAATTGGAAAACAGCTACATATTTTCAACATCCCGTCCCCAACACGGGTGTCGAAAAAATCTTTCCAAACTTTTGAATTCAATATTAAGATGCAGGCACCTACAGATCCACAAACTCATATTTTGGTTATGCTTTCACCCATAAAATTTGCTACCAGCTATTGGACTAATAGTGGGATATTATGTTCGCAGTGAGGTAGAACCTATGACTCTGCAGTAAATATTTTTCATTTTGTAATAATTTTTTCTCCATTTTTTTTTTTTTACCAATTACCTGAAATAAATAAACTAATAAGTTTTTCGTTATTGATTTCTGTATCGATCGACAACCAGAATCGGTTGACAAAATAAAAATGAGTGCGAGCGAAGCCGCGGGTAAAGGCTAGTGATTTTATATATTTGAAAATTTTGGGCCCAATACCCCATTCACTTATTTTGTTTTAACACAAGGTGTGTTCCAATGCGATCGAAAGCTTTTTCAAAATCGAGTGCTAAAATAGAAATATGGTTTCGAGCAGATAGCGCATTTGAAATCACATAATCTAAGTTGTTTCTGACTAATCAACTTTTTCGATTAAACAAAAGGATACGGTTGGCAATTATTTTTTCTAAAATTTTCGATAAGCATGGTAGCAGTGAAATCGGGCGATAGCCGTCAACTTTATCAATTTCTTTTTTTAGTTTAAGAATTGGTATAATGCATGCTGTTTTCCAACTTTGAGGTATAATACCCTTATCCAGTATGGTATTATAGAGTGCGATCAGCCTTACTTTGGCTGCTTCTGGTAGATTTTTGATTATTGGATAAGAGATCTTATCACGACCAGGTGTTTTACCACTTAACCTTGACAAGCAACTCTCGATTTCTATTAAAGAAATATCTTTTTCAATTTTTTTTGCAGATATATTTGTTGGATACAAATGACTCAGATTTTGCTTGTACAAATGTCGAAGAAATATTTGAGTCCTTTGAGTTATCCGACCATGTGTTTGCGAAAATGTCGCTTATCTCATCTGTAGAACAAATATGGCCACTTGGAGTTTCGATGGATACTATCTTTTTGAGAGCTGGGTAGATGTATTCGGATTAATTTGGGATGTTAAGTTTTCAAAGCTATTCAATTTGCTGATTTTTAGATGTCTTCTGAAAACTGCATTTGATTTTTTATAGGCTATCTGAATAACTTGTGTAGGATTTTTTTTAAAAGTCCTCCAAGTTAAAACCTTTACTGCTCTTAGCCTAGCAAGCTCCGGATTCCACCATGGAACGTTTCGTTGGGCTTTGAAAGGTGAGGTTTGGGGTATGGAATCATTGGCTGCGCTGCGTATACATTTAAGTAATACTGCAGCTTCTTTATTTACACATGAATGTGGTTTTTTTGGATAACCTTACGTCGACTTTATTTCTGAACTTATCCCAGTTGGCTTGTTCTGTTTTGTATTTTGCAATGTGATCGTTCCTAACGTTTGATCCTAGCGTTATTTTGGTAAAGATAGGGAAGTGATCGCTGTTATGTAAATCATCTAGAATGAACCACGACGCCCTCGGTAAAATTTCTGCTGAACAACAAGTAAGATCTATGTGTGTAAAAGTGCCATGGGTAGAAAAATGGGTTGGAGACCCATTGTTTAGAATGGCAAGGTCGGAATTCGTAATAAATTATTCGAAAGCAGACCCTCGCTTAGTGGTTTTGGGGGAGCCCCAAAGTATGCACCAAGAATTTACGTCGCCAGTAAGAATATACGGCGGGATTACTTGTTGAATAATACTCTCAAGATCGGTTTTACTAAAAGCTTGATCGGATGGGGTGTAAACAGATATTATGGTGATTCTAATACCTATCTGAATTTCTAACGCAGTTGCGAGAATGTTAGATCTGATTGGGATATGTTTGTGAGGGATGTTATTTTTAATAAGCAAACCAACTCCATGCTTTGCAGTAACATTACATGGAAGATTGCTAAAGTATCCGACGTATGGTTTAGGTGTTATGGGTGTTGCCAGGTTTGGAAAATGAGTTTCTTGTATGGATATTTTATCTGGAAAGTATTCTTTGATTAAAAGATCGTTGATGTTGTTAATGAAACCTTTCATGTTCCATTGCATAGTTTTGAAATTATTTTCTGAAAGGGGTTTAGTTTGGTCGTTGATATGGTGTTTAAGTGAAATTTAATTTTAATTCAAAAAATCTTTTAAATGGAAAACAAATATCCTTGCAGCAAAACGTAGCAACATTGCTAGATTTTTTTGTGCTTTGAAACCTATTTTGATTCAACAAAATTGAAAATTCAAAATTAAATAGGTACCTACATTATGATTGTTTTGCTGAAAAAATTGTATAATATACCTACATATATGTACGTATATAATCACATACACTCCCGTTCATTTGAATAGGTACACAATTTTATAGTGCAATTCACCGTTATAACTCCGAAATTAGGTGACTGAATGAATTTTTGTAAATGGCATTAGAGAAAGCATCCAATTTAGGTGAGATAAAAAAACACACAATCTTAAACCTACCGCCATTACAGGATACAGGTTTAATTATGATTTCTTTAAACGCATGTAAGAATCGTAGCCCTTTTTCGTTCATTTGAATAGGTACACCATAGGTCATCACATTTACTTTGAACTAGTTGAAGGTCAGACCTTTAAAAGCTAATTTTGGGGTTTCTATTATGCAGAACTTTTAATTACACTCTCAACTTTAGAAATACTGGCACTGACCCTAGCTTGTTCCCTTGTTTTAGCCATTTAAACCAACGAATTAGACATAACCCTCAGAATTGTTCGTCTATCACTAGCGGACGTAGCAGGTTCTTTGCACCCTTTCATATCGACACCATCTTTTTTGTTTATTTCTGTTAGTTAGTTATTTATTCTGTTAGTTTTTTTTCCGTAATTTTATGTACCGTTAGCCCTTGATCATGAAAACTATTAATTTAAGTGTACTTAACCAAGCCAAGAGCTTTTCCTCTAGCCATTCGCGACTTTTCCTCAATTTATTTGTGTAATGTCAAGAAACCATGATAGAAAACCCAAAATTAGCTTTTAAAGGTCGGACCTTCAACAAGTTCAAAGTAAAAGTGATGATAAAGGCGGCGCACAGTGGTCAAAAATACGATTCTAGCTGGACAAAAGTATTTTTTTTTTAAATCTTCCAATTTAATTTTTTTGATAACCTATACTTTGTAGTAATACCTAAGCGCAAAATTGCAAAATATTAATCACTTATCTGCGAAAATATCAATTATATGCAAGCTCAAAGTAAACATTGTGAATGCAATCAGATAGGAAAAAATGTGGATCAAGTTTTACTGCCCAAATGAGGGCATGGGCTAAGCTTAGTAAAGTGTGTTTAATATTTTAACCTCTGTATGTAATCTAACTCTCGTAATTAACATTATGTGTTTACACTACAATAAATAAAATGTATTTATATTTTTTTAAATTTTGAAGTTACATTCAAACAATAACAAAACTTACCAAATTATAGGTTTTTTGGCTAAGCTTACAAAGCTGGCGGCTGTTGACGGCCAGATGAAATAAATTTAGTCTTTTTGTATAACTTTTGATCTTATCGCCTGTCAAAATTTTACTGCCTTTTTTGGCCTATTGCAAAGTTAATAAGTTGTTTCAGACCAATTTCATATACAAAAATTGAATTGTTTGAAATGTGGAAGAAAGTGGAAGGAAAAATGAGATGTTAGAGCTTCTTTTTCAAAAATATTGGTATGCAGATTGTCTACCTGAATATACTCCTGTTAAAAATAGAAGATTTTCTATAGTTTAATTTTACTTTATTACACACAACTTAGGCCTGGTTCACACGAGATTGTACCGCACGTTTTGTATCGCATTCGGTTTTACCGAACAAATATCGGGTGTTCACACGATATTTATATTTATTCGTTTAAAACTCGAATAGCTGCAGTATAATGAAAATTAATGGAAAAGTTTGAATTTGCGAGGTATTTTATTTTTATCTTTCTAAGGGAAAGGGTTAGAGTGCTGAAATTTGGACGGATGATAGAAATTATTGATTTAAATATGAAGTAAAAAAATAAGAGTCCTAGAATACCGTTGGACGGAGATAACCGCAATATTTGAGCGCTTTCACATATGAACTCATATCTCTTTAGTGCATTGATGAATTTTCTTGCTGTTTTTAAATATTACATAAAAATAAAATTACGGTTATTTTGATACCTCATTCATTATCGTACGTGGTATATAAGCGATACAATCTTGATTTTAAATTGATCGAAAAATCAAAACAATCGCATTGAAATTACCTGCTTGGAACATTGTCCACGACCATCCACCAGCGAGAAGATCCCGTTATCTACATGGATTTTTTTTATTAAAATTTGATATGGATGGCTTTAAAAAACTATAGCTCCCGTTTTACTGATTGAATCTTCAAGGTTAAGGCTTTTAAAGAAAGCTGACATAACGGGCTATATTGTGTAAGAAAATCATTGAGGAGGGGCAAACATTTTTATACTAAAAGGGTGAATAAAGCCCAATTCAATTCCATTTATTTTATTCTAAATTCAAATGTTGATGAAAATTTTTATAATTTTGAAAAACTAAAAACGCACATTTATTGCCTCATTCCTCTTCTTTACTTTAAGACCTTAACCTATAAGATCCAATCAGTATCATCGGAGTTATAATTTTTTTAAATCAACCATATCGGTCGATTAATTTTTTTTGTGTACATGGGCTTTTCTCTCCACTGAAGCTCATTCTATGCCAACGAACAAATACCCAACGTGGATTTAAACCGTGTGAACGAGACTATATAAAACTATACGCCACTGGAAGACGATACGTCACGGTTCATTCGATTTTTTTGATAAGTCCGTTGAGTATTCGATTAACGTACTTAGCTGAGTACGTTTTCTTGCCGTACAAACGTCGTGTGAAAGGCTCTATGTAAAATATATACGCCACTGCTCATCCGCACGGATTTATACTGCAAAAAATCGTGCGGTACAATCTCGTGTGAACCAGGCCTTAGCTTTTATCAATTGTTATCAATCACAGTATTTTGCTATTTTTAGTTTTGATATATACAATTTATAAAAGCTTTCACTCTTTCTCAGTTTTTTCATTGAATAAATATTGTTTATATTATATTCCTTTCTGAAAACAAAGCGTATTATTTTCTGGATCAATCTATATGGACTTGGTATTTGTATATCTGTAAGATACCATAATTCATCCTCAAAAATTCAATAACTCCATTACAATGCAATCTGTTAAATAGAATTTTGGCTCGATTTTAACAAAGAAGAAATGGTTGTTTTGCACTGCAGCTAAACTGCTTTATTCAAAGAAAAACGGATCGTGGTTTTCGTGATTTTTTCCTTTCATCTTAAAAATCATTTAATTTCTCCTAAAAAATGTTAAATATTGATGAATACAAACACAAAAAAGATTTCAGGTCGAAAAATAATTTTGTCGACCTAGATTTGTATTTTTGACCACTGTGCGGCGTACCTATTTTTAAATGAATGAAAAAAAGGACTGCGATTTTTACATGAATTTAAGGAAATCATAATTTCTTAATCTTACCTAAATTGGATGCTTTCTCTAATGCAATTTACAAAAATTCATTTAGTCACCTTAGTTCGGAGTTATAACGGTTAATCGCACTCGAAAATTTTGTACCTATTCAAATGAACGGATATCTGTATACTCATATCATAATAACAACATTTTAATTTTCTTTATCTTGTTTTTCTCGTTGTCATGACGCCCACAGCTGATTCAGTTATCTCCATTACTCCCTCATATTGCAAGCCAAAATCTAAATAATATAATCCTCTTTCTTGCTGCTTGCCCTTGATTGCTTTGTTGGATATACAATGGCCGTCTAGAGAGCACTTGTAGAAGCATACAAATTTGTTTCATAACAGTTCTATAGTCTATATATACAAATATTTAACTTTTTTTGGGAACTTTCCTGTATTAATTTACTATTTAAATTAATTTTATTGATTATTTTAAGGTTTTCCAGTCAAGTAAATTTGAGCCTGCAGGCGATGCATCTACGAGTTATGTTGTTTTAAATAATGCTGATGGAAGCTCACTAGTTGTTCCGCAAACAAACATGATGCCAGGATTTTTAAATCCTAATAACTCCCATGCCATTCAAAGCAGTTACAGCCCAGAATTCGGAAATTTAAATGGCCCTCAACCTCAGGCTATTATTTCACAAACTGAGCCAAATAACATCTTTCCTTTAATAAAAACTTTGCCTGAAACTGCAAATAATGCTATCAAACTACCAACAAATGAACTTCAAGAAACAATGAGGTTTGAATCTGATTCCAACCTCGTATCAACACCAAAAAAGATCGTCCAATCAACTTCTTTAGTTGAGAACAGACTCCAACCGAAATGCAAGAGCTTCTTTAGCCAAAAATGGATAGGGAATAGTTCTCCAATAAAAAAAGGAGAAAATGATAATACGAGTGCTTCAACAGTTACGAGTAGTTCCGTCAATGATCATAATTTTTCTAACTCTAAGTATACGGATTTTTTTGATGTAAAAAGCACACTTCCCGAAAATACCGAAACAACATCAAAACACAGCACAACACAAGTGCAAATCGCTCCCAGGAATGTTAAAAGAAAAAATAGCACGCTCACTTTTTCACAAATAGGTTTGAACATAATGTACAAAAATACTGTCCAAAAAGAATTTAAAAAATCAAATCAGGCTCAAGATGTTATTTTAGAAAGCCCAAACAGCAAAACGGATAGGTATTGCCAGTTATTAAACGATTCTTCTTTGAAAGAAACTTCAATTCCTTTCGCTTCAAGCATTAAACAAATTAATGATACACAATCTCCTATGAAAAGTGAATTTACAAATTCTAGAGATCTGTGTGAAATTCCGGAACCAGTTAAATCAGATCCGCATAACTCACTCCCAAGTTTAGGAAACCGATTAGAAAACAGAAAGTCGGTTAACTTGAGCTCAACGAAACTTCCATTTAAAACTCCATCATTCGGAGCCAGCTTACACAATGTTCCTACTAACATAGTAGTACCCATAATGCAGACAAAACAAAGTAAACACACAACATCTCGACCAACAAACCGTGTGCTTCCAATGCAATCCATTCATAAAAATAGGAGTTTAGTAAACGAAAACGTTCAAAGTTCAGCACCACTTGAGGCCGATATTTGTAAAACTAATGCAACAGCTATGAAAGAAATGGAATACATTAAGCCATTAAAAGATGTTTTAGAAACTGAAAACATTCCTAATATAGCAGGTTTATCCAAGAATCTTGTGACACTTAATGACGATTTGAGTGCGAAAAAAATCACGGAGCTTCTAAAAGAAGCAGACAGTAAACACGAAAGTCCAAGCCCAGTGAAGACAAAAACAAATGTTGGCAGTTCCAAGCTGGAGAAGACAGAAACTAATCTCAACAGTAAAAATTCTGTGGAGACAGTTCCCAACAGCTCAAACAATGATTTATCTGACAATAATGCTAATAGTGGAATGGAAAAACACTTCAAAACTCTTCGACTGGAAAAGGACAACCATGAATTAGAACTCATTTCGAAAGATAAAAATGTCTTTAATACACAGCTGAGTAAACTAAGTGATCAAGAAGATATGTTTCAAAATGATTTAGAAAACTTAAATAAAACTTTAAAGGGCTCTTATTCTACCCTTAAAAAAATGGCTAAGCAACCCGAAACCGATCAACAATCGAGCGTGACTTTTGCCTCCAAGAAACCATTTAAAGTTGAAACTACTAAAAATAGTACTGAACCTTATTTAGTTTTTGAAATTCAGAGTGAAGATGGATTTAGTTATAAATCCCAGTCCATATCTGATGTTTGGGAAAAGGTTTTTGAAGCTGTTCAGAGTTCTCGCCGAGCGCATGGCCTACCTTCTTATCCAATAGAGTCTTTCGCTGAAATTTGTGGAGTACAAATATTGGGGTTGAAAACAAATGCTCTAAAATATTTAATCGAACAGTTGCCTGGTACAGAAAAATGTCAGAGGTATACCCCGAAGTACCATGAAAATGAGTCTTCTACTGTTGGCAACCTATTTACAACCCATGAAGCTGGTTCAAGTTCAAATAATTTCACAGCCGCACGATGTGAGCCCTTTGCAAAGAGATCAGCATATGACATGTTCAGTTGGCTGGCATCAAAACATCGAACGCAACCTAAGCAAATTTTTGTACAACCATCTGATACGGAGTTAATAGCCAGGTATGTATTTTTTATTAAAAGAAAGTTTTCCAACACGATTTTAAATTAATTTTAGAAAGGAACAGTCTGTATTATGTTTATACAAAGGGGAGTGGACAAAATTGATCCAAATGTCCATAGATGTCATTTTCATTTTTAATTCATTTTTATTTCTCCTTTACCTATAATATGGTAACCCTACCACCAAGTGTCTGACGTGTTTGTTTTCGCTCCATCCAAATATATTTATAGTTATTCATTTCATCATTTATTATTATTATAAGTTTTTTTATGATTTTCTATTTGTATCTTTTTAACAATCTAATTTTTTAATTGAATAAACTCAGTGTTAAACAAGTGGTATCGATCTGCATCCTATTGCGTACGAACGCGAAGTGAGATAGGGTACTGTACTGTACAGGGCAGTACTGTGTTCGCCCTCTTAACTCCAGTTAAATCAATAAAAAAAAAAACAAAATCTAGTTCATTGCCGTTCTCAAACCTAATTAAAATATATTTTAACTATCAATAGCAAATTCTATAAGAAATAAATAGCCCTTCCATGCAAAAACAATCTAATCAGCAACTAACCCCCATTCGAGCGGCGAGAAAAAAACACACAAAAAAAAACACATCAGTATCAGTGTGTGTGAATGTTAAAAAAAACAGTGCACCCACAAAAAAAAGCATTCCTCTCGATAACTGCCAAATGATATGTTTAAAGCTAATACCAAAGAAAACACGACACGTCTTGATGGATGGAGATTTATTCAAAGAGTGCTCGCATAATATGTTGAACATAATAGGCGTTTTCCTTTGGAGGTGGCGAAGTACTTGCAAGTACTTTTAGTGGGGTCGCTTAGCGTCAAATTTCGAGATGATGTGTTTTTGCCGGACAAAAGCACCAAATTTTTTTCAGGTACTACTTAGGTCCATAGCTTGGGATTTAGGGTAGGACCCATCTCGGAGGTCAGCCATCTTGGATTTTATAGCCGCCATTTTGAAATTTAGGTATATTATTAATATCTCGGCTTCCAAATCACTTAGGACCCCAAACTTGGTGTCTAGGTATACATTTTTGGGGTCAGGGAATACAGCCACATAATTTTCAAATGTTAAAAGTTGCAAATATACGGAGGGGCATGGGGGTCATGACCCCCTTGCACCAAGGCAATCAAATATAATATTAAGGGTCAGATAATATGCATACACAAGTTTAAAATGTATCTGACTAAACTGGGGTTCATGACACCCTCTCCCCCGCTCAGAGCCCAAGAAAAAGTATAAAAAAAAAACAATTTTCATTTAGTACGAAAAGGTAGAAAAGAAAGAATCCTGTTGTTAATTTTTTGGAATGCTTGCATAGGTAAGTTCTTAAGCTACATACGAGTTATTTTTTGGGATAAGAACTACAAAGAACAATTCTGATACACAATTCCCCCAGAAATAAACATACAGAAGAGTAAAAACTAACGTGACGTACGTCTAGCCGAAATTATTTCATAACCGTAATGTTACCTTTTATGAGATCATGGTAATATTATTCGCGAAGACTGTAGGTTTTTTTCTGAAAGGAAAATGAATAAGTTAAATACAAAATGCAGATTTTCATCATCTTGGACTCCTTTCAACATGAAAACAGAAATAGAAAAAAATTTAAAATATTATATATCATATAAATTTTAAAAATGAATTTCTCTGTCAGCTGTCTTAAGCAATATGTTTTGGTTAGTTGTCAAAATACGACCATTTACGCAAGATTTTTTTAAGTCCCCTATTACACGATGATTCTTTGCGTCTGACTTTTTTCGAACATAATGAAGAATGGCTGTAGAAGGTGTATGGTTCGTACTGTTGACACGGATGTAGTGGTAATCCTCGTTGGCAAGTTCCATCACCTGATGACCTTGTGTACAGAGTTGAAGATTTCTATTGCCTTTGGTACGGGCAGATCATTAAATTATATAGACATCAATGCTACATATTTACGAGAAACTGGGCGTAGAAAAATCCTTGGCTTCCCCGTATTTCACGGGTTGCGATACAACATCTCCATTTTTCTGACGATTCAAGAAATCTGCGTGGGCGGCATGGAATTGTTATCCTGAGGTGACACATACCTTAACATGCATAGCATTACATCCTTACACAGAGCTTGATGGTGATAGTGAACATTTTAAAAGGCTAGACCGCTTCACGGTAATATTATTATGATAAATACAGTAATTCGGACAGTGTGAATGATGTCAGGAAAGAGCTGTTCGGACTTAGACAATGGAGAAACTTCCACCAACAAAAGATGCACTACTTCAACACTCAAAGCGGGCTGTATATCAGGCAGGAGTATTGTGTACCAGTGAATACATTCAACAGTGCGCTCCTAGTCTGGAAGGCTGGGGCTGGACACAGAAATAAGAACCCTGTATAAAACACATTACCTATAGCTTCAAAGGCATGTACTGAATTGGTGAAATGTAATTATTGTAATAGTCAATGGTTGTATACCCTGACCCCATAAATGTATACCTAGACACCAAGTGTGAGATATTAATAATATACCTAAATGGCGGCTATAAAATCCAAGATGGCTGACCGCCGAGATGGGTCCTACCCTAAATCTCAAGCTATGGACCTAAGTAACGGGTGATTTTTTAGCTGGTTTGGTTTTGGCAACACTGGTTTTGACAGCTGACGTGTGTTTAGTACCTTGTGTCACTGTCAAACAGCTTCAGTTTGGTTTGCAATTTAACCATGGATCGTCTTACAAATGAACAACGCTTGCAAATTATTGAATTTTACTATCAAAATTCGTGCTCGGTTCGAAATGTTCATCGCGCGCTGCTTCCATTTTATGGTCGGCATTCTCGACCTTCTGAGCAGTCTATTCGGAAGATTGTGACCAAATTTCGCACCAAATTTACTTTGTTGGACATTAAACCACCAACACGTTTACGTACTGTGCGTAGTGAAGAAAATATTGCGGCCGTATCAGCTAGTGTGACAGAAGACCGCGAAATGTCGATTCGGCGCCGTTCCCAGCAGTTAGGCCTTTGTTACAGCACTACGTGGAAAATTTTGCGGAAGGATTTGGGCGTAAAGCCTTTTAAGATACAGCTGGTGCAAGAACTAAAGCCAGCCGACCTACCACAACGCCGAATTTTTGGTGAATGGGCTCTTGGAAAGCTGGCCGAGGATCCGCTTTTTTATCGAAAAATTGTGTTCAGCGATGAGGCTCATTTTTGGTTGAATGGGTACGTAACTAAGCATAATTGCCGCATTTGGAGTGAAGATCAGCCAGAAGCATTGCAACAGCTACCAATGCATCCCGAAAAAGCCACTGTTTGGTGCGGTTTATGGGCCGGCGGCATTATTGGGCCATATTTCTTCAAAGATGATGCGAATCGCAGCGTTACTGTCAATGGTGAACGCTACCGAGCGATGATAACCGATGCCCGAAATGGAAGTTCTTGACTTGCATGATATGTGGTTTCAACAAGACGGTGCCACATGCCACACAGCACGCGAAACAATGGCGCAATTGCGAGGCGAGTTTGGTGAACAGTTAATTTCACGTTTCGGGCCGGTCAATTGGCCGCCTAGATCGTGCGATTTGACACCATTAGATTATTTTTTGTGGGGGTATGTCAAGGCTAATGTCTATAGGGACAAGCCCGCTTCGATTGACGCACTGGAAGCCAACATCCATGCATTCATTCGTGAGATACCGGCCGATATGTGTGAAAGAGTATGCCAAAATTGGACTCAGCGGATGGGCTACCTGAGACGCAGCCGCGGTCAACATTTGCATGAAATTATCTTTAAACATTAAATTGCAAGGTTCAAACTATCGATTCAAATAAATATTTCATTCATTTTTTCGAATTTTTTGTGTTTTTTTTTTTTTAAGTTCTAAACCTCTTAAAAAATCACCCGTTAGTACCTGAAAAAAATTTGGTGCTTTTGTCCGGCAAAAACAGATTTTCTTGCTAAGCGACCCTACTATTTGCCAGCTTTTTTCAATGGAACACATCAAACAGCTTTCCCATGTAAAATGTATCTACTCGCCCATGAGAGCATGTGCAGTTGGTAGTACTAGATTAGGGTTTTCATCTACTCGTTAGTACTTCGCCACCTCCAAAGGAAAACGGCTAATGATAACAGATTCGAGTTATGATTTATATAATGAGAGTAGGGAATTGTTAAATACAGTATGTGATACAAGCTTAAAATACAATATATAACATTACGTCCCCTTTTAAAAAAAATAAAATGTAAGTTAAAATGACATTTATAAGAATTATTAATATTGTAATTTGATCAATTCAATGATATCTTAACCTATTTGGTAGATGGCGGACTCTTTCTGATCTACGAAGTAAGGCCCCGATTGCGGTTGTCGATTTGTTGATCGATGAACCACTTTTTTCGATTATCGATCGTCGTCGTTCATATTGTGATTGTCGATTACGATCGAAATTTTTCGATTTCACAATAGCTGGTTGTCGATTGTAATTTTCTGATCGATGCCGCTAGGAACTTGGTGTCTGGAGATGTTTTTTCGGGTTAAAAGTGTAGGGGAATCTAATTAATTGGCCGTATTTAATAGAAATTATGACCTAATGCTTATGCAGATCAATAGTTGAACTAAAGGCAATTGGTTGTTTTTTGGTGAGGCTATAAAAGAAACTCCGGACATCACAATTCGCCAAGGCAATTTGTGTTGAGAGCCAGGCAAAATATAATTGATGTTGATGGATACCGTAGAATTGATTTTAAATACCCTCATTGTAACACCTGTAAGCTAATAAAGGGTGATTTTTTAAGAGGTTTAGAACTTTAAAAAAAAAAAAACACAAAAAATTCGAAAAAATGAATGAAATATTTATTTGAATCGATAGTTTGAACCTTGCAATTTAATGTTTAAAGATAATTTCATGCAAATGTTGACCGCGGCTGCGTCTCAGGTAGCCCATCCGCTGAGTCCAATTTTGGCATACTCTTTCACACATATCGGCCGGTATCTCACGAATGAATGCATGGATGTTGGCTTCCAGTGCGTCAATCGAAGCGGGCTTGTCCCTATAGACATTAGCCTTGACATACCCCCACAAAAAATAATCTAATGGTGTCAAATCGCACGATCTAGGCGGCCAATTGACCGGCCCGAAACGTGAAATTAACTGTTCACCAAACTCGCCTCGCAATTGCGTCATTGTTTCGCGTGCTGTGTGGCATGTGGCACCGTCTTGTTGAAACCACATATCATGCAAGTCAAGAACTTCCATTTCGGGCAAAAAAAAGTTTGTTATCATCGCTCGGTAGCGTTCACCATTGACAGTAACGCTGCGATTCGCATCATCTTTGAAGAAGTATGGCCCAATAATGCCGCCGGCCCATAAACCGCACCAAACAGTGGCTTTTTCGGGATGCATTGGTAGCTGTTGCAATGCTTCTGGCTGATCTTCACTCCAAATGCGGCAATTATGCTTAGTTACGTACCCATTCAACCAAAAATGAGCCTCATCGCTGAACACAATTTTTCGATAAAAAAGCGGATCCTCGGCCAGCTTTCCAAGAGCCCATTCACCAAAAATTCGGCGTTGTGGTAGGTCGGCTGGCTTTAGTTCTTGCACCAGCTGTATCTTAAAAGGCTTTACGCCCAAATCCTTCCGCAAAATTTTCCACGTAGTGCTGTAACAAAGGCCTAACTGCTGGGAACGGCGCCGAATCGACATTTCGCGGTCTTCTGTCACACTAGCTGATACGGCCGCAATATTTTCTTCACTACGCACAGTACGTAAACGTGTTGGTGGTTTAATGTCCAACAAAGTAAATTTGGTGCGAAATTTGGTCACAATCTTCCGAATAGACTGCTCAGAAGGTCGAGAATGCCGACCATAAAATGGAAGCAGCGCGCGATGAACATTTCGAACCGAGCACGAATTTTGATAGTAAAATTCAATAATTTGCAAGCGTTGTTCATTTGTAAGACGATCCATGGTTAAATTGCAAACCAAACTGAAGCTGTTTGACAGTGACACAAGGTACTAAACACACGTCAGCTGTCAAAACCAGTGTTGCCAAAACCAAACCAGCTAAAAAATCACCCGTTATAAATAAAGAGCACTTTGGTTAAGCAAAAAAAAAAACACTTTATTTCATACATTTTACCTCAGTCATAGAGGTTACACATGGTGACATGGCTCTTTTTCGGGTCATTTTAAGTATTTCGGGTTATTTATCGATTTCACCCATTTTAAAATACAAATTCTATATTATAAATTTGTAAATATTTTATTAAATATTTATTGATGGAACTAATGTACGAGTTCAAATTATAATGGATAAATTGAAAGATTTATTCTTATTCTCATACAAATTTTATTTTATTTGCTAACGTTTTCGAGAACATACATTCTCATCTTCAGTCTAGTTATAAAAATATGTATATTTTTTTAATTTTACAAACATATAAATCAAAAAATAATATGAATAAATTATAAATAATTGTATTAATACATTTAGATTTAGAGTAATTTTATCAAACATTATGAATAATTGAATAAATGCGTTTTAAAATTTTGTCTCAAATATGTCTTTGGAGGTTAATGGTTTTAAGAATTTATGCAATGAAGAGCGTTCATAAATGTTATTTTTATTTATATTTTTTGTACGGTGTATGTACATTTCTTCATATGCATTTAACAATTTTGGATTATTTATTTGTTTTAGCAAACGAAAACCTGCCAAATTATGGTTATTGTTTATCATATGGTCGGCTGGAGTTGACTCATACAATGTTTTAGAATGAATTGATTTATAATGTTCTGACCATCTTATTTTAACTGTTCTTCTGGTTTGACCAATATAAATCGCATCACAATCTTGACAAATAACTGAATAAACTCCAGATTTATCAAGAGTTTCAGTCTTATCTTTTATTGTCCCAATAAGTGTTTTAATTTTATTTTCAGTACTGTTTGGTGACAACTTGATTGAATAATTATTTAAAACTCTCATTAAAGAGTAAGTTAAACCCTTGATAAATGTACCGCCCATAAAAGTGAATACTTTTTCTTTAATTGGAACTAAAGATGTTAAATTGTTTAAGTCTTTTTTCATCTTATGTTTTCTCAATAAAGAGTACAATTTTTGTGCTATAACCATTTATTTTAGCTATTCTATGAATAGTTGCGACTTTTTTCTTATAGTTATCTTCATTAAGTGGAACATGTATTGCACGGTAAGTATATGAATTCAAGGCTGCAAATTTCGTTTGTTTTGGGTGATAAGAGTTTGATGGAATGCACCTGTCAGTGTTTGTTGGTTTTCGATAAATATTAAACTCAATATGATTATCAACTCTTTTTATCATCAGGTCTAAAAATGGTAAAAATTTATTTCTGTTTCAAAAGTAAATTTTATTATTCCCTGCATAACATTGTTCAAGAAATTGAGAAAAGTATTGAGTTTGTCTTTATGAATAATAATATAAGTATCGTCCACATATCTAACCCATAATAGTGGGAAGTCAAGGCAGTTCTGTTTAGCTTTGGTTTCAAATTCAGCCATGAAACAATTAGCTGCAAAAGCAGACAAAGGATTACCCATTGCTAAACCATTAACCTGCTCATAGACTTTACCATCAAATTGTACATAATTTCTAGAAAAACATAATTGGACAAGACGCATGTATTCACTTACTTTTAAATCATCTAGTGGTGTATTTATATTCTTCAACCAATTTTGAATGGATTCTTCCGCTTTGGTTACTGGAATACTATTGTACATGTTGTCTATGTCAATAGAAGCTTGAATGTAGTCTTCTGGAATGTTAATTTTGCTTGCTTGATTGATGAATTCGAATGAGTTTTTAACATAGTATCCGATTGGTTGTTGAAATTTAGAAAATTCTTTACATAACCATTTTGCCGTTTCATGAACTGGTGAACAAATTATATATTTTAAATTTTAAATGCACAGCGAAAAAAAGACATTTTTATTTGGAAACTGAAATATAAATGAACTGTCAAACATGGAAATATTCGCAATATTCTGGTGGTTTATTCACAATAGAGCATTGTTCATTCGATTAAGTTACACAATACCAAACATGAAAACCAATCGATACAATCGACAAATTTCGATTGGATTGGTAATCTACAACGGCAATCTGGCCCTAAGATTTCTGTTGGTTCACTTCGTTCATTGATTGGCTGTGGTGGTGATGGTGCATCGGTTACTGGATCCAAATAATTTGTGGCTGTTGATGGCGATGAAGAAACTAGTTTTTCAAAGCATGGTCACATTTGATGTTGATGAGCAATCCTGACGTTGTTATCATGTTTTGCAAGGTATCTATTTCCACTGAAATATTGAAGTACTGTAGCTTTGTCCCAGGTTTTCAAAATTCGCAACCATATTTTTTCTCCAACGGAATAAACATACTTTTTGTCCGTTCTGTCCAAATTTTTAACTGCAGGGTTACTATTTTGTGCAAATGTTGGCTGAATTTGACGCAAAATAGTTCTTGGTGAAGACTTTAACATGTATTCTGCTGGACACATTCCGGTTGAAGGGCATGGTGAGTTTTTGTAGGAAAATAAAAACTCAGAAATATTAGATTCTATTTCATGCTGTGAATACTGTTTTCCCTCGATAAATTTCTTTTTAAAATATTTTTTTACTACTTGAACAAAGCTTTCGGCTAAAATAGGGGGGACTTTTCAAAACCCCAACTCCTTTGCTTCTTAAAAACTTAACAAAACGATCCGAGGTAAATGGAGGTCCATTGTCTGAAACTAATTGTTCTGGCAGTCCAAACGTTGAAAACAATTGTTTTAGTTTAAGAATAACTGCATCTGCTATAGTAGAAATCATATATAAGATACGTCTATCTACTTAAGCATGGTACACATTATCAAACCTGAGTGTCACGCGTGTTGGATATCAAACCTGCGTGAAAAGTTTCGCGTAGACACTTATCAGTTTTGTTGGGCGTCAGGCAAAGAAATTCCACTACTCTCAGAAAATTGTTTCTTTTTATTTTGAGGCTATTTCCACCACGAATCGTGTTGATTCCTTTTTTACATGACACACACGAGCTTTTTCTTATTTTGTTTGCACTTTTTCCACTGATTCGCTATAAAAATTCTTGTTTTATTCCGTGAATGCCGGCTCATGAATGAAATTGTGTACACATCATCGAGCAACCACCCAACAAACCGAGGGTTGTCACGCAGTATCAAAAAATTTTGTGAGCAGGCAGTTCTGAGTGTCAAACCATCATTCAGCGTGTACACATTGTCAGTTCGGTTTGATATCCAACATGGCTGCCACTCAGGTTTGATAATGTGTACCACGCTTTAGAAGTAGCATCAACAGCTAACAAAAACGTTTTTCCAATGAATAAACAAAAATGTATATGTAGCCGTACCCAGGGTTTTTCAAGTTTTGGCCAACCCAAAAACGAATTCTCATGTCTGTTGTCTCCTTACCTTACCCTTTGACAAGGACCACATTCTGCGCATATTTCTTCAATATCCTGGTCGAGGATTTCGTCCATGGTTTTCTGAAATATACATGGTGCACTTTTCAGTCCATATGTAATCCTATTGTATCGCATTGATCCTAGATGTGTATTAACTGTAAAAAGTTCCTGTGACTCAGGTAATATTTCCAACTGCTGAAAGGCTACAGTGAGGTCAAAACCGGAAAACACGGCGCCTCCTTCCAGAGAAGTTAACATGTCATCCACATTTGGGATAGGATAGTGCTCCATATCGGTGACTTTGTTAAGAGACACTTTAAAATCAGCGCAAAGCCTTATGTCACCGTTCTTTTTGACTACGACAACAAGAGGACTAGCCCACTTGCTAAATTTGACTGGACTAAGAATACCATTCTTTTGAAGACGAAGAAGTTCACCTTCGACCTTTTGTCGAAGAGAATAAGCACATGGATACGCTTTACAAAATATCGGCAATGCATCCTCCTTCTAAGCTACTGACGCTGTATAACCAATTATAATAGTGGACTCCTTTGAAAAGACTGACGAGTAGGTGTTTCGTAAATTATCTATTAATTTATCGACTATGACTGGCTGCTCTTGAATTCTGTCTACATTTGAGAATGACCGACTAAAATGATCTCTCCAATTTGTAAAAAACACATCTAACCATTTTCTACCAACTAATGTCATAAACGACCTTTGACTATCGACAGTAACTAAATCCAAAACCTTCGAATATTCTCCCCATAATACTGTGACTGACTTCACTCCAAGAATTTTCAGGTTTTCTCCAGTTACTGAACTAAGTTTGCCATTGTTTTGTAACTTTTTAATTCTGACTTAGAAAAATTTTTCTCGAAAATTTGACTTGACATTACCGTTGCGAAAGCTCCCGTGTCTATTTCAACTTCTATAGGACAACCATCTATAGATTCTATACTAATTGTCAATAGTAATGGACTTATTTTATTGACGTTAAGACTCTCATGACATACAATATTTTTCTTCTTTGAAATTGGAACATGCTTACCAATTTTACATTGAATTGTGTTTATAAAATTAAGAGCATCCTCTGAGTACTCCTCCTCCGACTCCGAATCTCCGACTTTATGTATGGGCTTTGTAGCTCTTCCCTTAGTATAACCCTTTTTGCATAGTTTTGACGTATGTCCTTTTTGGTTGCAGGTGAAACAAGTCCAGTGCTGTGCAGGACATGTTGACGGATTGTGATGACGATCACATCTATAACATGCAAATGAAGACTCTTGATTTCTTAGAATATAAAGATAAAACACTTGTATTTTTGTTCCACGTTTATAAAACTTTTTATTTTAATAATTTGGCCGACGTGTTTCGTCTGGTTAGGACATCCTCAGGGCACTGATTATACATTTTAAAAACAAACTTGTGCAAAGCTCAAGTGTTAATGAGAATGAAGTGTAGTAATTTAATTTTTATAAAGAAAATTAAAGATTGAAAAAACAAAAATTAACGACATGAAAAATATAAATTAAACAACATTATTTGTTAAAAGAAAAATAAATAAATTATTTTAAAAGTGGACTATTGTTACATAGGTCTATTTGGCAATTTAAAATATTAAACGTCTTGTGTCTATTTATTTCTAAAATCTCGTACTTATCAAGTACGCGTCCTTTGCACAAGTTTGTTTTTAAAATGTATAATCAGTGCCCTGAGGATGTCCTAACCAGACGAAACGCGTCGGCCAAATTATTAAAATAAAAAGTTTTATAAACCGTGGAACAAAAATACAAGTGTTTTATCTTTATATTCTAAGATGTTATTGTTCCATCAAGTGCCTACAAAATGCTCTGTTGAGCTTATCAAAACTTGCGAAACCCACAAATTAATTGTGTTTTATAAACGTCTCATTATACAATTTAAATCAACGTGCAATCACATATGGTTCAATACAATTTGCAGAAAGAAGAATATTTTCCCGAACTACATCACAATCAAAACTAATTCCATCTCCAGAGTGAGTAGAATGGCTTTGTATAGGGCCAAAAAGTTGTGGATATCTGAGGAATTAAAAAGGTTTTATCGCAAAAGAGACAATATCAGTTTTCATTTGAAAGTTATTCACTCTGAATTAGCTTTTCGATTACATTTCATTCAATTTTCTATTTTACAAGAAGAAGCTCATACTAATGCTAGTGAAATTTCACACAAACAATACACTCGCCAAAAGTCCAAAATAGAAAACCTTTGTTCTAAGGTAGTTAATTACAACAACAAAGCTACTCACAACGGCGGAGCCAACACATTCCCTTTTCAAGCACGAGTGGTAAATATGTCGAAAGTTCAATTCTCTCCCAACGAGTTGGACCTTCTTGGGTTAGGTTTGAACTTTGCTTTTGTACCTAACCAAAAGTCACGAGACCTGACCAACCTAGCTGTGTACACTGATGCTGCAATACCCGATGACAATCTTCAATGCAGAATAGAGTGTGCGAAAATCATCAACAAAGAGAATGCAAACTTTTCGTTCAACCAACAACGAGCTGTTCTACCAAAGACAATAAAAGATGTTTAATTGAAAATCAATGACAATAATCTTATATTATCGAAAGCAGATAAAGGAAATTCAATATCAGTACTACCGAAGGAGGTGTATATACAAAAAATGCAGAGTTGCTTAGAAGAAATGCAACTCGTAGAATTGACATCTGATCCAACAATAAAGTTTAATAGGCAAGTGTATGAAGGCATTAACGCATCGAGTTTGGTTTTTGATCAGAATGAGAAGTTTTCTCTTAAAAATCCTAACCCCTCCATCCCAACATTGTATGGTCTGCCTAAATTACACAAGGCTAATGTACCAGTACGTCCGGTTTCCTCTTCTTTTAACGCGCCCTCACAGAAGTTAGGCAAAAAATTTTCAAACATTTTGCCAAGTATTTTAGAATTCAAACCTAAATACTCCGTTAAAAATTCAATGAGTTTCATTGATAAAGTGAAAGATTTAGTTTTGCCTTCAAATGCTAAGCTTGTTTCTTTTGACGTTAAAAGCTTATTCTCATCGATTCCAACCGACAAATTAAAGGTAATACTTAAAGAATCTTGTTCGTTGCGTATTCAAGATATCGAGAAGTGTAAGCAAATTGAAAGGCTTGCTGCATTATGCATTGATCAAAACTATTTTGAATTTAATGGGAAGATGTACACACAGACATCTGGCTTAGCAATGGGATCGTCGTTTTCACCTTTTGGAGCTGAGTTGTACATGGATAACTTTGAGCAAAGAATGTTTGCTTTAAAAAATACTGTTTTAAAACATATATTTCTGTGGATTCGTTATGTGGATGACATCTTCTGTATTTGGACAGGTACTCATCGGAACCTCATCATATTCCAAAATGAGATCTTAAATAAAATTGATGATAAAATTCAGTTCACAATTGAATATGGGCCCAATGAGCTAAACTTTTTGGATTTGACTATATCTGTTGTAGGATGTAAATTGGAATTCAACATTTTTAGAAAAGAATCAAGCACTGATATGATTATCCCAATGTCTTCGGCCCATACTTGGAGCACAAAAATTGCAGCTTTCCACTCTATGGTGGACAGGTTATTAAAAGTGCCACTTAATAAAAAGAATAACTGCAAGGAACTTTGTACTATCCTTCACATTGCAACACAAAATGGATTTAAAAAACAAGTGGTTTTTAATATTCTTCGTCAGAAATCTCACCGGTATGCAATTCAGTCCACATTCCCTATAACCAAAGAAACAGGAGATACAAATTGGCGGAAAATCCCTTATGTCCCTACCGTATCAGAAAAGTTGATACCGTTTCTTTCGGTAGCTAAAATAAAACCGGCCTTTTTTAGTGATCACACCCTTCAAAAAACCCTATGCAATAACAAAATTAAACGCAAAATTGACGATATTAAAAAAAGTGGCGTATATAAAATATCATGCAAAGGATGCGACGGTGTATATATTGGTAAAACAGCTAGGACCTTACAGACGCGCTTTATTGAACATCAAAGGGGTTCCATGCTCTCGGATCCAACTTCAGGCCTTTCACAGCACCTCAAAGACTCTGGACATGTTTGTTCTATAGACGATATAGAACTTCTACACTCTTTACCTTCCGGACGCGTACTTGATAAGTACGAGATTTTAGAAATAAATAGACACAAGAAGCTTAATATTTTAAATTGCCAAATAGACCTATGTAACAATAGTCCACTTTTAAAATAATTTATTTATTTTTCTTTTAACAAATAATGTTGTTTAATTTATAATTTTCATGTCGTTAATTTTTGTTTTTTCAATCTTTAATTTTCTTTATAAAAATTAAATTACTACACTTCATTCTCATTAACACTTGAGCTTTGCACAAGTTTGTTTTTAAAATGTATAATCAGTGCCCTGAGGATGTCCTAACCAGACGAAACGCGTCGGCCAAATTATTAAAATAAAAAGTTTTATAAACCGTGGAACAAAAATACAAGTGTTTTATCTTTATATTCTAAGATGTTATTGTTCCATCAAGTGCCTACAAAATGCTCTGTTGAGCTTATCAAAATCTTGATTTCTACGGTTGAAATTATGTTTTGAAGAAGGTTTTTCATAATTTTTATTTGAATGATACTTAGCTTGTGATTGTGACTTTTTAGAGAATTTTACAGCAGAGACGGCATCATCATTGTGCATTGCTTTCGTTCCAAGCATGGCGATTTCCATGCTAATAGCTTTAGTACACGACGCACAGTGCGTCGACCAGTGGACAAAAATCAAAAAATCAAAAAATGCAATTTTGTTCTATTATGCTTTGATTCGGGTCAAGCACATGTTGAATAACTGTCATTTAATGTTTTTTTGTTGTTTGCTTTTTTTAGATGATAGATAGGCGGAATTGTTTAAACCATATAAGGTAATAATAGTCAGATTCTTGTTGTGAAACGCGATTTTGTGTGAAGTGATTTAGCTGGTGAAAGAAAAGTAATTGAAGAAAAATTTTTTTTGGCAGTGATTATTAATAATGGATTCATTTAGAGCTGCTATGACTAATTTTATTTGGTTTTTGAAATAATTTGTAACTTAAGTGAATTATTGAAAAAAATCATTTTTTTAAGGCATTTTTTTCTATTTGGTTAAGCTTTTAAAAAAAGTTTAGCAAAGTGTAGCAGAATTTTTAGTGTCATTACATTGTCTTATAATTTTACTTTGCGAAAATGCAAAGTTTTCATGCTACTTTTTGCTAACCTTCAAAATATTCAACTTTTTGTAGAACAAGGTCAAACCTTTAAAAATCAACAAGTTGGTGAAAAATTAATTTCTTTTGATAAAAAATCATGAATTGAAGATATTTTAACATTTATTTTGAATGAATTGAAGAAAATAAATGTCCTTTTAAAATTAAAAATTATTAAAAGTCCAAAATTAAGTTTGTTGACTCAAACCTTGAACGACGATGGAAACAATGTTCAAGGAATCATGCTCTTTTCAAGAAGCGCCATGAGGCTTGGCTTAAAAATAGATTTACTCTTCCTGATAGCATTTCAACCTATCTGCAAAATGTATCGCCTTTTGATGAACCAGGAACTAGTTAGAGAAGACCCCAAACACCATTTTCAGAAGCGTCAAAATACACGAAAAAACGAAAAATTGAGAATCTTTTAGCTCTTCAGTTGAATTGGACAACTGAAGAGCTGAGGTTCGCAACCAACGAAGATATTTTGACAGTCCTGCTTCTCAGATCTGATCCTTTGATTTCAAATTTAAGAAAAAAAAGATCTAAAATTATCGAAGGAAGATCAAGAAGAAATTGCACAACATACATATACAAAATACAGAATGGGTTGAAAAATCTTTGGCTGCGCTTACTTTTTTTATCATTAAAGATTTTAAAAATAGAACTCCGATTTTTGATTTTTTAAAGAAGAATTGTTCATTTTTATGCACAAATTTATATTTTTTGGTTTTGTTTATTTGTGTTGTCAGAGTATATCTAAAAAATATTATTTTAAAATCATGTATTTGTGAAGTATTGTTCACGATTTAAAAAAGGCGTGGCAGGGGGCGAATAACGTTAACAATATTTTGTGTTTTTCAACTCACTAACTAATTCAAATTTCCAAAATATTATTCAAATCTTACAAGCGGTTTATTAGAAATAAACAATATAAAAAAGTGGGCGTGGCAGTGGGCGGATAGGGTCCACACCATTTTTTGTTTTGAACTCACCTAGAAAGTCAAATTCTCTTAATTTTATTGAAATCGTGCAAACAATTCTGAAGATATAAACCATATTCAAAAGTGGGCGTGGCAGGGGGCGTGAAAATTTCGTTAGATTTTATAAAATATCTTTTTTATTACATTTCCAAAAAAAATTTTTTGCAAAGTCAACTTAGTTTTGGAAAATTGATTTTTGTCCACCATCTCCATACAATCGACGCACTGTGCGACGTTTCAAATGAAAGCAATCTTTTTTGTATATTTTCCTTATATAATCCGCAAACTAACCGATCCCGTAAAGCTTCCTACAAAAAGGCCCCAAACTCGCATGGTCTAGCTAACTGTTATAACTGATTAATGTATTCACTTATCGTTTCCGATGTCTTTTGGTCTCTCTTATTAAACTTAAATCTTTCTAAAATAACCGTACGCCTAGGATTAAAGTAATTTTGCACCAAAGTCTTGCATTCATCATATGTTTTTTCCGTAGGCGAACTAGGCATGCACAAATTTTTTAATACGCTTTACGTTTCGCCACCAATTAATGTAATTAGCAGCGGCATTTTAGTTCATTTGAAACTATATTGACCAGGAAAAATTGTTCCCACCGCTCACAATATGTAATAAAATCATTTTTAGATTCATCAAACGGTTCAATATTTCCAAACAATGCCATGATCGCTGCACCGGTTTAAGATTACTGTATCGATTTATAATTACTTTATCGATTTACCGTAAACCGAAAACGACTGACTTCCTTAAAGTTCTTTAAATAAAAACCGTAAACAGATTTTTTTATTCGATTATATTAATTGACTTCTTAGAAAAAAAAGACCAAATACCGAAAATTGTCTTGCCTTTTTACATAAGGTAAGGACTGTACCAAATATGACTTATGTTTTTTTCCGCTCGTCGCCAAATGATATGTTTAAAGCTGATACCAAAGAAAACACGACACGTCTTTATAAATGGAGATTTATTCAAAGAGTGCTCGCATAATAAGTTGAACATAATGATAACAGATTCAAGTCAGTGGTGCCAGATCGAGGGATTTATCCCTTTTTGTGGGATTTTCTCACATAAAATAAGCTAAAAGGGTTTAAGGGATTTTTAAAACTTCATAGTGCAAAAAAATGGGATTTTACTATTTGGTCACTTTTTGTTCTAAATTTGTTAGTTTCATTAAGAATAAAAAAATTTGTCAACCTACGATCAAATAAAATTTTTTCATGTTTAGAAAAAAATCATTCTAACTTATCTGAATGTGTTCATTTTCTTTTTTTACTACCCTAAACTGCTTCACAAACTGACATATCTGTAGTGAAAATCTCAACTCACCATACTGATGAGATGAAATTTCAAATTCGATAATAACAATTTGACACTACTCGATTTCGTGAATTTATGTGTGTGGTTTGTATTAATTAAGGTAATTTGTTTTGATTGTTTTTAGAATTAAAAATTGAATTTATAAAATATTTGTTCCAGATTAATATCAGAACAAGGGCATAAGAAAAAAAAAAAAGAATTTTTTCGATTATAACCGATGTTAAATCGAAAAAAAGGAATCGGTTGGGAAAAGAAATGATAAATTCAATTTGTTTGTTGAGGTCCTGTTTTCAATCAAAAGCATTTCTCCCTAAACAATTCGAAAAATGTATATAATTAATTAGATGAATTCACGAGTATTTATTTACCTATTATTTTATTACAAATCAATGTGGAATATTTTAAAAATAAAAAAATTATTTATTTTGAAAACATTGGAAGGCATGCAAAAAGCTTTACTTCAGTCTTAAATCTCTTTACTGTGTCATTTTTGTATGAAATATCGAGAATAATGAGACTTGAGACCGAGATAAAGTTTTTTGCAGTCATTTTCAAATAAATCGTATGTTGAATATACTGTTCCTTTTTTTAACGTTTTAAAAATGTATAAGATGTACATGCTAACATTTCTTCTTGTGTATTATACCTATACAAACCTATCGTAATATTAATTTCTATTTATTTGTATACCTAGTTGAATAATCAATTTAATTTGTATTTGTTCGTAATAAAAAAGACTGAATTTAATGAAATACCTAAATGGTTTTTTTGATTTTTATTTAGTGGGATAAATGTGGGTTTTTTTTTTAATTTTGGCGAGGGATAAAAGGGATTTGTTGGGTATTACCGTGGGATAACCTGCCTCCAAAGTCTGGCATCACTGATTCAAGTTATGATTTATATAATGAGAGTAGAGAGTTGTTAAATATTTGTATTTGTATTTGTATTTGTTTATTTAATAGATTCATAGTACATATAAGACATAATAATATCTTTTTGGTAGTACATGCTTAATGAATATTCATGATTTTTAAATAAAAGTTAACAATAAGTTTCAATATGATAAAATAACAAAATAGCTATAGTAATAAGATAAGATAAATAAGATAAAATTGTGTAATAATAATAATAATCAAGTTTTAAGCGAATAAAAGCAAGAAAGAAAGAGAAGAGAAGAGGCAAAGACATTTATTAGAAATTCTGGGAAAAATATTGAAAGGATTTCATTTCGAAGGCATTTGTGTTTTTTAAGTGCTTGATATTTGAGGGAAGTGCGTTCCACAATTGAATAGCATGTATAAAAAACTGTCGAGATGTTACACTTCAGAATTCTGTGTTGTAATGAGCTTAAAGCAAGCTGCATTCTACAATCAGAGGCTCATCATGAGTGCATGTGTTAGTGGTTAGTAAACTAAGCAGAGCTAACACAGGCACATAAATAAATAAAAATAAACAATTAGACACATTATATAAAACATTTAAATAAAGTTACATACGAGGATAATCAAGACAAACAAATTCACGAGAGTGGAGCACTGGTTCGCAACAATGTTTTTAATCCTACTTTACTTATGTTAAAATCAACAGAGGCAGCGTTCAAATTAAAAAGTTTGCACATACGATTAAGAGGCTCGTGAATACCATAATTGGTTCTATGAAAAGGAACGTGAAAAAGTTCAAAGCTTCGTAGGTGGTGGGATCCCCCGCGGAAGTTAATACCAATACAGGCTAATAAGTCAGGAGCATCGATTTCGCCACTGATAAGTTGGTGAAAAAATATTAAATCATTATTAACACGCCTTTGATATAAACTTTGAAGTTGCAGAAGCATGATTCTATGTTCATAAGGTGGCAGATTATACGGATCAGCCCAAGGAAGGCCTTTCAAGGCAAAACGAATGAAGTTATGTTGTATTGATTCAATACGGGTTTTATGAATTTCGTAAAAGGGAGTCCATACTTGGGAGGCGTACTCAAGATGGGGTCTTACATAACAATTGTATAAAGAAAGAGTAACATACGGGTCGTTAAATTCCTTTGCCCAGCGTTTTATAAATCCAAGCATGGAACTCGCCTTATTAACAATGTAATTAATATGTACTATGAAATCTAAATCAGAACTGAAGTGAACACCCAGGTCTTTAAAGCTAAAAACACGACAGAGTGTATGCTGTGAAATGGAATAATCAAAAGCACTCACTACTCGTTTTTTAGAGAAAGTTATAGTTTGACATTTTACTGGGTTAAGAGAAAGACCGTTTTTCCCACACCAAACATTAAAATTGTCAATGTCAGCCTGAAGGAGAGTATGGTCATCATTAGATTGTATTGTTTTAAATATTTTCATATCATCAGCATATATAAGAATATTACTACATCGGATGCATGAAGTAAAATCATTTATAGCGAGAATGAACAAAAATGGGCCTAAATGACTTCCCTGAGGCACACCCGAGTGAGCACTGAATGAGTTTGAAAGACAATTTCTGAATCTAACTTGGTAAGATCTATTTTCAAGGTAGGACTTAATCCATGATGTAACAAAAAATGGAAAACCATAGGCTATAAGTTTAAAAACAATAATTTCATGACTAAGTTGATCGAATGCTTTCGAAAAGTCAGTGTATATGCAATCAACTTCATTCCCGTTTTCCAATGCATTAGAACATTTATGCAAGAATGTAAGGAGATTTGTTACCGTCGATTTTCTTCTCACAAATCCATGCTGTTGATCACATATAATACTCTTAGTATGAAATGCTAGGCTCTCACATACAACTTGCTCAAAAAGCTTTGGAATACAAGAGAGCTTTGCTATGGGCCTATAGTTCACTATATCAGATTTGTTACCTTTTTTAAAGATTGGCGTAAGAAACGATTTCTTCCATAAATTGGGAAATATTCCTGTCCTTAAAGAAAACTCGAACAAAAATTGAAGGGGTTGAACTAGTATAAATTTACACTTTTTCAATAGTATAGGCGGAATTCCATCTGGACCAATTGAATAATCATCATTTAATGATGAGAGAAGGTCCAGAGAGAAATTTGTACCTGGGCAAAATTAGTTGGAGTGTTCAGTTACTACTCGCGAAATAAATTAAATCGAAAAGATATTCCGGTTCCTTCGTGTGTATAATTTTGTGTAAAAATAGCAAGGTTCTGTATTTTTACAACGCAGTAAGAGAACAGCCCATTATTTTCTTGGTGTAAGCCGAGATGTGTTCATATCTTTTCAGACCAAAAATGTATCGTGCGCAGCTGTTATATGCGACATTTAGTTTCCTTTTGGATTCATGGTCCATATTGGCAAATATTTCACAGCTATAGAGAATTATGGGTAGTATAAAAGATTGTACAAGTTTAAGTTTAATATCAGTAGGCAGAAAATGGGAGGAAGGGCTTTGTCCTTGGAGACCACCATAAATTTTAGACACTGTTTTTCTAATGTGTACATCCCAATTCAAATTTTTGGTAAAATACACTCCGAGGTTCTTTATGTTGTAAATGTATTCCACAGCCAAAGAGGTGGTAATTCTTCACAAGATCTACTTTTATCAATAACCAAGGCTTTTGTTTTAGTAGGATTCAGATTGAGGTTGTTATGAACTGTCCAAGATAGAATTTTGCTTAATACCTGATTCATTTTATCAACGGCTATTGTTTTTTGGGATCAGGAAACATTATGTAAACTTGAATGTCTTCAGCGTATACATGGTACTCACAACTCGAGAAGCATTCTATAATATCGTTGATGAAGCAGGAAAATAGGAGTGGCCCAAGGACGGATCCTTGAGGAACGCCTGAGTAAAGACTTTGACAGGATGATTTTTTATTTTCAAAGAAAGCATATTGTGACCTTTTTGAAAGATACGAATCAATCAAATTACAAACTGATCTATCGAATCAAAATTTTCTCCTAAGTTTGTCAATTAGAAAGAATACTATGACTGACACTGTCAAATGCCTTAGAAAAATCTAAGAACACTATTAAGCCCATCAGGCCTCTGTCCAAGCCAGTACGAATGTCCTCGGAAACCTTGATTAAAGCGGTAGTGCAGTTATGTCTAGTACGAAATCCTGATTGATGGCGTGCAATAAGGTTATGATGGTTGAGGAAACATTTGATTTGTTTGCTTAGTATTGTTTCAAACACTTTGCTTAAAAATGAAAGGATTGCGATAGGGCGATATTTTACGGAACTATCTGTTGAAGGTTTTGGTAAGGGCAAAACTTTGGCTACTTTCCAGCAATCGGGAAAAACGGAAGTAGTCATTATTGTGTTAAATAAATGCGTTACGTGGTGTAGCAAAGCGGGTAGAAGAATTTTTATGAAATCAGGTTGTATATCATCGGAACCAACTGCTTTGGATTTTATTTTTAAGATCGTTTGTCGAACCTCGAATTCATCAAATCTTGATAGTAAGAAAGCACTTACATTGGTGACAGGTTCAGAGACGCTTGAGAAAACATTTGAGCTTTAGCTAGGTGGAGGTTGGATAAATTGGCTATTTAGTTCTTCAATGTCTATTTTTTCGGGATTAGATATTTTACCAGGGCAAAGCCCAGCTTGGCGAACGTTTTTCCAAAATTTACTACTAAAATCACTAGGATTAAACTGTTTTGTAAAGTAGGCTTTTTTTGTTTTTTCTTATCTTATAACTCACAGCATTACGTGCAAGTTTGAAATGATCGAAAATTTCAGAGCATTTATATCTTCTCCACCTCGCATAAATTTCATCACGAGTTTGAATCAGCCTCCTTACCTCTTGAGTAAACCACGGAAAATACCTTTTTTTATTTTTTTTAGGCTTAACTTGTACGTGTCTATTAAAAAGATAGAGTATATTATTATTAATGGTAGCCATTTGATTATTGACATCGCTAGATAAGTAAATGGGAGACCAATCAAGTCTCGAGCTATCGTTGAACAAAGATTGTAAATTGACATTTGAGTAATCATAAAGTGTTTGTATAAGTTCTTCTGCTTTGGCAGGAATTGCATTTAAGGTCAGACATATAAGATCGTGATGGGAAAACCCGGATGCAAAAAGCTGATCATAATGCAAAATCAATTCACGATTTGACATAAAAAAACATCTAATAGGGAAGGTAAGCAATTTGGTTTGAAATGAGTGGGTTGTTGAATATTTACGAAGCTCAAATTGAGCGAATCCATTATGTCAATAATATTTTTACTAGTTTTATTCAACAAATTGAGGTTAATGTCACCACAAATCACTATGTCAGTATACAGAGGTGTAAGTTCTTCAAGAATATTTCTTATAAGAGTTATATGTGCTACGTCTGGGGGCATATACAAACAACCAATCAAAAAATTACCACATACAGTTGTTACTTCAAGAAATAAATATCACAACAAAAACATAAATGTTAAAAAAGGAGCCAAGTTCTTATGTGTACAAGAAACCTGTGCGTAAAAAGTCAGTCAAAAAAGTAATGAGATCTAAAATATATGCCAAGTTTTAAGTTCATGAAGTTTAATATCAAATATCTTAAGTAGAGTAATATCGAAACAATTCCAAATCATGACAGAAATTTGGTAGTTAATGATTACTGATTAAAATTTGGTGGGTTCACTGGTCAAGTTTTCATACATTTTAAATTTGTGATTAAGTAAGTATTTAAGAGAAAACTTGCCAAGTAAATCCACCAAATTTTAATCAGTAATCATTAATTACCAAATTTCTGTCATGATTTGGAATTGTTTCGATACTACTCTTCTTAAGATATTTGATATTAATCTTCATGAACTTAAAACTTGGCATATATTTAAGATCTCATTACTTTTTTGACTGACTTTTTACGCACAGGTTTCTTGTACACATAAGAACTTGGCTCCTTTTTTAACATTTATGTTTTTGTTGTGATTTCACTCCTTTTTGCAAAGATTTATTTTGCCAGGTGAAAGTAATAGCAATTCTGATAAAGTGGGTGGATGGCACCCTCCCCCCCCCTGAATGAACTATTCCAAATTTCGATTTTTTTCCTTTCTAAATACTTCAAGTCCTACCGACCTACCAATTTTCATCGTTCTACAACAATCGGAAGTGCTCCATATAATTTATTAGAATTTTTAAGAATGTGGTTGGATGCCACGCCCCCTGAATACAAAATTCCAATTTTTCAATTTTTTCTTCCTTAGTACTTTAGCCCTACCGACCTACCAATTTTCATCGTTTTACAACAATCGGAAGTGCTTCATATAGTTTATAAGAATTTTTAAGAATGTGGGTCGATGCCACGCCCCCTGAACTGAAACTTCCAATTTTTCGATTGTTTGTTCTTCTAAATACTTCAAGGCATACCAACCTACCAATTTTCATCGTTCTACAACAATCGGAAGTGCTTCATATAATTTATAAGAATTTTTGAGAATGTGGTTGGATGCCACGCCCCCTGAACTGAAACTTCCAATTTTTCGATTTTTTTGTTCTAAGTACTTCAAGGCCTACCGACCTACCAATTTTCATCGTTCTACAACAATCGGAAGTACTCCATATGATTTATAAGAATTTTTAAGAATGTGGGTGGATACCACGCCCCCTGAATGCAAAATTCCAATTTTTCAATTTTTTTCTTTCCAAGTACCTTAAGCCCTACCGACCTACCAATTTTCATCGTTCTACAACAATCGGAAGTGCTCCATATAATTTATTAGAATTTTTAAGAATGTGGGTGGATGCCACGCCCCCTGTATGGAAAATTCCAATTTTTCATTTTTTTTCTTTCTTAGTACCCCAAACCCTACCAACTTACCAATTTTCATTGTTCTACAACAATCGAAAGTGCTCCATATAATTTATAAGAGTTTTTAAGTAAGTGGGTGGATGCCACGCCCCCTGAATAGAAAATTGCAGATTTTCGATTTTTTCCTTTGTATGTACCACAAGGCCTACCGTTGTGCGAAATTTCAAGTTTCTACGATGTCGGGAAGTGCTCCATAATTTTGATGATCTGTCAGTGAGTCAGTGAGTCAGTCAGTTACGGTTTTTGCGATTTTTGAAGTCCTATATATTGGGAACTACTAATGCTAAAGAGTTGAAATTTGGTGAGCCACCTGTGTTTGATCAGTTCAGCAAATACTCCGAATTTGAAGTTTCTGACTTTATTGGTACTGAAGTTAGACGGGTGTTGAAAATCGCCTGAGTTTGTTCCTGTAAAAAGGGTGTAGTGCCGCGAACTTGGCTGGGCACTACCGTGCCCTTTGATTCAATTAATTCGTTTGCAGTAGATTTCTTGACTACATGGAATTTTAGTGAGCTTTTAATATAAATGGCAACACCCCCACCGATTTTATTATACATATCCGCGCGACATAATTTAGTTTTTTTTAATTTGAAAAGACTATCATATCATCATGGCTTAAGCCATGATTCTGAAAGACATACTATATCTACCTTGCTTTCACTGAATGTATCGCGCAAAATATCAATTTTGTTATTAATGCTTTGAGCATTTAAATGGCAAATGTTAATGCCAGTATGTTGACTACAAATAATGTCAAGCATTGTTTTAGTATCAAAAGTGGAACCATTCCCATAATCAAAGCCAGCAAGTACACTTGGCAGTTTTAGCAACAATAACAGCACCAGCAACACAAACACCCTTACCTTTCAGAACAGGATAAAAAATAATATCAAGTTAATCCAAAATATAAGAAAAAAGAAAGCTAGAAAAAGGAAATAGTAATGAGAATGATGAGAATGAAATAGTAATGATAGAAAAACAGAAAATAAATAAGAAATATCTATCAGAAAAAAGAAATAAATAACAAAGAATATTCTGTATACTAGTAACATTAAGCTATAATAAATCGTTGTGGTTTATGATGTGCCTTTGCACCTCGTCCATCGATGCTTCTTCCACCGCTTGACTGCTATGAAATAGTTTGCAGTGTTAAGTTTTTGTTGTAAGGGTTGCGTGGAGAGATAATTAATCATTCTACCAGATGATGAAGGTTTGGAGTACCAGTTGAATTTTAGTCTGTCAGTAGTTCTATATAGTCTAACATCTAAATACGGTAGACTTTTATTTTGTTCAGTTTCTATTGTGAATTTGAGTTTTGTGTGGTAGTGGTTTAAAAAAATCAAAATAATGTCTTTATCTTTTTCTTTTATGATAGCGAAAACGTCGTCTACATATTTTGTAATTAATTTCATGGTCATATTTCTTTCCTTTAGGTCCTCCATTTTTTTTCTCCAGTAGGTCATCTAATATAATGTTGGTTACTGTTGGTGAAAGTGGATTTCCCATTGGCATACCAAATGTTTGGTTGTATATTTTGTCTTCGTATTTAAAATAATTGTTTTCTTTCAAACAAAACTCCAATATTTTTAAAAACTGTGTTTTTGGTATATTTGTGAAATTTTTAACTGTGTCCCACTTCCTCATAATAATCTTAATTGCGAGATAAGTTGGTATATTTGTGAAGAGTGACACCACATCGAAAGATACTAGAAAATCATCTTCTTCCAAGATCATCAAAATTTTTATTAGGTACAAAATAAAAAATTTTCTCCAATAGTAGCATAATAAAAGCATGGAATTATATGTTATTAAACATTGTTTTGCAAAAAATGCTATAGTGTAAGCTACATTAGCTTTGAAAAAAAGCCATTTTTGCCATTTTCTCGTTTTCTTAGAGGCTCTTACCAAAAACGAGAGCACAAAATTAAAAATTGTTTCCAAAGATGAAAACAAGTTTATCTCTCCCTAAACAACTTAATTTTTTTGATCGGACAAGTACACGGTACACAAATCTAAGTTAATATATTGCGCATCTGTCAAAAAACGTAAACAAAAAAAAACAAAGATGGCGGCCCACTGTGACTAATTTGTATTAAAACCCATTAGCTTTACTGTTGTGTGAACGATATCTGAAAGAAATTGAATTTGTATTTATTTATTTTTAAAGTGAATACAAAAAAGTTTGGCTCAACTTTCCTTTACGACATCCCGAATTTTGACACGCGGATAGTCTCATTTGATAGATATTCACTAGAAAACACCAAATATCACAATTTTAGGGTGAGGAAACATTTATAAGTATTTTTAATTAATTTTTAAACTTTCAATTTTTCCATACAAAATGCATGGAAAATAAATAAAGAAGAACAAGATGGCGAAGAATGAGGTACACTTGTCGTGACAGTAGTGATATGTCAAATGTCGTTGCATGCTCAGTATTGCCAGATGTACACTTTGGTTTTGGGATATTTTTTTTTTTTTTGCGGTTTCTGGGATTTTTTTTTCGGAATTTTCAGATTTTAGCCTGAATTTTAGGGAAATTATTTATGAATTCTGGGGAACTTTTTGCATTTTCCATCATCTTCTTTTGTTGGTATGTTATGATCGGTTATGATAAACAAAGTTGTTTATTGAAAAAAACTGTAAAATTTTAACGGTAAAATATGCGGGAGACAAGTCAAAATTGCAATGTAATTTGCATTTTATTTGTGAACAACAATGGCTGGAACAAGTGCTTCATTTTCTGCTGCTTCCCGTTCTGGGGAAGAAAATCCCGAAATTGATAACACGGGTACAGCCAAAGCAATTTTGAGCACTGTTGAAGTGCAAATGCAGTGGTAAGTTTAAATATATCTAATATTATGAGTGTTTTATATATTTATACAACAATTTTTTCAGGAACTTGATGAAGCTCTATGACACAGTAAGGACTCATTCAGCCGCGTTACAATTGGCCCAAGAGCTAGGCCTTCTGCCTTTGGTCAGAAAATGCAGGCTGCATCGCTGCGACATGCAGCTTTACAATACCGACAGCGGGCCTGGATTTTTCCAATGCGGCAAAGGAGTCTGCAGGGGGAAGAAGCGGATTGCTCGCGCTTCCGGCACTTGGTTCGAGCAGGCTCGAATACCAGTGTCGCGAATATTCTTCTTGATGTACTGTTTCGGAAGAAAATTTTCTTACGAAATGGTACGAATTGAAGATTTTTCATCGACACATTCGAGCCTGTCCACCAGAACCATATCAGACTGGTACAATTACTGTCGAGAAGTGATTGTAGATTCATTTTTGGACAACCAGGAGGCTGTTGGGAAAATTGGAGGCGTTGGTCGCGTAGTCCAAATCGACGAAAGTAAATTTGGAAAACGATAATTCAATAAAGGTAATACTTTTTTTATTTAATTTTATTTTAAAAATTTTTAAATCTAAGTATAAATTTCAACTTATAATAGGCCGTCAAGTGGATGGCCATTGGGTGCTGGGAATGATAGAGGATGGCTCTGAAGACTTGCGGCTTGAGGTATGTCCGGATAATATTCGAAGTGCTGAGGTAAAAGTGTTAAATTATAATACGTACATTTTTATAAAGTATTATTTTATTTACAGGTGCTCACGTACCACACGGATTATTGGAGGGCCTATGATTGTCTCAGTGAACATGGTTATGTTCACAAAAAAGTCAATCATAGTGACCCCGATAATCCGTTTGTGGCCGAAAACGGCACTCACACACAAAGGATTGAGTCCCAATGGCGTGTTGTAAAACGTGCATTTTATAACGACAATTATAATAACAACTTCGCTTATTGGGTGGTTGAGTACCAATGGCGAAGAAATATTAGAAAAAATCTAAAAGATCCATTTGTGGAGTTATTAAATGCAATAAAGCATGTTTATGGTGACCAAAGGATGCTTTAAAATAAAAAAAAAATCAATTAAAAAAACTTATTTTGTTTGTTTTATTTAATTAAAAACAGTAATAACAGCCCTATTATTGACACGATTCAAAACTAGTTTTAACGTAAAACTAGTTCTATATAGTCTGGGAGCCCACCGTAGGATTACCTATCTCATCGCGGCCACGCAAAAATTGGATGCCAACCGATAGCTTTAGTCCAAACATTTACAAAACTGCTGGTCGGACAAGCTTTATCTTGTCGCAATGGTTAGAAAATGCACTATTCATTTGCATTTTCCGCTAAATGTACCCATAATATAAGCAACTTATATAAATGGGGTATCAAATGAAAGCTATGACTGTCCTCTACACGATACCATTGGTCGGACTGACTTTTTTTGGCTGTTACGACGAGTCCGACCACTAAAAAAAAATTGTCTTTTTTTAACACTGCGTCTTACATCAGCGAAAACTGAGTAAAATCATTCCAAATGGTTAGGAAAGTGGTCTTAACCACTTTTTTTTTCATTTTCATTCAAGGATGCACAAAATCTCTAATTTAAGGAAAGTGGTCGGACTCATGGCAACAGCCAAAAAACTCTGTCCGACCATCGCTATTGTGTAGAGGACAGTCCTAGCTTTCATTTGATACCCCATTTATATAAGTTGCTTATATTATAGGTACATTTAGCGGAAAATGCAAATGAAAAGTGCATTTTCTAACCATTGCGACCAGATAAAGCTTGTCCGACCAGCAGTTTTGTAAATGTTTGGACTAAAGCTATCGGTTGGCATCCAATTTTTGCATGGCCGCGAAGAGATAGGTAATCCTACGGTGGGCTCCCAGACTATATAGAACTAGTTTTACGTTAAAACTAGTTTTGAATCGTGTCAATAATAGGGCTGTAAGATTATTATGAAAATGAGATCTAGCACGAAATTTTTAACTTTTAACCTCATTTTCAAATATATTTTAATACAGGGTTAATTAATACTTTAAAATATCGCGCGACATTTTTTTAATCAATGTTTTTTAAATGCAAAAGAAACTTTGCATCCACCAAACTTTGCTCCACCCCAAATCCTATAATGAGCCCAAGCAGGGGGGTTGCAGGGGGGCAGCATGCCCCCCATACATACCTCACTGTTGGTAGTAAAAAAATCGCGCGAAATTTTTACTATAATTATCTAAAATTATTTAATTATTTTTACTATTATCTTGCAGAATTTTAGAAAATAATAATTAATTCGCGCGAATTTTTTACTATAATTATCTTAAATTCTCCACTCCAACTATTTGAATTGGCTGTTATTACACTTTTGCAAAGTGAAATAAGACCAACTTTCAAAAGTTGGCCTTATTTCACTTGGTCTTATTTCACGGCACCACATACCTCACTGTTTGGTGCTAGCACTTTATTTATATAAGCAAGTTTTAAATTTCCCGAAAAATGTCCCAAAATAAAAACACAAGGGAAAAAAAATACGTGCGTGGCAATACTAAACAGACCATTTGACATTTCTTTAATTCGTAATTGAAATCGAGTATTATTGTCAAATCCATTATTTTTGCAAAACAAAAAGTTAGAAAATTAATTACAAATACTTATAAATATTTTATCTCATTAAAATTGTGATATTTTGTGTTTTTTTATGGTAATCTATCGAATGAATATATCCGTATTTCCAAATTCCTGGTGTAAAAAGTGCAATTCGGTAAAAAAAAAAAAAAAAAAACCTCATTTTCAAAATTTTAAACAATTTTTAATTGCATTTAGGGGGGTTTCCTCACCTTAAGATTTGGAAAATTTTCTATTGAGATACCTACCTACCCCTAAAAAAAAAATCAACCTCGAAATCGGGATGCCGTAAAGGAAAGTCGCCCCAAAAGTTTTATTATATTGTTTTATGAAATAGTTTTATTAATTTTTCTCTTTCTTTTTCTTGAATTTTCTTCCATTACACTGTTAAGGTATTTGATCCGGAAGTACATTCTTGAACGAAAGAAAATTTCCTTTACTTTTGTTTCCAAAGTAATATTATTTGATAGGCCAATCAATGTTTTTAGGTAATTGGGTGCGTACACAATATCATCTTTGTTGAATTGCTTAAAAATTAATTCCATCTTTTCCATATCGGTCATCATTTTTCTTGTTGGCTGCTGAAGAAATCCTTCACTGAGCTGATTTGTCCAAGTAAGCGGAGATTCTTGCTGATTGTTTTGAACGATGATATCCGGGTTTTTAATCCTATGGCAAATATATCCTGCCAAATGTTCGAGGCCATCGTACTGTAGGGACTCGAGTTCATCTGTGGGTGGTTCGTCGGCAACATTAGCTTCAATAGTCAGTGTTCTGAATAGGTTGCTACTGATATTTTGTGTAGCCTCCAAATCAGGCGTGTTATCTACTAATGCATTGCCTATAAAAGAAAAACAAATATTTGTATCATAGTATAAATATAAATGTATACAAAATATATGTAGGTAATTTAAATAAATCTTTAAACAAACTATTTTGAGATAAACTTCCTTCATTACGACCGAGGATATATGAACGAAGCCTGAACATAAATTCAAGACGATTTGGATGATCGTATAATCCACCTTTGGATCTAATAACTCCAAAAAAATTTCTAATACGTCCTGGTTAAGTCTGTATGTTTATAAATATGATATGTTGTATGAAGTCTTTAAATCATTGTACAGGAGCTTTAGAGAATTGTTCGTCATAATAATGCCTGAAGGAATGAAATAGATAATTATGTACATAAAAACGTGTTTTTTTTATTGCATTTCGGTACCTTTTTGGAAAGGCATCATGTTTTTCTTGCCCTTCACTCGCATCTTTTCCATTGTTTCCGTCATTTTATCGACAATTTCAAATTGCAGGGTTTCTGAAATCCCAAAGCCTTGTACTCTTTCGCGGCTATCTTGGTAAGGGACTCTTACATTGAGGCAATCGAACCATTCGTTGACCTGAAATTAGTAAAATTATGAATAAAAATGAATTTATCAATCGAATACTAGATTCGTATACCTGTTTAAAAAATTGAGAGCACTTAAGCCAGCCTTCGGAACTCAATTCACCCAAACTTCCAGCCCGAAAAATTGCTTTTGATACAGTGTGTGAAAATAGTTTGGTGGCAAGCTTTACTTTTTGACGCTCTGCACCTCTTACATTCAAATTTGATGCTGATATCTTATAACCGATACTCAAATCGGATTTATCATTAGTTTTTGAGAGCATCTCTTCAATTATACTCTTGGTTATAGTTTCGTCATCCAAAATGAAACCATCATTATCAACAAAATTATTTCGAATGAGTTTCATAAGATGTGGCACATCAGCGAATACATAGATCAGCTTGGATTCATCGGATGGATTCGGAAAAAAAGACTCCAAAGCTTTGATGTTAAGTTAACGTAACAATCCTTGGTTTGTTCCTCCGAGATCACAACCCATTGCACACACGTGAAAGCCGCATTCATGTACAGCTCTTATGATACTGAAAAGTATATCTTTGGTCATTCGTTGGTCAAAATCATAATATATTGGCTGTTTCCAGTTGCCAAATAATCCTCGTATCATTGCGACCTGAACGTATTTCGCAGCTTTGAGTGTCTCATCTTTACGTTTATCATTATACAATATTTTCTTTAATCTTCATTTCATCGAATGAGAGAACGCAAATTTTGTCGGTATTTGACATATCGACATTTTTCATTATATCTAGTACAGGCTGAATAATCCCTGGATATACCTCTATTTTGGCGCACCACTTTTTTAGAGTTACATATAACAGCTGGAAGAGGGTAGTCTTTTCTTAAAAGCAGTCGGTAAGCTCGAGGACCTGCTGCGTGTATTGCTATTGCATTGGCAATATCTTCTGCTGACCATTTGATACGTTTTCGAGGGCATTCCAATTTCTTTAACTGGCCCTGCGTAAAAATATGACCTATGGAGTCCATAGTTGCTTTTTGCTTCCAGCATTGCGCATTAAGTTTTATTATTTCTTCTTGAAATCTAGAAAACAATTTTAAAAATGGAAGTGATGAGATTGAATATAGTTTTGTTTAATATTGTCTACACACTGGGAATATTTTCAGATTGTTTCATCTGTTTGTGTACTGCAATCATCTTTAAACGCTTCAGTTTGTGTACATTCATCAATTTCAGACACGCACAGGCACACGGTATCTGTTTCGGTGGTAATTTGCAGCTCAGTGTTTAGGTGATCGGCCAAAGTACACAAACCATAAGTAGAACTTACATTTTTACTAGTGGGAGCCAATGGAGTACTATCGAAATATTGAAATAAGTCGTAATTAATGTAATTTCTGCGAATATTTCATGTTTATCATACCTGGATATCAAAGATCTGTTCTGAATCCTTAAACAGCGTGCACTTGAAATTTGTTCCTGTTTTTGCAAAGGCAACAAAAGTGATGTAAGCGCATTTTCCTTTAAGCGCCTTGCTTTCACAATAATTCCATGTGGTTCATTCAAAGGGTTTAAAGGGACAAAATCATTTAACTTAAAATGTTTTGAACAAATTCGAGCAGTTTTAACATTAATCACATCTTTACGATGGCATAAGAACACCCACTGTTTGCACATTTTCTGTGTTTTTGGAAATGAATGAAAGGAAATTTCTCCATTAAAAGTCTTTTTAAATTGTTTACACAACACCCGAAGATAGTACAGCGAATATTTTTATTTATTTATTTAACTTTTTATAAAAGAAAAGCAATTCACCGGCATACACAAGAATCGTAGACAGTCAATATTCAGCAGTCACAATTTGCCGCCATTTTAAGAATTTTGACAGATGCGCAGAAAGAAACCAAAAATTGCGCGCGGAGTATACTACCTTTATACATATACCTTGGGACAAGTACACCACGCTTCACAATCTTTTTCATGAAATCACCATTTCACTCCAAAATATCAATACAAACGTTGCATTATGAAAGTTAACAAAAAAAAAATTTAAGTTTACCTATGTCTATTTTTGTAGACACAAATCTAAGACAAAAAACTAATTTTCTTGAAATTTTTCCCACACTTTATTCCAATTTTATTTACAACGGTTCAAAGATTCTCGATAGAACTTTCGAAGTAATGTTTAAAGTGTTTTATTTAATTTAATTTTATTTTATTTTATTTTATTTACATAGTTTATAGGCAGGGGCCCTATTATGAATTACGAAACGAACGGCAGAAAGTCGTTCCTTTTCAATTATTTATGTTTTTAATCTTATAATTATACCAGCCAGGCCACGGGCTTTACCATCATCTATTTCTAGTCGTCTGATTTTAACCAAATTCTACTAGAACCTATTGTAATTAACAGTGCTTTTGTGCTGTATATGTAATACATGTCGGTATCCATCGACTAAAAAGTTATGCGTCTTAGAAGGGTACAACAAAATCTAACTGATGAGCCCAATTGTTGTACCTGGGCGAAACGCATATGGATTAAAGGTCACAAAAACTTCAAAAATAAATACTTAAGATTTGCATATCAACATTTTTCCTTTAAAATGTTGAAAGAATTTGATATATAAAACCTTTTTTTTTAAACCGCTCCAACGATTTTAAGTTTTTTTCCATTCAATCATAATATTGCTTTGAATTAAATCTGAGAAACTCGCCGCTCCACATCAAAAAACCGCTTAAAAAGCAATAAAAAAATAAAAAACCTGTTTCCACCTACATACAAGAAAATAAGAACGAATACCTACGCAAATAGACATCCAGTTTCTAATTTTCATTTCAATCTATTTTATTTTATTTTTTCATTTTCAATCTATCTCTACACATAAAGCATTTTCGGTGCTTTTTCTTGGCAAAGAACAGTCATCGAGAACAGAAGACTTTGTTTCTGTTTAGAAAATAACGGGTGATTTTTTAAGAGGTTTAGAACTTTAAAAAAAAAAAAAACACAAAAAATTCGAAAAAATGAATGAAATATTTATTTGAATCGATAGTTTGAACCTTGCAATTTAATGTTTAAAGATAATTTCATGCAAATGTTGACCGCGGCTGCGTCTCAGGTAGCCCATCCTCTGAGTCCAATTTTTGCATACTCTTTCACACATATCGGCCGGTATCTCACGAATGAATGCATGGATGTTGGCTTCCAGTGCGTCAATCGAAGCGGGCTTGTCCCTATAGACATTAGCCTTGACATACCCCCACAAAAAATAATCTAATGGTGTCAAATCGCACGATCTAGGCGGCCAATTGACCGGCCCGAAACGTGAAATTAACTGTTCACCAAACTCGCCTCGCAATTGCGCCATTGTTTCGCGTGCTGTGTGGCATGTGGCACCGTCTTGTTGAAACCACATATCATGCAAGTCAAGAACTTCCATTTCGGGCAAAAAAAGTTTGTTATCATCGCTCCAAACAGTGGCTTTTTCGGGATGCATTGGTAGCTGTTGCAATGTTTCTGGCTGATCTTCACTCCAAATGCGGCAATTATGCTTATTTACGTACCCATTCAACCAAAAATGAGCCTCATCGCTGAACACAATTTTTCGATAAAAAAGCGGATCCTCGGCCAGCTTTCCAAGAGCCCATTCACCAAAAATTCGGCGTTGTGGTAGGTCGGCTGGCTTTAGTTCTTGCACCAGCTGTATCTTAAAAGGCTTTACGCCCAAATCCTTCCGCAAAATTTTCCACGTAGTGCTGTAACAAAGGCCTAACTGCTGGGAACGGCGCCGAATCGACATTTCGCGGTCTTCTGTCACACTAGCTGATACGGCCGCAATATTTTCTTCACTACGCACAGTACGTAAACGTGTTGGTGGTTTAATGTCCAGCAAAATAAATTTGGTGCGAAATTTGGTCACAATCTTCCGAATAGACTGCTCAGAAGGTCGAGAATGCCGACCATAAAATGGAAGCAGCGCGCGATGAACATTTCGAACCGAGCACGAATTTTGATAGTAAAATTCAATAATTTGCAAGCGTTGTTCATTTGTAAGACGATCCATGGTTAAATTGCAAACCAAACTGAAGCTGTTTGACAGTGACACAAGGTACTAAACACACGTCAGCTGTCAAAACCAGTGTTGCCAAAACCAAACCAGCTAAAAAATCACCCGTTATGTTTATATGTGTAATGAACCTTCATGTAACGATAAAGACTTGTTTATACCCTCGTAGTCCAGTCATCACGTCGTGAAAAAGGGGCCTGACCTTGCGCGCAGAGGCACTGTCTGATTTTTTTTTCATGGATCGATAGAGGCTCATTTAAAAAGCTTAAATCCAAATTTGCACCACCTGACAACTTTTTTTACCAAAGTTATTGGTAAAAATGTGATTTTTTCGTCTTTTGTGAATATCTCGGCTGCAGTATGTCGCACAGAAAAAAATATGGATTTATTTATAATAAAATTAGCTATTATATTATAAAAAAATTAATTTGTTTAGACAAATGAAAAAAAGTTATAGTTAATTAAAGTAAGTTTTTATTGTTTGAAAATCACTCTTTCGTGATTATTAAGAAAAAAGCTCATTTAACGATGAGGTTTTTATTGTTTACTTTTAAAGTCTTTGTAATTACCTACAATTTAAAAAAAAATTCAGCCTTAACTACTAACGCAAGCCGAGAAATAAATTTATGAACATAGGTAAGTCAGCGCACCCACGCAATTTTATGTTTTTAGGTTTTATTTTATATCTCAGCCCCAGTATGTCGCAAAGTTAAAATTAAAGAATTTTATTGTTTATAATAATTCTTTCTATCAACTTGCGTTCAATTCAATTTGCTTAAACAAATAGAAAAAAAGTTGCAGTCCATTAAAGGTTTTTTGTGTTGATTTTATACCTTTTTTCATAACTATTGAGAAAAAACTGTATTTAACGGTACTTTATTTTCAGGTTTACTTTTTTTTGTAGTCCTATAAATTTTCTATAAATTAAAAAAAATTATTCCATTACGACAAACAGGAGCCAAGTTATTCATGAATTAAAAAAGACGCGTCAGTTTACTAACGCATAACAATATTCTTTCTTTTTTTTGTGAATATCTCGACCTCTGTGTATGCATGGTATGGAATGAAACTGTATTATTTTTAATAATATTCATTATGGACTTAAAGGAATTTTATTTTCTCCAAGTAGATATCTACATACCTAAAAAAAAGTTAAAGTTAGTAGTGACTAAGTTAATTTTTTCTTATTCCGCCCAATCTAACTCTTTTCCTCACCACCCAAGGGGTAGAGTATGAGGCGCGTTTTTTTTAATCTTGTGGTATCCCCTGTAGGCCTAATCCACTGTAAAGATTATTAATTAAATTGGTCTTATTCTCAACCGGTTTGGGCGTGAGGGTATTTCGTTTTCACTCTCTTCATTAGTGTTATGACATTCAAGGTTTGGTCTCTGCTCTGTTTCATTTTCGTTAGAAAAAGCTGTTGTCGTGAGCTCAAGGTCGTAGTTTTCCTCGTCTTCGGAGTCATCAGCAATATCAACTACGTTGTAGCAGCTTTTCCCGCAGCAGATCTTGCAGACGGCTGAACACTTCAGTCCGGCTTTTCGACACCCGCAGGCTGCACCGCATTGTTTCGTACACGTGCAGGAAATCATGTCGATGAGTGTGGGTGGGATCGTCGGCCCTGAAACCAACACCGGCTCCAATCCTCTTGAACTTTGTTTCCAGTATTTCCCAACCAAGCTTGTACTTGATGGAATGTCCGGAATGTGTTGTTCTGCTGCTGATTCTGTAGGTTGCAAAGAAGCAGGATCGCACTTGATTTTAACACTCGCGCGAATTAATAATACACTTTGTATTATTTAAATAAAAGATATTTTCTTTTTGGAATCTCAATCCTTTATCACTTTATTTAATATAAATATCTTATTTTACGGCCTTAAAGTTTCTTATCCTCCTGGATACTTATGTCCATCGGGTTTGGATATCTACACTTAAGTGCCTCAACTGTGTTTACGTACCAATATATATACATTCCGTATCTTATGTAGGGACATGCTTTCTTATATATACATACTCATTTATGATAAAGATATCGCAACAAAAACATAAATGTTAAAAAAAGAGCCAAGTTCTTATATGTCCAAGAAACCTGTGCGTAAAAAGTCAACCAAAAAAAGTAATGAGATCTTAAATATATGCCAAGTTTAAAGTTCAGGAAGTTTAATATCAAATATCTGAATTAGAATAATATCGAAACAACTCCTAATTATGACAGAAATTTGGTATTTAATGATGACTGATTAAAATTTGGTGGGTTCACTGGTCAAGTTTTCATACATTTTAAATTCGTGATTAAGTAAGTAACTAAGAAAAAACTTGCCAAGTAAATCCACCAAATTTTAATCAGTCATCATTAAATACCAAATTTCTGTCATAATTAGGAGTTGTTTCGATATTATTCTAATTCAGATATTTGATATTAAACTTCCTGAACTTAAAACTTGGCATATATTTAAGATCTCATTACTTTTTTTGGTTGACTTTTTACGTACAGGTTTCTTGTACATATAAGAACTTGGCAATTTTTTTAACATTTATGTTTTTGTTGTGATTTCACACCTTTTTGCAAAGATTTTATTTTGCCAGGTGAAAATCAAGCCCTACCGCTCTACAAAGTTTAATAATTCTACGACAACCGAAAGTGCTCTATATAAATAATAGCAATTCTGAGAAAGTGGGTGGATGCCACGCCCCTTGAATAAAAATTTCCAATTTTTCAATTTCTTTCTTTCTAAGTACTTTAAGCCCCACCGACCTACCAATTTTCATCGTTCTACAACAATCGGAAGTGCTCCATATAATTTATAAGAATTTTAAGAAAGTGGGTGGATGCCACGCCCCCTGAATGGCAAATTCCAATGTTTCAATTTTTGTCTTTCTAAGTACTTTAAGTCCTACCGATCTACTAATTTTTATCGTTCTACAGCAATCGGAAGTGCTCCATATAATTTATAAGAATTTTTGAGAATGTGTGTGGATGCCACGCCCCCTGAATAGAAATTTCCAATTTTTCAATTTTTTTCTTTCTAAGTACTTTTAGCCCCACCGACTTACTAATTTTCATCGTTCTACAACAATCAGAAGTGCTCCATATAATTTATAAGAATTTTTAAGAATGTGGGTGGATGCCACGCCCCCTAAATAGAAAATTGCAGATTTTCGATTTTTTCCTCTGTATGCACCACAAGGCCTACCGTTGTGCGAAATTTCAAGTTTCTACGATGTCGGGAAGTGCTCCATAATTTTGATGATCTGTCAGTGAGTCAATGAGTCAGTGAGTCAGTGAGTCAGTGAGTCAGTGAATCAGTCAGTCAGTTACGGTTTTTGTGATTTTTGAAGTCCTTTATCTCGGGAACTACTAATGCTAAATAGTTGAAATTTGGTGAGCCACCTGTGTTTGATCAGCTCAGCAAATACTGCGAATTTGAAGTTTCTGACTTTATTGGTACTGAAGTTAGAGGGGGGTTGAAAATCGCTTGAGTTTGCTCCTGTAAAAAGGGTGTAGTGCTGCGAACTTGGCTGGGCACTACCGTGCCCTTTGATAATTGTGTGGGTTTACATAGGATGTAGCTAATTGTTTACATTTGTGTATTCTAAGATATATAATATACAGGGTGTGTTAACTCGCGTGAGAAAAGATTGAATATCAAGTGGTCCAGCGATGTTTCCTTACTGCTTCCTCCATATAGTGCAGTAAATACATTTTTCCCCACAGACGCGATATAACTTTGACTGGCTTCTTCGGATCTAAAAATCTTCACGGTTTTCAAAAGGTTTGGAGCTTTCTTCAGCGAAGAGATTAGTTTACTTTTTCCAGATTTGAAAAAAGCAGAGGTTGTGTCACAGCAGCGACATGTACAAATGCTGAAGGCTGAGGAAAAGTGTTTGTGTGTGTGCACCAATTCAGCTATGTACATTAGGGTGGTCGTTATACTGTTTTTTTTTTAGTTTTATTATTTGGATGGACCTAAATCAGCTCTAAATGAAAAAAAAATTCCTTATTTTTTCAGATTTTTATTTTCATTCCCTATAGTCGCTGTAGGGATTAATTAAATTTCCCCTTTTTCAGAGCATGTAGGTGAGAAGTAGACAAGAAAAAAATCCTACCGGAGAGGGGTAGTATCTCCCACCACTTGGACGGAAGGCGCAATTTAATAAAATAATTGCATAAAATAGAAAAAAAAAAACTAATCAATAAACAACGGCAATACTTGCTGTAGTGTTTTGTAGCTTTTTGGAAAGCTCATTTTAATAGATGATTATTAAATAAAGTTCGTTGAATAAACAATTTCAGCAAATTCTGTTTTCAAACCTATTTTCGTCCGTCGGATGAAAATAGAAATCAGAAAAAATTAGGGAATTTTCTTCATTTAGAGCCGATTTGGGTCCATCTGGGATAATCTTTTTTTTAACGACCACCCTAAAAGTACTTGAGAGTGCTAGGACGCCATATGGCCCTAGGCTCAATGATAGGAAAATCCCTATGCACACCTCCGCGTGGTAGAGGGCGGGTAACGCTAACGTGCAGGGGGACCGAATGGATGCCGGGATAAGCAGAGCTATGCTGTTCAGGGCACAAACTTGTCCTCGGGATGGTTAAAAGCCCCCTTAAGGCGGATGAACTGCAGGTGGCGGTCAACGGCATGATAGTCTGGTGGCGGAGGGGCTTGTTTTGGTAAAAGGCCAACGGCAGCAGCAGGTAGCGTCTGTAACCCATATTGGGCGGCTACAAAAGGCGTCTGTTTTCCCACAGTGGGCGGCCTCGAGCAGTTATGTGTTTGACCATACAAAAGGCGGGTGTGCCTGTCAAATCTGAGCTTATGTATGTTATTAATCATATCTCGGAAAACACCATGGTGGAAGGATATATGCAAATACATGAATTATGACAACAAATGGAAATGAGTCCCCAAGAGGTAATCTTTTTATAGAAAATCCTTCTGTAGCTTCGGCTGCAGTAAACCGCACATCGGATTTGGGGGTGCGGCATCCTTCATGTACGAGCGTCAATCAAGACGCCATAATAATAAATGAATCGTTGACAAATAGAAGAAGTCTTTCAAGAAGCGCAAATGTTACTTTTGGCTATCGCATACGTACGAAAATCGGAGCATGGAACGTTCGATCCTTGTACAGCGATGGTAGATACGAGAAGGTTGAGCGTGAAATGCTTCGCCTAAAGATCAGTATCCTGGGCATAAGCGAAACTAAGTGGAGAGGAAGAGCTGAATACAGATCAGACACTGGACAGACGAGAATGCTGTATTCCGGCGAAGATGAAAGAGAGGGTGGCCAAAGACTGCATGGTGTCGGAATTATGTTGAACGAAGAAGCGAGGCGTAGTTTGATCTCATGGGCGCCCATTTCTGCGAGATTAATGACAGCAAGGTTTCGTTCAAAAATTCGTAACGTCACAATTATTTAGTGCTACGCCCCCACAAATGAAGCGACCGAGGAAGACAAAACCGCGTTCTACACTCATCTTAACTCGGTTTACAGTAGTGTTCCGAGAGCCGACATCATAGTCGTTATGGGAGACCTTAATGCCCAAGTCGGTTCAGACAATTACGGACTGGAACGCGTGATGGGAAGAAATGGCGTGGGGTCACGGAATGAAAATGGTGACTTGCTTGTCGACTTTTGTAACGCGAATCGTCTTGTGATAGGTGGGACTGTATTTAAGCATAAGACGTGCAACAAAATTACCTGGGTGCATCCGGATGGTCAAACCGAAAACCAAATTGATCATATCATGATTCAGCAGCGATGGAGGAAGTCTATGTGTGATGTCCAGTATAAGAAATGCCAATGTGGCAAGCGACCACCATTTGGTTCTGATGAGTCTCAAACTACGAACCGCTGCCGTACAAAAACCAGCGCAGGATGCAGCAAGGAGCACAAAATTCATTACTAATGCTTTAAATGACCCCAACATATGTCGAAACTATGTCACCACCCTTAACGACAGAGCCTCGTCATTAAATGGAATCCAGAATTCAACAATTGATGAGATGTGGGGTGAAATTAAAAGTGTTTTTATGGAGGCTGGATCCGAAACTGTACCCAAGCGAATGAGACGTAGAGACTCTTGGATATCCCAAGACACCTGGGATAAGATCGAACTTCGCAAATCGTTGAAAATCCAAATAAATGCCGAAGCTGATGTTCAACGAAAGGCTGACTTGCGAAGAGAGTACCGCATTGCACATAAGATGGTCTACCGCTGTGTGAGACGTGACAAGAGGGTGAAGTTGGATGGACTCGCAGATAATGCGGAAAGCGCTGCCAGAAGAGGAGATATCCGGGAATTGTACCAAATAGCCAAAGATGTTATCGGGAAAAAAGCAACACCAATCATCCTGTAATGGATGTGGATGGCACACTTTTGGTATCAATTGAGGATCAGCTTCGTAGATGGAAGGACCATTTTTGTGCCCTTTTAAATGAGGATTCAGTTGAGCAGAGTGCTGAAGTGCCCCAACTAAACGAGATGCGCAGGTCCTATAGGGGTATTGACATCGAACCCCCGTCAGAATCGGAAATTCGTACATCAATAAATCTCCTCAAAAACAACAAGGCAGCTGGACTGGACGGAATACCAGCTGAATTCCTGAAAGCCGATCCCGTAGCAGCGGCTAGTATTTTACATCCGCTGATACAAAACATTTGGGAAAACGAAAGCTATCCCAGGGACTGGAAGGATGGTGTGATTGTTAAGTTGCCAAAGAAAGGTGACTTAAAGAATTGCAACAATTGGCGTGGTATCACCGTTTTGTCCGTTTTCCCAAAACTAATGGCAACAATCATACTCGAGCGAATAAAGGATAGAATCGAGTCTACACTCAAGAGGCATCAAGCTGGCTTCCGCAGTGGTCGATCGTGTGTCGACCATATCAACACCCTGCGTATCGTCCTCGAGCAGTCGATGGAATTTCAATCACCGCTTTACCTCATGTTCGTGGATTTTGAGAAGGCCTTTGATCGAGTTAACCGAGAATGTATATGGAGATCGTTGCTTGGTAGAGGAATTCCACCAAAAATTGTTGCCATTATTAAAGAGTCCTACAACAACGCAAGGTGTTTTGTTTTGCACAATGGGCAGCTATCCGACTCCTTCGTAGTGCAACAGGGTGTGAGACAAGGGGATGTTTTATCGCCAATTCTCTTCCTGCTGGCGATGGACGACGTATTGACGGCCAGTGTTGGTACAGCTGAGGGATAGGGCATTCAGTGGAGACCGTTCGAAAGGCTCAGTCATTTAGACTATGCCGATGACATATGTCTACTGGCAAATTACATCAGTGGGCTGAACGGGATGTGCCAAGCACTGCAAGTGAAGGGAGAGTCGAGTGGTCTAAGAATTAACAGCAAAAAGACAAAAATAATGCTCACAGGCCGCTCCACACAGCAGCGTATTATTTTACAGGAGACGCCAGTTGAAGTAGTGGAACAATTTAACTACCTTGGCAGTATTGTCTCTGCAAACGGTGGTACGGATCTGGACGTTAAAAGTAGAATAAATAAAGCTCGTGCTGCCTTCGGTACTCTGTCCCCAATTTGGAAATCATGTCAAATCTCCTTACACACTAAGTTGAGATTCTTCGAATCCAATGTCAAATCCGTGCTGTTATATGCTTGTGAAACCTGGAAAGTCACGTCTACCATTTCGAAGAAATTGCAGGCTTTTGTGAATCGCTGTCTTCGCCACATCCTAAAGATTCGCTGGCCACAAATAATATCAAATGAGGAATTGTGGCGCAGGACAAGTCAAGAGCGGCTGGACGTCGACATAAGAAAGCGTAAATGGCGTTGGATTGGTCACACACTGAGGAAACCAAACGATGAAATTGCAAAGCAGTCCTTTGAATGGAATCCTCAGGGTGCACGGCGGGTTGGAAGACCAAGAACAACATGGAAATCAACTGTCTTAGCGGAAGCAGAATCCCAGAGAAAGACGTGGCCACAGCTTAAGTACCTTGCAGCAGACCGTGAAGGATGGAGACGTTTTGTTGACGCCCTATGCCCCAGCCGGGGATACAGGACACGATGATGATGATGATGATATTCAAAATGGGTATGGTGGATCATGTATAGGGTTTAGAAAGATGAAATTTTTGTTCTAGGACATTTTCCAAATTCGAGTTTTGAGACCCCGCGGCCGTTTTCAAGTAAAAACAGCACATTTCGAAAAAATGGTCAGGAAAACCAATTAAATTTTCGTCGATATGTTGTCAAAATTACTTTAAATGTTTCATTTTGGCTCCTTTTCTCATTTGTATTGACCGAACTTCAATTTAAAAATGCTGTTTAGTATTAAAAAAGCAAGTTTCAACCAATTAAGGCATTCCATTTAGAAGAAATAATCGAAAACATCTAGAAAATCGATCTATTCTTCGGGGGGATTTAATGTAAAAAGTTATTTCATGATATTTTGACAAGCAGATTTTAACGCTATCTTCTTAGCAAAAGGTTACAAAAGCAAAATAAAATCATTGTAGGTTACTGTGACTTTATATTATATTAGTTTTTCGGTCCGCTTATTCGAGTTGAGGTTTTTCAACCTAAAAATGGCCGCGGGGTCTCAAAATTCCATTTTGGAAAATGTCCCAGAACAAAAATTATTTCTTTCTAATCCCTTTACAAGATCCACAATACCCATTTTGAATACAAAAAATAAAAAAAAATTCCGACACCCCTAATGTACATATGTATGTTCTTTTATGGATTGCTCGACTCTCATGAATCTTACAAGGCTCAATTTTTGGTAGATAGAAGGTAGAGTACTCCCCGCTCAATTGCACCGACCATTTTGTCTAATTTTTTGATCAATTAACCAGGCAGTTCAATTGACCGAAACATTAACATGTTTTTAGTTTCTTAGCTATGGTTTTTTTGAGATCAATTAAGCGGGAAAATCAAATAGGCGAGGTGCAATCAAACGGGGAATACTGTATACCTTTATCGTTCTTCTTGAAAAATATTTTCGAAATCGTGGCTTTTCAGTCTCCCAGGCCTTAGAAGATGCAGACATCCTTATAATACAAAATGCCCTCACGCCCAAAACGGTTGAGAATAAGACCAATTAAATTGAATCGGTGAGTGGAAGAACAGTACAAGTGCCAAATTAAAAATGTAAGAAAAACAGGCATAACTTTTTATTGCTCAGACGAAAAATAGATTTTTTGGTATGAAAATGTGGGAAGGTTTGCTCACGATTGAAAAGTTAAAAATTTATTTTTTTAAAACATTTGTTCATGACCTTGAAAAAAAACTTAAAAAAAATCGTATAAAAGAATCTATAGCTGACCAATTACTGAAACTAGCTGACGTTTTATAAATATCTTAGGGCCTTTCAGGTGGTATTAAATTTTTGTAAATTTCCCATAAATGAGAAATATAAATATAATTGACAGTATCCATGATGTGAATATACTCATTGTTTCTCGTTTAAGAATATTTTACTGTAGTGAAAGCGTACTGAAGCTGTATATCAGAACTATAGTGTGAATCAAGCTTAAGTTTTAAAATGAACGATCCGTATGTAACTCTTTCTCTATATAGCTGTTATGTACGACCTTATCTTGAGTATGCCTCTAAAATTTGGTTTCCGTTCTATAAAATTCATTAAAGTCTTATTGAATCACAAATTCATTCGATTCGCTCTGAAGGGTCTCCCTTGGGCTGATCCGTACAACCTCCCATCATATGAACATCGGATCCAGCTTCTGCAGGTCCAAACTTTATATCAAAGGCGGGTTAATAATGACTTAATAGCCGTGTTTTGGTGAAAGTGATGAGCAGCGCAGCAATAAATTCTGAACAAAACGCTTGTATACACTTCAGAGTTAGTATAGCCGGCTTTCGTGTAGCCTACCTTTAGGTCGTTTAGCCTACCATTTGGATAGTATAGCCTACCTTTTGGATGGAATAGCCTACCTTTTGGATGGTATAGCCTACCTTTGGTGTAGGAATATTTACTCACCAACCGAGTTGAGCGTCCAGGAGTTCGGATTTGGCCTCGAAAGAGGAAGGTTGTGCCCGGCACAACCTCTCACAGTTTTTTATAAAACAGCAATCTTTAATTATTAACCCGTTAGCCGTTAACCGATAAAACGGTATATCGTTAGCCGTTAACCGAGAAAACGGACCATCAAACAGCAACCTAGCAGTCCCAGCTCCTGCATAGCACCCTCTACAGCCGATCCGACTCCAGCTAACAGGTACCAAGTACCAAGCACCAAGCAGCCCCAGTCTGCTTAGCAATATTGATACGCAAAACAACCAAAAAGTGAAATTAATGTGGCCCAGCTATGGAACAAATTGTATAATGGCAGTACCTAGCAACCGCTCCAGCCTCTTCAATCAACAGTCATACCTGTGTTAATTTATGTATCATCAAAATAACTAACTAGGTACTCTTAACTAAATTTTCTATTGTCCGCCATCAATGTGTTTTTTAAAGTTCATACGTAATCGTTAGAAAATGTTGTTTGTATGTTAAAATCCCACGTGCATTAAGCACTTTGCTTCTATTTAAAATCATATAGAGCGCCTTCGCTCTAAAAAGAACAATTCTTTCATGTGTCTTCTACACAATCAACCGATAAAGAGCGTATTCGCTCTAACTCAATAACAATATGTATATATTTGTACATGTATATTATGTATTTTCTGGTGTTATTTTATTATTTTTAAGTTATTGTAGGAACCTGTAAATATGTATATAATTTTTGTTGCATCCATAAGCCAACACGCAATCATTTAATAGCTCCGAGAGCAAGAACTATGTATTTCATTAAAAAGAAAAAGACAAGCCATGTTGGCATTTAAATACCTAAAAAAAAAACAGAACAGGATGGCCATACATTCCAGCCTCCGATTATACCATCGAACAACGTAGAAAGAGATAGATTTAAGAACTTATGTATATGTAAAGCCCGTTTATAAAGTCTCAATAAAAATACAATACAATACAATACCGAGTTGAGCGCCATTTTTGGTATTGCCTACTTTTGGGATAGGAATATTTACTCTACAACCGAGTTGAGCGCCCTCATTCATTTCACGATTACATCATTTATATTCACTCTTTGTTCACTTCGATTACTGCCCAAAATTATATGCACTCTTTAATGTGTTGTTGTTTGTGTGTACAAATTTGCTGCGCTGTCTATACACTATTTCAAAAAACACGACTTATATTTCTTCATCAACTTATAAATGGCCAAATTGATGCCCCTGACTTATTAGCTTATATTGGCATAAATTATCGCGGAGGATCTCACCACCTACGAAGATTTGAACTTTTACACGTCGATTTTCATCGAACTAAATACGGAGTACATGAACCTCTAAGCCGTAGGTATGTGTTAGCTTTTTAATTTAAACGCTTCCTCGGTTGATTTTAACGTAGGTAAAATGTGATTGAAAACATTGTTTCGAAGCAGTGCTCCACGTTCTTGACTGTCTTATCTACTGTTAAAGATACTTTAAATGTTTTTTATATTATTGATAAATTTTGTATATTAGGTATTGTTTTTATTTTTGTAATTTAGATTAGTTTTGTATACTTTTTGTTTGTTGACATATATTGGTTTGCATAATTTTACTATTTTACGAACCACTAACACATGCACTTATGATGAGCCTTTGTTTGTAGGTTGCAGCTTGATCTAACCCTGCGCCTCCACACGCAATAGTTCATTTCTAAAAATCAGGTATGCAATGGAATATGGAAATTTCCAATGCAGACCATAAATTTCATGAAAGAAATTATTTCATGAAATCAATTTCAGTAATTTTTTCTTACCATCTCTGTGGCAATAAATGAAGAAATAATTTGACGTTTCATGTCAGTTCGAGTGACAGTCAGCTGTTTCTAACCTTGTACATGCAGGGTCGGGAGTTTGAATTGGAGTTCCAGGCGGGGAACTTTGTCTGTCTCTATTAAGTTTTATATATAAACAAGTGTTGTTTGCTCCGCAACCTGAATACAAATAAGACTTCATGCCATAATTTGCCCACTGAATGTAGCAATAAAAATTTCTGCAATCATTGCTGAAATAAAGATAGAAATAAAAATTGCTAGTGGAGGTGCGGTGTAAGCTCTCTACAACATAAAATCTGAAGTGTAAAAAAAAATATATACTTTATGTAAAAATCGACCTTTCTATGTTTATTCTGAAAATAATATTTTTTTATTTATTTATCCTTAGTTTTATATGAAAAATCTGTTGATGTATTAAATAGTAGATTGACCAAATAAATACTAATTCATTGAACGATATTATAATATTATTTTTGACTTTTCTTTTGGTTTTTTTCAGAAGATGTACTGCAAATTTACCAATGGCTATGAAATACAGGACATTAAAAGAAACGTGTAAGCTTAATGTTGGTGTCTTTCGGTCCCTTATCCATGGACGCGGTCTGTTCTGTATAAAAGATATGGAAGCTGGTAAGTTGATATTAACTAAAAAAATTAAGCTCTACCTAAGTATAAGCCCAACGAACAGAAACGAAGGCTTTTTATTCGATTTATTTAAAATTTTAGATCAACATTACCCTCCAGGGTGTTTAAAGAATAATGTTTCTGGTTATGCTATGTTGTGTTCAAACGCTTAGACGCATCACCTCCTTCTAGGGTGTCCATCTGGGACCTTTGCAAAAAGAGACTAATTTTCTCCCAGAGCTTAAAAAAAAGAGAACTTTCAAGAAAAAAATAGAGAACAAAAAAGAGAACATACAAAACAAGGAAAAACTGAAAATATTAATTTAGCATAAATTAAAATTACTAAAAATTGAAATAAATAAAATGCACGACTGGATCGCACGTACTTGCTCTTATGTTCAAATTGTGTGGGTTTTAAGAACTTTAAAAAAAAAAATATTCAAATAATTATAGAAAGAGTATAAAAAGCATTTAAATCGTTCTTTTAATTTCATAAACAGTCTGATAAATAACTTAGTGCTCAAAAAAAAAGTGTACCATTTGATTACTTGAAAAAATATGAATATAAGCAACCAAAAATTTTAAATCGTTGGAGCCGTTTTCTTAAAAAATAATTTTGTATACAGGGTGTCCCGGACCTGAGTGGAAGTATTTCAGGGGGTGGTTCTTCGGGTTATTCTAAGAAAAAAAATTGTATGGGGGAAAGTTGTATCTCCCCACCTGAGGCAGGGAGGGGCAGTTTCTGAAACATTGACTTTAAATGCGAAAAAAACATTAAAAACCAACGAAAACACATTTAATAATGTGTTATAATTTTTTTGAAAGCGAATACTCCATTCTTGCGTTTGGTTTTTAAATCAAGTTGTTTAAGCGAATAGTTTTTGAGAAATTAAATTTTACGTAATTAAGTCCTTTTTTTTTGTCCAATATTCAATGCCCTCATTATTTTTTTAGTCCATTACTGAAAACCAAATGTAAAAATCTTTCTTGGTTTTTGAGAAATTAAAAAAAAACAAAAGGTACTTTTTCCGAATAAACCCGAAAAAATTAATTTATTAATGAATTATACATAATTTAACTCTTTTTTCGGGCTTTTTTGGTAAAAGTACCTTTTGTTTTTTCTTAATTTCTCAAAAACTAAGAAAGATTTTTACATTTCTTTTTCGATAATACTTACTTACTTATCCGGCTCCCGATCCATGAAGGGTCTCTGCCTGAGATATTGCGGTCTTCCATCGGCTGCGGTCCCTCGCATGCTCCCTCCAGTCGTCGAGACCAAGCGCTCTTGCGTCTGTGACCGCCTGGTCCCTATAGCGGAGGTTCGGTCTTCCTGGTCGTCTCGAACCTGGGGGCTGGGATTCGAAGATTTTCTTGGCTGGAGCGTTGTTGTCCATTCGCTCGTTGTGGCTGAGCCAATGTAGTCGACGTGTTTTGGCTCTTTGGACTACATCCACATCTTGGTACAGCTCGTACAGTTCACGATTGAATCTTCTCCTCCAATCGCCCTCTTCGCATATAGGACCAAATATCCGTCGTAGAATTTTTCTCTCGAAAGTGCCCAGGATCAATTCCCCTTTTTTACTTATCGTCCAGAACTCGGCACCGTAGAGTAGAACTGGTAAAATTAGAGTTTTGTATAGCGTGCATTTTGTCTTTCGAGAAAGGAGTTTTGAACCCATTTGTTTGGCCAAACCGAAGTGGCAGCGGTTCGCTAGGGTAATTCTTCGTCGGATTTCCACTAAGGTGTCGTTCGTGGGATTGATGTTTTTTCCGAGGTAGGTGAACTCCTTGACTACCTCGAAATTACTGCTACCAACAGTGACGTTTAGGCGATGGACAGATGAGGCTTTGTTTGTTGATAGCATATACTTTGTTTTTTCCTCATTCACTTCAAGACCAACGCGTTTCGCCTGTTCATCAATAGCTGTGAATGCTTCAAGTACAGCTCTCTTGGAACGGCCGATGATGTCGATGTCGTCCGCATAACCAAGCAGTTGAGAAGACCTGTTGAAGATAGTGCCGTCCATGTTAACACCACTCTTGCGCACTATCTGCTCCAGGACTAGGTTGATGAAATCACATGATAGCGCATCTCCTTGTCTGAACCCTGTACACGTCTGGAATAACTCGGTTGAGCTGTTACCCATTTGCACGTTGCACCGCGTTTTTTGTAACGTCATGCGGCATAGCTGGATCAGTTTTTTCGGGATCCCGAGTTCCGACATCGCCAATAGAAGCTCTTGGCGACTTATGCTATCATATGCGGCTTTGAAGTCGATGAATAGGTGGTGGGTCTCGACTTGAAATTCGTTGGTCTTTTCCAGGATTTGCCTCAATGTGAAGATTTGGTCTATCGTTGATCTGCCTGGCCTGAAGCCACACTGGTACGTGCCGATCATAGTGTTGCAGAAAGGTTTTAGACGCTCACATAGTACGTTGGATAGGATCTTGTAGGCAACATTAAGCAGGGATATGCCTCTGTAGTTCTTGCAGGACATAGGATCGCCTTTTTTGTAGATTGGGCATATGGAGCTATTTGACCAGTCGTCGGGCATACTTTCCTCCTCCCAAACTTGGTTGATGAGCTGGTGCATGCACCCTACCAGAACATCTCCTCCATACTTGAAGAGTTCCGCTGGTAGGCCATCTGAGCCGGCGGATTTGTTGTTCTTAAGCTTGTGGATGGCTTTCTTAACCTCTTCAGTACTGGGTGCTGGGACTGGATTTTCATTGACTGGTCTAATGCTTCTTTGTTCCTCTATTGCCTCCTCTACATAATGCCCATTAAGCAGCTGCTGGAAATGCTGCCTAAACACGTCTACAATTCCCTGTGCTTCGGTGACTAGGTTCCCTTCGCTGTTTCGAAGAGCTTGCGTGCCAGTCCTATAACCAGATGCCAGTTGCTTGGCTGTTTTGTAGAACCGGCGGGTGTTGGTGGCGGTGCTGGACTCTTCGAGATACTTGAGCTGAGAGGCTGCGGATGCTCTTTTCTTTCTACGCAGGGTTTTTTTCTCTTTCCTTCTCTTTTCACGGTACTCCTCTCTTGCTGCTCTTGTTTTCCGTTGCAGCATTTGCATTTGTGCATTTTCCGTCTCCTGCTTCAATACCGCGCATTCATCATCATACCACGGGTTCTTTTTTCTGGGTGGTTGATAGCCTATGGTGGTCTCGGCTGTCTCTTTAATAATGTCGCGATACTGGTTCCACTGGTTGTTGACGCTTGTGGCTGGGTGTACGGCAGAGAGTTTCCCGGTCAATTGCTCACTGTAGTCTCTGGCTTTCTCAGATGTGCTAAGGCATGCGATGTTGAGCTTCTTTCTTTGGGCGGTCTTCGTTTTCTTTTCATTGGACAGTCGGGCTCTGAACTTTGTCACAACAAGAAAGTGGTCAGAGTCCACGTTTGCACCTCGGAAAGTTCGCACGTCCAAGATGTTCGATGCGTACCTTGCGCCAATTAGCACGTGGTCGATTTGGTTGGCCGTTCGACCATCTGGAGATCGCCAGGTTGCTGTGTGTATCCTTCGCCTGGGGAACCTAGTGCTACTTATCACCGTATTACGAGCTGCAGCAAAGTCGATTAGTCGGAAGCCGTTGTCTGTTGTCGTTTCGTGGAGGCTGTGCTTTCCAACTAATCCGCCAAAGATGTTTTCCTTTCCGACTTTAGCATTGAAGTCTCCGAGCACGACTTTGACATCGTACTCCGGACAGGCTCCGTAGGCTCCGTCCAGGAGGTCGTAAAACTCCTCCTTGTTAGACTCCTCAGCTTCATCGGTAGGGGCGTGTGCACATATTAGGCTGATGTTTTGAAAGGTAGCTTTGATGCGGATCACAGCCAGGCGATCGCTTATCGGCTTAAAATCGATGACTTTCGATCTGAGTCGATTTCCCACGACGAATCCGCATCCTAGCATGTGCAGTCTTTGGTGACAGCTGTAATAAATGTCGCAATCTTTTCTTTTCGTTATACCTGATCCTATCCATCGTATCTCCTGGATCGCGGTAATGTCTGCCTTGTACCGCGAGAGGACAGATTCAAGTTTTTGAGTAGCACCTGGTGTGTAGAGTGTCCTTACATTCCAGGTGCATACTCGTAGATCATAGTCCATTTTCGTTCCGGGTCTGGTTGCCATTTGAGGGGGGTCGTTATCCGAGGCTTCCCGCGTCTCTCTCATAACAATTGGTTTTTTTACTGTGGTCGGGTCGTTAGCCCAACGCAATAACCTCCAATCTGTAGGGCCATGGGTTTAATGTTGCAATTCTTTCCTTGATCAACATTCGCACTTACAAGTTTAGCAAGTCCTGGCATAAAGCCATGACCAGTATCCGGCGGCTACCAACTTGGAGGTATTGTAAGCACTTGATGTGTAGGAAAAGATACAGCTCGAGGCCCCCAGTTCCTACAACATCCAACCACCCTTTTTCGATAATGGACTAAAAAATAATGAATGCATTGAATATTGAACACAAAAAAAGCACTTAATTACGTAAAATTTAGAAAAATATTGACTTAAGAAAAAAAAGTCACATTTTTTTTTTAATTTTGACTTTGAAATTTAATTTCTCGATAACTATTCGCTTAAACAACTAGATTTAAAAGCCAATTGCAAGAATTGAGTATAAGCTTTGAAGAAAATTATAACACATTATTAAATGTGTTAGATAACTCCATTTTAAAATTGGCGTCCTTGAATCCATTTTACATCGAGCTAGAGCCTTAACGAGTTACCGATTTTCTTCAAGCTTGGAATATTTATGAACATGATCATTGAAGACTCATGTTGCAAATTTGAAGAAAATCGGTTTACGTGCTTAGGCTCTAGCTCGGTGTAAAATGGACTTAACGACGCAAATTTTAAAATGAAGTTATCATGTTTCTACCAAACACTGTTGCACTTTTTATTCGCGACAAACCGAATCCGAAACAACTTATTACAACTAATTATTAACTTTTTACTCGACGAACGACGAAAAAGACATTTTTGTCCACGAGACAGATGCTAACGACTTTTGACTTTTTGGATGATGTACGAATGTCAACAAACAGAATAATTAAGATGGTCGAAGGTGAGTTCGAATTCGAGGTGCAGGTAGCTCTACAGATGCTACCACCACGACAAGCTCAAATTAAGTGGTGCAGGTGCCCCCAAATAAATTTCATAAAACGATTAAACTTTTTATGATTGATAAAAAAAATTAATTTTATTATTTTTTATATAGCCACAGGGACGTAGTTCCTGAAAAGGAAAGAAACTGGCGCCAGCAATTTTTTTTTGTAAAACAAGGAAATTGCACACCTGAGAAGCGGAACCGACGGTGAAAGGAATTTGAAACAGGAAAACACAGAATTTAGATTCCCGAATTGGGATTTGAATAGTTTCAAATTTATTGTTTGGGAAACCTTTTTGGATATAAGAAGAATAGTGTTAAAAGCATATAATTTTAATCATTGTTGGCACATTATAAAAGAATGATTTTAAGATATTGGGCCACTTCGTATCTCCGTCCATTTAGGTGGGCGGGGCAATTTTGTTTTGAAAATGAGTTGAAATGGAAAAACAAATTATTAAAACATAACGCAAACACTTACAATATTTTTCTATGCCTTTTATGAAAGCCAAAATGCCACTCTTAATTTCTGTTTTTAAATAAAGTTATTTTAGCAAATAGTTTTTAAAAATTATTTTCAAACTCAAAGTTTTGAAAAAAAATGTTGAAAAAAAATGTATTCTGATTTTTTTAAACTTTCCTTAGTTATTATATAAAAATTAAATTTTTATTTTTCAGTGCTGCTATCAATTCTGGGTTGAGTTTTGAAAACCAATTTGTTGTAATTCCCTTAGTTTTTGAAAAAATTGAAAATTGCAAAAACCGTTTTTTTAGACAAATCTTTTTTTGTGTATAACCGTAATTTTTGATCTAATACACCCTGTATTTGTACTAAATTCTAAAAAAAAAATAGAAAGCAAAACTTCAATTTAAAAACACTTTCTTACATATATTGTCAAAATATGCTAAATTATAATACATAATCCATTGAAAACAATATATTGTTAGACCGGCTTAAACTAGATATTTATAAATTATAAGTAATACATAACAGTGTGCATACATGTTAACATTTGTGTACAAGTTTACGAAGCCTTATCGAAATTCTTCCCTGCCACAGGCATATTTTGAAATCAATTATCTTCATGTTATACAAAATCGTTGAGGTCATATTCATCGGTGTCCCATGGTCAATGAGCACAGCTGTGATCGGCGCAATAACACGCTATTCAGTGGTGTTTTCCCTGAAAAAAAGAGTAACACGTTGAACTTCGAAATTTTCGGTAAACCAGAAATAGGTTGTGTTAGGTTAGGTAAAGAGGGGCTACCATACCACAGAGGATGTTGCGACAAGGGGGCCTATTGGTCCATTGTGATCCCCTTGCAAAATACAACAGAGATGCTCCTAAACTATTGGTTCACTCAGACTGGTTCGTTTGCGAACTAGCCTGTGCTTTCTATTAATTTTCCTGTTTGCCAATCAGACATGCGCTAGATCGTCCTGTTCTCCAACAACCCTGTTTCCAAAGTAACGGAGGCAATTTGTTTGGAGGTTTGAACAATCGCAGAGTAGGTGTTTGATGGTTTTATTTCTTCGACATCCTGACCAGCTCCTACAGAAATTGGGTGTGAATACAATACACCCAGTCTGGTGGCCATTGTGCCAATGGCGCAATGACCCGTTAGTACACCTATCAAGATTCTAATATTCTCTTTACTCAGCGATATATACTGAGTTTCCTTTTCATTAATTCTAGGCCAACTTCTACAGAAAACGGACTAGTTACAGGAAATCCAGGAGTTATTGATTTGTCCTTTCGTTATTAGGTCTATTCTACTCTTAATCGCGCCGATCGGGACGTATGGTCCCTTTTCTAATAGGATACTACTGTTTCTATTTGATACTGACTCTTTCCTTGCCAGTTCATATTTTATTTCATTCCCTTCTTTATTGTTATGTCCAGGAACCCAAAAAAAATTTGACTTGGTTAGTGTTACAAATATTATTCGGTATTCCTCGGCATTTTTCTACTGTCTTGGGTCTTTTAGTCTCACTGGCTATTGCTTTGATAGCCCGTTTGAAGAAATTGCTCTTCTTGTATCTTTGACTAGGTACACGAGTGGATGCCCATGATTCGTGAAAGCTGATCAAACTTAGGAACGCTGAAGGTATAAAAGCCATGAAAGCGATATTTGGTCAGCGTTTCACCGATGTTCTTTAAAGAGGAAAGATGAAGTTCGCTCACTAGTAAGGCCTGGTTCACACGAGATTGTACCCTGCCGAACAATATCGGTTGTTCACACGATATTTATATTTATTCGTTTAAAGCTCGAGTAGCTGCAGTATAATGAAAATGAATGGAAAAGTTTGAATTTGTGAAGTATTTTATTTTTATCTTTTTAAGGGAAAGGGCTAGAAAGCTGAAATTTGGACGGATGATAAAAATTATTGATTTAAATATGAATTAAAAAATAAGAGTCCTAGAATACCGTTGGACGGAGATAACGGCAATATTTGAGCGCTTTCACATTTGAACTCATATCTCTTGATGAATTTAATTGTTGTTTTTAAATATCACATATAAATAAAATTACGGTTATTTTGATACCTCATTCATTATCCTACGTGGTATGTAAACGACACAATCTTGATTTTAAATTGATCGAAAAATCAAAACAATCGCATTGAAATTACCTGCTTGGAACATTGTCCACGACCATCCACCAGCGAGAAGATCCCGTTATCTACATGGAATTTTGTTATTAAAATTTGATATGGATGGCTTTAAAAAATTATAGCTCCCGTTCTACTGATTGGATCTTCAAGGTTAATGTCTTCAAAGAAAGTTGAAAAAACGGGCTATACTGTGTAAGAAAATCATTGAGGAGGGGCAAAAATTTTCACACTAAAAGGGTGAATAAAGTCCAATTCAATTCGATTTATTTTATTCTAAATTCAAATGTTGATGAAAATTTTTATAATTTTGAAAAACTAAAAACGCATATTTATTGCCTCATTCCTCTTCTTTATTTTAAAACCTTAACCTACAAGATCCAATGAGTACCACCGGAGTTATAATTTTTTAAATCAACCATATCGGTCGATTAATGTTGTTTGTGTACATCGGCTTTTCTCTCCACTGAAGCTCATTCGATGCTATCGAACAAATACCCAACGTGGATTTAAACCGTGTGAACGAGACTATATAAAACTATACGCCACTGGAAGACGATACGTCGCAGTTCATTCGTTTTTTTTTTATTAGTCCGTTGAGTATTCGATAAACGTACTTAGCTGAGTACGTTTTCTTGCCGTACAAACATCGTGTGAAAGGCTCTATGTAAAATATATACGCCACCGCTCATTCGCACGGATTTATACTGCAAAAAATCGTGCGGTACAATCTCGTGTGAACCAGGCCTAAGTTTGGCCAAGACGACAAAAATCCAGAACACCAATGTGAAAATAAACAAAATAAACCCAATCCAACTGTTTCACTGTCTCGCTTGCGTTTTTGAGAAGTAACGGTGAGCCTTCTTCTCTCATGGTACGATTCTGCGAAAAGGTACAAAAACAACTCTTCTCACTGTTCTAGAAAAGTTTTCTGCCTGTGAGCAAACTTATTTGCCATGTAGCTCTGTTTCAAGGTCGATTAAGGTTTTCATATTTACTACAAGGCATATTTTTATACTTATATTTTTATATTTTTATCAACAAGAGATTCTTCATCGTTCTTCTACTGTTTTGATCTGTTTTGTTCTTCGTTTCTGTTCTTTGACCAAAGGACACCGATGAATACGACTGACGGAGGGGATCTGACAGTTGCTGATCGATATTTTTGTTTTTGTCTATAAGTACAAATTCATGTTTATAATCAAATTATCCTGTAACCCCGGTTGGGGCAAAGGGCGCCAACAAAACGTTTCCATCCTTCGCGGTCTGCAGATAGATATTTTAACTGTGGCCACGTCTTTCTCTGGGAGTCTGCTTCTGCTAGAACTGTTGATTTCCATGTTGTTCTTGGTCTTCCAACCCGCCGTGCACCCTGAGGATTCCATTCAAATGACTGCTTTGCAATTTCATCGTTTGGTTTCCTCAGTGTGTGACCAATCCATTGCCATTTACGCTTTCTTATGTCAACGTCCAGCCGCTCCTGGCTTGTCCTGCGCCACAATTCCTCGTTTGATATAATTTGTGGCCAGCGAATTTTTAGAATATGGCGTAGACAACGGTTCACAAAAGCCTGCAATTTCTTTGAGATGGTAGTCGTGACTTTCCAGGTTTCGCAAGCATATAACAGCACGGATTTGACATTGGATTCGAAGAATCTCAACTTTGTGCGCAAGGAGATTTGACATGATTTCCAAATTTGGGAGAGAGAACCGAAGGCTGCGCGAGCTTTATTTATTCTACTTTGAACGTCCAGATCAGTACCACCATTTGCTGAAACAATACTTCCAAGGTAGTTAAATTGTTCCACCACTTCAACTGGCGTCTCCTGTATTAAAATACGCTGATGTGTGGAGCGGCCTGTGAGCATTATTTTTGTCTTTTTGCTATTTATTTTCAGACCACTCGCCTCTCCTTTTACCTTCAGAGCTTGACACATCCCGTTCAGCCCGCTGATGTTATTTGCCAAGAGACATATATCATCGGCATAGTCTAAGTGGCTAAGCCTTTCAAACGGTCTCCATTGAATGCCCTGCCTCTCTGATGTTCCAACGCTGGCCGTCAAGACATCGTCAATCGCCAGTAGAAAGAGAATTGGCGATAGAACATCTCCCTGTCTCACACCCTGCCGCACTTCGAAAGAGTCGGATAGCTGCCCATTGTGTAAAACAAAGCATCTTGCGTTGTTATAGGACTCTCTTATAATGGCAACAATTTTTGGGGGAATTCCTCTACCAAGAAGTGATCTCCATATACATTCACGGTTGACTCGGTCAAAGGCCTTCTCAAAATCCACAAACATGAGGTAAAGCGGTGATTGAAACTCCGCAGACTGCTCAAGAACGATACGCAGAGTGTTGATATGGTCGACACAAGACCGCCCACTGCGGAAACCAGCTTGATGCCTCTTGAGTGTAGACTCGATTCTAACCTTTATCCGCTCCAGAATGATGGTTGCCATTAATTTTGGAAAAACGGACAAAACTGTAATACCTCGCCAATTGTTGCAATTCTTAAGATCACCTTTCTTTGGCAACTTAACAATTACACCATCCTTCCAGTCGCTGGGATAGATTTCATTTTCCCACACAGCTTGTATCAACGGGTGTAGAATACTAGCCGTTCTGACAGGGTCAGCTTTCAGGAACTCGGCTGGTATACCATCAAGTCCAGCTGCTTTGTTGTTTTTGAGAAGATTTATCGAAGATTGAATTTCCAGTACTGTAGGGGGCTCGATGTCAATACCCCTATATGATCTACGCATCTCGTTAAGCTGGGGCACTTCAGCACTCTGCTCGACAGAATCCTCATTAAGCAAGGCACAAAAGTGCTCCTTCCACCTGCGCAGCTGATCCTCGATTGATACCAAAAGTGTACCATCCACATCCATTACAGGATGATTGGTGTTGGTTTTCTTCCCGACAACTTCCTTGGATATTTGGTACAATTCCCTCATGTCTCCTCTTCTTGCAGCGTTTTCAGCATTTTCTGCGAGACCGTCTAACCTCACCCTCTTGTCTCGTCTCACACAGCGATAGACCATCTTATGTGCTAAGCGATACTCTCTTCGCAATTCAGCCTTTCGTTGAGCATCTGCTTCGGCATTTATTTGCATCTTCAACGATTTGCGAAGCTCGATTTTATCCCAGGTGTCTTGGGATATCCAAGAGTCTCTAACTCTCGACTGCTTGGGTACAGTTTCGGATCCAGCATCCATAAAAACACTTTTTATATCACCCCACATCTCATCAATTGTTGAATGTTGTATTCCGTTTAATGACGAAGCTCTGTCGTTAAGGTTGGTGACATAGTTACGACATATGTTGGGATCACTTAAAGCATTTGTATTGAACTTCGAATTCCTTGCTGAACCCTGTGATTGACGTTGTACAGCTGCCGTTCGTAGCTTGAGACTCATGAGAACCAAATGATGGTCGCTTCCAATGTCGGCATTTCTTATGCTCCGAACATCGCACATTGACTTCCTCCATCGCTGCTGAATCATGATGTGGTCAATTTGGTTTTCAGTTTGACCATCCGGATGTACCCAGGTGATTTTGTTGCAAGTCTTATGTTTAAACACAGTTCCACCCAGTACAAGACGATTAGCGTTACAAAAATCGACCAGCAAATCGCCATTTTCATTTCGTGACCCCAAGCCATTTTTCCCCATGACGCGTTCCAGACCGTAGTTGTCTGATCCGACTTGGGCATTGAGATCTCCCATGACAATTATGATGTCGGCTCTTGGAACACCACTGTAAACTGAGTTAAGATGAGTGTAGAAAGCGGTTTTGTCTTCCTCGGTCGCTTCATTTGTGGGGGCGTAGCACTGAATTATTGTGACGTTGCGAATTTTTGAACGGAACCTTGCTGTCATTATTCTTGCAGAAATGGGCGCCCAGGATATAAGACTACGCCTTGCTTCTTCGTTCAACATAATTCCGACACCATGCAGCCTTTGGCCACCCTCTCTTTCATCCTCCCCGGAATACAGCATTCTCGTTTGCCCAGAGTCAGCTCTGTATTCGGCTCTTCCTCTCCACCTAGTTTCACTGATGCCCAGGATACTGATCTTAAGGTGAAGCATTTCACGCTCAACCTGCTCGTATCTACCTTCGCCGTACAAGGATCGAACGTTCCATGCTCCGATTTTCGTACGTATGCGGTAGCCAAAAGTATCATTTGCTCTTCTTAAAAGACTTCTTCTATTTGTTAACGATTCATTTATTGTTATGGCGTCTTGATTGACGCTGGTACACGAAAGATGCCGCACCCCCAAATCCGATGTGCGGTTTACAGCAGCCGAAGCTGCAGAAGGATTCTCCATAAAATGGTTACCTCTTGGGGACTCATTTCCAATTGTTGTCATATTTCATGTAATAGCATATATCCTTCCACCATGGTGTTTTCCGAGATACGATTAATAACATACATAAGCTCAGATTTGACAGGCACACCCGCCTTTTGTATGGTCAAACACATAACTGCTCGAGGCCGCCCACTATGGGAAAACAGACGCCTTTTGTAGCCGCCCAATATGGGTTACAGACGCTACCTGCTGCTGCCGTTGGCCTTTTAACAAAAAAAAAAAAAAAAAAAAAAACGCTCCTCTGCCACCAGACTATCATGCCGTTGACCGCCACCTGCAGTTCATCCGTCTTAAGGGGGCTTTTAACCATCCCAAGGACAAGTTTGTGCCCTGACCAGCAAAGCTGGGTTGTCTGCTTATCCCGGCATCCATTCGGTCCCCCTGCACGTTAGCGTTACCCACCCTCCACCACGCGGAGGTGTGCATAGGGATTTTCCTATCATTGAGCCTAGGGCCATATGGCGTCCTAGCACTCTCAAGTACTTTTGTTGGCGCCCTATGCCCCAACCGGGGTTACAGGACTTGATGATGAATCAAATTATCGGTTTGAATTAGACAAATACTCAAAAAAAGATTTGTCTACGAAAAAAAATACTTTTTATAATTTTCAATTTTTTCAAAAACTTAAGGTCTTCTGACCAATTGGTTTTCAAAATTTGACCCAGAAATAATAGGAGCACTGAAAAGAAACTAATTTTTATATAATTACGTAAAGTTAAAAAAAAAAATCAGAATACTTTTTTCAACATTTTGTTTCAATACTTAGAGTTTGAAAATAATTTTTTCGGAAACTTTTTACTAAAATTACTTAATTTAGAAACAGAATTTAAGAATGACATTATGGCTTTCAAAAAAGGTATAGAAAAATATTGCAAGTGTTAACGTTATTTTTTAATAATTTTGTTTCCATTTTAAGTCATTTTCAAAACAAAATTGCCCCGCCCACCTAAATGGGCGGAGATACGAAGTGGCCTAATATCTCAAAATCATTCTTTTATAATGTGCCAACAATGATTAATCATGCTTCATATGGGCACTAAGCTGCCCCACTATCAAGTATATATTCTGAAAATATTCCTCTCGCGCAGTTAAAGTGAAAATATTAACGATGTATATTTTATATTTTCTCACCCTAGTAGTTTTATTGGTTACTAAAATGAGAAGTGAAATAACCACAGAAAACATTAATATCCAAGAAGGATATGCAAAAATAAAACTAAATAAAATTAAAATAGTGAAAGATTACATACATATTTTACATAGAATAAATACTACTCAAATTAAAAATGTTTAAATGACATAGAAAATAATATAAACAATTTAACAAAAGTAGAATTTCCCGATGAGATATTCGAAGAAATAAAATGAATTAAATCTGAAAAAGAAAGTGTTACACAGCATCGAAATAAAAGGAGTTTGTTTAATTTGGGCGGAAGTGTTTTGAGATTTTTGTTCGGAACAATGGACGAAGAAGATAGAATAAAAATTGAAAAAAGATTGGAAAATAGTGAAACAAATAATCACAATATAATAAATAATTTAAATTAACAATTAAAAATTATGACATATTTTAAACACGAATCAAATCAATTCAAAAAGAATTTGATAATTTATATAAAAATACAAAGTTTTTAAATTTTAATCTAACAGGAATGTTATTCGTCCATAGAGTAATTGTTTGAGAAATAAGAGAAAAACTTTATAAAGTAAAATAAATAATTGAAAAAACTCAAAATAATATCCTGGAAAGCAAAATAAATGTTATGGTTAATTCGGCATTAAGAAATTATGAAATAAATGAATATAATATAACTCTTGAAAAATTAAATAAAATTAAATTATCTGTAGCATCATACAAAGATGAAATTATATTCATTATAAACATTCCAGAAAACATTGTTACGTTTACTAAATATTATATTATAAGCACAAATAATCATATCATAATCATATGATTATTTGTGTTATAAGTATGCCTAATTAAGAATTAATTATAAAAGACGATTATATTATTCAATTAAAATATAATGAATTTTTATACGAAAAAATAGAACACAAGAAATTGAAAGCTAATGTCAACTGTTTAAACTTTAAAAATTGTAAGAAACAAATATTTAATGGATTAGTTACTGGCGTTCTAATTCCGTTCGTCATTCCTAATAGCTTCATATTCTTCGGCCATAGAAGCTAATTCTTCGATCGTCGTAAAGTCCTGACGCCGTATATAGTACCTATATTCCGGTCGTAGACTATCGAAAATTCGGTCAATATTGTCGGTAATGGTAATTCGGAGATGCTGGCGGATAAGATACTGTGTAGCTAAAATGTACTCCATAGCTTTCTCACGTGGTCCTTGTCGTCCTCGAAAGATTTGGTCTTCCAGTCTATTGATATATCGCGCTGGTAGAAACTGTTGGACGAACACTTGATGAAAATTATCCCAGGTGGTAAAGCTGTTAGCCTTTATTCGTAGCCACTCCAAAGCGGTTCCTCGAAATAGTTCTGGCAGGGCTCGTAAAATGTCAGTTTGCGGTATATTGTAGCAGCGTATCAGCTCAACTACTCTTTCAAAGAACTCCAACGGATTTCCAGAACCGTCAAAACTTAATCCCCACTTACGGACGGTATTCATAACCTTTGCTTCATAGCTTAGGGTTAGTCGGGTGGGTTGTGGTGGTCTCAGTTCTATTCTACTAGAAGTTTGTTGTGCAGGAGGCCTTGAAATATTTTGGCTAGTCGAGGGTTTTTGGAACTGGGGGACAGGCAACGTAGTTTGAACGTAGAGCGGGAATTTGACCTCTGTCCCAAAATTAATCGGTGCAGGCATTTGAATCTTGGTACTGTGTAACGGAACGGGTGCAGAAGGTAGATCCTTGGGAAGCTGGTTCTCAGTTATGGGGTCGTCATTATTTCGCTCTTCGACTTTTCCAATGTTCGCACAGGTTTTGAGTTGAACTCGAACTTTCTTTAGGTGTCGTTAGACTTGCATATTCCCCGTTGCATCTAAGTTTGGAGCGTTAAGCATGTTGACCAATTCGAACTTTTTAAGGAAATAAATAAAACCCAGGTTCTTATAGGGGTTCAAGTGTTGGTCGTCTTGATCTTCGGAGATGATGCGGCTATCTGTGTTAAGTTTGGACGGAATAATTGATTTTCAGGTGATTGCGGGTCGGATATACCTTTGTAATGGCGAAGTGTGGTTACTGGTGGCTGGTGTACGTTATACGGCGGTCGGTAGTACCCTTCGAAGCTTTGGCGGTCGGAGTTCGGTTGAAACTTCTAAAGGTCCCTGCTCGGGCGCCAATTTGTGATGCTTTTTTGTCGAGGCTGAGGTAGACTCGTCGGTGTCCAGAATTTATCTCAAAGAAAGCACAAAACTTGGGTTAAGAGTTTCAAACTCCGATTTAAATATTTTTATTTATTCAAATATTAAGTTCACAAGGTCTAATACAAAGGTTGCATAGCTTAACTAACTGACGCGGTATTTCATATATTACAATGATAGTTCATATGATTTATTCTAACACGGTATTTCATATACTACAAAGATAGTTCTTATGATTTATTCTAACACGGTATTTCATATAGTGTTACTAATATTAAGTACAAAGTAGGAGTAGCCTTTCAGCTGCAGGCTTAAAGAAAGTTAAGTCTGGTCCCGGCTGGCAGACAGCGTCAACTATAAGCTCAGAGGGAGTGCAGAGCATAAAAAATGTTAAGGATTCGATCCCCGCTTTCAGCGGCAAGCTGAAAGAAAGTCTAATCTGCGTCCGGCCTATGTTACTCGATTCTACAGTAAAAACGTTCGAATTCCCAAAATCTCAGCTCGCTAATTCTTTAGCAAGCGCTTTCAAACGGAAACAAAACAGCGCTAATTGAAGATTCTATAGCAAAAAGTCGGAAGAACTAAAATTTGATACCACTTTCATACATATTACCACTTACAATAAGCATCGAAAACAACTTTCGAATGGATTCGAAAGAAGAACAAAGTTACATAGTAGGGCCCCTGGTCCCGACTGGCAGAAACCGTCTACTATGCACTCAGATGGAGTACAGAGCAGAAAGGGCAGGTTGGGATTCGGTCCCGCTTCCAGCGGCAAGCTGAAAGAAAGTCAAGTCTGGTCCCGGCTGGCAGAAAACGTCTACTATGCACTCAGAAGGAGTACAGAGCAGAAGAGGCTGTTGGGATTCGGTCCTCGCTTCCAACGGTAGGCTGAAAGAAAATCAAGTCTGGTCCCGGCTTGCAGACAACGTCCACTATGCACTCAGACGGAGTACAGTGCAGAAAAGGCGGGTTGGGATTCGGTCCCCGCTTCCAGCGGCAAGCTGAAAGAAAGTCAAGTCTGGTCCCGGCTGGCAGACAACTTCTACTATGCACTCAGAAGGAGTACAGAGCAGAAGAGGCGGTTAGGATTCGGTCCCCCCTTCCAGCGGCAGGCTGAAAGAAAGTCAAGTCTGGTCCAGACTGGCAGACAGCATCTACTATGCACTCAGATGGAGTACAGAGAAGAAAAGGCAGGTTGGGATTCGGTCCCCACTTCCAACGGCAAGCTGAATGAAAGTCAAGTCTGGTCCCGGCTGGCAGACAGCATCTACTATGCACTCAGATGGAGCTCAGAGCAGAAAAGGCAGGTCCTGATTCGGTCCCCGCTTCCAGCGGCAAGCTGAAAGAAAGCCAAGTCTGGTCCCGGCTGGCAGAAAACGTCTACTTTGCACTCAGACGGAGTACAGATCAGAAAAGGCGGTTAGGACTTGGGATTCGGTCCCCGATTGCAGCGGCAAGCTGGAAGAAAGTCAATTCTGGTCCCGGCTGGCAGAAAACGTCTACTATGATTTGGGATTCGGTCCCCGCTTCCAGCGACAAGCTGAAAGAAAGTTAAGTCTGATCCCGGTATAGCAGACAACGTCCACTATGCACTCAGAAGGAGTACAGAGCAGAAAAGGCGGTTGGGACTTGGGATTCGGTCCCCGCTTCCAGCGGCAAGCTGAAAGAAAGTCAAGTGTGGTCCCGTCTGGCAGACAGCGTCTACTATGCACTCAGAAGGAGTACAGACCAGAAGAGGCGGGTGGGATTCGGTCCCCGCTTCCAGCGGCAAGCTGAAAGAAATTCAAGTCTGGTCCCGGCTGGCAGACAGCGTCAACTATACGCTCAGAGGGAGTGCAAAGCATAAAAAATGTTTAGGATTCGATCCCCGCTTTCAGCGGCAAGCTGAAAGAAAGTCTAATCTGCGTCCGGCCTACAGATAACGACTACCATATACTCAGAAGGAGCATAGATTAGAAAAGTCAATGGGAATCGTTCCCCGCCTAAGGCAAAGGCCAAAGGAAATACAATCGCGGTAAATAATATAAATAATAAATCGGAGGAGAAGCCTCAAAAAAAAACGCTACGAGATAAGCTCAAAAATTCGGTGAAACTTCTGATGGTACACTTCGTACCCAACAGCGTGTCTCGGTTTAGTTAATTAATTTAATCCGTTCCAGAATAAATTAATTAATCTCAGGGTTGGTTTTCTTCCTTATGTACACTAAATCGGTACACATACAACAAAGGCAGAAGGCAATTTAATAGTTAAGGTTGGTGATGCAGATGTGCATTGAGGAGGTGAAATTTGTAACGCTTCGTTACAAGGGAAGATAAAAAACATGGGTCTCGCAACTCTGTTTGTCTGTTCGGCTACAGTCTATAGTAGTTAAATTAGTTTTCTATCAAGTCGGCAAAAAGTATTTTCACGTTTCCCGTTTTTTTTTTTTTTGAAAACCAAAAATATGGGAAACTGCCGTTAAAACTTCATTTTATTCCAATACGGCTTCACATATTTGCCTAAAAAATTTAATATATTGTAATGACTTTCCAAATTTGAACTATAACGACTCCGAAAAGCAAACAAACGAACACAATAAAGCTTACGGTCGCAGTGCAAACATACCCTTAGTAGCTATAATTATAGCAACTCTCAAACGAAGGAAGCGCCATCTGCCGGATTATAGCAGATTTACCAGCTGTCAAATAAACGCTTTTTGAAGGGAAATTATTGGGAAATTTCCCCTATGGAAAGCTCTGGAAGCAGAGACTAGAACGTTCTCCTTATTTCGAGAGTTTGGAAAACAAGTATAAAAGGCACATGTTTGAACGGCAGCGACACAGTTTGTTTTTAATCGTGAATGAATAAAGTTCGTTGTAATAAAAGTGAAAAGTAAAGTTTGTGAATTAATTCAGTGGTGAATAATAAATCGTTTTGTCTGTAGTAAGAAAAGTAAAGTGTTTTATTTTGCGAAATAAATAAGTGGACGTTTTGAATAAAGTAAATAAGTTTTATTAACGAACCTGGGAAAATATTACATTGGTGTTAGAAGTGGAATAAAACTTATTTTATTTGTGCACTCAGTAAATTTATTGTGTGGAAGGTAAAAAAAAAAACAAAAAAAAAGACAATGGGTAAATCTTTGAATGATTTAAATTTAGTGGAACTAAAGGCAGAACTGAATAAACGAGATCTTCCTACTGCTGGAACAAAGAATGATCTTATAAGTCGTCTGCAAGAAGATTTAAGAAGATGTGGAAAAAACCCGGGCACGTTTATATTCGACATTGAAATGGAAGAACAGCAAGAGCAAGTAAGTACATCGGGCATGACCAACATGCTGTCTCAGCTACTTGCCAAATTTGATAGTCAGGAAAAGAATCTTCTCGAACGTTTCGAACAACAAAGTCAAGAGCAGAAGAATCTTCTAGAAAAACAAAGCCAAGAGCAGAAGAATCTTCTAGAACAACAAAGCCAAGAGCAGAAGAATCTTCTAGAACAACAAAGCCAAGAACAACGGAATGAACAAAAGAATCTTCTCGAACGATTTGAACAACAAGGCCAAGAACAACGTAGTGAACAAAAGAATCTTCTCGAACGATTCGAGCAACAAAGCCAAGAACAAAAGTGTCTGCTGGAAAAACAGACAAATATGCTCGAATGTAAGTTAGATGCCTTTGACAATAGAATTATTGCCCTTGACGAGCGTGTCGATAAACAATTTTCTTCTATCGATAAACAATTGTTAACTGTCGATCAACAATTGTCTAACGTCGATAAGCAATTGTCGACAGTAGAATCAAAGTTCGAAAAAGTGGAAGATAAAATCGAATCCATTACTAAGGAATTGGACAAAGTAAGAAAAATGAAGGTTCGAGAAAGTTCTGGTGACTGTCCTAGGTAAAAGGAGATGCATCCCCCAACCTTCGATGGACAAACTTCTTGGTCAATCTACAAGAAGCAGTTTGAAGCAGCCGCAGCAACAAATGGCTGGGATGAGGAGGACAAATACATAGCTCTGACGCTTGCCCTCAGAGGAACTGCTGCTGAACTGCTGCAAACCATACCAGCAGATAAGAGTGGCAACTTCAGTGCTCTTGTTCATGCTATTGACAAACGCTTTGGAGATGGCCATATGCAAGAAGTCTTCCGTGTTCAACTCAATACAAGAGTCCAGAAAAGGGGAGAAACTCTGTAACAGCTTCAAGCAGACATCGAACGATTGGCGCATCTGGCATATCCAGCTGCAGGAGATGAAATCATTAACCAATTCGCAACAGAAGCCTTTGTTCGTGCTGTATCTGACATCAACCTTCAGCGAGCAATTCGAACTGCTGGCAAACGCACGCTTCCTGAAGCACTAGCATTCGCCCTCACAATGGAAGCAGCAGAACAGGCTTCTCAAGGAGTTCATCGGTTGAGAGAACTAGGAGTTGAGGAGTGTTCTTGCAAGAAAACTGCGTTCCAAAGAAACCAGCGAGATGGACTTGCTCGATGCTGGAACTGTAACAAGATCGGACATCTTCAACGCCAGTGCAGACTGCCACCTAGAAAACCTCCATGTTGGAATTGCAACAGGACTGGGCATCTGCAAAGCCAGTGCAGATTGCCACCTAGAAGACCATGGAAACCAGACTACAAGCATTGCACGCATGAAAAAGAAAAAGAAGTTGTTTCCATCCAGCGACTGAGAGCCTATCCCATTAACGATTGGAATAAAAGGAAAATGAGGCCTGCGCAAAAAGATGGCTCGGGAAGCGATATATATCGCCCAAAAGTGACTCCGCTGCAGTTAACTCCTACTCGGCGAAAGGGTGACGAGCTTCATTCCAGAAAAAACTACAAAGTTGGAGCGGACGGATTTCAATTGTGCATGGATGTCAGCCATTTCAAGCCAAATGAGTTAATGGTCAAAACTGTTGGCAACAGCGTGGTAGTGGAAGGTAATCATGAACGTGAAGATGAACATGGCTACATAAGTCGTCAGTTTGTACGGAAGTACCAGCTACCAAAGGGGTACGATGCCAAAGATGTCATCTCAACGGTTTCAATGGACGGTATCCTGACAATCAAAACTCAGCAGAAGGCATTGAAGAACAACGAAAGGATAGTGCAAATTCAACAGACTGGCCCCATGAATCGGAGTGATAAGGGAAATGAAGAAGAAAGGCTGAGTGACGTTCATGAAAGAACAAGGGCAAATATGAAGCCATCAAGTGGTCGGATGAAAAAGCGATACGACACAAAAGCAACAAAGACAGGATTCCAAGCGGGAGACCTTGTTTGGTTTTATAATTCCCAACGTCGGAGGGGAATGTCACTGAAACTTCAACAAAATTGGGAAGGCCCTTATACTGTTGTAACACGAGTAAACGATGGCGTCTACCGCATTCGGAGAGGATTAAGAGGCAAAATAAAAGTAGTTCACATCGACCATTTACATCGTTGTAATGGTGAAGGAAGTGATGGATTTGCTCGGGACGATCAATCCTAAGAGGAGGGCAGTGTAATGACTTTCCAAATTTGAACTATAACGACTCCGAAAAGCAAACAAACGAACACAATAAAGCTTACGGTCGCAGTGCAAACATACCCTTAGTAGCTATAATTATAGCAACTCTCAAACGAAGGAAGCGCCATCTGCCGTATTATAGCAGATTTACCAGCTGTCAAATAAAAGCTTTTTGAAGGGAAATTATTGGGAAATTTCCCCTATGGAAAGCTCTGGAAGCAGAGACTAGAACGTTCTCCTTATTTCGAGAGTTTGGAAAACAAGTATAAAAGGCACATGTTTGAACGGCAGCGACACAGTTTGTTTTTAATCGTGAATGAATAAAGTTGGTTGTAATAAAAGTGAAAAGTAAAGTTTGTGAATTAATTCAGTGGTGAATAATAAATCGTTTTGTCTGTAGTAAGAAAAGTAAAGTGTTTTATTTTGCGAAATAAATAAGTGGACGTTTTGAATAAAGTAAATAAGTTTTATTAACGAACCTGGGAAAATATTACAATATTATTTTAAGTAAATATAAATGTACCTACTACATTTGGGTGAGAAACCATTTTATTTTTTTCGATTTTCTTAAAAACTGTTCAGCTGATTTAAATCATATTTTTTCATGGAAAAGCTTACAAAAAGTTAAAGTAATGTACTTAAGTATAGATATTTTTTTGGATTTTCAAAAAAATAACTTTTAATTTTTTTTTTTAAACTCAATATTTGGAAAACAACTATGAAGGTTTTTTGAAACTAAGTACTTAATGGTTTTTTAACACTTAAGAATATATACAAAAAACTTTATGCAATAAAAAACAAATGTTAAAAAAAGGGCTCCTACAATTATTAAGATATGAATGTTTCCATGCTTAAAGACTTAAATGGTTTACCAGTATTTATACAAAAACATTTTTTATCTGGCATTTTCAAACATAACCCATAGAACGTCTTTTTTTTATTTTCTCATTATTATTATCGGCTGAACGAGTTTCAATTAAATTTTGTATTCGAAAACCTCCAAAAAGTAAAAATCATATTGCATATCAACACTTTCAAGAGCTATTTTATGAATTTAAAACCCAAAATCAAAATATTTTTTGAAAGTTCGAATGTTATTTCAAAATCGGGTTGACGTTTTTGTATTTATCGCTACATACATAAGTATGAGTAAGTATACATACATAAGTACAGTATGTACATACATATATGTTTGTAGGTTCGACAGCAGGAACACCCTATCAGCTGTGTGCACTTTAAATCACCGACTATTGGCAAATGCTCACTACGTTTTCACTTAAAGATAATCCGGGATTTAAGACACGAAATTTAGAATTAATCTTTGAGTGTTTTCACCAAAGAAAAGGAGATTTATTTGACGTTTTCATTCTAAATGACGTTTGACAACAAAAAAAAAGAAAACGTTATAATTTATTTTCAAACTAAAGAAGAAAAACCATTCCTGCGCAACAAAATTATTAATTGGATACAAAATTTATTTTAAAAAAATGAGTGTTAATAACTTAAACATATTATTGTCACAACATTTGATTCCCCACAACAATTAGAAATAGGTTTTAGATGCATTGGACACAACTCCACCAATAGTGCCTCGTCCTCCGCCGCTCCGCCCAGGTTTTTCGGTGTTTTTAGCTTTTTGTTTTTGTTCCATCTTCTGCAAGTTAAATCAAATACACAAATTAATATATAAAAATTTATATTTATTATTTGTTTCCACTTATTATATTTTCATTTTTCACGCAGACGTAAATGGAAATGGAAACGAAAAAGATTCTAGTCTGATAGTTTTCTTTTTTTGTTGATTGTCTTTTTCATTTGTCAATATGACATTCAATTGGGTCCGTTTTCTAAAATGGAATGGTATAAAGGTATGTTTGATTTCATAAACCACTGCTTGCAAGAGATTAATTTTGAGATTTTTTTTTTAATCTTCATTTGAGGATATTAAAATTTGTATGGCAAATCACGGGATTTGAAGCAGATTGAGGGTAATAGGCTTTTCACACCAAACCCCTCAAACCAGTTTTCGGCGAAAACTTTTCAAAAACTCGAAAACTATTCACACTGAACATTACACGTTTTTGTTTGACATTCCAGTTTTTTTCTTACACAAACCACGCACAATTTTTTTTTATTTTCTTTCATTTTTTGGAAATAAAAATGGTGATTTATTATATAAATAGGATCCATATGAACAATTAGACTTAACACAAACAAATATTTATCAATTTTAAATAAATTGAATTTATTTTGAGATTCGAATTTTATATTTGATATGACAGAATTTCGTCAGCTGTTTTCAATTTCTGTTGAAAGCATTCCATCAGTTTCTTTTTTGACACTTAAATAGGCGCTGAACTTATTAAAAGGTATGTTTGTTTTGTTCAGCTCTGAATTCCAACATGTTTTCGATTGGTTTTATATAAAACTTGTGTTTTACGAGAACCTGAAACTGCAACAAATGTATGAGAAAACTTGTGTTTTCGATTAGGCTTTTCTCCAAAACCGATATTTTCGCGAAAACCGCGTTTTGGGTTCGGTGTGAAAAGGCTATAAATCTTATTAAATCTCGGTTTTGTGTTTGGTGAAAACGTTGTATTACTTTAACTAGCTTTAATTTTTTAAATCTTCTTTCATAATTCAGTCGTCACGTAGTAAAGCCGTTATTTCATCTAAGCCTTAATTAAATTAAACTTAAACTACTTCACCGGTATTCATAAACGCAAATGAAACACAAATTATCTTTGATCAGTGAGTTAAGTGTCAAATCATATCAATAAATCAAAATTCATGGCATTAAACTTACTCACCAAAGTAGGTACATTAAACGAGTAATTAAGTTAACAATACTTCTGTCATTGTTGCCAAAAACTAGAGATAAAAGGAAACATACGCTTGTGACACACATGCTATCTAAGCCTCAAATGAGAGAGTGTATGTGCGAAAGTTCACATTTAGTGAGAAAGTGTATGTGAAATTCCATAAATAGTCTTTGGAAAGAGCAGAGTTCTTGTTGATTGTAGTAGATTTTCGTTAAGTTTTTGAACTTAACGTGGATTATGAGTTTATATATTTATTGATATGAAATTTTAATTCGTGAACTAGCTTCTGATTGACGTTTTAGTTAATTTGTGAATTAGAAGATATCTGAGCAGTTTTTATTGATAGGGCTGCTTGAATTTAAACATTTTAAAATCAACTATTTATTACAGTTGTCATCAAAGACTGCACATGCTAGGATGTGGATTCGTCGTGGGAAATCGACTCAGATCGAAGGTCATCGATTTTAAGCCGATTAGCGATCACCTGGCTGTGATACGCATCAAAGCTACCTTCCAAAACATCAGCCTAATATGTGCACACGCCCCTACCGATGAAGCTGAGGAGTCAAACTAGGAGGAGTTTTACGACCTCCTGGACGGAGCCTACGAAGCATGTCAGGAGTACGATGTCAAAGTTGTGCTCGGAGCCTTCAATGCTAAAGTTGGAAAGGAAAACATCTTTGGCGGATTAGTTGGAAAGCACAGCCTCCACGAAACGACAACAGACAACGACTTCCGACTAATCGACTTTGCTGCAGCTCGTAATACGGTGATAAGTAGCACTAGGTTACCCAGGCGAAGGATGCACACAGCAACCTGGCTCCAAGAACTACACAGGCATATCCCTGCTTAATGATGCCTACAAGATCCTATCCAACGTACTATGTGAGCGTCTAAAACCTTTCTGCAACACTATGAACGGCACGTACCAGTGTGGCTTCAGGCCAGGCAGATCAACGATAAACCAAATCTTCACATTGAGGCAAATCCTGGAAACGACCAACGAATTTCAAGTCGAGACCCACCACCTATTCATCGACTTAAAAGCCGCATATGATAGCATAAGTCGCCAAGAGCTTCTATTGGCGATGTCGGAGCTCGGGATCCCGAAAAAACTGATCCAGCTTTGCCGCATGACGTTACAAAATACGCAGTGCAACGTGAAAATGGGTAACAGCTCATCCGAGTTATTCCAGACGTGTACAGGGTTCAGACAAGGAGATGCGCTATCATGTGATTTCTTCAACCTAGTCCTGGAGCAGATAGTGCGCAAGAGTGGAAGAGTGGACATGGAAGGCACTATCTTCAACAGGTCTTCTCAACTGCTTGGCTATGCGGACGACATCGACATCATCGGCCGCTCCAAGAGAGCTGTATTTGAAGCATTCACAGCTATTGATGAACAGGCGAAACGATTTGGTCTTGAAGTGAATGAGAACAAAACAAAGTATATGCTATCAACAAACAAAGCCTCATCTGTCCATCGCCTAGGACAAACCGTCACTGTTGGTAGCAGTAATTTCGAGGTATTCAAAGAGTTCATCTACCTCGGAACAAATATCAATTCCACGAACGACACTTTAGTGGAAATCCGACAAAGAATTACCCTAGCGAGCCGCTGCTACTTCGGTTTGGCCAAACAAATGGGTTCAAAACTCCTTTCTCGAAAGACAAAGTGCAACCGATGGAAGACCGCAATATCTCAGACAGAGACCCTTCATAGATCGGGAGCCGGATAAAACAAAACAAACATTTTATACTAATTAATGGAACTTTTAATTAATTGTAATGGATTTATAAGCTTACTCTTCTATTTCCCTATGTTTAAAATTATATAAAAAAAAACTGCTCCAACGATTTTTTTTTTGCATAAATTCATATTTTTCAAGAATTCAGATTTCTTTTTCACCTTAAATAGTTTGAAGAAGTTGTTTAAGCAATTTAAATAATTAATTACATGCCTTAAACAATTTTCTTGCATAAGACATAAGAGCAATTACATTCGACCCAGTTGTGAATTTTATTTTTTTGAAGCCGGTGGAGTCGTTAGTCGAATATAAAAAATAAAGTTACAAACGGTTCAAATTTTGTTTTCACCAAAAGCTTACCCATACATTGATTGAACATACATACGTATTTTTTCAAAATTTGAACTGTGAGACAGCCATTTTTGAGAAAAAATTGCTTAACAGCTGTAGGGCAAGTACTGTTTTTTCTGGAGTTTAAGCAAAATTTCAATTTTCTCTTTTGGATCTAGGATCTAGGTGATCACCAAAAACTCTTATTTTGAAAATTTGAAGAAAATATTTACAGTGGTTAAGAATGTAGGTGGAGGTACAGACAAGCATACGGAATTGCGGTCCTGACTTTTACATGCTCTCTCTATATGCTAATGTCATAAAAACCTCGGGGCCGATTTTTCTTATGATTCCAAAACTTGGTTTATAGGACCTACAAACATATATATTTGTAAGTATCATCTTAATCGCACCCTTATTATTTATTTTGTATTGTAGGCAGATATGTCATCTTACAGTACAAACCAATAAATATGTATTGTTAAATAAATCGCAACAAAAGCATAAAAGCTTAAATGTAAAAAAAGAGCAAAGTTCTTTTATGCACAAAAAATCTGTGCGTGAAAAGTCAGCCAAAAAAGGTACTGAGATTTAAAATATATGCCAAGTTTTAAGTTCATGAAGTTTAATATCAAATATCTTAAGTTTAGTAACATCGAAACAACTCCAAATTATGACAGAAATTTGGTATTTACTGATTACTGATTATAGTTACTGATTTTATTTGGATGTTTGTGAGCCCAAATAGACAAAGTCCTTGACGACTTCGAAGTTATACCTATCCATCGTGACGTTTTGCCCGAGTCGACGATGTTGAGATTTCTTTCTCGATGATAGCATATACATACAGTGCCTTGCATAAGTTTAACCGCACCCTGTAAAAATGGATTTTATAAGAAACTGAACATGGAAATTACACCTTACTATTTTTTTTTGCTTAATGGCATCAGTTAACAAGTAAATTGAACAAAATAAAAAGTCCCGTTATTTTCTCTTCTTGCGTTAAGAAATTAAAAACAGATTTTTTTGTATTGCAAAAGTATAACCTCACAATGCAAATCTCTCTGAAGCTTCATTCAGTTATGTGCTTTGAAATGACAAACAACGATGCCGCGTGGTACACATTTAAGCGATACCGAAAAAGGAAAAATTCAAGCTTTTCGGTCAACTGGCCTAAGCTTTAGGGCTATTGCTAGGAAAATTTCGAGATCGGATCGTACTGTCCGAAATTTCTTAAAAGATCCAGAATCTTATGGAACCAAAGTAGGACCCGGTCGTCCGCAGATGCTGACACGTCGCGATAAGAGGCGTATAATCAATGCTGCATCCAATTCGGTGCATTCTTTGCCGGAAATTCGTGCCGAATTGGGGTTAGGCGTTTCAGTCTCGACAGTTTTTCGTGTCTTAAAGAAAAGTGAAGTGATTGTTCGGGGCAAAATGGTGCCAGCTCCAAATCTAACAACAGTCCACAAACAAAAAAGATTGGAATTTGCCCGTCAAAACCTGGACCGCAATCGGAAAACCGTAAGTTACATTCCATTAATTTAAACTTAACTCTTATAATTCCAAATACCATAATCTAATGAATTTTTTTTTTTAGATTATCTTCTGTGACGAAAAGAAGTTTAATCTTGATGGACCAATGGTTACAACGGATATTGGCACGACTTGAGAAAGGAAAAAAAGTTTTTTTCCAAGAGAAACTTCGGCGGTGGCAGTTGTATGTTTTGGGGGGCCTTCTGCGACCGTGGTAAGGTTGCACTTGCCTTCACCACTACAAGGATGAACAGCGCAGCTTACACCCAGGTTCTTCAAGACAATTTGGTACCCTACTTAAGACGATTTCGTCGAGTTCAGCATGTCTTTCAGCAAGATAATGCTCCAATTCACGTTAGTCGTCAAAGTTTGGAGTGGTTTCAAACAAAAATCATAAATTTGATGGAGTGGCCGGCACGTTCCCCGGATTGTAACCCAATTGAAAATCTTTGGGGAATTCTGACCCGCAAAATTTATGCCCATAAAAGGCAATTTGCCAGTGTTGCTGAGCTGCGAGAGGCAATAATGGAAGCATGGAACTCCTTAGACGATTCCATGTTAAAAAACCTTGTGAACAGTATGCCCAAAAGAATTTTTAGTTTGGTTGAAAATAGGGGTAATAAGATCCCATACTAATTTGTTTAGAAAATGTACTTCAAAATAAAAAAAAATAAAAATAAATGTGCGGTTATACTTTTGCAATACGAAGAAATCTGTTTTTAATTTCTTAATACCAGAAGCGAAAATAACGGGACTTCTTTTTTCGTTCAATTTACTTGTTTACTGATGCCATTAAGCAAAAAAATAGAAAGGTGTCATTTCCATGTTCAGTTTCTTATAATGTCCATTTTTACAGGGTGCGGTTAAACTTATGCAACGCACTGTACTTCGTCTTGTCCTCATTAACAGCCAAACCCATTTTCGCCGCCTCCGATTCAATACTTGCAAATGCGCCGGTAACAGCTCGCTCGCTCGCAAGTAGTTGAACTGACTTTTAATAAATTGTACTTCTGTTGTTGACTTGCGAGTTGCGTACAATTGCTTCAAGTACGATGTTAAACAGTTTGCATGATAACGCATCGCCTAGCCTCAAACCTTTCTTGACATCAAATGGTTCGGTGGTGTTCTTGCCGACTTTGACGGAGCAGTGAGATTTCTCCATCGTCATCCTGCACAGGCGGACGAGTTTGGCAGGGATGCCGAGATGCGACATGGTTCTGTATAGCTCGTCTCTGTCTACGCTATCATACGCGACTTTGAAATCGATAAAGAGATGGTTTGTATCGATTTGGAACTCCTGGGCTTTTTCCAGAATCTGTCGGAGTGTGAACATTTGACCGACACGGTCGATTTGCTGGGCCTAAAACCACACTGATAAGGGCCGATCAGATCGTTGACAAACGGTTTTAAGCGATCACACAGCACAGATGACAGGATTTTGTATGCGACGTTGAGGAGACTTATACCTCTGTAGTTGGCACAAGTCAGAGCATCTCCTTTCTTGTGGATGGGGCACACTATACCGAGGTTCCATTCATCGGGCATACTTTCATCCGACCAAATTTAGGAGATAAGTTTGTGTATACTCCCTACGAAATCCTCTCCGCCTGCTTTGAATAGCTCGGCTGGAAGGCCATCTGCACCAGCAGCCTTATACGCTTTAAGCTTGGTTATCGCTAACCACACTTCATTTAGGTTGGGTGGACGGAAATTTTGACCATCATCGTCCAGGTTGAAGGGACTATTCTGTCTAACAGCGGAATTTTGGTCATCTTCGCCGTTTAGCAGTCTAGAAAAGTGTTGTTCCAAATCCTCAGCACCGACTGTGTGTCTACTACCATATTCCCACTCTCGTCTCGGCAGGCTTCTGTTCTGGCCTTGTAGCCCTGGGTAGTTTGCCTCACCCTTCGGTAGAACTTTCGAACATCCCCCCTACCGCGACAGTCCTCAATAGACTCGACCGCCCGCTTTGCATGCTCTCTCTTTTTCCTCCTGAGAAGTCGGCGCTCCTCCCTTCGTTTTTGCCCGTAGAGCTCCCGGGCTGTTCTCTCAGCAGCTCTGGTTCTAGTTTGCAGCATTGATTGGTAGGCCTCGTTCTTGGCTACATGCGCCAACCGGCATTCTTCATCGAACCATGGGTTTCGTTGTGGCGGCACTTCTGATGGCTTGTTGGCAGTGCTTCCACTGGTCCTCTGCAGTTGGTGCTGGTGGCGGAGTTGCTGAAAGGTTCAGAGAGACTTGATCAGCAAAGGTCCTGGCAATCTCTGGCGATTTTAACTTCGTGACATCATATCTTTTCACAGCATCCGCTTGGTGTTGTGGCGTCATAAATATCCGCATACGTACTTGAGCTACAACCAAGTAATGGTCCGATTCAATGTTGGCCCCTCGGAACGTTCAGACATCCAGGATACTGGAAGCATGTCTGGCGTCTATCGCAACATGGTCAATCTGGTTGACGGTTCGTTGATCAGGAGACCGCCAGGTCCCTTTGTGTATATTGAGGTGTGGGAACCGAGTGCTGGCTATGATGATGTTACGCCCTGCCGCAAAGTCAATCAGCCTGAGTCCGTTACCGGAAGTGTTGTCGTGCAGGCTGTGTCCTCCGACTATCGAACCAAAGATTCCCTCCTTTCCGATTTTGGCGTTGAAGTCGCCAAGAATGATCTTGACGTCGTACTTGAGGTACCTATCATACGTGCTCTCGAGGAGATCGTAGAAGTCTTCCTTGGTTGAGTCATCTTTGTCTTCCGTTGGGGCGTGGGTACAGATCAACGTAACATTTTTGAATTTTGCTTTGATGCGGATTGTGACCAGGTGCTCGCTTACATTTCTGAAGCCCAAAACTTCTTGCCTAAGTCTTCCCCTTACCACAAAACCACAACCAAAGAGTCGCTCACCCTGCTCCTTGCAGCACTCGCCGAAGTAGATGTCACACGACTTCATCCTCCGTATGCCCTGTTCATCCCATTGCACTTCCTGGATGGCTTTTATATCAGCCTTTAACCTATCCAGGTTCTCCACTAATTGTTCGGCTGCACGTGGTCTGTTTAAGGTCCGGACATTCCACGTACAGATCCGAAGTTCATTGTCCTTGTTTCGTATGCTGGGGTCGTCAACATCAAAATCATCCATATCCGAGGCTTGTTTTTTTTTACACTTCAGATTCTTAGTTGTAGTGAGCTTAGAGCAAGCTGCAACCTACAATCAGAGGCTCATCATAAGTGCATGTGTTAGTGGTTAGTAAAATAAGGCAATCTAACACATGCACAGTATTGAAACAAGAAGCTTGGGCATACTAAAAACAATCTCAAAATAAGATTTTTGGTCTTGTTTAAAGAATTTCATACTCATTTTAAGGTGACTGCATTCTCATTCTCGGCACTTTCGAGCTTAATTCAAGACTTTAATGGTCCAAAACGAAGCTCTTGTGATCTTAAATTAAGTTTTCTTTTGGGTTAGTTTAAGAACGAAACGCCAATTTATAGGACTAAAGGCCATAAAAAGCTATTTTGAATCAATAATTCAACAAGTCCAATCCTTAATGCTAAGTCTTCTACTTGGCTGATTTATTTCAGTAGTATATAGAATTTGTATTATAAAGCCTTCTTATATAGAAACTATGCCTGGCCCAGGGCAAAAAAACTTCCAGCTTAATGATTAGGAATTCTAATCTTGTTGGATATAGTTTACAGTGGATTTTCGTTGAAAAATTCATGTAAGTTGAACTGAACTTAATATAAATTGCGTATGACAAAGCCCTCACTATGTCACTGATGAGTTCAAGTGAGTAAGCCGAACGAAACGCCAATTTATAGGACTAAAGGCCATAAAAAGCTATTTTGAATCAATAATTCAACAAGTCCAATCCTTAATGCTAAGTCTTCTACTTGGCTGATTTATTTCAGTAGTATATAGAATTTGTATTATAAAACCTTCTTATATAGAAACTATGCCTGGCCCAGGGCAAAAAAACTTCCAGCTTAATGATTAGGAATTCTAATCTTGTTGGATATAGTTTACAGTGGATTTTCGACCTTCTTATATATAACATCATTTATAGCCAGGATAAATAGAAATGGGCCTAGATGACTTCCCTGGGGCACACCGGAGTGAGCAATGAATGCATTTGAAAGGCAGTTTCTAAATCTTACTAGGTACGATCTATTTTCAAGATATGACTTTATCCATGTGATAAAGAAAGTTGGAAAACCAAAAGCTTTAAGTTTGAAGATAATAATGTTGTGATTAAGTTGGTCGAACGCTTTAGAGAAATCGGTGTATATGCAATCAACTTCACTTCCATTTTCTAAGGCATTAGAACATTTATGCAAGAACGTAAGTAGGTTTGTTACTGTTGATTTTCTTCTCACAAACCCATGCTGTTGATCACATACTAAATTCTTGGTATGGAATGCTAAAGTCTCACACACAACTTGTTCAAAGAGCTTTGGTATACATGACAGTTTGGATATAGGCCTATAATTCGAAATATCAGTTTTATCACCCTTTTTAAAAATTGGATCTTCCCATTTCGTATACTAATGTGGTATCCCGACCTCTTTTCTTGCTCTTTTTGGCATCTGATTCGACATCACTGCGCATTGTTGAACTGGACTGCGCAATCAAATCATCATCCACTGGCAAACTCAATGGAGGGAGAGATTCCTGTATTAGGTCATCAGTACAATTACAGAGAAGCTCTTCAAATCCCTTAGAAAGTTTTACAATGTCTGATTTGAAATCAGACATTTTAAAAGCCAATTGAGACAGGGAGAGCTTACGGCAATTCGTACAATACCAATATGCAAATTTGGAATTTGTTATCTTCTCAATAAACGCATTAGTTGAACCAATGCATTTAGCGTGGTTAAGATTTCCACATGGTCCGAAACAGGCATATAATGGGGTTGAATTTAAGCCCTCAGGGCTGTTTATGGCAGAGCAAACCATTTCAAAAAAGCAAACAAAAATAATGAATGAAAAACAAATTGTAAAAATTTTGAGAAATGTTAAAAAAAAAAAAATTTAAAAGAGAATGGAAAACACCAGGACTCGAACCCACACAGCGAAGATCTGGGGATCTGGTGCTTACTATCTGAACCACCGGCGTTAATGAATATTGAGAATAAAAAATTTAATAATAGCTGGAGCAACAGAATTTTAAAATAAGTTAAATGGGTTGTTGTTTCGGAACTATTGTTGTTTTCCGTGGCAGAGAAGTTACCCCGACGCACAACCTCCAACCTGGAGGACCAGACCCTTAGGGCGGTATTCACCGAGCACTCATAAACGACTCTTAAGTTTATGAGGCTCCTTAATCAAATAATATTTGTGCTTTTCACCGACCACTCATAGTTCTTTTTCGAAGTTCGAAAATGAGAACAACCCTCTCTTCCCCAGGGACCCCCAAACTGTGAAATCAAACTGTTTTCAAAAATTACAGCACTTTGTCGGTACTTCTTGGATCCTTAAAAAACTGAGTGTTGCATGCAAATAAATAAATTCTTTGTGACTACAGTAATTTAAATTTCTTTCCACTTATTTTCTTAGTTTAGTCTCGAGGTGAAGACCATTGCACGTTTTAGTTTATTTTATATAGGGAAATGTTCTTACTTTACTTTTTAGTTTCGTTAGTTATTTCGTTAGTACATTGTCTACCACGTTTGCGGATCCAAAATGGACTTGTTCGCTTGAAGGGAAGATAGACGTCAAACGATGGTTTAAATTAGCTGTGTTTAATGAAGAAAAACTAGATTAAGGGCCCAATTCTGCAAGAGTGTGTTTTTCTGTGTACCCAGAGATTTGTGTACACATCAATTTTTGCGATTCCGCAAGAGTGAGTTTTAATTTTTTGACAGATATCGCATGCACAATCAGTCAAATTTATTCACACTTGTTTTGGGTGTGAAAAGAATGAGTTTACAGAAAATCATTCACCATTGCGGAATTGGGCTCCAGAACAGTATAAATGTGTGAAAACTGTCAGAACTGTCAGATTAAAGCAAAAAGTACCTACTTCTGAGATAAATTTTAGCTAATTATTATCCCAAACAAACAAATCAACTGTTACTTCGACATTTCTCACTCACTTGCTCCACCACAAAAGCAGGTGCAGGAAATATTCACCCCGATTACAGAATCCGGCGCATGAACTGCGGAGGGAATCAGACTCAATTTTGAAATTTTTACTATGAGCTAAATGTCAAAATTGAGTCAGATTCCCTCCGCAGCTCATTCGTCGGATTCTGTAATCGGCGTGATTGTTCTTAACTGTTCTGAAAAACATCATGGAACACATACCCCCATATTAATAAACGGAAGATAACAACGTGCTAGCATTTATACATCTGTTAACTTGTAATTCTTATTAACAAATGTGTAATAGTCTGTGACGTGTGTTTACGTACGGATAACTTTAACTCACCAAATTCCGCGTATAGTGAACGGATAACTTCTTTACATATACACGCACACGTGTGATAACACCGTTTACTACAACCAGTATACACTTCGTAAGGCAGTACATGCATGTGACACATATATTAGAAAATCACCATAATTTGACGAAGTGGTGAATCTGGTGAAGTGATAAATACTGCAAAGATATCATATCTTTTTTAATAAGAAAAGTTATCAAACGGACAAGTTGTCTATCCGTGTGCCAGTTAACACGTGTGTTAGGGAGCGGATAGCAGGTTTTTATTAATACGCTGATAGTGATCCTATTTTTTCAAGTTTTCACAGCAAAACGGACAAAAATAAGCAATAAATAAAATCCCTGAAGACAAAAGAAATGACAATATGTGTTCGTGCAAGACTCATTTTTGTAAGGATCCAAGAAGTACCGACAAAATGAGTCAGTGAATTTGCTTGAAGGGTCACTTCGAAGGTTTTCGAATTAGTTTTCGGAGAGAGCGCTCATAACTTTATGAGTGGTCGGGACCACTCATAACTTTTATGAGCGCTCATAAATATTCACTATTATTGTTGTGCGAATAGGTTTATGAAGCTCTTAAGTAATGAGCGTTCGGTGAATACCGCCCTTAGTATAACTCCGGGGGTGGGGAGCCGGATAAACCGCTCCTTATAGGCCTGAGCTACGAATATTGGATTGAAAAATTGTCATTTTTTTTCTCTGCGTGCCATATCTATGGAACTATAGTATCTGTGGTCATATTCTTTTTGCTTTTGAGAAGTCATATGATATCTATGAGTGCGTTCAGACGATTTGGTATGATTTTTCTTACAGATCATACGAGAAGTCATATGATTTTTATAATCGTGTAAAGTGGCCTTTAGCAAACAGATCTCGGGGGTGAAACGAACGAAGATGTAATAAAAATAGCATCGGAAGGTAATGACACTCAAACAAAAACTTTTATTTTCTTGTAAGTTAACTATTATAAAAGAATGTTTTATAAATGCTATTTTCTAATTTCTTTTTATAAAAATGCATTAAAATGACGTTTCTATCAACATATCGATTTTTATTTTTTGATTCTAATATTAAGACATTAGGTGTGTTTTTTTTTAGCAAGCCCGGGGGATTCGGACGAAAAAAACGACATCGGGGCTTAGCGACACCATTACAGAAAAATAAATGGAGTTTCCATACAAACTATCGATAACATGTATGAAACTCATGTCGGTAAAACAGTTTTTATCGAGGTTAAAGTTAATCCCCGAGAATTCTCTGGGCTTAGCTAAACCCGAAGGGGCTTACTGCCATCCTAAGAACAAAGGGCGTAAACGCCAAAATTTCAAATTTGGGCTAGTACCATAATTGTAACCGTGTAATACTATATTATATTCGTGTTAAGCTAAAAATTCATATTTCCAACTGCAAATGGCTAAAAATCACGAACGCAAATTTCAATTCAGGTTTTGAAGAAGTTGCTAAGTTACTAAGCCCAAAAGTCGCAAGTTCATTTTTCTAAGGCATCACCGAAATAACTATAACTTAGAATAGAAAAACAATATCATTTTTTCTAATAATAAATCGTTCTTTAAAATATTCAATTTTATTCAATTTGAAGGCGAGAAAAGCAAAATCATTAAAATGCATTTATCTATGAACTACTAAAATGGAGATATGCCCTTTTTCCTTAGACGGCAGCTTAGTTTTTATTGCTTTTAACATGTAAATTGCTTAGCCCCGACGTTGTTTTTTTCGTCCAAGCCCATTCGGGGAAGAAAAAAAACACTCCTATTATTTCATTTTGCCAATGCAGTGATGGACTAACTCAAAAAAAAAAGTTAGTCTGAATATCATACATTTTTTCCGGAAAAATTACATAATTCGAAGATGGTCTTGGAAATCCATAATTTTTGCTATACTTTCTTTAATTTATATAATTTTTTATTTTTTGCTATACTTCCTTTAATTTATTTTTTTGTATTTCAATAAATAAAATATAGAAGCAGCTAATCTAATGTTTAAAAAAAACGAAAAATTCTAAATATTAAACAAAAATCGTAAAACTCAAAAACTTTAAACTCATTTTCTGAAGAATCACGTTTTTTGAGCTATGCCGGTTTTCTTAAAGGGCGACAAAATGTAAATACATAGTATTAAAAAATTAGTAATCAATTCCTAGATTTAATTCTTGTGTATCTAGTAATTAAAAATCATACCAGACCTAGTCTAAGTCGGTAAAATAAGGAAAACAAATCTGATTGAATGTAAAAACAAAAAAATATGTAGGGTGACATGGTCGACATTGCACCACCCATTTTTCAAATGGTCATAGTTTCTCTAAATGTAATTATTTTTGTTAGATTTCTTAACATCATTTATATGGATTTGTTAGACAAATTCGTGCATAGTTAATTTTTGCATAGTGTGTATATACTTAAATCTAAAATTGATTATTCAGAAAAAGTGAAATGGTGCATAGTGTACCATGGTAGGTACTAAATCGCGTTGGTCCTGATACAGAAGGATCTTTAAGAATATATTTTATCTCCTCCTCATTGATTACTGCAAAATCTAGGACTTGTGGCATACAGAAAAAGCTCATTAGCGTTTGATTTTAGTCTCAAAAATGAAATGAACCATTCGTTACTACTACATGAACCATGGTGCATTTAGAACCATGTTGTTGTGGTGCATAGTGCACTACCCCCTCACTTTATTTTCAAGTCAAATTATTTCGCTAACTACCCAATTATATTTGAATCTATTTAATTTTACCAATGAATAAAACAAACACAAACTATTTTTATCGATGTTCAATAAAAAAAAGGCACCACAACTTAAGTGAGAAAAAAAAATAACTTAAGTCAATTTTTCGATTTGCACTATAAATTACGAAAAAGGCTTGTACATGTACGCACGTACCAACAACTAGCACCAGACTGAGATCCACTGACATTTTGGGGAAAGGCACGTAAGATAATGTGAAGTTTACACGGATGTAACTGTCAGTATGTTAGATTTTGCCATGGTGCATCGAGTACCACTGGTGCAATGTCGACCATGTCACCCTAACCATTTTAATAGCCCGATTCTCCCCCTTGTGAGGAATCACAAGTCACAAGCTCTTGTGACTACTCCTTGTGAGGATTGTTGTGACTCGATAAAATTTTGGTATTCTCCCCCTAATAGTCACAAGAAATCTCACAACGAAACTCACCAAGGCATTTTGTTGGTAGCTTCTTGCTCGATGAGCGCACACATAAACAACTCTACAAGCAATTGCAACGACCTAAACCAACACACCCACAATATGTATTCAGTTTTTCTGGCTCATAAATGCAAAGAAAAAGAATATCGCGCTTTTGTCCTATTCTTTTGCTTAAGAGATGAAAGAATACATACACTTTGCTCTCTTTCGCACAGAGAACATAACGACTCCGTAGAAAGAATATAATTCAATGATTGTGAGTTGTGACCTGCTCTGGAGGAGATCACTGTTTCGATTGTTTTTATGACTCTCACAAGTTGTGACTTAAGGGGGAGAATACGAAAAAGTCACCACTTCTTGTGATTTGTGAGGTATCAGTGACAGTGGGGAGAATAGGGCTATAAGGCCTACATTCATTCATATTCACCGCATTATATTGTTGTTGCAATTCACATCTATTTTCCGACACGAAGTGAAAATACGAATACATCAAAGTGAACAAATGGGGCTTGGAGGGTGAAACATACGAAAGATTGACTTCTTGATAATTGATATTCTCTGTTTGTGACAGCTTAACCGCCGGAGGTGAATTGGCGGTGGTAAACTGCTTCGGGATCAGGTCTTCTTCTTCAACGGGATTGTATGACTAAACTCACGGAATATATCTGCTTTTGTTAGCAAACACTTAAACTCACCCAACAGTGCGTCTCTGAACTCAATCCAATTCCTTAGTTTCAAAGTTCTCACGAACAACCTCGCTGTACCACTGAGGAGTCTCTTGCCAAATATGAGCTTCGTGCGACCATCTAAACGAAGTATTTTAACATACTCGTCGAAATATTCTACCCAACGATCGTTGGGAAAATTATTGTCTCCACTAAATGGGCATAACAAGTCCTCCATATCCCAAAAACGTCATTTGGCGTTTTTCTTTTTTAACTCAGAGCAGATCAGATCAGATTCAGAACATAGAAATCAGAGGGCTCAGATAATAATATTTCAATTATTTTTGTGTTTTGAATCTGATCTGATCTGCTCTGAGTTACAAAAGAAAAACGCCAATTGTTGTTCAAAAGAAATTCATCATTGTGCTCTGACTCAGACAGGTTCTCCACCAGTCGGCATGGTGCTGGCTTCATCAGACGCAAGTTTTAAAACAAATTTTTGAAGTTGCTCGTTTGCATAATCTTCGAGTGCATTCACCAAACTTAATCTAACCACCGGTTTACTGCCATTAGCTTGCATCTTTAGCTAACATAAAACATCTTTAAGAGTAGCAACAGTTGCTACCTCTAGAAAATCGTAAAACTCTTCCGACTATTATTTACTTTTAATATCCACCAATTTTAACATTTAACACACTGCAATATTTAACATCTTGTTCAGATCCTACTTCTGAAAATCTCTGGGGAATAATTCAATCCGAAGGGGCCAATTAATTACTTCCAAACTAAAACGCAGGACAATTATAAAAAGAATTTTAGCTGATGGCAGTTTAATACAAAGTGATCCTAACTATGACGCTAAACAGTAATCGAAACCCATATAACTACTTAACAAACAACATAATTCGGGATATATTTATTACTTATTATGAAAGATAAATGTATTGGTGTCTATTTACTTTAAATTAAGATTAAGAAGAGAGCAGTATGCTCAACAAGAAGGATGGTAATGTTTTTTTTTTGATAAATTATTGCTTTCAAATTCTTTCTTAATTTTCTATTTTCTTAAAACAACCTTAATAGTCCAAGAGCCAGCGCCAAAAAATGCTCTGAATTTATTAAAGCTGATATTTGGCCTGTTGGTTAGAGAGGTTGTGTACATCCACATACTGCGGTCAGTCAAGCGAACTGTAGAACAGGCGTCTTAAATATGTAATCAAACTTGTATCACCACGATGGTGGTGCAATGAATTTATTAAGGCTGAAAATTGGTATATAGGTTACATATGACGTATAAATAACAGTACCGCCGGTCAGTCAGTCCATCGTTAGAACAGGGCTGGTCAGTCAGCGCTTATGTGTCAAAAAATGGCATGAGTACGATAACTCAGGAGACAACAAATAATAATGAAGCTTTGTAGAACATCTAGAAACAAGCATTTTTTACTTTGGGAGGGGGGGTCTATCTCCCCCCATTTGGGCGGGAGGGGCAATTTTCCAAAAAAAAACACTTAAAATGGAGAAAAATATTTAAAAATAACGGTAATAGCTACGATTAAGTATTATAAGTTTTTTCAAAGCTAGAAGTCTCATCTATAACCTTGTTTTTAAATCAAGAAATTTCTATGAATAGTTTTTGAAAAAACTAATTTCAAACTCAAAAGTATGGACAAAAATGAAAAAAAATACGTTTTATTGTATTTATTCCAAACTGTGGGACTACATACTAAATTTTTTTCTCATTATTTTTTGCTCTTATTAGTATTTAATCCAATACTGGAACCAACTTTTTTTTAATTTTTATCTGTGGACTTTTTTTCTTTGAGATAAATTTACATACAAATGCTCAAGTTGCTCAAGAAAGTTGTTGACATTGGCGCCTACCAGACGAGACTGGAATTTTTTAGATTTGCTTGCTGAATTATTTTTTTGCTCTTATTAGTATTTAATCCAAAAAGTTTGAAGATGAAAACGAAATGAACGGATTCGATGATTCGGAAGAAGAGTTTGATGAAAATTAATGATGTATAGTATGTTATATAATGAAGAAATATTTTTTTATTTTTACTGGCTGACGCATGTTGTGGCGCCAATGTCAACAACTTTCTTGAGCAACTTGAGCATTTGTATGTAAATTTATCTCAAAGAAAAAAAGTCCACAGATAAAAATTAAAAAAAAGTTGGTTTGGTAATTTTCAATTTTCTCGAAAACAAGTAGACTTAAAACCGTCTAGTTTTCAGTATTGGATTAAATACTAATAAGAGCAAAAAATAATGAGAACAAAATTTAGTATGTAGTCCCACAGTTTGGAATAAATACAATAAAACGTATTTTTTTTCATTTTTGTCCATACTTTTGAGTTTGAAATTAGTTTTTTCAAAAACTATTCATAGAAATTTCTTGATTTAAAAACAAGGTTATAGATGAGACTTCTAGCTTTGAAAAAACTTATAATACTTAATCGTAGCTATTACCGTTATTTTTAAATATTTTTCTCCATTTTAAGTGTTTTTTTTTGGAAAATTGCCCCTCCCGCCCAAATGGGGGAGATAGACCCCCCCTCCCAAAGTAAAAAATGCTTGTTTCTAGATGTTCTACAAAGCTTCATTATTATTTGTTGTCTCCTGAGTTATCGTACTCATGCCATTTTTTGACACATAAGCGCTGACTGACCAGCCCTGTTCTAACGATGGACTGACTGACCGGCGGTACTGTTATTTATACGTAATATGTAACCTATATACCAATTTTCAGCCTTAATAAATTCATTGCACCACCATCGTGGTGATACAAGTTTGATTACATATTTAAGACGCCTGTTCTACAGTTCGCTTGACTGACCGCAGTATGTGGATGTACACAACCTCTCTAACCAACAGGCCAAATATCAGCTTTAATAAATTCAGAGCATTTTTTGGCGCTGGCTCTCCGTCTATAAGGCTAGGCAAAAATTCATAAAAACTAGCCTACTTATCAATATCTTAACATATCCTACTGTCCACCTTCGGTCGCTCCAAGCTAAACTATAATATCTTAAAGCTGTCCATATACGACAGAGCCAAAGAGCAAAATGGTCCTGCGCGACTAATATTTTATGTAGCCGCCAACGAAATAAAAAAAAAAACTAAATATTTTTTTTATACTTAAATTGGGCCACAGGCCTCTTACGCTTTATTTAATATAAAATTATTACAAATAAAATTTAAATTAAAAAACCACCAAGACAGTCCGCCGTCCAAGCGTCGCTGCAACCATCAGGGTAGTATTCGTATTATTGGGCACCTCTGCGTCTCAATGTCTTTGGTTTTATATTGGTTTGTTGTTGACATTGCATTTATAGGTTTACTGAAATGTGTTGATGTTGTAGTTCTTGCATTTGGTTCATTTGTAGGTTGTTGACCCAAATGTGCTGATGTTGTATTTCTTGCATTTGGTTCAGTTGTAGATTGTTGACCCAAATGTGTTGATGGTATATTTGTAGAAGCTATATCATATGTAACTCCTCCTCGGTTTGAGTAAGAATTCTCCTGAATTCTATAATTTACTTGTTTTACATTGTATGCTTTACTATATATTTTATTACAAAAATAGATTATGCTTACTGCTTAGTCCAGTCATCACGTCGTGAAAAAGGGCCTGACCTTGCGCGCAGAGGCACTGTCTGATTTTTTTTCATGGATCGGTAGAGGCTCATTTAAAAAGCTTAAATCCAAATTTGCACCACCTGACAACTTTTTTTACCAAAGTTATTGGTAAAAATGTGTTTTTTGCCATTTTTTCGTCTTTTGTGAATATCTCGGCTGCAGTATGTCGCACAGAAAAAAATAAAACATGGATTTATTTATAATAAGATAAGCTATTATATTTAAAAAAAATTTATTTGTTTAAACAAATAAAAAAAAAGTTATAGTTAGTTAAAGTAAGTTTTTATTGTTTGAAAATCACTCTTTCGTGATTATTAAGAAAAAAGCTCATCTAACGATGAAGTTTTTATTTTTTACTTTTAAAGTCTTTGTAATTACCTACAATTTAAAAAAAATCAGCCCTTAACTACCAACACAAGCCGAGATATAAATTTATGAACATAGGTAAGTCAGCGCACCCACGCCATTTTATGTTTTTAGGTTTTATTTTATATTTCAGCCCCAGTATGTCGCAAAGTTAAAATTAAAAAGTTTTATTGTTTATAATAACTCTTTCTATCAACTTGCGTTAAATTCAAGTTGTTTAAACAAATAGAAAAAAAGTTTTAGTTCATTAAAAGGTTTTTTGTCTTGATTTTATACCTTTTTTCATAACTATTGAGAAAAAAACTGTATTTAACGGTACCTTTTTTCAGGTTTACTTTTTTTTGTTATAGTCCTATAAATTTTCTATAAATAAAAAAAAAAAAATTAGTCCATTACGACAAACAGGAGCCAAGTTATTCATGAATTAAAAATGACGCGTCAGTTTACCAACGCATAACAATATTCTTTCTTTTTTTTGTGAATAGGCTACTGATTATGTCCTTAAAAACAGGTCAATAAGGAAGTAAGACGTTCGTGGAATTTTATTGTAACAATCTTCAAAGGGGTCTTTGAAGATGAGAAAACCGCGGAGTGCTATTAAATTAGAGGGTGCATTTTGGAGAAAGGGGTACAAAAGCACCCTTTTTGGTTTTTTGCATATAACTCGAAAACGAAGCAAAATTTCGAGATAATTCTCTAAACTTTTTTGTAGAGAATACAATTTACTATCAAAATTAATTTTTGAAAAAAACAATTTAATTTTTAGTTGGCAAAATTTTTAAAAATTCATTGCCAAAAAATGTGAAAATCGCATTTTTTGTTTTTTTTTTTTACGTATTTCCTTATAATTTTCGTACCAGCAGAGATAGGTAAAGGTATTCCTTTCTATAAAAGAAAGATAATTAAATTTCCTTTAAATAAATTAAAAAAAGGAACGGTTTGGATAAAAATCGACCGAGAAAAAACTGGGCTGATTTTAAGTTTTAAAGCTTTATGAATGACATTTTTGGCTATTTTGATGGACTTGTTAGATTATACACAAACTGGGTGTAGTAGGGAGTCATGGCCAGTTTAGTCAAAAATAAAAGTCAAGTTTCAAATTTTTCGCAGTTTTAGGATTGCCATCTAATTTTTTCAAAATTTAAAATAATTGTCAAAATCAACACAATTGCTTTTACAAAGCCGGGCTTTGAGCACATGTTAGCAGTTAGTATACCTTCTCAAACGTGAAAAAAATAGTTTTGGACCAGTTTTTCGGTTGAAGGTCCTTGCCAGAGCAGCTCAACATTTTCTTAATATGTAGGTATTAAAGAAATAACTTTTTTTATTTTGGAGTACCTAACTCGTCTGGCACTATTTTGTCCATATAACGAAAGGCATAAACTACTTAATACCCTGGTTTGTGAAAGTAGATTTGTTAGTTTTGATAATTATTTCAAAAATTAGAGAACAAAAGGAAAAAAATCACCAACTTTATACCATTAAGGGCCGCCTGGCATGCATTTTCGACAGCCAAACTCGTATGGCACAATTTTGTCTCTATATAAGGAGACATTAGTAGTCATACTTATATTGAAAATCCGGTTTTGTTAAAAAAGATTTGATAATTATTTAAAATTTCAAATAAAAAGTAAATTCTTATAATATCTACTTTAAAAATGTTGAGCTTGTCTGGCAAGGACTTTCAACCGTAAAACTTGTCTGGAACTATTTTTTTTTCATGTTCGAGAAGGTATAAGCTAACATGTGTTCAAAACCCGACTTTGTAAGAGCAAATGTGTTGATTTTGGTAATTATTCTTAATTTTGAAAAAATTAGATGGGAACCCTAAAACTGTAAAAAAAATTGAAATTTGATTTTATTTTTGACTTAACTGGGCATGGCTCACTAATACACCCAGTTTGAGTGTATTATCTAACAAGTCCATCAAAATAGCCAAAAATGTCATTCATAAAGCTTTAAAACTTAAAATCAGCCCAGTTTTTTCTCGGTCGATTTTTATCCAAACCGTTCCTTTTTTTAATTTATTTAAAGGAAATTTAATTATCTTTCTTTTATAGAAAGGAATACCTATACCTATCTCTGCTGGTACGAAAATTATAAGGAAATACGTAAAAAAAAAAACAAAAAATGCGATTTTCACATTTTTTGGCAATGAATTTTTAAAAATTTTGCCAAATAAAAATTAAATTGTTTTTTTCAAAAATTAATTTTGATAGTAAATTGTATTCTCTACAAAAAAGTTTAGAGAATTATCTCGAAATTTTGCTTCGTTTTCGAGTTATATGCAAAAAACCAAAAAGGGTGCTTTTGTACCCCTTTCTCCAAAATGCACCCTCTAATTTAATAGCACTCCGCGGTTTTCTCATCTTCAAAGACCCCTTTGAAGATTGTTACAATAAAATTCCACGAACGTCTTACTTCCTTATTGACCTGTTTTTTAGGACATAATCAATAGCCTATTCACAAAAAAAAGAAAGAATATTGTTATGCGTTGGTAAACTGACGCGTCATTTTTAATTCATGAATAACTTGGCTCCTGTTTGTCGTAATGAACTAATTTTTTTTTTAATTTATAGAAAATTTATAGGACTATAACAAAAAAAAGTAAACCTGAAAAAAGGTACCGTTAAATACAGTTTTTTTCTCAATAGTTATGAAAAAAGGTATAAAATCAAGACAAAAAACCTTTTAATGAACTAAAACTTTTTTTCTATTTGTTTAAACAAATTGAATTTAACGCAAGTTGATAGAAAGAGTTATTATAAACAATAAAACTTTTTAATTTTAACTTTGCGACATACTGGGGCTGAAATATAAAATAAAACCTAAAAACATAAAATGGCGTGGGTGCGCTGACTTACCTATGTTCATAAATTTATATCTCGGCTTGTGTTGGTAGTTAAGGGCGGATTTTTTTTAAATTGTAGGTAATTACAAAGACTTTAAAAGTAAAAAATAAAAACTTCATCGTTAGATGAGCTTTTTTCTTAATAATCACGAAAGAGTGATTTTCAAACAATAAAAACTTACTTTAACTAACTATAACTTTTTTTTTATTTGTTTAAACAAATAAATTTTTTTTAAATATAATAGCTTATCTTATTATAAATAAATCCATGTTTTATTTTTTTCTGTGCGACATACTGCAGCCGAGATATTCACAAAAGACGAAAAAATGGCAAAAAACACATTTTTACCAATAACTTTGGTAAAAAAAGTTGTCAGGTGGTGCAAATTTGGATTTAAGCTTTTTAAATGAGCCTCTACCGATCCATGAAAAAAAAAATCAGACAGTGCCTCTGCGCGCAAGGTCAAATGACCTAATGACTGGACTAGTTGTACAAATAATCATTATAATCATGCTGACGTTTATTACATATGATATATTTTTATGAAATTTCAACTCTTTAATTTCTTTAATATTTTCAAAATTATTTAAAACAATATCATCAAAACTGATTGTTTTTTGAAAAGAAGTATTAAAATTATTTTCGGGGTAAAAATATTTTTCTTGAATTATTGTTTGGTTATTATAGAAAATTTCTTTTAACAAATATATTTGACAATTAAAAAAATTAATAAGATAATTATTATTTAGTACAATTTTTCTTTCATCACAATTATGTTTCAATTCTTCTTTGTATGCATTTTTTACAATTAAAGTTTCTTCATCTATTATTTGAATTTGGGTTTTATTGTTATATCTCAATTTACAATTTTTTGTTAGAATACAATGCTTGCTTGGTTTTAATTGCTGTAAAGTTGCATTATTTTGGTATATAAATGTTTTATTATTTATTTCTATAATATATTCGTTTTCGTAATCAATTTCAAAATGTTTATCATTGGGTAGAGGTAAAATTAACTTTTGTTCTACTGTCACATAGTTTCTAGGAATCTTGATGGCAATTATAAGAAATTTGTTTTTGTATTCTAGCATACCCATTTTAATTAATTTAAGTTTATGCAAATCTATTTCATATTCATTTAGTTCTTCTAATGTTAATATACTGGGGTGTATTATATTATATTTCGCTGATACAACGTTATCTTGAATTTGATTTATTTTGTTTTCTATGAACCTTAATTTGGTTATTTGATCTAAAAATAATTGTTGTTGTACAATTTTTGAAATAGAATTTTCTATTTTATTATAAGTATTAAGTATGTTTTTTCTATCGTTTAAAATTATTGTTTTTAATGTTTCTATCGATTCATTGAAATGGTTGTTGATTTTAATTTGTTCATTTACTGCCTCAATTGCATTATGACTATTTTCTTCTGCTATATTTAAATAATTCCAGATTTGTTCCCTATCTTTATTATCCATGGTTCCAAAGAGCCATTTTTCTATGTTTCCTACCACGTTTATTAAACCTCTTCTAGATCTTCTTTGTTCTTTAGGTGTAATTGACTTAATTTTAGCTATAAGTGTTTCTATTTCTTTAAATATCATTTTTTTGTTTTCGATCTGTAAGTGTTTAATGTTAGTTTGTATGAGTGTGATTGTGTTAAGAATTTCTTCTGGGTTTATAATATGTAAAATAGTATTTGTTTGATTAGTAATTTCTAAATCCTTAATTTTTATTTTTGAGAAACCTGTTTGTTCATTGATTAGAGTTGTTTGAAGTATCCCGTTTGTTGTTTGTGTTATTAGTAGTATTAGGAAAATTATTACCTGACAATTTAAAAGGTCTTTTAATATTGCTAACGTGTACGTTATTAAGATTTTTAATTTTATATCTAGGTTGTTCTTTATGTCGAACATTTTTGTAATTTTTTATTGGTCCTGCTTCTCTTTTTTCTGAGTAAGTTTCGCGCTTTTCATTAAGTTTGTTAATTTTTTTAAGCTTCATTTGTTCGATTCTTTCTCTAAGTATTAATTCATTGATTTCTTCTTTAGCTATCTTAGGTGTGGTTTTATTGTGGAATGATATCTGTTGTTATAATTATCTAGAACTAATTGCAATTTCATTTCTATTGATAAATCTTTTTCTTCAATGCCTGTTATTTTTTCCAAAATAGTTGAATGCAATCTTTCAATGTCTGCGTTCCCTGTGTGGCTATTGGGTTTCGTGAAATGTATTTCGACCTCACTTCTATTAAGAAAATCTAGAATATGTTCTGATTTAAATTCGTTATCTGATATTATTTTTTTTGGTTTACCGAATTTCGAGAAATGTTCTATTATAATTGCTTTTTTACTTCTCCAATTTCTATCAGTTATTACATACCCTACTGCAAATTTTGTCAAGTTTGTCAATTATAGTTAGGAATGCTTTTTTCTTAATATGAAATATATCTAAATGTATTATTTCATTTTTATGTTTCGGGGTTTCTGTTAAGTTATACTTTGGTTTAATGGGATTCCTATCGTATTTTATTTCCTGACACTTCTTGCAATTGTTGATTACTAATTGTATTTGTTCCTGAAGTTTGGGGAAAAAAATTTTATCTTTCAGTGTGTAGTATGTTTCGTTTATTCCACTATGCATAGATTCTTTTGTGTGGTACAGAGAAATCTGTTTATGAATCTCCTCCTCGGTTTTGATCTCGGCTGCCCTATTAGTACATTTTATGAATTTTATTTTGTCGTTCATGGAGAATAATTGAATTATTACTTGTTGAACTTTATTATAGTCATGATCTTCTACCTCAGAATATATACCTGTTGTTCCTTTCTTAGTTACTCTAATTAGAACATCTTTTATTTTATCAACTCCTTCAAGAGGATTAAGATATATAATTCTTCGTTCATGCAATATTTCTATTTCGTTTGTTATTTTACTGTAAGTTAGGATTAATTGCGTTTATACTTGTTAATAATTTCTTCTTTTATTCCTATATGATCTAAATGTTGTTCCTCGACTGAGTGAATTGTTTCTGTAAGCTCCATATTAGATTCTGAATCATTATCCTCATTAATCTTAGGTGTATTCTCTAACCTACTTAGGAATCCGCAACTTTGTTCTCTTTCCCTTGCAAATATTCGATTTCAAAATTATACTCTTGAAGTTTCAAAAGCCATCTTTGATTTCTCTGAGAGAATTCCTTTCCTTTGTATTTGCTATTTAAATACTTTATTGGAATGTGATCAGTTACAATTTTAAAATGATTTCCATATAAATATGGTCGAAAATAATTAACTGAATAAACAATTGCAAGGAACTCTTTATCAGTTACACTATATTTTTGTTCGTGTTTATTAAGAGTTCTGGATACGAAGCATATCGGGTGCCCATTTTGAGAAAGAACAGCGCCAATTGCATAATTGCTTGCGTCGGTTGTAACTACAAATGGTTTGTCATATTCAGGATATTTTAAAATTGGATGTGAAATTATTAAATCTTTAAGGTTTTCAAATGCTGAAATATATTGAGGGTCTTTAATATTAATTGTTTCGCCTTTCTTTAAATACCTTATCATCGGATACGCAATCTTAGCATAATCCCTGACGAACTTTCTATAATAGCCTGTCATCTCTAAGAAACCTTTAAGTTGTTTCTCCGTTTTTGGTATCTTGAAATTATCAATTTCTTTTACTTTGTTTGGATTTGGTTTAATCCCTTCCTTAGTCAAGATGTGACCAAGAAATTCAGTATCTCGTTTCATGAAGCTACATTTATCTGCTTGTATTTTAAGGTTATGATCTTGTAATTTTCTAAATATTTTTTCTAGTGACTGCATATGTTCTTCTAAGGTTGTGGAGAATATTAGTATATCATCCAAATAGACTATGCATATTCTATTTATATAATCACGTAATACATCATTCATCAGTCTCTGAAACGTTGCAGGTGCATTCTTTAAACCGAATGGCATCCTGACGTATTCATATAGACCTGATGGAGTCACAAAAGCAGTTTTTTCGATGTCCTGTTCAGCTACTAAGATTTGATGATAACCTTTCGCCAGATCTAAAGTGCTGAAATACTGATTTATCTAATATGCTATTGATATTAGGAATTGGGTATTTATCATCTATGGTTACTTGGTTTAATTTCCTATAATCTACTACTATCCTGTATTTTTGTATTCCTGAGCTGTCAAGTTTTTTCGGAATAACTATTATTGGTGAACTATAACGACTATTACTCTTTCTAATGATTCCTTGTTTCTCCCTTTCTTCCATTTGCTTACGTACTTCATCTTCGTTCTTTGGGGGGTACCTATATAATTTAGAGTTAATTTGTTGGTTTGTAGTGGTTTTTATTTCATGAACTACTGTACTTGTGTTTGTTAATTGATCTCCTTCTTTGAAAATCAATTTTTTATATCTATTTAAAAGTTTTTCTATCGATTCTTTTTCTAATTCATTGAGGTGATTTGTTTGAATGTTGCAAACTTCGCTTATTTCCAACACATTAACTTCTTCAAGTAATATGGTTAAGAATGGAAGATGCCTATCATTCATTAAAATAATTTCTTTATTTTTTAAATCTATAATTTTTGTATTGTTCTTTATCCAATTTGTTTTTACTTGTGCCGTTTCGTTAACAGTACCATGAATAGTGTTTATTTGAATTGGTATATCGTTTATGTATTCGTAAAGGTTTGAGGGGACTCTAGTTGAGTTAAGAAGGCTTATGGTTGATCCTGTATCAATCAATGCTATATAATCTGTTTTTTCAAAAGTTAACTGTATACAAATTTTTCGTGTATCCGAGGCTAGTTGATAAAAAAACTCGTGATTTTCTATTTGGTTAGTCTCTTCTCTATTACTTAAAGAGTCTACTTCCATAGGTTCTATTCTATTCTGTCTTGATCTATGTTGACCTGAGTTTTGAAAGTTTTGGGGGCTGCTATTATACCAATTATTTCTAGCTTGGCCTGATGCATTATTATTTCTTATTTGTCCTGTCGGGCTATTCCCATTAGGTTGATTTTGATAAGCGTTATTGTTTCTATTGAAAGGGTTTTGATTAGTGTAATTATTGTTTCTAAAAGGATTTTGGTTAGTGTAATTGTTGTTTTTGTTAAAATGTTGATTAGTGTAATTGTGTCTGTTATTTTGAAAATTTTGAGAAGCTGTATTTTGATAATGATTTCTAGGTTCAAAGGTATGTGTTTTTTCTAATCGTAAATTGTATACATCTTGACCTATATATTTAAACAAAATTTGTCTAATTCTTGATAAATTGTATTCATTGTGAATTTCTGCAGCTAATGCTCCTGCTGTTACATCTTTTATTTTAAGAATTAATGCACTATTTAGACAGTTAGCTATTTCTAAACCATTTTGATTGAACGTTGCACATTCTGTTGTGTAGTTAATAATATTTTGGACTTTATCTAGTAATTGACTTATACTATATACCTTTATACTATTGATGTTTTTCAATATGGTTGCTTCGTCTTTTGTCGGCCGGAAATGTATTTTAAGTTTTTGCTTGCACTGCTCCCACGATGCTGGTGCTTCAATCGCCAAAAAGTTTTTAGCAATTCCTCCAATTTTTTCGTTGTATACTACAGCAAACACTTCGTTATGATTTACCGCTCCAAATTCTTCTAAGATTTGGTCTACCGTCGCGATAAACGAAGGTAATGTACCTTGTTTTCCCGTAAAAGTTTCTATGTATTTTAACCGTTTTTCTATCGTAACTCTTATGTTTTGCACTGTATTCTGATTGTTTAGAATTTCAGTTAATGTTAACAAACATTGTTCCATTGTTGGCTGTGCCATTTTCGATTTTGTTTTTGGATGTGATTATTAGATTCTTAAAAGTCACTTTATTATAATCACAGTTTTCACTTCGATAATCCGTGGTTTTTGTTTAATGCGATTATTAGATCCTTAAAGTCACTTTATTATAATCACACTTTTCACTTTGCTAATCCGTGGTTTTTGCTTTTTATTGAAGAGTTTCTTTCTAAAACAAAACACTGAGATTTTTATTTTTCGTATCGTTTCACTATCCTCTAATTTTTTATCACAGAGGACAACCGACTGCGCCACTAATATTTTATGTAGCCGCCAACGAAATAAAAAAAAAACTAAATATTTTTTTATACTTAAATTGGGCCACAGGCCTCTTACGCTTTATTTAATATAAAATTATTACAAATAAAATTTAAATTAAAAATCACCAAGACAGTCCGCCGTCCAAGCGTCGCTGCAACCATCAGGGTAGTATTCGTATTATTGGGCACCTCTGCGTCTCAATGTCTTTGGTTTTATATTGGTTTGTTGTTGACATTGCATTTATAGGTTTACTGAAATGTGTTGATGTTGTAGTTCTTGCATTTGGTTCATTTGTAGGTTGTTGACCCAAATGTGCTGATGTTGTATTTCTTGCATTTGGTTCAGTTGTAGATTGTTGACCCAAAGGTGTTGATGGTATATTTGTAGAAGCTATATCATATGTAACTCGCTGATCCAAAATCAGTCGTGTGTGTTGTGGGTCGCCTGCCGATCCATTTGGATTTTCAGCGAATCTGAAATCCAACCGATCCAAATGGCTCAGTCGTGTATGGCCAGCTTAATACTAATGCCATTTGGCCTTAAAACTATATTAGTTAAGCACTTCATTCTCTGCACCGGTCTAAATCGTCTTCTTGACGCATCATAACATGAAATCTGCCCGGACGACAAAAACAACACGGACTATACTCTATCCAACAAAAATTGTCAGTGCAGGAAAGATAGGACATTTGCCTCTCAGTCTGGTTGCATCGGCTTGCATACATCTGTCTCAAATTAAAGCTCTCACAGGGCTTCCGTACGTCGAATTATAAATTGCCACACATCGAAGAACAATGTACATATGGTAACCATTTCAAACATATTAAAAAAAAAACATTTATATTTTTTACCACACATTTTCAAATGATTTGATCACGTACCGCTTTGTGAATGTTTCAAAACTTAGCGCAAATAACTTTTTTCTTCTTAAAGACTAAAATCGTACAAATTTTAGCTGCATTTTGTATGTTTATTCATAAAATAATAAGGGGACAGTCAAAACGACAACACTTTTGGCTCTCACCTTAATAAATTTTGTTTTCGAAAGCTTCAAAACTGAAAGTTCTTTCACAAAACCCACTGAAAAAGCTCTGTTGTATTGTTGGAGCGTACGAAATGTTTCAAGGAATTACAACAACAATTCCTGTATGTTAATCAGTGGTTTAGTATCTTTTTCAGTGGCAGATTTGTTATTTGAGTGTCTTGATGGTATACACAGGCACCACTGTTTTGAAAAACCCATAAGCCCTGTACTGACAATTTTTGCTGGACAGACTATAAATGAATCCCAGTCCCTTTATTTAAAAGTAGGAGCAGCTAAGGTACCATGCAGCGAACAAATCTAGATGAAAGATGGCTCATAACCGTAACTTTAATGCAAATGCAATTGCTAGAATACAAAAAATTCTTATTACTTAAATATTGACGCAACTAAGCGTTACTTTTCGTTCATTTATGACATTAGCTTCAGTTATCATATATAGCTATTATAATTCCACCTTTATTTATTCATTGTCAATAGCGTACCTATTAATAATAACTCTTTTTTCAATTTCAGGAGAAATGGTTATTGAGTATGCCGGAGAACTCATCAGATCAACTTTAGCAGATAAAAGAGAAAGATTCTATGACAGCAAAGAAATCGGGTGCTATATGTTCAAGATTGACGAAAATTTTGTAGTTGATGCTACGATGAGAGGCAATGCAGCTCGGTTTATAAACCACTCATGCGAGGTTATTTGGATAACTAATAAATAGCCTTTAATCTCATAAAATATTTTATTTTGCTATTTTCAGCCGAACTGTTATTCAAAAGTTGTGGATATTCTTGGACATAAACATATCATAATATTTTCACTGAGGCGCATAGTTCAAGGAGAAGAGTTAACCTACGATTATAAATTTCCATTTGAAGATGTTAAAATTCATTGCTTCTGTGCATCAAAAAAATGTAGAAAATACTTGAATTAAATATTAAAGATAAGTATTGGGTAAATGATAACTTAAGTAAATTTTGAATTAGGAGCAAATTATTTCCCATTGTTATCGTTTATATCACAGAACTGCATGCATCCATTAATTTGCAGTTGAATTCTGCGGAGATATTGCATGTAGTTTGACCAAGTAAGTGTGATATGTTCAAGTTAGTGTTACATGTTGAGCAAGTAGGTGGATTATCTTTTTTTAATATGTGCTGGTGAGTGGTTACGGTGTGTCCCAGTCGGAGACGGGTGAAAGTTGTGATGTGAGCTTTTGACGCAGATGCAGGGTATGTTGGTGCAAGGCCGGTTGTGTTTATCCTGGAGTAATGGGTTAAGTTGTAATGCCATATCTCTAGACGCTTCTTTTGGTTTATACTATTAATAAGTCCTTGGAGGTCCAATTTAGTGTAGATGTTGAATAGGTAAACTGGAGATCTACCGACAAGATTTGCTTCGCGGTCTTCGAACTCATTCCCTTGAATCCCAGTGTGGCTAGGTATCCACATAATTTTGATAGATTTTTCATTTTTTATAAGAAGATCTCTTATGTTGTTACTAGCCTACCCGTGCGGGACCTCTCGCAATAAAAATAAAACTTGCTCATAAGGTTTTGTATTTATATAGAATTAATTCAGTTATAATTTTGAGATAATTTTGAAAATTAAATTGCAAGAAGCATTTGGTTTGTTTTCTTTTCCATAATTTGTTTAATAGCTGCGTTTTATTATCTCCGGGTCTGGGTCGAGGCTATGGCCGTTTCGAAAACGTCAAATCACAGTCAATTTGATCGTCACATGATCTTCATTTTTTGACGCAGATCGTCATATGCAATCGTCCTGTCTTGCACAAAATCGGTTTTATGAACGTTATTCAATTTACTCGCAAACGCATTTTATATTTACGAACACGCTCTCTGGTTTCTCAATTTTTTTGTCGTCAACTCGATTTTTTTTACTGAGCAGCTGCACAGCAGATGTTTTCGAACATGTGACTTTAGCAGTTTGCGTTAAAGAACATTCTGCAAATGCATATTTGACGCAGATGACGTTTTCGAAAACGGTCTTTCTCTTACTTATACTTATTTAAAAAACAACATGGGATCTAGGCTTCTATCGAAGTTTTCACTTTGACCAGCAGGTGGCTATTTACCATTGTTAATTATGTAAATGAGAGATAAGTAAACAAAAGATAAAAAGAGATGGATATATAGCACTGTTTTCCCACTAACCCACATCGTTTTATTTTCACGAGGACGATGGTTGATTTACATAGATGTGTGTTGAATTTACATGCTTCTGCATCTGCAGACTTGAAGAAAAGTGGAGTTTGACAAACCACAATGCCAAAAAATGAATCCATTAAAAATATATTAGTGCGTGTCTACACTTTCATTTTACTGAAAGTCCCGTGCCTACACTATGCAGAAAAAATGCTTTCAGTTCCAGAATATCCTTCCCTTTCTCACGCAATACATACACCTGTCACTTGCACAATACAAAATTCATCATGCCAGACGCTCATGCCAAAGATTTATTGTTGAAAGTGGTGCATCGGTGGATTTTGGAGGAAATCTTCTTTCTCTTTCTTTCACACATAACGTCTACGTTTCTCACTGGATGCGCCTTTCACAAAAACAACCATTTATAGAGGCACTTATGAAGATGAACATGTAAGTCTTGACGATGATGAAAATCAGAAAAAGTTTTCACAAATGCAGTGTAATGATGTTAATATGTATAACTCAACATTTCAAAACGCAAAAAAAAGTTTGTACCATGTTCTTTGTTTTTGATAGAAGTCATGGATTTGAAAAGTGATAAATAGTTAAATAAGAATTTGGAAAGTTTTTGTCAGATGACAGTCATGATATTAAAACAACTTCATTCACAATTCCCGTTTTTAAAAGAGTTTGTCGGTACATAATAGTACGGTTTTTGTACGACTTTTCGTGTGGAGGGAATAGGACCGAATTCAAAATGAAGGAGAGTAATTTATTACAACAATAAAAAGATCGTATTTGGAAAAATAGATCAATGTAAATGCCAACTTAGTGAACAGTGCTGTAAAGTTTGTTTGTTCTTTGATTCTGACGTCCGGGGGGAATTCTAAATTGCAAATTACCGCATCAACAACAAAGCAACCATGCATTTTTAACTACGTTATCATAGGGTATTGGAGTGAGATTGAAGCTCACTTCGACTCTTTGTAAACCTGGGCCCGTATTGCGTAAGACCAAAGTGATCGCCAAAATAAATGACTGTCGCTTTGACCATTACTCTCTTTATATTTCCCTATAGTTATGAGAGATAGCTATCGTCAAAACGACTATCAGCTTAGCCGATTTCACCCCTGAATAGATTTGAAATGGGCTTGTTTCGACTCATTCACGCTCGAGGAGTGAAGTCGCATCGAAATTTGTGAATAACCTGGATCGAAGAGTTGGTGTTACAGATAATGCATTATGAACAAATGTGATTTAGTTTCAATAGATACTCGTGTTTATTCAATTTTAATTATTTTGCACTGAAATTATAACCTAAATGCCATTATTTTTCAAACATTCTCAAATTCTGGTAAGTAAAAATCGGTAAAAAGTACAGATATCTCAAAATAAATCAAAATGGACTAAGGGAGTTTTCATTGAACGACGACGACATATAAATATATATATGTATGTTAAAATTCTATATATATGTATGTATATAAACAAATTTTTATACTGAAGTGTAGTTCCGTCAACGTCATGTGCTTTTTAATCTTTATTTTCATGCACCTCATATATCGAACAGACCTAATATCCCAATACGATTGGAAAGTGAAGTGTTTGTTATAAAAATTCATTTTCATTGGAATTTGAAGTGTTAATTTTAATTGGAATAATATTTAATTTTTGAATCGAGTTTTTGATAAAATTATAAATATTTATAAAATAAAAATATAATTCGCTTAATCCTCGGGAAACTTCGAATCTTTTGACACCTCATTCATTAAAATCGGTTCAGTGTGTGAGCTTATAAAGGGAGACATACTACAGAAATAATATATATGATAAGAGGTAAGAGGTAAGATCTGTGATCAGGGTTTATAATCGCTCTGAGAACTGAAGGACTATCAGCGCAAATTATGGTTTTTTGGAACTCAATTTGACTGATGATTTTGTTGCTTCTAGTATAGCGGTTGCTTCAGCAACTGACAAAGTCTAGTAGGAGTCTTTTAGAAATTAGGGTGCCATTTTCGGAGGTGACTGCAAAAGAGGTGTTGAGGTTAGATTTAGAGCCATCAGTAAAAATGTTGTTCCAGCCCTTGGACCTGAAATTAGATTTAATTTCCAGGAAGCATTTTCGGAAGATGAGACTGTTTGTGTTGTTTTTCTGATAATTGGATAGATCAAATAGAATTGAAGTTTGTTTAATATTCCAAGGTGGGGACGTTTCTTTCTCCTGTTTCAAACATTTGAGTGGAATATTGAGTTCCCTTGTAAATAAATAAATAAATTGGGTCGCGAGTTATATGTTTGGTAGCTATATGATTTTGTATGTATTTTATTTTTGTCTCCTCTTCAATATAAAAACAAATCTTATTATTTTGCTAGATTTTACTTTATTTTACTATCATTTAATTAACATAAACTTATTTTACAACAAAACATATCTTTTAATGCTGTCACTCGTGCAACGGTCATAACGTGAATCAATCCAGAGACAGAGTTAGGCGTCCAAAGCTTCAGAGAATATATTTATTTTTATATACCAAGAGTGATAACGGATGATTTCCATTCATTAATAAAGGAGGAGAACTCTTGCTTTTATATAATAAACAGTACAGCCACGACCATTTAGAAGTTCTCTCGATTTATCTCATGTGTATTTTTTTGTACATGTTTGCTGTTAGCTACAGCAGATCATTTTATTATTTTGATGTGCAAAATCCACGATATACACATTTGAGATGCTGATGTTGATAAGTTACTTCTTGGTTGGTACATGCAGTAGTGTATTTAAGTTGTTGTTAATAAAAGAATGTCTCTGCATGTAACTCCTCCCGCCATGGATTGGAGATAAGTTATCGAAGATTATTGAATCTCCATTGACTTTATATGAATTCCATCCGTTCACTCGGGCGTATACGTATTATTTTAATTTTAAATTAAGTTTACATATTTGATAACTATTTGCTGGGTTCAATCCAAGATCTACATAGGTACATATATGTACTTATTATTATTGTTTTTTTTTTTTACATTGGATTCGCTTGTGGTTTTATTAATTATTGATGGATCAGTTTTTCTCAAACGTTTTTATACTTTTTGTGAACAAAACAAAATTGAAACAAATTAATTAATTTTCAATCTTCAAAAATATTTCAAATATAAATAAATATTCAGATCTAGAAAAATTGTTGATACTTATTATTATTATTATTATTATTTTTTTTTTCGTTTTGTTTTGTTTTTTTTTTGACAGAGTTGCGTTTTCCAATTTACTTATGTAAATTATTACAAAAAAATAAATAACATTTATTCAAAATACGTAAGATATATTTTTTTTTTGTTTTGTTTATGCATATGAATTTTTTTCTTTATTTTTGGTTGTCCTAGTTCATATCGTATTAATTAAAATGGGATGAAGGGAAGAGAAATTGGAGATTGCTACTCTGTTATGAACTCAATGAATTATAACTTACAATTTTTTGTTTTTGACTATAAATAGACCCAAGTATTTTAAACCACATCATCAAAAACTCGTTTTTTCTTTTGTATCTTTTGCTTATGTACTTTTCGTTTGTTTGTTTGGACCGTTATGTCATTGTTAGAATTTACAATATGTTTTATAAATCGAGGTGCAAGTTTATTCCGTCTATCATCTCTTTCGTATATTTTGTCATTTTTTTGAAATATTGGAGGTTTTTCTCGATTTTCATTTCTGTGTTTGATATTATTCTCTTTTTTATTTAAACCTCTTTTATAAACTAAATCAGATAAAAATTCGTAGTTTTTTAAATGGTTTCTTAGATATTCTTGTTCAGTGCAAAAATTATTTGCTTGAGGAAAAAAATTACTTTTGTTTATATGACCAGTTAAAATTTCGAAAGGAGCCATGTTTGTGGTAGAGTGAATAGAGCAATTATACGTTATCACTGCTTCATCCACTATTTCATCTATCGGTTTCCTGACATTTTCAGACTTAATTATTCTTATTAGCTCCGTAAGGGTTGAATGAAAGCGTTCGACAGGTGAATTTCCTGTTGAGCTTTTCGCACAGATCGTATGAAAACTTATCTCATAAGCCGCAAGAAAGTCTTTGAAAATTGTAGACAAAAATTCACTTCCGTTATCTGTTATTACTTTTTGTGGCACACCATGATGGGAGAAAAAGTATTTTAATGATTTTATTATACATACACTATTTCTAGAGGGTAGTAAATAGACGCTAGCAAATTTACTGAATTTATCGAGTATAGTAAGGAAATGTTCTTTATGGATGAAATATATGTCTATGTGTAAAATTTGTAAAGGTTTGTTTGGTGTTTCTGTGAGTTCGAATTGAAGAGGTTTATTTTTTCTGTCATATTTGTATTTTGAGCATGTGTCACAGTTGTTTATAATTTTGTTTATGAGGTTTTTCATGTTAGGGAAAAAATGTTTCCTTTTCAAATGTTTGTAGCTCTCGTCGATTCCTCTGTGATTAGAGCTTTGGTGGTAGAGCCTTATTATTTTTTCCTGTTCATCTAATTCTGTTATGTCTTTTAGTAGGGTGGTGCATCGAATTAATTTAATTTTACTATTACTGAAATATTTTGAATAAACGAGCTGAACTACCTTGAAAGTTTCATCGTCAGCTAAAATAGCCGTAAATTTTTTTGTGTTGATATAGTTATTAATAATATCAAATATTTTATTTTCATTACTAATATCTTTACATTCAAATGTGGTTCTCTTTTTCTTCTGAAACAAAATTTTCAAGGTTGACTTCAATTGCAATTTTGATTTGTTTTCTATTAGGATAACCTGATTCGTAAACTCGTTGATGGCTCTTTCAGAAATTGGTATTCCGTCATTAATATTTTCTTCAGCAGAGTGTATGGTGTCAATACTTTCACTTTCATCAATGTTATTTTTCATAGAAATTAAGTCAAGGTTTTCGGTTTGATTGTCATTATGTTCGTTAACATGAAGCTCAATTCGGGACAGTGCGTCAGCATTCGAGTTGAGTTTACCTTTTTTGTATATTATAGTATAATCAAACTCTTCAAGTCTCAAACGCCAACGGACCAATTTCGAATTTGGCTCTTTCAGTGAGAATAGCCATGTTAAGGGTTTGTGGTCTGTTACAATTTGAAACTTTCTACCATAAAGGTACGGCCGAAAATATTTAACAGACCACACTATGGCCAAGAGTTCCTTCTCGATGGTACTATAATGTTGTTCATTTTTTGACAAAGTTCTGCTTGCAAAACAAACAGGTTTGTCTGAACCTATGGGGCCCTGGGATAGAACAGCGCCTATAGCAACGTTACTCGCATCTGTAGTAAGGTTAAATGGCTTGGTAAAATCTGGATACTTAAATATAGGATCATTGCATAAAAGGCTTTTACAAGTCTCAAAACAACTTTTATATTTTGAGTTCAAAACTATTTTGTTCCCTTTACGGAGACACTCCGCCATTGGCTTTGTGGTGTTGGCAAAATCTCTTATAAATTTTCGGTAATATCCGAGAAGTCCCAAGAAAGATTTAATTTGCTTAGCTGTTTTAGGTATGGGGAACTTTTGTATAGCTTCAATTTTGTCAGGATTTGGCTTCACGCCATCTGACGTTACCAAATGACCTAAAAACGAAGCCTCTTTTTGGAGAAACACTGATTTTTCCAATTGGAGTTTAAAATTTGCTTCTCTGAGTTTTTGACAAACCAGTTCCAAGTTATAAATATGCTCTTGCAAGGATGTTGAGTATACAGTGATGTCATCCATGTATACTAAGCATATTTTCCCTTGCAAATCTTTCAAAACGTTGTCCATTACACGTTGGAACGTTGAGGGGGCGTTTTTAAGGCCAAATGGCATACGAATAAATTCAAAGTGCCCGTTATTGACCGAAAAAGCTGTTTTTGGAATATCTTTTGCATTAACCTGGATCTGATGGAAACCAGATGCGAGGTCTAAAGTACTAAAATATAATGACTTCCCAAGTTTGTCCAGGATATCCGTTATGTTGGGTATTGGATACTTGTCATCTTCGGTAACATCGTTGAGTCTCCTGTAGTCGATGACTAGTCGCCACTTTTCCCTGCCACTGGAATCTTTCTTTTTTGGAACTATCCAAATCGGAGAAGACCAGGGGGAATAACTAGGCCGTATAATACCTTGATCAAGCATTTGGGAAACCTGATTTCTGATTTCCTCTTTATGGACATGTGGGTATCGGTATGACTTGGTGTAAATAGGATTGTCATTTTTAGTTTTTATAGAGTGTTTTATCTCATTAGAGAATGTCAAGATTTCTCCGTCTTTGAAAAAAATATCTCTGTATTTGTAGCATAAACGCTCAACTTCCATTTTTTCTTCCAAATTCAGGTGGTCAGTTCTTATAAGTTCACATATGTTAGGAGTTTCCATATTTTTTGGACTTCTTATTGAAAAGTTATGAATTTCAACAACGTTTTCTGAACTCACCAGCTGAACCTTTATAGGTTTTTCGACAACAAAAGTTTGTGAAAAGTTAAGAAAATTATTGACTTCCATTAATGCGTGCCAATTTTCAGCACGATAAAAACCTTCAGAAATGAGAAGATCTTGCTTAACAATCATTGGTTTCACATGTATGTTGCCAAACTCTATGTCAACTGGAAGACGACAAATGACCTTACTTAAACCCGGGACGACATATTTCTTCGACATAATGTTTGGTTTGAAGTAAAGAGGTATTTTCGTATTTTCGTTTTCTAGTATGGAATTTTTTAAGTCTATTTTAAACCCTAGTTGTTTCAGTATTTCAGTGCCTATGAGGCCATCAAAATATTTGTGGAATTTGAATAGTAAAAAAGAAAGTGGCTTATCTGTTTTAAGTTCGAAAAGTCCATTCAAAATTATTTCATTATTTATGAATTTGGTATTAAAAACTGTTTTTATTTCCAAGGGATCTATAATTTTAATATCTCTACTATCTACAATATCTGGATTAATAAAAGATTTATTGCTCCCAGTATCTATGAGAAATTTTAGTTTGCTTTTATTAAAGCTTTCTATTATTATGTATGGAAGTAAATTAGTATTAAAATTGTTTATATCAAGGTATCCTACTGAGTCTCCGAGGCTAGTGATAGAAAATTTGCGTCATCAATCACACGGCTAATTTCGCCTGGTGACTGATTGTCATCGAGGCTTTGATAATAGCTTTGAGGCTCTCTCAAGTTCTCAGGATTTTGTTGTTGCAAACAATCATTGACATTGACACATGATTCAATATTATTCATAGAATAATTGTTTTGATTTCGAATACCACTACTGTTTTGGAGTGAATTACGTGAATTTCTGCTAGTGTTACCGCTGCCAAGTTCCATTCGCTCTTGAGGTGGAAACCTTTTCATATTAGAGCTGGGATTGTAAGTTTTCTGAACTTGAGACATTGAAAAATTTTGTCTTGGAGTGTACTGGTTAAAATTTGTTGCTGAAGGAGGAGTTTGAAAATTGGATGATTGTAAATTTGCCTGAGAAAAATTACGATCTGGAGTATTTTGAAAATGCTTTGATGGTGGCCTTGAAAATGTATTGCTTTGCGAATAAAATGAGTTTTTTAAATAGTGGCAATTTTGTTCCTGGAGACAGTAATTCAAAGCATCAGATAGCTTAAGTGGTCTCATGGCTCTAATTGTTGACCCTAACGGTTCTTTTAGACCCGAGAGAAAAGCGTTTAAGCACATTTCATTGTAAAGAGTTTTCTTAGCAATGATGACGTTTTGATCATTTTCGTGTAATTTCACATGATTCATCATGGAAGATAAGATATCAATTATTTTTGAATAAAAATTCTCAACTGTATTTGAGCCCTGTCGAAGTTGATGAAGATCGCGTATCAGACTAGTTTCATTCCTTTTGTCGGAATAATGCACCACAAGATTATGTTTTATTTCTGTCCAGTCAACATGTGTCCCGTACATATTTAGCACGTCATTAGCGGGACCTACGACTTTATTTCTTATAGCTCGAAGTATTGTCTTTGGATAGCAACCGGTGTTTGTTCGTGGTATAAACTCTAAAATTTCTTCGACATTGCTCAAGAAGTCATACAATGATCTTGGATTACCATCGTAATTTGGCAAGTCCTTAATTGCATCCGGTATCTTAAGTAAATTGAAAACATCAATTGGTACTATGGAACTGAGGTTAGTCATTGTTTTTTGTTGGTCCATGGCTTCTTCGTAAGCAATGTCGGATATCGAATTATTTTTGATGATATCGTTCAAACCACGTGGTACACTTTCTTTACAAGATTGAAAAAAAATACCAGAGCAACGCACTTTATTTCTTTGGTATTTAATTTTTACAGGTGGCATGGAAAAAGGAAAGGATGGATATGAACTAGGACTTACCAATTAGGATTTCTGGTGGGAATGGATAGGATTGTATTCGATTCGATGCAGGATGTTTGTTTGCTCTCCTTCGGAAAAAAGGATTATTTTTGTGTGGCTCTTCTGATTGTAGATGGAGTGGGTAGGAAGGATGAAACAGGTTTCTTTTCCGGGATGTAGGTTCTTGTGTAGACTGCGCCAGTTATATGTTTGGTAGTTACAGTGGTGGCAAACTAATTAGAAACGATGAAAAAAAAATATTAAATTTTTTGTCTCGTCTCATTTAATAATATTAAACCAATAAAAATGCAATGGCGAAATACCCTGTCAGAGAGCATTGTTATAGTTCTATTAATTTCTTGTTTATTGGTCAATATTAAATGCATAGAAACGGAAAATTTCAAACAAATTCAGCGTGCATTGAGATCGAAAGTGAATTTGATTGGAAATATAATTAGAAACGATCGTAAATTTGTTTAAAAAATGCATATCCGGTAGGTAATTGTCTTGGGAATATATTGTTTATGTTTCAATTTGTAGTTGGTTTTATTTAATGTCTCAGAAAAATGGTAACATATAAGATCTGTGCACCCGAAATGCGAAAAATAATTGCACAGATGAGCTGCAATCAGGAATTCTCAATGGTAGCAATTGGAGAGGAGCTAATATTCTCTTTGAAGATGGTACATGGTGCTATCAGAGTGAACACACAGATTGTGAGCTTTGTAAACCCTGAAAGAAAATAAAAGATCCAAAAAACAACACCAAAGATGTTCCTCTCACTTTCCGTCAGAGTAAGGCTAATCCTTTTGCCGCCATTAAGGTATCCATGCATCCATTTTATACCAATTGCATTAGGAATTTACAGCTGGGAAGGTAATAAATCGAATTTTAGAAGCAGGCTTGTGGGCATGCATTGCTAGCAAAAAACCATGCCTGTCAAAAAAATTCGAATGTTGTTCGTGAGATTGCATCTGCAAAGACCGCTATCATTTTTGGCAAAAGGTGTTCTGGAGTGACGAATCCTGGTTTATCTTCTTTGGATCGGATGGCAAACTTGGATTCGTCGCTCTTGAACATCTTTCGCCAATGTGAGAGCGGTATTTTCACAAGCAATCTCGCAAACGGCGTTAAAGACTTTTGCTTGAAAGGCATGTTTTTTGCGAGCAATGCATACTAGCAAACCTGCTTTTAGAATTCGATTTCTTTACTTCCCAGCTGTACATTCCTAGTAAAATTGTGATGAAATGGCTGCATGGATATCAACATTTCAAAACGCAAAAAAAAGTTTGTACCATGTTCTTTGTTTTTGATAGAAGTCATGGATTTGAAAAGTGATAAATAGTTAAATAAGAATTTGGAAAGTTTTTGTCAGATGACAGTCATGATATTAAAACAACTTCATTCACAATTCCCGTTTTTAAAAGAGTTTGTCGGTACATAATAGTACGGTTTTTGTACGACTTTTCGTGTGGAGGGAATAGGACCGAATTCAAAATGAAGGAGAGTAATTTATTACAACAATAAAAAGATCGTATTTGGAAAAATAGATCAATGTAAATGCCAACTTAGTGAACAGTGCTGTAAAGTTTGTTTGTTCTTTGATTCTGACGTCCGGGGGGAATTCTAAATTGCAAATTACCGCATCAACAACAAAGCAACCATGCATTTTTAACTACGTTATCATAGGGTATTGGAGTGAGATTGAAGCTCACTTCGACTCTTTGTAAACCTGGGCCCGTATTGCGTAAGACCAAAGTGATCGCCAAAATAAATGACTGTCCCTTTGACCATTACTCTCTTTATATTTCCCTATAGTTATGAGAGATAGCTATCGTCAAAACGACTATCAGCTTAGCCGATTTCACCCCTGAATAGATTTGAAATGGGCTTGTTTCGACTCATTCACGCTCGAGGAGTGAAGTCGCATCGAAATTTGTGAATAACCTGGATCGAAGAGTTGGTTTTACAGATAATGCATTATGAACAAATGTGATTTAGTTTCAATAGATACTCGTGTTTATTCAATTTTAATTATTTTGCACTGAAATTATAACCTAAATGCCATTATTTTTCAAACATTCTCAAATTCTGGTAAGTAAAAATCGGTAAAAAGTACAGATATCTCAAAATAAATCAAAATGGACTAAGGGAGTTTTCATTGAACGACGACGACATATAAATATATATATGTATGTTAAAATTCTATATATATGTATGTATATAAACAAATTTTTATACTGAAGTGTAGTTCCGTCAACGTCATGTGCTTTTTAATCTTTATTTTCATGCACCTCATATATCGAACAGACCTAATATCCCAATACGATTGGAAAGTGAAGTGTTTGTTATAAAAATTCATTTTCATTGGAATTTGAAGTGTTAATTTTAATTGGAATAATATTTAATTTTTGAATCGAGTTTTTGATAAAATTATAAATATTTATAAAATAAAAATATAATTCGCTTAATCCTCGGGAAACTTCGAATCTTTTGACACCTCATTCATTAAAATCGGTTCAGTGTGTGAGCTTATAAAGGGAGACATACTACAGAAATAATATATATGATAAGAGGTAAGAGGTAAGATCTGTGATCAGGGTTTATAATCGCTCTGAGAACTGAAGGACTATCAGCGCAAATTATGGTTTTTTGGAACTCAATTTGACTGATGATTTTGTTGCTTCTAGTATAGCGGTTGCTTCAGCAACTGACAAAGTCTAGTAGGAGTCTTTTAGAAATTAGGGTGCCATTTTCGGAGGTGACTGCAAAAGAGGTGTTGAGGTTAGATTTAGAGCCATCAGTAAAAATGTTGTTCCAGCCCTTGGATCTGAAATTAGATTTAATTTCCAGGAAGCATTTTCGGAAGATGAGACTGTTTGTGTTGTTTTTCTGATAATTGGATAGATCAAATAGAATTGAAGTTTGTTTAATATTCCAAGGTGGGGACGTTTCTTTCTCCTGTTTCAAACATTTGAGTGGAATATTGAGTTCCCTTGTAAATAAATAAATAAATTGGGTCGCGAGTTATATGTTTGGTAGCTATATGATTTTGTATGTATTTTATTTTTGTCTCCTCTTCAATATAAAAACAAATCTTATTATTTTGCTAGATTTTACTTTATTTTACTATCATTTAATTAACATAAACTTATTTTACAACAAAACATATCTTTTAATGCTGTCACTCGTGCAACGGTCATAACGTGAATCAATCCAGAGACAGAGTTAGGCGTCCAAAGCTTCAGAGAATATATTTATTTTTATATACCAAGAGTGATAACGGATGATTTCCATTCATTAATAAAGGAGGAGAACTCTTGCTTTTATATAATAAACAGTACAGCCACGACCATTTAGAAGCTCTCTCGATTTATCTCATGTGTATTTTTTTGTACATGTTTGCTGTTAGCTACAGCAGATCATTTTATTATTTTGATATGCAAAATCCACGATATACACATTTGAGATGCTGATGTTGATAAGTTACTTCTTGGTTGGTACATGCAGTAGTGTATTTAAGTTTTTTGCCGAGCCCGAACGGCTCAATGAGAAGCACTTTTTCATGACAAGTATACTCTTGGAGGATTTGTCATTTCCTCGCAAGAGGCAGTACCTCGAATAAAACATTTCTGTTTTCTTAGGTGGTACGGATAATTTTTGAAATTTGTAACGTAGCAGATCCACCGAAAGAAGAAAAAGCCAACTCGAACCCCGAGTTCCATCAAATCATACAACCCGACTTCTTTCACGCAGAAACCTTCCCTCTTTACACCACCTTTATAACCTCAGGTCACAGGACTCCCGAGGCCAGTCCAGGTAGCTAGAGGAAAGGGTGTCTCCAGGCAATGCAGATGAGGCATGCTAGCTCCTCGCTTGTCCTAGCTCGTCTGATTAGGGGGGGGGTCCTTTCTACAATGCCTGAGGACTTGGTTACTTAAACCATGCCAAGACAACGATGTGTTTTGTCTATTTGATTACTTTTAGAGACGCGAAATGACCCTATTGCACCAAAACCAAAAAAAAAAGGATGACACAAACTCCCCATAGGCTGGAGACCAAAGATGTAGGTCGTCTCCACTTACTTGGCCCACCCTTGCATTAAAATGCCACCATGGCTACCACCCCGTAAGGATGTTTTGGTGACAGCCCCTGCTTTGATACGAACTCCTTTACTCACATCATGTTTACTTCAGCCACAAAGTCAGTTACACCCATCCAGTTTTAAATTTAGGCGCTGAAACTCATATTCACGATTTCACGCAAAAACTAAGACCATTG